>CM019066.1:147697327-148297327 GCA_009667805.1 Leptobrachium leishanense
TGACAAGCCTCCAGATATGTTGTTTGTACCTGAAAAGGAAAGACAAGAATTACTCATAATGTTTCATGATTCTAAACCAGCAGGTCATCCTGGTATTACTAAGACTCTTACCAGTATCTCCAGACAGTTCTGGTGGCCCACCATGCGACAGGACGTGCGTCTGTTTGTTTTGGCTTGTCAAGTCTGTGCCAGAAGCAAAACCAGTAAATCCTTGCCTGTCGGTCTGTTGCAGCCTTTACCCATGCCTAAGAGGCCTTGGTCTCATCTATCTATGGATTTTATTGTGGACTTGCCGAAGTCCAAGGGTCCTACTGTGGTTCTGACAGTTGTAGACCGCTTCTCCAAAATGGCTCATTTTGTCCCTCTACCTAAGCTTCCTACAGCCAAAGAACTGGCGGTTGTATTCGCTAGAGAGATTGTACGAATACATGGGGTTCCGTCTGAAATAGTCTCTGACAGAGGAGCCCAGTTCGTCTCTCGTTTCTGGAGGGTTTTCTGTGCAGAGATGGGGGTGCGATTGGCCTTCTCTTCAGCATATCATCCACAAACCAATGGGGCAGCAGAGAGGGCAAATCAGGGTCTCGAGCAGTACATACGTTGCTTTACCACACAACAACAAGACAATTGGTCGGAGTTGTTGCCCTGGGCTGAGTATGCACGTAATAACGCCGTTAACGAGACCACTGGCCACACCCCTTTTTCTGCCATCTATGTTTTTTTCCCTCCGGCTCTACCGCTTCAGTTTACTGAACAGGCCATCCCGGCTCTCGATGACCATCTCACTCAACTGCAAGAGATTTGAAGACAGATTCGAGAAAATATGGAGCGCAAGGCTGACAGGCATAGGTTACAAGCTCCCTCCTATAACGTGGGGGATAGAGTTTGGTTGTCCACTAGGAACGTGAAGTTGCGGGTGCCTTCTATGAAAATGGCATCTCGGTTTATAGGTCCATATAAGATCATTTGCCGCATTAATCCTGTGGTTTATGCTCTTGCCCTTCCTAAACATCTTCGCATGCACAACGTCTTCCACACCTCCCTACTGAAGCCATTGTTGTGTAACAGGTACACGCGGGTCGTTCCTCCTCCTCCACCTATTCAGGTTGATGGTGAATCTGAGTATGAGGTTAGGAGGGTTTTGGATTCTAGGCTGTGCAGGGGCGCTCTGCAGTACTTGGTCGATTGAGTGGGTTATGGTCCAGAAGACCGGTCCTGGATTCCAGCTTCCAACATGTCTGCCTCTAGGTTGGTCAGGGCGTTCCATGCCTCACACCCCGATCGCCCTGGTGGTCGCCCTGCCGCTCGTCCTGTTGGTCGTCCGGTGGCCTCCCGTGGAGGAGGGGTACTGTAACGTTGGGTGCTTCCAGCCCTACCTGTGTGCTTGAGGGCAGCATGTCTGATGCTGCTCGCTGACCAATGCCCGGTTTAAATGGAGACAGGCAGGGAGGTGGTTGCATGAGGCGCAGCTTGAGTGGGGGGGCGTGGCCTGGTGAAGGTCTTTAAAAACCCTCAGTGTATTCTCAGCAGTTGCCAGATCGTGGTTATCCATACCTGAGCTCCTTGTACCTGACTGCTATATTGAATTAACCCGTTATTGACCTCTGCTTGTTTCTGACTATTCTGCCTTCTGTTGCCCTAGACCATTTTCTTGTACTACGCCACTGCTCTGATATCGACCCGGCTATTCCATTTGACCATTCTGAACTCTGTATTCCTGATTCTGGCTCGGCTGACTACTCCCTGTGTTGTTAACCCTTTCTGTCTAGCTAGTTTACCTGGCCAATTCTAAGGACCAGACAGTTAGATCTTTCACGGCTACTCTGTTGGTAGCTTCTGGGCTCTGTGGAGTGTGGGGTGTTAAGTACTGCGTGGTGGGATCTGGGAACCGTGACACCTGATTGCAGGGTCTGCTCTGCCTGGTACTTTGTCAACCTGCTTGTGCTAGACACCCTGGACAGCTCTGTACATTGATATTCAGCTAGTGCCTCTCAATGCATTTGGCTGAATGCTCAAGGTGGTGTTAAGCCCTGTGACAGCTGTAAAGCTTCAAGAGAGACCTCAGCATAGAGTAGAGCGCAGTTCTTAAAGGTTTTCTAAGGTACAGTTACAAGTATTTATCAAGCGCCAACAAGTTCTGTGGCGCTGTACAGTGGGTGAAACAGATCAACTAATATACATACAAGTTAAACACCCAGAACAGGAGAGGACCCTGCTCAAGAGCTTACAATCGAAGACAAAAATAGGGTGAGGGTGGTCTTACCTTAGAGTATTACTTCAAATTTATATTTTCAGTTAGAGATGATGCCGATAAGATGCCACTGAACTAGGAATACATTACATGCTACATCCATAATTGCGAGATCTATCCATTCCAACCAAGGCATCTTAATGGGACTTTCTAGTGGTCTTGGAGCTTTGCGTAAACCGGTTCAGCATGTTAAAACAAGCATTTTCCTAATTTGCATCCATTATTTATTACCTTTAGAAATATTTTCCTATTTAAAAAAAATAGCTATGCACCTCATGCTTTACTTACCAACAGTGGCGTAGCGTGGGTTGTCGGCACCCGGGGCAAGGCAAGAATTGTGCGCCCTCCCAACCTGTGGACACGGTAACATGCCCTGATTCCCTTCCACCAGTAGAATATTCACTACCCCTTACCCCACAAGCACATGTATATTAACAAAATACTGATATAATAAAAAAATGAAACCTACGCTACACCACTGCTACCAGTCACCCTGTCCCAGTATACCCTAGCATAGTTCCACTCTCTGACTATACCCAGTCCCTCTCTCCCAGTCATCTTCTCCCAGTATCCCCAGTCATTCTCTCCCCGAACCTCCAGTCACCCTCTCCCCGTACCCCCTCACTGTGTGTTGGTCACGCTGCTCTGGTGTCACACACAGTGTTGCCTACCTGCATGGAGTTCCTGGTGGCCTGGGGGGGCCTGTCCAGGGGGCTTAGTGGGGCCCTGGGCGACCGCCCCCGAGGCCCCCCCCCACGCTACGCCACTGCTTACCAATTATGTCCCCGTGTAGAATGGTGTAACCCAGTACATTTTTTTGTGATTAACAAATCTTGACATAATAATGGATTGCAGAATTCATGGTTGACACATGGTGACGCGGACATATTTACATCATGGGAAAAAAATCAGTTGACCACGCAAAATGTATAAAATTAGTAATGGATTGAAGTTGTGAAAGTGCTTGATTTTAGCTTTTAAGTCCAGAAACCACTAAAAAGTCAATTTTAATGTCTAGCAAGAAAACACAATCTATATAAATTTAAAAATGAATAAATAATCGTATACATAGGGACCTAATTGATTTGGGTTTCTTTATACTGTTGCTTCTGGTAGTTTTCTATGTTTCTATAATTGAATTTAAGCAAGCATGGGATAGGCATAAGGCTATCCTAAACAAAAGATAAATCCAGGTAAAGTATCCATGTAATTGGGCAGACTAGATGGGCCGAAAGGTTCTTATCTGCCGACATTTTTCTATGTTTCTATAATGTGTTCTCTGCTTCCCCCTGCAGGCTGTACCTGGGAAATCCCATGGACCCACCTGATATTTTAGGATTGGATCAAGGTATTGCTCGACCAACTCAACTTCCTGGAAGGGCCAAAAGTAAGTAAAGCGTCTCCATATTTGCCTTGTGACGTGGCATTTTTTAAAGTGTTCCACTTATTTCTCCTCTCGAATGAGAGCCTCATTAGGTTTATGTTCTGTTTAGTGATAAGCACCATTTTTTTTTTTTTAGGATTGTTTATCCCTTTGGGTCAGATCCACACAAATAAAGATGTTAGAACAAATATTAACAGAAGTACCAATAATAACCTGCATGATTCTTGGAAATGGCACACTTGTGATATTACAATAGAGGTTACAAGCGTTGAGATAAGGCTATTAAGTTAAGAATTCTAACTTTTAGAAATGACTTTTACGGCACATTCATTAAAGCATTTCTTAATCCTAGAATTCTCACCCTTATGGGATCCCAATCCTTTAGCAAAGCCTCATATTTAGTTACCTACCCCTGCTGACTTCTATCATCACGTCGCACAACTCAGCCTCCCAATGCCTGTTATTAACCTACTAATCTCTAATGCCATAAAGTACATGTGATGTAGATCCACTTCAGAGGTGGACTTAGACTGGAGGGGGCCCCTGTGGAGAAAAATAGGAAAGGCCCCTAATGTAACTACACCCTGCCAAGCCCACTACACCTTTCTCTCATCAGCACTGACCCTAGATCAGGGATCTCAAGCTCCAGTCCCCCAGATGCCTCTGAGCTACAACCCCCATGATTCTCTTGCCATTCACTGCATTCAAAGAATCCTGGGATTTGTAGGAAATAAACATCCTGGGGCCAGAGTTTGAGATCCCTGCCCTAGATCCTTATCATCTAAATGCAGAGAGTGATAAAGAAAGATAGAGAAATACAGAAAGACACTGAAACACCGGCATGGACAGTGACACAGAGCGTGCCAAAAAATTATCGAAACACTGGAAGTTTTAGGTACTAAGACCGGTACAGAGATACAGACACAAAGAAACCGACACAGACAATGACAAATATGGAGACACTAAAAGACCCAGACACTGGCAGAGACCATCACTCACACAGATATTGGCAAAGATATAGACCCGTATAGAGACACCCAGACACCCCTACACACAGACATACATTGACAGCCCCCCCCCAAACAATTGACCCCTTTCACAGACATCCCTACACACACACACACACACACACACATCCCTCAGAACACTTTCATGTTATTATTATTATTATTCTTTATTTATAAAGCGCCAGCATATTCCGCAGCGCTGTACAATAGGCACAGTATAGACAGGGTTACAATACAATACATTGAACAACATTTGACAAACAGTACAGGAGGAGATGAGGGCCCTATTCCCGTAGGAACTCACAATCTGGGAGGGTTGGGGTTGGAAACAGGAGGAGAGGACTGTAAGGTGAGAGTGATTGATGGTTGCGTCAGTGAGTTGGGTGGTAGGCTTCCCTAAATAGGAACGTTTTAAGGGAGCGTTTGAAGGAAGAGAAGTTAGGGGAAAGTCTGACAGTACGAGGGAGAGCGTTCCAGAGAATGGGGGCTGCGCGTGTGAAATCCTGCAGTCTATCATGGGAAGAGGTGATGCGGGGAGAAGCTAGGCGCAGGTCACTGTTTGACCTTAGGGAGCGGGCTGGGTTGTATTTGGTGATTAGTGAGGACAGGTAGTGGGGAGCTGAGTTAGTGAGGGTTTTGTAGGTAAGGATAAGGATTTTGAACTTAATTCTGCAGTGGATGGGGAGCCAGTGAAGGGACTCGCAGAGGGGAGCGGCAGAGACAGAGCGGCGGGTGAGGTGAATTAGCCTGGCGGAGGCGTTCAGGATGGATTGTAGGGGGGAGAGGCGGGACAGAGGGAGGCCAGATAAGAGATGTGCAGAGTTACTGCTGTCAAGGGAGACTCTCTTCACATCTCACTCGGGATACAGCCATCCATGTTCAGCATATGTTGCTCAAGCTAACTGGCGCTGCAGCTCACCCACTTTGCTGCTTGGCCGTTCATGGAGCAGCACGTGGGGTGGCTGTCCCCCACTATGGACAGGTCCCATTTGGCAGACAGCAGACCTCCTCCCTCGATCGGTACCTATTGAACCACTCAGTCAGTCTGCCCCTGAACAGGTTGTACAGTACTCGATACGGATTTGATTCCTGTCCACCTATTTATTTCTACTTACATTGTTCATTGCCTTTTACCTTCTGTAGAATTATTATCCACAGCTTTTCGTTGGCACTTGTTTTTAAAAAGGAGTTGATTATTTTTCTCTTTTGCCCAGCTTGTTTGTTGTAAACTTCTTGTATCTTCTCTTTTTGTGGAGCTGTGGAATCTAGCAGTGTTTCTCAGCTCCAGTCCTCAGGGCCTATTAACAGGCCAGATTTTAAGGATCACCTTGGGGAAATGCAGACTGAAATACTGCAATCACTGAGCAGCAAATTATATCACCTGTGCTGTGCTTTACATATCCTGCAAACCTGGCCTGTTAGTGGGTCCTGACTCGGAACAGATTTGAGAAACACTGTACTAGTGCATATAGAACAATTATCTGTAACAAAGCAATAATTCTAATAAAAGCCTACATACATTGAGGTGTTCACCTTATCTCGGGATAGCCTCCTTTGTATTTATTAACATGTCACAAATTCACCTTTCTCCATGAATTCTCGAACTTTTTTTGTTTTGTACTTATTAAATCTTTTTTTTTCACGTCTGGTTTTCCTTCTCTCTAATTCCTTTCCTGTATCTGCTATTGTATACCATCATAACCATATATCCATCTCTCATTCCCTTTCTCACTCTTTCTTAATGCTTCGTGATCTCCCTTCTGCCAGGGGAGCCTCCGCCTCGCCCTCCTCAACCGGCTGCCCTGGTTAAGAGTAAGTTCCATGGGTCTCTCCTGCGCTCGCCATGCCACTGTCCGCTCTGTGCTCTCATAGTTCCTCTCTTTCAAGGTACAGAGTGTGCTGTCTGTGCTTAATCCGTTCTGACTGGTTTGACATAACCTGTGTGCAGTGCTACTAACTAAAATAACACAGGAATTGTGTGATTGTACACAACCTTCTGGAAAACAATGTACTCGGATAAAATGTCACATGACCAGAATGTGTACTTGTGTTCTTTCTTTATAAAGCCCATCTTCAATCATATTAATTTGTAATAAATCTGTACCCACTTTGGTGACCTGTAAAACAATAAAAATCACCAAACAAACCAATATTTCTATAAATCAATCACTTTCTGTCCTGGAAAGAGAATACTTAATTCTTTGCATGACACCATTCCTATACACCTTTTCAGTTTTTTGTGTGGAATAATCCTGCATGCTGTTTGCTGTGCAATGACTGTATTGTAGAGTTTAATGGTTTAACCAATGACAAAATATGTCTGGCTTAACCAATGATAAAATTATGCTAGTTTACACGGGGTGAGGTAGCAGAATGTTTCTGGCGACTCCTGCTTGATACAGATGTATATAAGTGTATGTCGGGTTCTAGAGTTTATTCTCCGAAGATGTGCCTTGCTATGTATATTCTCACTCATAGAAGACTTTACAGCTTGGCATTCTAGCAGTAGGAGGTCACAGCATGCCATTGTAAAGATTGGGACCAAGTCATCCTCCTGAAAGTAGATATCGCAAAGCTCTATCCTTTATGTGTTGTGGAACGTAAACTCCAGATTAATAAACACACTGACAATCTGCTTGGAGTAAGGTTGTGGTCTATATTATGGCATATATTAAAACAGTGAATGTAGCGTTATAATATCTTTATTTCAATGACAAAATATCAATAACTGTAAAGAAAATGTAACACCACCAGAACTAAATACCTCGCCCGGCATTGGACACCCCGGCTCATCCAGCTGCCTTTAATAGCCTGCATATACACTTTTTTATCTGCAACTCCTTCTTTGCCCTCCATTACTTAAAGCAGGCAAAGTTATTCATTTAATTAATATATAACACTCTTCAAATTTATTTATTCACCAGAAATATGCCATGTAGACCATGACAATAATAAACCTATAATAATTTAGGGAGGGCTGGACGACACCGCAATCCTCTCCTGCTATATTCTTCCAGCGGTCCGTGAATTTACCTCACGAACCGCCTGCTTTATAATCTAAAAAGCCTGCGTATTGCCTAGCATGAGGCACTGCAGTAGGTTGGCGTCCAGACGTCAAGTTTACTAGCCGCACGCTGGCTGCTCGGCTCGCGCCGTCCTGCCGCACTGCTTGCGAGACATAGCAGAAAGTGCTAGAAGGGCAACGGCCAAGTGAACTTTTAACCACTTCCTTTCTTTTCTTATACTTAAGGTCAAGGGATAAGTTCCCTCAGCTAAAAGCCAAGGGAACTTTTGACCCCTTCCATTCCTTCCATACACATACAGCCAAGGGGTAATCCTCTTGGCTGCTCATTCTTGGTGCGAGAATGTGATTTTTACCTTATTATAATGTGTCCAGAGAAAGAGCAGGGTCTGTGCCTCTATTTGCTTCTCCGTAGAAACATAATTAAAATATCAGGGATATGTGTAAAGAATGCTTTGGTTAAATGGCTGTACTTGCCTGGTTTGTCTGTTGTTGAATATCACAAATAATGTGTATCGATCAATGGCTTGTGCAGAGGGGTTGCTGGCTGGATAAATTGATTTTGCTTGTCCACCTTTTAGTTCTCAGTGTACACTTTTTGAGGTTTTTTTTAAATTTTTTTAGTTTGCTCATGATAAAGAGTGAAAACTGAATTTTATTTATTTTTTTATATTTACAGTTTGCAAGTAAAGTGTACATACCCAAAATGCAGGCTTCACACACCTATGGCACTGATTGTTGCCAATTTAATAAATCAAATAATGATACTTAAAGTGGCAAGATGTGTGTTAATTTAAACCAGGACATAAGAGATCCATGGCTGTCTTTAATACTGACTGGGCTCTGGGCAAATATTTTCTTGCGCCCCACCCCACCCCATGCTCATGTAGGATGTATAGCCAGGGACAAAAGTGAGGGATTATGGGGAATGGAATGCTGCTAATCACATGCAGTAATTTCTCATCACTAGCTTTCCAGAAAATTGAAAGAGACAGCAGGAAGCTGGGGTCCTGGGGTTAGGAGCTCCAAAACACCGGACAGCCCCAAGGTCCAAAGCCCTGCACAGGCCCATTGAGAGTGCAGCCCCGCTGTCTAATTTTACTTTGACATCACTAATCTTAGAATTATAAAACACAAAACACAGAACACAAACACAACATGCTGCCTGCATCGGCCATTGAAAAGGGTCTTGGATGAAGACCCTTGACGCTTGCTACTGGGTTGCTATCCAGGTGACATAACCTTGCGTGCCTGCCCTAACCCTGGTAGTTGCAAAGCCTGGGAGTGACTGAGTGCCGTGCAGTTCAGTATTGTTCACCGAGTGCCGCCGGACAGGCGTGTCAGTGAAGCGGAGATGGAGAGTGGGGGAAGCCTTGTTGCTGGCGACCAACTCGTATAAGGCCAAGCAGGCCATTGCGTTTTCCGGGCTCATGGGCAGCTGCCTTGGGCCCCACAACAATGACTGGGCCCGGGGCAGCTGCCCCTTCTGCCCCGCGTTAAAGACGGACCTGGAGAGATCGTGTTGTTTATGTGTGACTTGAAGCAACCTTTCACTTGACAGTTCCAATTTATTGAGCCGTTCTTCCAAAGCTACAACTATATATATTATGAAGTTAACCAAAAAGCTTTTATTTTTTGTGCTGTCACTCAAGTGGCTGTATTCCAATCCTGGTGTAAAGGTGATGTAACCTACCTACCGGGAGTTATTCAGGGAGTCTGGACTAATCCATACTGACCTAGTCGCTTGTGGTTGGATCAAATTACCCAAGCTGCTTGAACCTTTTTCGGATTTGCAGCCCTCTAGTAATGGTTCTTCCAGCTGTATGAGCAGCTTGAGCTGGAATATTTTCCAGCTACTGACACATACCTAACTCCATGGAGCCCAGCACTTCTCTACACAAGCTCTGCAAGAACTGGTTTGTGAAGCAAAAGGAGGAGGCTATGGAAGACCACTGGAAATTATTTGTCCCCAGTCTTCTGTTGTTGCCGGCCAGAGGAAGTGACGGATCATGCCGCCCTGTCCATTGTGGTATCTCAGGTAGGAAAGGGATTTTTCAAGCCCTTTCTATTCACGTGTTAAGTGGTTTTAACACCAGCATTTAAAACTAAGTATTTTTATTTATTTTTAAATACTGGCGCCAAAGAAGAACAAGCTGCTTTGGAATAGCGTGCTAGGTTCCAATTAACAGCTCTGCAACGAAGTATAGGAGCCAGTAATTTACAGCAAGCTGCTGAAACAAGCTTCAGAGCTTGCGGTTCCTTTTAAAATTTTGCCAGGAATTATAAAGGTAGAGGCTGGAGAGCCTATGGGCCCTTGTCTTTATGCTAACGTGAAGCCTGCAGATTTTCCTGAAGTGTCCCCATGTTAATGTGATATTCCGGAACGCAGCGATAACCGCAGTGATACTCACGGTAGTGCAACCATGTAGCCTCAAGTTGCCATAGGACTCCATGGAGGGTCGCACTTCCAGGCCGTGAACCCTGCGCGATCTCACTCTCGTGCACAGTGCCGCCGAGTGTTCACAGAGGGAGACTGAGAACTATTTGATCCCAGTCTCACTCTGCTCCCGGCCAAAAGAAGCAGTGGGTTGGGCCACCCTTCTCGCTGTGGGATGAGAGGGGAGTATGGGATTTAATGGGGAGGGGGGTTTACAGGAGGTGTTAAATGATTTTGCAGTTGCAGGATTATTTAACATCTGCTTTTAGGAGGTGCTAACTTTTGTCTCTTCTCATCCCAGCAGTAATTTGCACCTGCGCTATGTAATACCTCACTTATCGAAACGCTAATTAATGATTGTGCTCCCCATGCTAAGTCGAGGATGTGCAAAGTAATGTAAGCTCATGCAAGCTGCGAGGCGCTAACTGATTTCACCCCAGTGTAGCATCAGGATTGGAATATCGATTTTACTATCGAAACGCTAAATTAGCACCAACTATGGAATGGTACCCTATGTCTTTCGCTTCCCTCCATTAGCTTAATGGCTTTATTGCAAACTAGCTCTGGGATGTGGTTAAGTTTATAGCAGGGTTGGAATACAGCTCAAAGTATCTCTGTTATGGCTCTCACATTTGAGTGCATATTAATCGCATGGATTTTTTCCTATTATTTCCTAGTACAGTTGAGTGTTTATGACATAATTGTATCCATAAAATGGTTATTCTTTCCGAGAGATAAGTAACTATAGAATAAAAGTAATGATATTCATTACTCATGATAATGCGTCAATGAATTTGCAGGAAAAGAATGAGCAAGATTAATGTAAGTATTTGACGAATAAACATTTGTTAAAAGGTATCCCAACTTTTCAATTTTCAGGTATCTACAGAACTTCCTTAAGTAGGTTATTTATTCTAAGATGTGTCAGTTTTAGCTGCAGTTATTTTAAAATGCTTAATTTTAAAAACCTATCAATTCCAACTTTATAATAACTTCTTTTTCATGTTTTAGAAACGTCATATAATCCCATTAATGGAGACGACGATTTCATTACTTCAGGAATAAAGAGGCTGTCACTTAAGAAACCAACGCCGGTCAAAGGACTTAAACTGGTCAAGCCATCGGCACGTGTTGCTGGTACTAAAGTAACTGATAATCAGTTGCTTGGTCTAAAGAGCAGTAGTTTTTCATCTGGAGACATTGCCCTTATTGATTTTGGAGAGGAACTGAGTCCCCTAAGCCCAAGTTTCATTTCACCTGTGATAGAACAAACTGCTCCTTCTTTAGCTAAACTGGCCATGGAGGCCTTCTCATTGCTTGATAAAACTCCTCCCCAAAGTCCCTCACGTTCTCTACCGCGTCCTCTTCATCCTACCCCGGTTGTGGACTGGGATTCAAAGCCTTTGCCTGCTCCTCCTGCTTATGATGAGGTGGCACAAGATGAAGATGATTATGAAGTATGTTCCATCAACAGTTCTGATGCACAGAAAGATAAATCAGCTAATCATTATAATCAAAGGGCTAGGGAAAAAGGAGATGGTAAATATGCATGTGTCCAGGATTATGATCATGGCCATGGCAGAGCTAAAGTGGAGGACAATCTTTTCCTACCTCCAAATGATGCCAAGCAGCCTAGTCAATTCCAGACATCTGAGATCTTTGAAGAGCTCCAGCAAGAATGTATGAAGAAATTGAATGTCCCAGCTTCATCTTTGGCATCTTCACCAAGCCCAAACTCCTTTGTTACCACCATTAATGTGATTACAGCAGAAGATAAGCCTCAAATTCCTCCCCGTATTCCTATACCACCAAGACCTGTTAGACGTAATGAACATGAACGATGGTCTGGTGACCTGTCTCCAGCTTTTGGGGGAGAGGAAGTAGCAAGGCCACCATTGTTGCCGCCACGTGACCCTTTATCTCAACCCACCTCTAGGACACCGAGCCCTATGACTCTTCATGTGGGCTCTCCTCAGCAGAGGTCCAATCTGTGCTCCCCTCTGTCCATTGGATCCTGTCTTTCCACATCTCCCAGCAAGCCCATGCCTACCACCCAAAGCTTTGCATCTGATCCCAAATATGCTACTCCTAAAGTGATACAGGCCCAGGGTAAAGACGCTCCCAAAGGTCCTTGTATTCTTCCAATTGTAAAAGATGGCAAGAAGGTCAGTAACACTCACTACTATCTTCTCCCTGAGAGGCCGCCTTATTTAGACAAATTTGAAAAGTTTTTAAAAGAGGCGCGAAGCCCAGAGGAGGCTTCAATTACCAGGAGTGTCACTACTGCTACAGTGAGGCCTATGGTGCAGCAGACAGACTTTAAAGCCAACTTTTCATCAAACAATAGCAACTGTTCATCGAAGAATGCTGTTAAAACCTCTTGCAGCCTACAAAAAATTGTTTACGATGGGCCTGATGGATTTAGGCCCTCAGAAAAAATTAAACTGGTAAGTTTTCATTTGGTGTCTCTCTCTGTGTATGAAACCTTTTTGTTTTTTTTGTATATTTATACAAATGTGTACAGAAAATTTCAATTTTGATCTATCCTGGAACGTTCTGTCTTTCACACTCTGCGATGTGATTGATGGTGTAGTTCACGTTTGTAATTTCCTTGCTTGTTAAAGGTAAAATTGGTCTCGAGCTGCTAATCATTAATTGCGCCCTAGTTCTCGCTGCATTACGAATGAGTCCACCTCCGGCGACCGCAGCATCACATGTCGCTGCTGGTATCCATGCCTGGAGTCCATACGATTCCATGGATAGTTGCTTTAGCCCTGTGCAAGATCATTCCACGGCAGAAGAGGGACACTGGGAACTATTTGGTGTCCTCCTGCTTGTGCTGAGAGGAGGTGGATCTTGCCATCCTCTGCATCCGTGAAACCAAAGGAGAAGAAGGAATTTTTTCATTTACATTTTTTATGTAGGTTATGTGTAAAATGTCAATATTAGTGTTAAAACCTCATAAAAGCATGCATTATGTTTAGATTGAGGACCTGCTGTGGTGGAGTGCATCAACATTGTGGCAGGCTTACATATATTATGATCATGATTTAGGACCAAATCTCGATCATTGTTCCTCTAGGTAGGTGGTTTTAGAATCTTTTTTTGTTAATGTTTGAGCAGAGTACACTGTATATTATATATCATTGTCATTGTTCTCATGAGCATTCTTATAGGAAATTCATGTTAAGATTATTATTATTGTTATCATTTATATAGCGCCAACAGTTTCCGCAGCGCTTTACAATAAACAAAGGGAACGAAATACATATAAACGGACATAAGATGGAAACGAGGGGTGTAGAGGGCCCTGCTCATAGGAGCTTACAGTCTAGAGGGTGAGTGCAGCTTCCCTCAGTTCTTTTAATATATATGTCATATATTCTATATGACTAGGAATGGAAGAGAACACACTCTGGAACTTTTTAAAAAAAGATTTCTTTAATAAAAGTAAATGACAGACATTTCATCTACTCGAGTATACCGCTAGATTTTGAAGATAAAAATTTACCTTAGAATTGGAGGGGTCACGTTATATTTGAGACCTCTGCATCGCGTGTAAAAAAAAAAAAATTAAAATAAACTTTACTTGCTCAGGGATCCCAAGTTTCCCGGAAGTTCCGGTAGTGTTCCTGAAGTGAAAGTGGGCTCCCTGACGCACGCAAACACTTCAGGAACTCCTAGATTCGGGAGAGTTGGGATCTATCACGGCCAGAGGGCACGCTCAGATTAAGCCAATCATTCAAGATTGGCTTAAAACCGAGCATGCACCTTCGCTCCACACTGGGAGGTATAGTCTTCTGACCTCCGGCTCCAGCAGGCAAGCTTATTCACTGCGTCGTTCGCCAATAGGCAGCCCCATCCTGTCGCCCCATTCTGATGTCACTGCAGACGCGCTGCACGATTTTCCTCACATTCTGAATGTGATGAGAATCGCGCACCGCCTCTGCAGTGACGTCAGGGGCTTGTTCAGGGTGCTGGCTAGTGGTGGATGAGCCTGCCTGCTGGAGCCAGAGATCAGAAAATGACATCTCCCAGCGTGCTGGCTATCGGTGATTGATTCACTGCGTTGGTCACCTCGCTCCACTTACCATCTTATTGCAAATAAAGAAGGCGGGTGGCCGGTGTCTTTATACTTAGTAACAACTACAATCATTCTAGAGCAGAGCACCCTGGCCTGAGGGGGAGCCTGACTGTGTTAAGAGAACCACAAAGGATTTTAATTTTTTCACCTGTACAGTATACTTTTATAATTTTGCTCCTCGTGCTATATTCGAGTCCTGAGTATTCTCTCATTACCATAATAAATCTCTATCGATCGTGTTATATTCGGGTCGCGCTATACTCGAGTATCTACGGTAATACATAGGGGTTTATCCACTAAATGGTGGTGTTTCTGGTATGCGGATTCAACAAACAAACTAATCTAAACAAATCTAAACCGTAAATGGATAAGCAAACACCAGGTCTTAGTGTATAGTCATTTTTCATATATTTTATATATTTATGTTGTCATAAACCTTTTATTTTCAGTTTACATAGATCTATTTTTAAAGTTGGAACATAAAGGTTTTTGCAAAAAATTACTCGAACGTGGAGGGGTGAAGTAACCCCTGGATTTCTGTTTTTGCTGTTTTTTATGCCATTTGTGTTTCTTTTTAAAGAAAAACTCTTAGAACCTCCCTTCAACCGCAGAAATCCTTGGAGCCTTTTTTGTGTGAACAGCTCATGCACCACTTGCAAACCTAGAAGTTGCTCGTGGCTGCTCTGAGTTCACTGCAACTGAATTTGGATGCTATGAATTTGGCCACTGGCAAATCCGAGACAAATTGGGGACCAAACATCCGCACATACACATTGCTGACGTCACTGGTCCTCGAGTTGGTTCCCGGCAGGCGGAATATTCAAAATCTCATTTGCTGAGTAACAGCTGTGTGGGCGGACCTTTACCTTTGTTAACACATGAACTGCAAGGTCATACTGCCAAGAGCATTTTTTTATGTGCAACCATGACCTCTTGCATTTGCTTAAGTGTTTAAAATGATAAGTGTAAATCAAGCATGATGCTTTAATGCACACCGCGTGTACAACTTCATTGTAACAAAATGAATATCATCATGTAAAAAAGTGCTAGTACTGCATATTTTTTTTTTTTTTTAAATTGCCCTTTTTGGAAAGGGGGCTCCTTTTGGACTACTGTATCTCTGGCACAATATGTCTTACAGGTCTGACTTTTTACAGTGATAACAAACATGAGCATATTGTTTTGTAAAAATATCTTTTATTAAAAAATTATTTTTCTAAAGCAGCATCATTGTAAACTTTTCGATTATAAAGTGGACAATGATAATGCCTTTACTTGCCTTTCTATTTCCCACACCGGGAGCAGGTACAGCGTTTCATACATATTATATATGAAATGCAATGCACCAAAAAAAATATTATTTTCACTTTCTGAAATTGCGTATTTCCATAAAATAATGCAATAACAAGTTCTCCATTTCTGATTTTTATTTTTTAAATTTAAGTACTCTGAAGAATGAACCATAAGGTTTTGAATGATAAAAGGGTAGGGTTGTGGACTCCTATTAGAATGTAAGCTCCTGGAGTAGGGGGCTATTTTTATAGTTATTATGACAGCAAGTACGGTTTAGTTAACTTCTTACACAAATATGACATTATGTTGCTTTTTCAAACTTTATAATTGGCACTAGGGATGTTCATGGCTGAAAAATTTGTTTCGTTAAGTTTTCCAATTTGTTTTCGGAATTTCGTAACTAATTTCGTTTCGGATCGATTTGAAATTTTCAAATCGATTTGAAATTTCATATCCGTTCGATAGTTGATAACATTCGAATTTTGGATCACTAAATAAAACCCTAATTAATCAAATTTTGCTGTTAAAAGAAAAGCTAGGATTACATTTTAAGCTGTGTCACAGATTTAGTATTTGAGTCAAATTAAACAGTGAAACAAAATTAATTTGTTTCATAAAGTCCTGTGCTGACTATTATGTGTATTTTAAGTTTAAGATCAATTCGATAGTTGATATCAATTTGATAGTTCTTTTCAAATTCGATAGTTGATATCAATTATTCAAATTTTTCATTTATAATGATGATGATGATACAGTGTAAAACGAAATAAATTTGTGTTATACCGTATCGTTTCGAATTCGTATTGTATCGATTCGTTATTCGGAAGTACTTCCGAACTATGAATTATCAAATTTCATTACAAATTCCGAATTTTTCCCGAAACTAATGCACATCTCTAATTGGCACCAGATATTAACTATCGTCCATAAAGGCTGCTGATAATCTGTATCGAACATAACAAGGAGAAAAATGCCATCTGCGCTTATTCCCATTATACCGTGTGAAACAAAACACAATTAGAGGCTTTGGTTTCTATTAATGGCCATTAAAAGAGTAAGCTCACCCGCCAACGTCACGGCACCTCTAGTGAGGGTGAGTCCTATCCAAAAATGAAGCCGCAGGCTGCTGTGTAGCGAACCATCACTGCTCACGCTGCTCTTCATTCATGAGGTAGACTGGTGGGCTTTTATTAATCCCCCCCCCGAAACAAATCCGCCTTGGGATCAAAAACAAAGACACGGAGCGGAACATGCTGCGGTGATGACCTGGCTGGATGTACAATAAAACATACATAGTACAGGAGGGGTGGGGTCGCACCTATTCCCCGACGGGGCGGCTGCAACCACCGAATGTACCCAGCCCCGCAACATGTATAAAACATAACAAGGAGAAAAATGTCATCTGCGCTTACTCCCATTATACCGTGTGAAACAAAACACAATTAGAGGCTTTGATTTCTATTAATGGCCATTTAAAAGGGTAAGCTCACCCGCCAACGTCACGGCACCTCTAGTGAGGGCGAGTCCTATCCAAAAATGAAGCCACAGGCTGCTGTGTAGCGAACCATCACTGCTCACGCTGCTTTTCAGTCATGAGGTAGACTGGCCTCTAATTGTGTTTTGTTTCACACGGTATAATGGGAATAAGCGCAGATGGCATTTTTCTCCCTGTTATGTTTTTTAATACATGTTACTGGGTTGGGTACATTTGGTGGTTGCAGCCACCCCATTGGGGAATAGGCGCGACCCCACCCCTCCTGTACTATGTATGTTTTATTGTACCTCCAGCCAGGTCACCATTGCAGCATGTTCCGCTTCGTGTCTGTATTTTGATCCCAAGGCGGTTTTGTTTCTAGGGGGGGGGGCATTAATAAAAGCCCACCAGTCGACCTCATGACTGAAAAGCAGCGTGAACAGTGATGGTTCGCTACACAGCAGTCTGTGGCTTCATTTTTGGATAGGACTCGCCCTCACTAGAGGTGCCGTGACGTTGGCGGGTGAGCTTACTCTTTTTTAATGGCCGATGATCTGTATTGGCACTGAAAAAAAATTATATCTGTCTAATTTATAATTACCAGCTTCACAATGAGAATAATGAGTGACTGTGATATCACTTGTTCTTATCCTTCTGTCTCTGGTGAGAGGGGGCAGTGCACCTCTCCTCTGCCAGGCCCCTCCGAGAAAATATTGCCAGCCACGTGTGCTTTTCGTCCTACAAGCGGCCGCCGGCATGAAGCACTGCCTCTCGCGTGGGTTCCAGCTGTGAGATCGGAACTCTGCGATCTCGCGGCTGGCTGGTGGAACCCACGCGAGCGGCAGAGCTATATGCCAGCGGCCGCTCGTAGGACGAAAAGCACGCGGCAGCTGGCAATATTTTCTCGGGGGCTGCAAAACTGCAGCAGCCCAGGGGCATTTGCCCCCTGCCCTCCGGCCCAGTCCGCCCCTGCTTTGCTGCGCCCCCCCGGCTGAAAGGCACCCAGGGACACATGCCCCCCCCTCGCTACGCCACTGGCTCTGACCTCCTGTGATGAGGTTCTCTCCGAACAGGAAAGGGTTCCTGGTAGCATCCTCTAGGAGAGCATGGCGGGGTGTGCCGGTGGGAGAGAGACATCCGGTCCTGCGTACACACTCGCAGCAGGAGTATAAGGATCCGACCCACACGGGCCTTAATCCCAGGCAGTGTGTGTGTGGGTGTGGTTAGCCAGCGGCAGTGCTCAAAGATGCTGGTAAAAAAAAAACTAGTGCAGTGTGGCCCGATGATCCCCACACACTGGAGTGTTGTCTCCCTTCCTTGCCTTTCAATCTAGCTAATGACTATTTTACTGGGATAACGTCAACGTTTCGGCTGGTGCGGGAGCCTGTCTCAAGCTCACCTTTTTTGCTTTGTTCCCCACACAGTGTGACATACCTACACAGACCCTGACCCCATCTCCACATATACGGACACTCACTTATACAGACACTGACTACCCAAAACACACGGTCTGACAATAACAATACACCCAGAATCTCCACCTCACCGTTCGGTCTCTGTGGCAAGATTCCTTCTGGTCAGTTTTGCTGGCATGCTTTTGTCTGCATTTATTTGTACTGACACTGCTGAACATTGCTAGAGGTCATGTTTTGTTGTAGCTTGCATTTTTGGCATTAATCACTCTTCACATCTTGCTTGTATCAGAGTAGGGTTTAGGCATGTGCAAATGGAGCTCCGGTCCTGTTCTCAGCTTCAAAGTTCACAGGGCCTGCTGCTCCCTCATGCCACATCTCAGGGCACTGGAAAATGGATATGAAGCTTGGGATCAGGGCACATGGATGAGCATGGGGACCGAGTGTTACGGAGGCATGGGATTCGGTTACCATGCCTTCCAATGATCAGCACAGCTTGCAAGTCTGCACCCTGTGCAACCATTTAGCTTGCACACCCCAGCCCAAGCAGTAGTCGTGACCTAGTAGCCAGGCATTTTGCGTCTCCACACCCGGTGGTCTCCAGGTCCACCTCTACACATCCTGTCTCCATGAATGGGGAGAATCTGTGTGCAGCATACCATGGCGAGGGAAGGCTGGTGATTCAGAGACCCTCATCAGACCCGGCCACTACTGGAGTGAATAGTAGCACAGAAAATCACATGTCTGCATGATAGCTTCCTCAACATGTAAGCCCTAATGCCCCTCCCTGGTAGCAGCTGTAATTGCGGTACTTTTAGCCTTTCTACTGTTTCCACTCTCAATCAGGTCTCTTACTCCTCTGCTGGAAGCCGTATTGCCAGCCTTCTCACTGTGAATGTGTACATTCGTGCTAATCTGTGCCTTGATTCACACTCCTACACAATTGTACATACCCTAACATGGATACTTCGCAGTGTTACCGTGCGGCCGCCTCTTTTGTGAAGGCTGTGATGCGCTCTCGCCCTTGTGAGATCTATCGCCCCCACGAGATCACGGCTGGAGGCCGCGTCACAGCCTTCACAAGCCGACGGCCGCTTGGAGGAACACACGGCCAGTCAGAGGGAAATGCTGGCGGAATGCTTTTAATACATTCTTCCGGTAGCGCCAACCCAGCGCTGGCTTCCGGATATCGGTAGAAGTATCAGGGCATTTACACAAGTACCAAGGACTCGTGCAAATGCCAGTATCGGTACCAATACTAGTATCGGTACAATACCATAGTTAACACTATACATTTCACACACATTTATTTACAGTATTTGTACCGAAGCATTCTTGTATCTGTTTTGTCTCTCAGTTCATTATTGACCAATGATAAAGTCCATTATAGAATGTTTCTAAAATTTGTCCATTACCATCTCTACATCTGAGCCTCTTTCATTTTGCACATCATCACTGTCCCATCGTTCTGTCTGATCAGTTATTGGATATGTATCTTTTTGCAGTAAAAAGAAACACTTTAGGGTGGAGTGAAGACTATAGAAATAGAATGCAAAAAATGTAATACATGACAATAATAATCCTAATAGGATAAGGGGCAATTCCAAAACTCTTTTGATGGCATGATATAGCTACAAGGAACCTGTGACAGAACACTCTGTCACTGTGCGACTTGGAGGGGGACTATAGACTATGGCCCAGCAGTTAAACAAGAGATTTTGGGGCTGTCTGCCATCTCCTGCAACCATCAGACGCATGGCACACAGTGCAAAGTATTTCTGCGGTCGCCGGTTCCTCTCAACCAGGCGAACGCAGCTTTTGTAGCTGCGCGTCTAGAACTATTATGGGCTACTTTTTCATATTAGCTTGGCTGAGTTAAATGTATAATTTCTTTCCAGACAGTGACTGTTTAGCTCTGGAAAATATGTGTTTAAATGGCTGGAGACAGAATGGAGTTTCTACAATGTTATCTGTGTATTTGAATAGACTGTAATATGCTGGCACCCATTGTTTTAGGTTAAGAAAGGTTATGTAATGTTTACTGTTCTGTCTACCTAATGTAATTAGATTTCTCATTCCAAGAGGTCAATGTTTGTGCAATTATCTGTATCGGTGTGATTAGGTCCACCTAGAAGAGGCTGTGATTCTTTTATATGTAAATGACCACTGGCTATCCCCATAAAAATCTGTGCTCGTCATTTTGATTAAACCAGTTCTATTCTGACCAAGCTTGAAGTCACGGCTCATGATTTGGGGTAGCCGGTACCTTGTGCTCGCTGTGCCAATGAAAGGCACCAGGTCTACAGCTTCGGCTTATTTCTGGGGGTGCTAGCCAGGCTCTCTACATGCACCTGTCCTTAAGCTGTAGCTAAGGTACTGGAGAAAGGCGTGAGAGTCACAAGGAGAACCTAGGTGTCCAGCAGGAAGCTAATTTGACAGATGTGACCCTGTCCGGGCACAGAGATCTGTTACAGAACCTATAAAATCATATATTTATTTATTTATAAAGGATTTTACCAGGAAGGATACATTGAGATTTCTCTCGTTTTCAAGTATGTCCTGGGTTCAATAACACGGAGTTGTTACAGAGTAGTAAAATGCAAGTTCTTAACACAAAACAAATATACAGATTAACAGAAAAATAAATAATATAGGAAATAAAGTCATTATGTTACATATATACAGGTGCATTCCGTATTGAGGTATGTTAATAGGGAGCTCTTAAGGGACTAAAACCCCTTGTGACAGATATCTGTACCCCAACAGGGTCACATCTGCAAATGCCGCTTCCTCGCAGGACCTCCCCGTGTTCTAACCCAGCCAGACTCCTGTGCCTTCCTCCAGTCCTTAGACGACACTTAAGGACCGGGACACATAGAGCCTGCTAGCATCCCCCAGAAATAAGGCACCACTGTAGATCTGTGGTCTTTCAGGGTTAGAATGAATTGCTTTAATCAGAGGCACAGTTATACAGTCAAACATAGGTCATTTACATACACAAAATTACAACATCTACCAGTGGGATCTAATTATACTGACACATAATTGCACAAACATTGACTTGATAGATTGATTGGGGGACTGGGCACTTAAATGGCAGATGAAATTTAATCTAGATAAATGCAAAGTTATGCACTTTGGAGTGAAGAACACACAAGCAATTTATACCCTAAATGGTACGGAGTTAGGGAAATCCAAGCAGGAGAAGGATTTGGGAATAATCATAGACTTCAAACTAAGTAACAATGTGCAATGTCAAACAGCAGCCGCCAAGGCCAGCAAAGTACTGGCATGCATTAAAAGGGGACTTCACTCACGGGATGAAAACATAATTTTGCCTCTGTATAAATCAATGGTCAGGCCGCACCTTGAATATGCCGTGCAATTTTGGGCACCTGTCTTAAAAAAAGATATTATATCGCTAGAAAAAGTGCAGAGACGGGCAACTAAATTGATAAGGGGAATGGAAGGGTTAAGTTATGAGGAAAGACTAACAAGCTTAAACCTGTTTAGTTTAGAGAAAAGGCGCCTTAGAGGGGATCTGATAACCTTATATAAATATATACGGGGCCATTATCAACCATTGTCTGATAACCTATTCATTAACAGGTCTATACATAGGACACGGGGTCATCCATTTAGACTGGAAGAAAGAAAATTTAGCTTAAAGCATAGGAAGGGTTATTTTACGGTGAGAACAATAAAGCTGTGGAATTCTCTGCCTGTTGAGGTGGTTGGGTCAGAGTCTGTACAGACTTTTAAAAAACGACTGGATGACTTCCTGCAGACACAGAATATTAAGGGTTATAATATTTAATATGTGGGTAAAAGCTTCTTGATCCAAGGAGAAATCTGACTGCCATTCTGGGGTCAAGAAGGAATTTTTTCCCAGTATGTTGCATATTCAGACTGGGTTTTTTGCCTTCTTTTGGATCAACAGCAGTAGGTTATGTGGGAGAGGCTGAACCCGATGGACGCATGTCTTTTTTCAGCCTATATAACTATGTAACTATATGTAACTTCTTGGAATGAAAAATCTAATTCCATATTAGGTCAGTTACAGTAAACATTACTTAACATTTCTAACAAGGCTGGACAAACACAAAACTAATTACATTACCTACAGACCGCAGATTACAAACTATTCAGATAGAAACAGATAGCAGGTAAACAAAGACTAGACAATGCATTCTTACATAATCACAGATCACACATTCTGCACACAAGCGGGCAATGAAAATAATAACGAAAGTCAGACCTGCACCCCAAGCCGATCTCCATGCCCACACACCCCATGTCTAAAGTGACGCACGTCACACCCCTATATAGTGCAGCATTTTGTTAAAAAAATAAAATGAGTATTAGGATACCATCTCAAGCCTGGGAGCGGGCGTTTGAATTGGACAGGGGAGCGTACCGGTGTGCTTCTTTGATGGAAGTGAGACGTAAAGTATTATACCGTTGGTACCTGGTACCAGCAAGGGAATGTCATATGAATAAAACAGTCTCACCAATATGTTGGCGCTGCGAGAGGCTAAAAGGAACCATGATTCATGTTTGTGGGATTGTGTGTAGTAGAGCCATTATGGCGAGGAGTGGCGGGCCTGGTGGAAAAAGCAATAGGACTGGTGTTACCATTTGCTCCTGCGGATTTTTTATGGGAATATCAAAGGTTAGGTTGGGCAGGTGGCAAAGGAAATTGTTTTGTGTGATAACCTCTAGCACTATGTTGTTGATAGCTCGGAGATGGAAGCAACAGCGGGTTCCTACTGTCCGTGAGGTACGGGATATGGTGAATAATATAAGGGACTATGCGCTGATGGCTAAACATATTTACGACTTCCCACAGCCGGAAAATGACCACTGGTCCCTTTGGGATTCTATGTTGGCTGCGGAATGTACCGCAGACTCAGGGGTGCCGGGCCAGGTTAGAACGTGATATATGTTGGCTAACGCAACACCTAATAATGTTGGGACGTTAGGATTGTGATTCATATCATTTTCTAAGGTATTACTCTCCAGTTACGGGCTGGTGGCCTGTGTTTGTTTGTAAGTTACTGTATGTTTTGTTCCCCTTATATGTAACCAGAAAGGTATTAACTGCCCTGTTTTTTCTTTCTGTACCCAACTGTTATACTTTTCTGTTCTTTCCTTCAAAAATAATAAAAACTTTGAAATTTAAAAAAAATAAAATGATAACACCAGATTGGATAAAACTCATAGCATCCTTTGATTTAGCATAGTACGGATCCAAGATTAAATGTTTGCCTGGTGTACCTGCTAATTCATGAACGATCTTGTGAGTTTTTGTCCAGTTTGGTGTTCTCCTTTTTTCCCCACAGTGCTAAACCATATGTGTTTTACTTCTTATAGGACTTTATAGCTTCCTTGTACCTTTAAAGTGAAAACTAACCTGGTAGAACATAAGTTGCTTTTGCTAAATTTGACTGGTATACATTTCAGTGGGCTTTGGGATATCATTAGATGCCTCCTTGTATTAGAAAATGCTATATTTTACCTTTTTGTGCTTTTTATTCTTTTCAAATTCATTTAATTTTAATTTTTCTTGCCCCACCCCCTAGGTTCAAGACATGGTCCATGGAGTGACCACAGAGGAGTGTCAGACAGCGTTACAGAACCATGGCTGGAATGTCCAAAAAGCTATTCAGTATCTCAAGGTATAGGATTGTATGAAGGGCAAAGTGGTTCATTATGCTAAAACAGAAAAGGATGTCCAACTTAATTTAATTGATGCACTTTTTAAACACAGTGTAGCTTCTTCACACATATATTAAACTATCTTCTTTGTAGCAAGACTGGAATAGGTAATTTAATTCCTATGTTTAAAAGGCCCTGTGTTATCTCAAACATAGTGTTCCATTCTTACCTTTTCATAAATTAAAGCATTGACAGCAGACAGGCACAAATTTTATGACCGGAATATTTGACGTCAAAAGTCTCTGGGCCCAATTCTGACATACTCAGTAAGGTGGAGTTGAAAGCCGGAAAAATGGCACAAAACGATAACACTTTGCAGCTCCGTGACGTCTTCATTACAACCGAGCCACTGTATCTGTAGCTCAAACCGTAATAATAAGTAGCTTGTAATTGATACCGGCAGAGGTTCAGCCAGCCACAAACACTCTTCTTTGCAATTATGTTCAAATTCCTCAATTTCTGGTGTACAGCTCTCTTCGGGCCATTCTACAGGTTTTCAACGAGATTGAGGGCTGCGCCATTCAAAGACTTTGGGTTTGCTTTTTTCTTTGTTGACTTGGTTGTCTAAATTCTACGGGTCATTGTATTAAGAGGTAATTTGTTAGGTATTGACTGTTGTCTCTCTGATTAACGTATTTCAAGTCATGGTAAACATTCAATCTAGAATTAGTGTGAGAAAGCGACCCAAGAATAACCCTGTGTTAATCTAAAAAGGAATATAAACTTATGTTATTGCTGGAATTGATAACTGCAGGATCCTGCGTGATCCCCCCTTTTCATTACCTCAATCTTTGTGATTTCTGGCATCTGTTTCTTCTGTGTGAACCTTAATAAAAAAATTATATAAAAAGGAATATAAATAACTTTGTTTTCATACTAATATATGATAATAAGAAGATTTATAACCTCATCAGTAATGCATTTGACAGCCGGAGTTGGCTTCATCACTAAGTGGGAGTAGGTTTGTCCTTGCAACTGGCGAAGCATCTGGCCAATGTTTTTGTCTACATGCAACGAGAAACATCCTCTATATTTTTGATATGATATAAAAAGATGGGGGGCTGCGAGGTCAGATGGAGAAGTCTCATACCGAAGAGTGGACGCATTCTCAGGTCCACTTTACAATGAGGCTCCTGCATGACTGCCTGCACTTCCCAGTCATGGCGTTGACCAAGATGAAGACTTTTTCGGTGATGTATTGATTCTATGTATTCTACTAATACTTGCGTTTTGAGTTACTACGGTTATTAATCAGAATCTAATATCATTCACACTTCATTATTATAGACCAGAAGCTAATATAATTTACACTTGTATAACCATTATTACTAACCAGATTACATACCATCTATGTTTGTTATTGTTCATTCGTAATTTCCTTCAATGAGGCTTTGATTAACCTGTAGTGAGGCTTTGATTATGTGTGATGTGTTGGAGTCCCCATGTAATTGTCCTGTAGCGATGCCTTGATAGATATGTGATTTTCTACAGTGAGGCTTGATTGATATGTGTGATGATTTGAGTTCCATATGAAGAATTTCTGTGGTGATAATTTCCAGAGATGTCTTCTCATATGTGATGGTCGAGTTCCATATGAAGAATTTCTGTTGTAATCATTCAAAGAAATGACTGGGTTTGTTATGCAATTGTCTAATATTTTGAGTAATATACATACAGTCTATATTGCCAATACTACTGTCAGTAAAGTTAATCATTTGCTTTTACACAAATCGGCCGATATGGATTCAAAGTATGGTGTTTCTTGGGTGTACTATGTATGCAGTATGGTGTTTCTTGGGTGTACTATGTATGCAGTATGGTGTTTCTTGGGTGTACTATGTATGCAGTATGGTGTTTCTTGGGTGAATGGCATTGGTTTTGCACTAAATATATCTTTTACGTTTTAGTCCAAAAAGTCTAACTTCTAACCTCAGACTATAGTAGGGCAAAAAAATTTCACTCGCATTTGGCATGGCCGGTAACACCTGTTCCATTGAAAGAAATCATTGGTGGGTCTCCGCAAGTCAGGACCAACCACCTGGTGATGGGAGGCTTGGCTGCAGGGCTCATTACCATTGGTGGGTCAGTGAACGTGACTGGCCGGCCAAATGATCTCCCTCCGTGACCTCACACAAGGAGGCAGGGAAGCTCCTCTCCACCCCCCTGCCAGTGACACAGTAAGTAAACGGTGTCTGGTAGCAGCGGCGCAGCCCGAGTGCTGGGAGGGAATGTGGAATTCACATTCTCCCAGCGGCTGCTCTCAGCTTCCGGGTGGTCCATGTAATCCGCTGACCAGTCCGGAAGTGGGCGTGCATCATCAAGAGCCGAGGGAACTGGACAGATCTTTCTCACTGCCCTGGCCGCGTGCTGCGAGGTGCTGTCTTATGTCAGACGCGGCTCAGTGATTCCTGACTTTGAGTGAGACCCCTCCACGTGTCCTGACCACAGCAGGCTAGCAGGGAAAGCATGTGTATGAGAGGTACAAATTCATGATGGGGACAGGGAGGAATAAAGGGGAGTTAGGGAATTTACTGACAAGCATCCCATGGAACAGCAAAGGAAAACTCAAAGGAACAAACAAAAGCAGAGAGCAAGAGGGGGATGGCAAATTATGTGACAATGAAAGGACACAGAGCATAGAGGAACACATAAAATGATGACTAAAGTGCCTCAGATAGGAAAAGAGATGGTTAAATCATGGAAGAGCACACAAATCTAGGGTCTAGGACAGTGGGGCAAACCTCCGCACACAAGGGGCCAGATCAGTGGCGTTTGCATCCTGTAACATTAGGGCGTGCAGCCACAGAAAATGTATGAATTGAAAAGTTGTGTATTTTGTTCAAAAAATCTTCTAAACATTTTCCATCAGATATGACAAAACTGGAATTAGAGCTACAGTCACTTTTTATGCGATTTATCATGAACCAGATAAGGGGCATCTAAAATATCAATGTAAAAGGCGAAAAAAGGACCTCTTCCCCCAACATTTGGGTGTGCCTGGGTACACCATGCAAACCCCCTGCGAACGCCTACAGGTCAGATAACAACCAGGATGCTAAGCAGCAATTGGGCTATAGCTTGCATGCTCTAATTAATTTAAACTTCACCCATCTTGGACATAGCGTCAGCTTACTGTACACTAAAGTCTCCAATACTATGTATTGGAGCCGTTAATGTTCCCAGAGCAGATTGAGAACAAGCTATTCCAACCAGCACATTCTCCATGCGCCGGGTTTAGACACTCCATAGAGGGTGCACATAGAATTGCGAGATGCAAACCGTTGTGCATGGATCCCGACGGCTTTCATGCTGTGGTGCCGGGTTTACATTCCCTCCGTACCTGCTGCAGGGAGATCAAACAGAGGAGGTCTGCAGGGAGATCAAACAGATCCCACCTGCCAGCCCAACGTCCCCCCAGCTTTTGACAAGCACCATATGCAGATAGTGTAGGATTATTTCTTTTTTTCATTGTGTGTGAATGTGGGGTTAGGTGGGAGAACTGGTGGCGAGTAACTCTTAAGGCCTGGCTAGTAGCTCAGGACTTGAAATTTTGAGCCCTGGTCACTATAGGATATTTTCCTACATGGTTTGGGGTGACTAAATTAATCTTTTGACATGATTTAGACAGACTTTAATGTTTTTGGTAAAAAGGGTTTCTGTCTCACAACCTTACCCCATAGACAGACATGCGCAGAATACAAGACATGGAGGTCAAATGCAAGGAGTGCGCCTTACCTTTCTTTCTCATATCTCCTTCAGTTTTGCTGATGGTATCTAGGAAACCAACCTAAGTTTTTATCCTCGTCCTCAGAGTGCAGGGACTTAGCTTCTCCCAGAAGCTCCTATTAGCAAGAGCTGACCTGGACAGGGACCAAGAAGCAAAAATTTATTTGAGTCTTGCATCTGTTCCGCCCATGGATTGGATTGGCTGGAGGCTGCATGGAGCATTCAGTCCAACCCAAGGCCACATGACTAACTCTGGCTTGCAGGAAGGTGGCAGAATGTAACATCCAAAAGATTGGAGAGCTAGCACTTTAACCCTTCCATTCCCCATCCCATTTTAAGCCTAGAGTGTCCCTTTAACCCCTTCACTGCTGATGATATGTGGGACACGTCCTCAGTTACTCCCGCTGTATGCTGAGGACGTGTCCCACACGTCATCAGCTTTGCGGGACCCCCGGCGGAGATACTCACCTCTCTGTCTGGGGTCCCGCGGCGGTCTGACTTCAGCGTCCTCAGACTCTGAAGTTAAGACCCGCCCGACATCAATGACATCATCACGCCATGCGCGATGCCGTCATTTCCAGGCGACAGCCCCCGGCAATGCCGGAGATCTCCTGGAAAGGAGGGGGGATCCGTTCGGATCCCTCTCCCTCCCGATCGGGAGGTCCCACAAAGAAAAGCTTAAAAGGGGAAAGTCTCCCCTTTTAAGCGATGCCTGGCTTTAACCCCTTAGGCACCGGGTCGCACTTCAGCGCCTTGCGGCGCCGAAGTGCGGCCTGGCTCCGGTGGGGACCGCCATCTTGGATGGCGGCTCCACCCCCGGGTCCCCCCTCGCTGCCTGATGTCATCGCGCATAGCGTGATGACGTCAGATAGCCGGGGAACCCCTAGCTGCCTGGGGATTTCCCAAGGAAATCCCCTGGTGGAGATAGGGGGTTCATGTGAACCCCCGATATCTCCAGAACCGTGGCAGCTACGGGGTCATGGAGGGTGTCATTCGAAAGGCCTGAGCATGGCCTTTCGAATGATACCCAACATGACCAGGTATAAAGTAAGATAAAAAAAATTATAATAAAAAAAATCATGTATTTTTTTGTGTGTTGGTTTTATTAATGCAGCAATATTATTCACATTTCAATTATTATGTGAACAATGATGCTACACTAATGATTTTTTCCTATGGGGTGCGTTTGCTTAAAATCACTAATCCCCCCCCCCCAAAATGTAACGAGTCCCCATTTCTAAATTTTGTACAAGCGCACCCCATAGAAAATATAACCACAAATGTTCATGTGATAAAAGGTGAAAAAAAAACACTTTACACGCTGCAGATGATTAAAAATTCTAATTTTATTGCATTTTTTGTTATAATATACAGGCAGGACATGATGTATACATATAAAAATGATATATTATGAATCTGCTGGAAAGAACAATATATAATATGTCTGGGTCATATAATAAAATGTGGCTTCAAATCGCATTTAAACATGATGAGCGAAAGCGGTAAAAATTAGCTCAGCACACAGCGGTGAAATGCCTCAGCAGTGAAAGGGTTAAGTCTCACAGAAATTTCCTAATGCTGATGTTCTGACTCACTTGATGACTATTTTATTGCACACAGTACAAATGCATATTGACATTTCTAGTTGTCACATGAGGATCAGTACCCAGGATGGGTATCTACATGCATACAGGCTCCCTTCACCGTCCGTATCTAGAAGGACGATGGATTCTGGCCCAAACCCACCCAGTCCATAGCCGGAACGCCTTGCAGGATGAAAACAAACCTGGGAATGACTTTATTTACAGTTTATAATTACAAAAACAGCCAGGGGGAATGTACAGAATACAATGGTAAAACACACCCCAGCATTCCCATACTGAAAAGCCTCCCAATATCCTCCCCCTTCCACAAACATGCCCTGGTGGAACAAAGCCTGAGGAAGGGTCAGAGAGATCTGGTTTAAGAAAACGAAAACACAAACATGCGGCACTGCAAGTACAAAAAATAATAAAATGGCGTAACTCTGCGAGGGGTATATGAACCTTCCCTCTGCATATATTCTGCACACCAGAAATAAAAGATATATGGTTTATCTGAATGATGTTAATATGGTCCTACTCCTGCCTTTGTTCTGAAACTGGTCAGCCACCCACAATTACTTTGGTTCTGCTGGAATGCAATCAGGAAGCACTCGCAGGAAATAAATGGAAAAGGTTTTTATTTTTAGGAAAAACAGTGTTAAAACACTTATAAAAACGTCCCAATGCCAGGACTTCATCAGAGATAAACCGTCTTGTCACAGATCTGGTTTAAGCCAATTCCTGGGGGTGGGTGGAAGGAGCGGAAACAAAACGATTGTTTACTTTCCGATTTACACATGGGTAAAACAGCACAGTATAGTATATACCACACGACACTCTATCATAAGTGCATAATAATATAAAACAGACACCAGGGAATAGAGCACAGAAAAAACCCTACACAAAGAAATTGTAGGTACAGCAACCATTCCAAAATCTACCACATTGTGTTCCCATTCTAAATTTTAGATTGCTGCAGTTACTTGATAAACCTGCTATATTTGTTTGTTTTCTTGCTCCATCATTTTGAATGTTCTTTTTAACCAAATACTTATAGGAAAGTTTGTGGGGTTTTTTGTTGTTGTTTTTTTTTACACAAGTTGTATGTATGTCTTTTTATATCTTGCCTAATTCTTTTCACGATACAGGTGGAGCAGCTGTTTTGCCTCGGTCTGAAGACCCGAGTGGAGTGCCACAAGGTTCTGGAGATGTTTGATTGGAATCTGGAGACTGCCAGCTCCCATCTTCTGGATTCCTACAGCAGTGGACACCAGAAGTATGGATGATAGCTTAATTCTTTCCACAGACTTAATTAATATTGTTATTGTTTGAAACACAAGGAAAATTTATAAAAACATGCCCACTTATCAGAGTTGGAAAAATTATTTGCAGTTTTCGGAAGACATTGGGGTGGAGGTTTCCTATATGGTCTTAAGTTTTAATACCTCTACCCAGGCCTCTTATTAGGAATAGCAGCACATTTAAATAATGAGACAAGTTCAGACAACGTTTTGAAATGTTAGATTTCTGCTTAAGAAAATAGTTACATAGGCTGAAAAAGACCTGTGTCCATCGAATTCGGCCTTTCACACATCACCTACTGCTGTTGATCCAGAAGAAGGTAAAAATCCCAGTCTGGAACGCTTGCCAATCTGCAACATAATGGGAAAACATTCCTTCTTGACCCCAAAAGGCAGTCTGATTTCTCCTTGGATCAAGCAGCTTTAACCCACATATTAAATATTATAACCCTTAATATTATGTGTCTGCAGGAAGTCATCCAGTTGTTTTTTAAAAGTCTGTACAGACTCTGACCCAACCACCTCAACAGGCAGAGAATTCCACAGCTTTATTGTGCTCACTGTAAAATAACCTTTCCAATGCTTTAATTTATTTTCGTCCAGGATGAATGGTTAATAATGGCCCCGTATATATTTAGATAAAGTTATCAGAAATATTCTATATATTATTAATAATAAAATTCTCTATTATTAATAAAATTCTGTTTATTATATGTATAGTGCCAGCAGATTCTGCAGCGCCATACAAGACATGTGGATGATACTCAGAACAATACACATAGATTAACAAGGATGATACAGTATGATTGGGGGACTGTTTCTGGTGGAATTTACTATCTATAAGTGATGTACATATTTGTGCTTGGGGCTGCAAGATGTAGTGACACCCCATACCCTTGTAGCATAATTCTGGTGCTAGAATCTTATAATGATTTCCAATCCTGTCCTTAGGAAGCACTTACAGGCCAGATTTTAAGGATCACCTTGGGGAAATGCAGACTGAATCCTGCAATCACTGAGCAGCAAATCACATCACCTGTGCTGTGCTTCACATATCTGGCAAACCTGGCCTTTTAATGCTCCTGAAGGACTGGGCAAGGAAACCTTGTTTTTAATGTCTGCAACTTTCACCCTTCAGAAGTTTTGGAACTACATTCTCCATGATGCTAAGCTAATTGAATGTCAAGCTTGAAAGATTTCACGTTGAGGGAGCTAGTAAATACCTGCCGCTAGCAATATTTAGGTTTCTTCTCTTTGCTCTAACATTGTAATGTGGTTAAACCCTAGGAGATGAGAGCCTAACTGCCCTGGATGTTAATAGGATAATAAAAGTCTAATTGTGGATATTTATTTTTCTTTTGCAGACGATGATGCAGGACCTTTGAATTCTTTGGGAAAAAAATACATTTCCCAACTCAATAACATTTATCTGGTTGAAGTCATGTGCTACAGAACTGTTAAATGGCAGGATGGATCTGTCTTGGGACCCAGCCCCAAAAATTATTTTTTTCCCATGAGTGGGAAAATTGTTAAACTAACCCAGTGTTCTGCTATATGGACTTGTGTTAATGTTGCATTCTCTTTTTTAAATGTGTTGTTGCGTTTCGTTCCCTTTGCCCTGTCGTAAATTTGTGTAACTCATTGTTTTTATAAAAAAAGATGTGTAATTTTAATATATATATATATAAATATCTATATATATATATGAATATATATAAAATATAAAGTTTATTTGAAGAAAAGAACAAATTGTGAGTTGTTTAATGTGAACTTGATTTGTGGAGTTTTATTTTGGTACCCTTAAAGTTTAGCAAATACATATTGTATAAAAAAAATGGAAAATGGCATTGATGCTCTTCATTTTTACTACTTAAGAATGTTGTATCTGGCAACGTAATTTTTGAGTTATGTAGCCACAATATTTATTCAAAATAATGCTGCACAGAATCATTGTGTTGGTGTAAAGTAGTGGAAATACTCGGGTTCTATTCCAAGGTTGTTGTTGAGCTTAGTGTTCGAGACCTATAACATAACGACAGGCATTCGCTTAATCCTGTTCCAACCTAACCATTAAGAAGGCATTCTGACTTTGCATCTCACGGCTTGTGTTTGCTTGCTGTACTTGGCATCACCTATATTTAACATGGAACACACAGTACTTAAGAAATGCAAGAATAGCAACCTATTCCTAGGTCATGAATAAATTTAACCTCTACTTCAAACCAGGGAAATTTAACTGATTCGCTGAGCGCGTCCTCCGCTTTCCTGCTAGGGTCTGAAGGATGCGCTCAGCATGTTGTTGCAGCCCCATGGCTCGGCGCCGATTTGGCACCAACCGCAGTGTTCTCCCGGGGAGGCCTGAGATCTTGGATGTCAGCCATGCCTCCTGGATCTCCACCTGCCCACTGAAGTGCATGGGCGCAATGATGTCAGAATGGGACCCACCCCCTTCCTCGACCGAGCAGGGAAATCACTATGATGGAGATACAGGGGTCATTTGGACCCTCGTATCTCCTGAACCACGTCTTCAAGAGAGTCCTGCATGGTATCATTGGAAAGGGCAGAGCATTATTTCTAAAAAAATATATATAGATTTTTTTTTTTTTGCCATATTTATTCTTTATAACGCAACACTATTGTTCACTTTTGAATAATAACGTGAACAATGATGCTGCACTTACTTACCTTTTCATTTTCCGTGATGCCAGCAAGGTTGAAAGCAGTGGCATAATGCATTATTACTCACCAATTCATCGAAAAACTAGACCAGTGCACTGTTGCGACGGTCACATGGGGTTCATCTAAACACAAGCTGCTTCACCGATGTGAGAAGAGCGAGAGATCTTTTGACCCCTGTATTTACATTCCTTACACCCCACAAAGTCATATTAGGTGTCGCTGGACAGGTCAGAGTCTGGCCTTTCTAATGCTACCAAACCTGACCATGTAAAATGTAATGTAAAAAAAAAAAAAACATAAAATAATTATTTTATTTACTTTTTGTGTCAAAGCAGTGGCATTGTCCATTTGTCACGTATAAAATGAGCGCTACCTTCTCATTTCCAACATCTTGAGCAAGGTCAGTCTTTTATACATAGTCATATTATTCATAAAACACAATGCAGCAAAATACAAGGGAAAATTTTTGTTGTTTCTTGTTCTTTTGGTTAAAATTGCATATTTTCTCAGAAAATTGCAGTAACAGGTTCCCATTTCAATTTTTTTTTTTTTTTTTTAACAAGAGTACCCCATAGAATATATAACCATAAAGGTTTGGATGATAAAATGTGGAAAAAAATATTTTACAAGCTGTAAATGATTGAATCTCAATGTAAACTTACATTTTGTGCAAATTTGTTGTTCTAGCATTCTAACTGGACATGACACATACATATATTAATGATATATTTTGAGTCTGCTGAAAAGAATGCTATATAATATGTCTGGGTCCTACAATAAAACACAAATTCAAATCACATTTAAACATGAGCACAAAATGGTCAATACTTGTTCAGCACACGGGGGGGGGGGGCTGGCTCAGCAGTCAAGGGTTAAATAAACACTCTACTCATCCCGACCACTTTAGTGTTTAAACGTGGTCAGGATGTGAGGCTCCCTGGAGAGCTTGTTGGGTGAAGTGTGGGAGATTTTGAATTTCCTGGCTCCTGGTCATCAGATCGGTCACTAGCGACTCTCCGCTTACTGGTGAGCAGTATATATACAATGCATGTCCATATGGAGAGTTTAAATGTTCCATCTTCTACAGTTCCTCTTCACTTGAGATATTCCATAAAGAACTGTGGAAGAGAAGGGGGAAACCCCAATTGCGCAGTATGCGAGATACAGGATTCCCAAAATTAATATTGAAGAATCAACACTCACAATTTATTGAACCCACATCCGACTCTAAGTAAAGTGGCTTTATGGGTCTTGATATTATTTCAGGCGCCCATCAACCCCTTTTTCAGGCGCCCATCAAACCATCATACAGTGGTTTCCGTCTTGTGTTTCTCTATGGTATGAACCCATAAATGCCAGGGATACCCCTAGCGTAATCCTGTACCAAAATTACCAGAATTAAGCAATTAGGTGCTCTTCTACTTACGTACTCCTGAGCCCCATATGGCATATATATATATATATATATATATAATCGCCCATTGGGTTTTAAAGGAAACTCCCAGAACTGGACAGATGATGAACAGTAGTAGATAAAAATAGCATTTTAATAAAACATATTTAATAAAAACATCGCTACCAGACTACGTTTTGCCAGTTGGCTTCTTCAGCTTATATCCAATGCGCTGTGATTTGTACTATTTTCTATATGGGTGTTCGAGAACCTCCATATACAGTGTTCTAATGTGCAGGATTAATATGGTTTCTAGTGGGCGCTTCACCTATTTGTCCTGTGGCAGTCACTAGTGACGTCCACACACAGCGTGCCGACGTCACCCTCTGAGACTGCCACTGATAGAATCGATAATAGAAGCAGTTGATGAATCGGATCTGAGCAGGTGCTCGCAGCCATGATCCATCATACTGCGCAGGCGCTATAGAACTTGCGTACACAAACAGGGTTATTCAGAGAGCGGTGAAAAGCAGGAGAATGACTGGCGAATGGAAAATTCTAGGTCAATATAGCCGATTTGGAAAGTGAGATGAATGGGAGAATTTTTCTGGTTTGGCTATTTTGACCCAGAATTTTCCATTCTCCAGTCATTCTCCTGCTTTTCACCACTCTCTGAATAACCCTGAAAGTGTACAGGTCCATAGCGGTGTGCAATTTGCAGTTCCTATGCTATGTAAGTTGCGTCGGAGCGCAAATTGCATAGAAAGGTTTCTGGATTCAGAAGTCCCTTGGCTAAAGAGGAGGAGCTGCACGCATGACGGAGAAAAGGTGAGTAAAATCGCCAAAAATGGCAAAAAAATATTATATAATTAGGCAGAGGCAACAGCATTTTCCCAATTAAGGCCGGACGGGAGGTGCCCAGCGGGAGGGGGTTAACTCCAGCATACACCCCGCTTGCCAGCCTCTTTACCGGGCCTCTCCTTAGGCCGCTGACGCACGTCGTTGGCTGCGGGGGTACGGCCTGAGTTCGAAGTGGCCCATAGAAGTCAACTGGGTGCAGTGGCGTCGTAACGTGGGGGCGGGGGGTGCGGCCCGCACCAGGTGACACCCGCCCTTAGGGTGACACCGTCACCCTAAGGGCTGGTGTTTCACCTTCTGCCGCCTGTTCGCTCCCTGCGAGCGTCCAAAGCATTCAGCTTCGGCGCTCGCCTGGAGGAAACACGTCACCAGCCAATCGCGGCTGGTCACGTGGCTCCCCCAGACGAGCGCCCAAGCTGCGCACCGCCGGATGCTCAGAAGGAGCGAACACGCGGCGGAGGTGAGCTGGGCCATATCCAGGAGGTGAGCTGGGCCAAATCCATGGGGGCCTGGGGCATATCCATGAGGAGCTGGGGAAAATCCATGAGCCGCTGGGGCAAATCCATGAGGTGAGCTGGGGCAAATCCATGAGCCGCTGGGGCAAATCCATGAGGAGCTGGGGCAAATCCATGAGGTGAGCTGGGGCAAATCCATGAGGTGAGCTGGGGCAAATCCATGAGGTGAGCTGGGGCAAATCCATGAGCCGCTGGGGCAAATCCATGAGGAGCTGGGGCAAATCCATGAGGTGAGCTGGGGCAAATCCATGAGGTGAGCTGGGGCAAATCCATGAGGTGAGCTGGGGCAAATCCATGAGGTGAGCTGGGGCAAATCCATGAGGTGAGCTGGGGCAAATCCATGAGGTGCTGGGGCAATATCCATGAGGTGAGCTGGGGCATATCCATGAGGTGAGCTGGGGCATATCCATGAAGTGAGCTGGGGCATATCCATGAGGAGCTGGGGCAAATCCATGAGCCGCTGGGGCAAATCCATGAGGAGCTGGGGCAAATCCATGAGGTGCTGGGGCAATATCCATGAGGAGCTGGGGCATATCCATGAGCTGCTGGGGCATATCCATGAGCTGGGGCAAAATCCATGAGAGCAGCTGGGGCAATATCCATGAGCTGGGGCAATATCCATGTGCTGGGGCATATCCATGAGCTGGGGAATATCCATGAGCTGGGGCATATCCATGAGCTGGGGCAAAATCCATGAGAGCAGCTGGGGCAGTATATCCTTGAGCTGGGGCAGTATATCCTTGAGCTGGGACAATATCCATGAGCTGGGGCATATCCATGAGCTGGGGCAAAATCCATGAGAGCAGCTGGGGCAAAATCCATGAGAGCAGCTGGGGCAGTATATCCTTGAGCTGGGGCAATATCCATGTGCTGGGGAATATCCATGAGCTGGGGAATATCCATGAGCTGGGGCATATCCATAAGAGGAGCTGGGGCAAAATCAATGAGAGCAGCTGGAGCATTATCAATGAGAGCAGCTGGGGCATTATATGCATGAGAGGAGCTGGGGCAGTATATCCATGAGAGGAGCTGGGGCAATATCCATGAGAGGAGCTGGGGCAATATCCATGTGTGCTGGGGCAGTATCCATGAGAGCTGGGGCAGTATCCATGAGAGCTGGGGCAATATCCATGTGTGAGCTGGTCTGGGGCAATATATCCATGTGTGAGCTGGTCTGGGGCAATATATCCATGTGTGAGCTGGTCTGGGGCAATATATCCATGTGTGAGCTGAGGCACAATATATCCATATGTGAGCTGGGGCAATATATATCCATGGGTGAGCTGCTGGGGGCAATATATAACTGTGAACTGGGGCAATATATCCATATGTGAGCTGGGGCAATATATATCCATGGGTGAGCTGCTGGGGGCAATATATATCCAGAGCTGCTGGGGGCAATATATCCAGAGCTGCTGGGGGCAATATATATCCATGTGTGCTTTCACTGCCTTCGAACAGGCATCGTACTTGCTGGCAGTTGGCAAAAATTTGTGTGAGCATATGAGAGAGCTCCACAGCAATAAACGTCTCAGTAATGTGCGCTGTGTGTATGAGCATTCAGTGTTATATGGGAGTACTGATTTAGTAGTTAGAGTAGTTAAAAAAAAATCCGTAAAACTCGGGGGGGGGGGTGACACCATAAGTTACCGCACCGGGTGACACCAACCCTAGTGATGCCACTGACTGGGTGTACTAGTACGCCCCGCGTCTTCAAAGCCTATTCACCGCAGAGACGGCATGGTACGCCCTGTGGTGGGAAAGTGTTCAGGGCAATAAAAGGGACTCTATTTTTAATAACAACTTTAACAATTCCTAAAAGCTCAAAGACACGTAAACTGTGGTAATAACTTCCCAGAGCAGTTGAAGTCTGGAGTTAAGACTGTGGTTATGTTTATACCACGGCTAAATACAGCCACTTTCAGTCGCGTCAGCCATTAATATCACTGCTCCACACACTTTTTATTGTCTCGCTAAGAAATTTTAATGTGTCCAGCCAACTTTTGCTTTTTGACATGCGTTTTTGTTGTAATACGGACATTAATTGTGAGACGCTTATTATTAACAACTCGCGCACAATTTTTCCTTTAATGTCTGACCTAATCCTAGAACTGGATTGTGCATTTAAATACTTTCAGTCCGAGCTCCTGCAAGTCTGGAATTTCCATGCCCCGCTGCCCCTCTCCCTTCCATGCCCCTCTTCCTTGGGTTACAGCTGACCTCGTGCAAATGTACCAGTTTAGAGATTCACTGTGGTCAAAGTTCAAGCATACTGGTTCCATGAACAATCACGGTGCTTGCTGAAAATGGTGGAATGCATGCACAAAGCAAACAAAAATGGCTAAAGCCCAATACTTCAGTGAAAAGCTAAATAATATATCAAACCCAAGAACTTTTTGGAAAATCTTAAGTAACATACAGTCACCCCCCTGTCCACTCCCAACCAGCTGCTGTCAAAGTAAACAACCAAACCCTGCAACACCCCATAGATGTAGTAAATGCCTTTAATAATTATTTTGTTGGATGCACCACCACTCTGATTGCTAAGCTAGAAAATGACAGGCACTCAGAAAGGCCGCATGCAGGTCAGGCCCCACCAACAGTGCATAGACCCTATATTGCACAGAAATTCAATTTTAGACCAGTGCCATTACTAAACATCTCCATAACCAAAAAATTAAACACCAGTCTGGACATGACCAAATCCCAACAGTGCTGCTGAAACTCAGTGCTATCACATAACCGTGATATCACTGTTCCCTATTATGTCAAAAATTTTGGAAAAATGTGTCCATGTGCAATTATGATTATCAATATTCAAACTATTTAACCCCAGATCAATCTGGCTTTTGTCCAAATCATTCAACTACAACTGCCCTTTTAAAGGTTTGTAATGATATCCAAGCTGGCATGGAACAAGGAGACCTAACTGGAGCCATCTTCCTTGATTTTGGCAAGGCCTTTGAGACCGTAGACCATGGCATCCTATTAGAAGAACTTAAAAACTCAGGTATTGGTGATCGCACACTAACCTGGTTTCAATCATCTGTATCCGATCGCAATATGTGTCCATTTCTGACCGCGCTTCTCTCCCAGTCACGTGCAGTGTACCCCAAGGCTCAATACTCAGCCCCCTGCTATTCACAATATTCATAAATGATCTGCCTAACATCTGCAAAGCCTCAACTGTACACATGTACGCAGATGACCCTGTAATCTCCTGCAGCTGGAGGCAGTGCTGCAAGAACAATTCACAGAGATAGAAAAGTGGATTGCAGATAGCATTGTGACCGTTCTGTCAGTATTTAGAAAGTTATTTGGAACAGCACCTAACCTGCACACATTGCAAACTCTCCATCTATGTGTCAGGACAAAATCAAATGACACGCTGACCAGTCACTTCTCTCAAATATCTAGGTCTGTGGTTAGACCCTAATCTATCTTTTAGCCCCCACATCGAAAAACTCTCATCTAAACCTTACCCCAAACTAGGCGCCCTGTACAGAAACAAAATCTGCCAGAGCCCCGCTGTAAGAAAGCAGATTGTACAACAAATGCTTATGCCGGCTATTGAATACGGAGATGTATTGTATGCAACTGCCCCGCAAACGCACCTTCATAAACTTACTACATTGTATAACTGATTCTGTCGCTTTGAGCTACAATGTAACTACATGACCCACCATTGTGACATGTTAAAAGAGCTAAACTGGCCGTCGCTGGAGACTAAACGCACCCTTCACCTTTCCAACCTGGTGTTTAAGAGCTTTTCCGGGAAGCTTAACATCCTACTTGAATATAAGAAAAGGAAAACCCAAAAGGGTTTAGTGTGAAGGCGCTATATAGATTATATCACTGGCAAAAACAATATACTTTAAAGCAGCTCACTAGTTGAGTGTATCCTTCACTCCAAAAATAGAATGCAGAAAAAAACACTATACAGTGAAAAAGGAGCGCTAAAAGGTTAGACAAAGACCACACATATATTGAACGGAAAGAAAAAAACAAAAAAGGTCTATTTTTCTTTCTTTCCCTTGTTCTTATTTCTTTCAATGGAATTATAGATCTGTTAAATGTCATCAAATTCTAAAAGAGACAAGGAGAGAATCTCATTGCATAGTATTATATATACACTAGATAAATCAGAAAAAAATGAGATTTCCACTCACAAACAGGGAGTCTGCGAGACTCCAAATGTATGCCTTTAAGCCTCTTCTGGGGGGCTCCACCCATCAACAGGAAAAGAGATTCACAATCCTTTTTCTTCCAGGCTTGATAGTAGCTTTAGGCCGGAAGTATGTTATGATCTCGAGACAAAAATCAATAATAGCGTAATACTGTAGGTTAAATGAGGAATAGAAGTCAGAAGGAATTACACTCACGTGTTGCAGAGCCTCTATTGAAAGTGGCTCTGTATAGACGCCTGGGACCACTTATCAGAGGGGGTCCATCCTCAGCCTTTGGTTTTCATTAAAACACAGCTCCGTTGCAGAATGATGTAGCCCAAATGTACAAAGATGTGCAAGGTACAGAGGTGTAAAATAGGATAAAATGGTAAAATTAATAAAAAATTAATAAAAAGGGGGGGCCAATTGCAAAAACAATAAAATTTATTAATAGCAAAACACCAAAATGAAGTGTATATAAATCGAGACGCGTTTCACCTACTACTGTAGGCTTCCTCAGTCAAAAAAAGTTTCAGTACATTTTAGAGATAATCATCAATGCCCAGAATTTAATCCCTCTTGGATTGCAATCGAAAAAGTTAGAAAGAACTGGCGAGGAGATAATCTGATTGAGAAAATAATTAAAACAGAGATGAGATGGATTTTCGTTTTAGATACTATGATCCCTAGAGGAATGAATGTAGACTTCGAAGTCTGTCATTTTTTATGATTTTATTTATATTTGTTCAATATTTTGTACGTCTTTTGAATATTAATATATTTACTCTTTTGATAATTTGTGCTGGGTATAAGTGTTTTTAACTGATGCCTTCTTTATATATGTGTTTGATCTCTTCCGATTTTTCGTTCGAGTTTTTGTCGTTCTGACAGTCGAAATTTAAGATCCGAACGATTTCATGCCTAAAAGAGAAAGTGCCGCTGTGATAGGGGAAATCGGAGATCCGAACGACTTTATAACGAAAACGAAACGAAAAGTCGTAAACATCCGTTTGAAGATCCGAAAGCGGAAATACGTCACACGGAAGTCAACCAATCACATATGGAACGCAGGTGAACCGCACGCCGAATACATGCGGTTTTTTACATGGACACAGACTATATAAGGGGTAAGGTGGCCCCTGGGGGACTTTTTTGACTGAGGAAGCCTACAGTAGTAGGTGAAACGCGTCTCGATTTATATACACTTCATTTTGGTGTTTTGCTATTAATAAATTTTATTGTTTTTGCAATTGGCCCCCCCTTTTTATTAATTTTTTATTAATTTTACCATTTTATCCTATTTTACACCTCTGTACCTTGCACATCTTTGTACATTTGGGCTACATCATTCTGCAACGGAGCTGTGTTTTAATGAAAACCAAAGGCTGAGGATGGACCCCCTCTGATAAGTGGTCCCAGGCGTCTATACAGAGCCACTTTCAATAGAGGCTCTGCAACACGTGAGTGTAATTCCTTCTGACTTCTATTCCTCATTTAACCTACAGTATTACGCTATTATTGATTTTTGTCTCGAGATCATAACATACTTCCGGCCTAAAGCTACTATCAAGCCTGGAAGAAAAAGGATTGTGAATCTCTTTTCCTGTTGATGGGTGGAGCCCCCCAGAAGAGGCTTAAAAGCATACATTTGGAGTCTCGCAGACTCCCTGTTTGTGAGTGGAAATCTCATTTTTTTCTGATTTATCTAGTGTATATATAATACTATGCAATGAGATTCTCTCCTTGTCTCTTTTAGAATTTGATGACATTTAACAGATCTATAATTCCATTGAAAGAAATAAGAACAAGGGAAAGAAAGAAAAATAGACCTTTTTTGTTTTTTTCTTTCCGTTCAATATATGTGTGGTCTTTGTCTAACCTTTTAGCGCTCCTTTTTCACTGTATAGTGTTTTTTTCTGCATCCTACCTGAATATACTGCTTCCCCTAGCCGTTCTCTGATCCTATAACCTCCGATCCAGGACCTGCATCTTACTTACAATACCACAATACAAAAAGAAAGTGGCTCAAATCCTCGTTTTTCCTACAGAGCACCACAATTCTGGAAAAACCTCCCAGATGCCATCAAATCTTCCCCCAGTCTAAAGTCACTTAAGAGATCTCTATTAATATACCTTGATACATAATGCACCTGTAAACATGTAACATAGTGAATATATTTCCTACATACTTATTTTCTTTTAATCTGTATATCTGTGTTGTTTTTTTAATATCTTGCATTTATTACTTTGTATTTTTGTACCTACTTAAAAAAATTCAATGTTCTTGGACATACTTGAAAATGAGAGAAATCTCAATGTGTCATACTTCCACCCCCAACTCTTCAAGACAGCCTGGGGTGTGCCACTCCAACTGCTTGCGACGCCCTCCGGAAACGCAGTCCGTCGCTGGCACCTCTGCACATACAGGACCCTCTGCGCATGCGCGCAAAGACCCCCGTTCGTAACCCGACACGAGGGCTCCTGCTCATGCGCACTCGGCCCTGCAAGTCCATGCTCGGTGTCTGATGCCATCTCCCTGCGCTCCTGGCACTAAAATATAAATAACCTGACATCCCTTATGTCTGTGCTCCATTATCGTTTTGGCTTTTGACCTGTATACAGCTCTTTACTCTTTTGATCTTATCTATTGACCCAGAAGGTCCAACTACCCTCGAATACCTGCCTACTGTACTGTGAACTCCTGAATCATCTATTACCAACCCAGCTCTGGAAATTAACCCTTGTTTACCTGCTCACTCCTTGTCTGTACTGCGAACTCCAACTATCTGATATCGACCCAGCTCTGGTAACTAATTTACGATTATAAGCCTACTCCTTGCCTGTACTGCGAACTCCTAAATATCCGTTACCTACCCGGCTCTGGAGCTTAACCCTCGATTAATCTGCTCACTTCTTGTCTGTACCTTGAATATACTAATTAACCTTAGTGAATTATCTTGGCTGGATATTATAATTGCCGTATCTCGATACAATACAAACTAATTACTACTGTCCCTACGCTGCCGTTGCATATGACCTTTAAACAGCCATATCAAACTGTAAGTTCCATTTTTCTTTATCACAATTTGTCTTTCCTGGTAAAATACTTCATAAATAAATCACATTAAATGGTCAATAGGAGTCGGAGATCCTATGACAATGAATAAATATTGTAAATGTAGCAAAATATCACTTCGATTGCAGATGATCCTTCAATCAATAAAGTGCTGTTAAAGTAAACTGTAGATCCAGACTTATGGTGTGAATAAAAGGGAATACAAATCACGTATATGCTCTTTTGGGACTCTTGGGACATACCCTGCATCCCCATACACCTAAGGCTATTCCGTTTCCTTACATACGGATCTGTGGTGTTGGATCGGTGATTTGTATTCCCTTTTTTTTCACACCATAAAGACAGTGCAATATTCACTTTAGCCACTAGGTGGAACCATATCATTTGTTCTTGGACTAGATGCTGCTATACCATGCACTTTATACCACTAGGTGGCATTGCACTGATAATATTAAATTGTTTTACTTTTATTTTTGCTCTGAAAGTGTTTTATATGCCGTTTTATTAGATATGTACTGCAGGTTGCTCTGTTCTATTTGCACTAGATTTCAACTGGATCTACAGTTTACTTTAACAGTACTAACTGATTGAAGGATCACTTCAAAGTGATATTTTACTAAATTTACAATATTTATTTGTTGTCATAGGATCTGATTCCTATTGACCATTTAATGTGATCTATAAACACAGCGTATAGCACCATACAGAGGAAGTCTATACATTTTGTACATTCCTATATCTTAAGCAGGAGCAAAGCTCTACTTTCTCTTCCTCCGTTAGCTGCTCACATACACACTCATTCACAATACCTACGCTAATAGTGCACTTATATAGGGTACCTCTGCTCATTTATCTAGGTGACTTCCCTAAAAGTTATATATCCTGGAGTCATTAGTCTCATTCAGCAGACATAAAAAGCAAGTAAATATGATATTTTTTCAAATTTACCTGCTTTTCTTTCTTGGAGTTTTCCACACCCACCTCAGGAGGCATATTAAGCTAACTAATCAGTGCCTATACCTAGGTATAGATAAAAAACGCACTGAGCATGTGCGTCTGAGTTGCTCTTCCTCCCTCCTGCACTGTGAGCTGAGGGGAGGGCGGGGCTGAACTTTCACCCCCAGCTACTGCAGAGACAGGGAAGGAAAGAAATCCATACACGCAGGGAGTAAAAGAGACAGCAGAGAGAGGGACAGCAAAGAAAAGGTAAAGTGAGGAGGACAGCAAGATAAAGCAGAGCACAAGAAAATGTACAGTGAGAGAGCGAGCGCTCGTACAAGAGACAGCACAAGAAAGAGTGAGAGGGAGTGACTGAGGGAGTTTGAGTGAGACAGTGAGTATGTAAACGATGAAAGAATGCAAGTGAGCGTGTCAGTGGGTGAGTGAGTCTGTCAGCGGGTGAGTGTGTGAGCGAGTCAGCGGGTGAGTGTGTGAGCAGGTCAGCGGGTGAGTGTGTGAGCGGGTGAGTGTGTGAGCGGGTGGGTGAGTGTGTGAGCGGGTGAGTCAGCGGGTGAGTGTGTGAGCGGGTGAGTCAGCGGGTGAGTGTGTGGGTGAGTCAGCGGGTGAGTGTGTGGGTGAGTCAGCGGGTGAGTGTGTGTGAGTCAGCGGGTGAGTGTGTGTGTGAGTCAGCGGGTGAGTGTGTGAGTGGGTCAGCAGGTAAGTGGTGAGTGTGTTTTGCTTACACAGTTGCAGAGATGCTAATATTCAGTTCCTCAGTTTCTCCAGTCTGAGGTCCTGACCTGCACCGCTTGTATTAGTTCATACAGTCACAGGTATTTATAAAGCGCTTGCAAGTTCCATAGCGCTGTACAATGGGAGAGGCAGAATAGCAAATGTCCATACAAGTTAAATGCACAGAATAGTAGGAGAGAGGACCCTGCCCAAGAGCTTACAATCTAAGAGGAGAGGGGTGACACATTAGGTGAGGGTAATAGCTGAGTATGTGAAGTAGTGGGGTGCATGGTGGCTGAAATTGTGCCAGAGTGGTTCCAGGAGTCTGAGACATATTTTTCACACATGGATTCACACCATCACAGAGTCCAGACCTTAACCCCATTGAGAATATTTTGTTTGTGCTGGAGAAGACTTTACACAGCGCTTCCGACTCTCCCATCATCAGGACTATCTTTAGTATTGACTGGGCTCTGGGCATAAATTTCCTTGGACCACCCCATGCGATTTTGCTCTTCGCCCCAGCACCTCCCCAAGCAGAAAACCACTTTGTGTGTTATATCTTTTAGATGTTACATGGTCAAGTTTGGTATCATTGGAAAGAACAAGAGAAATCTCAATGTATCCTTCCTGGTAAAATACTTTGCAAATAAGTAAATAAATAAATAAAGGCCAGACTTTCACCTATCCAATGACACTTCACTTGACTTTGTGGGGTGTAAAGTATGGAGATACAAGGGTCCAAAGGACCCCACTCTTCTCGCAGCAGTGCTACAACTTGCGTTTTAGATGGACCAATGTGTAATAACACATTGTGCCACACCTCCCCATTTGCTCCCATCATTGTAAATGAGAAAGTGAGTTAGTGCAGTGGCGTTGTTTGCTTTATAATTAAAAGCACATAATACCCCTGCCTTAGAACAGAGAAAAAAAGTAAATATTCCATTACATTTTCTGTTTATTTCTCTATTTGCACACATTACGTGGTTATATTTGGTATCGTTAGGCCAGTCTCTGACCTTCCCAATTACACCTCACTTGACCTTGGGTGGTGTAAAAATCAGATGCAGGGTTCCAAAGCACCCCCCCACCCCGTGCTCCTTGGTGCAGTGCAGCGATGTCACGTCCAGTGCCCCTGGAATTGACCCGGTGCCTGGCAGCACCATCCTTGCTGCTCGCTGTCCGGGTGCCGAGTGATTACAGGCTCGCGGCGGCCACATGGCTGGTCAGGGGGCGGGGCGCGTTGTGATAACGCGGCGTCGCCAGATTTAAAACCACAGACTCCTCGCCCTGAAGTGGTTTTGCTTCCCTCAGTGCTTTCTGTGAATTCCTATTTACGTGCATGACTCTGGCTATTGAAAATGAACCCTCTATGTGCATGACTCCGGCTATTTCTGAGAACTCTGCTTTGTGTACTGACCCGGTTATTCCTGACAGCCCTGTTCTGAGTGTCACCCTTGGTATAAGGTTGGCCATTTCTCCTGGCGATAAGACCTCTGCTACCTGGGCTAAGTATGTCCTTCTATTCTGGTGTCTGTTAACCCTTGCTAGTTGCTATAAGATCTGTGCCCTGAAGGTAGTTAGCGTTACAAAACCATCCAAGGATCGGAGGGGTAGATAGTTTACTGTGTACAGGGACCAGTATCGTAGACCCAAGGGGGATCCGTGAATAGGCACTTTAGGTTTTTGATGGAACAATGCATAATAACGCATTGTGCCGTCGACTCCACACTTGCTGGCATTATGGGAAATGAGATGGTGAGCTAGTGGAGCATCATCGTTCACTTTATAATTAAAAAGTGAACAACAGTGCGGCATTAAAAAAGAATAAAAGAATTTATATGTATTTTTACTTTTACATAAAACCTGTCCATGCTCTGGCCTTTCCAACAATGCCTTTGGCCCTCTAGCTTCTATGGTTCCAGAGATACAGCAGTACAAAGGTCCCCTGTATCTCCTCCTCAGGGAATTTTCTGCCTGGGAGGGGGGAGGGAGTCCCATTTGTGACATCATCATGCCCATGTGCAATGATGTAGTGGGTGGGTTTAAGTCTCACATGTAGGGCTAACATCTTGGATGTCAGCCACCTGTGGGAGAACTCCACGATTAGTGCCACGTTGATGCTGAGATGTGGTACATGCCATGGCTTTTACGGGCTCAAGGGGCAGCTCTGACACCATCCTTTGAGCCACCATCTGTCCCGTGCGGGGTGTAGGAAGGTATAGAGAGCCAGCGAGGCGTGCTATGACGCCCTGTGGTGTTTAGACCAACTACTGGGAGGATGTTATAGCACCCACTGTGGCGGGAAGGGGTTAGCTGCATGTTTAATTTACAGCTGAATAATCTTGAGTTACCTGCTTCTCTTTAACTATATCGGGTAAAAATCATCAAAACCTCATTCGTTTGTCTTTGTGTCTTGGATGTTTCTCCCCTTTCTACTTTGTGCTGTTGTTAATATTATTGCATGAAAAGTAACTGTGCATGCATTAATGACACTTTAAAGATTTTTTTTAAAGTAACTTTTATTTCACCACTAGATGGCGAAGTCCCCTAAGACTAAAAAAGTGCCACATTTGCCTTGATTCTATAATGCTTTTGATAACTCAAACCATGGGGGTTATTCAGAGAGCACCGAAATGTCGCAGACATTTCGGTGCTCTCTGGTTCCCAGCAAATCTCTGCACTTCGGGGAATCAAAGTTCTCCATTCTGCGGTGAATTTAGCATTCACCGCAGGGTCCCCGGAGTGCAGGGAAAACCTGCCGCAATCCCGCCGAACACAAACCGAATCCTGACGGAAATAGCCACCGAGCCGCCAATCACAGCGCAGACCAGCCGCCGGAAAAAGCAGACAAGCTGATGAAAGGGTTAAAAAAAAAACGTATGCTTGAAATTTTCAATGACATGTTTTTATACATATAATTTTCAAACGCTGTTTGCAAAAAAACTACTGAATGAAAATGCCTGGAATTAACGTATGAAGTCCTATGAATGATAATAAAAAAAGTCTATTGAAGGAAAAGGAAAAAACGATTTTTTTTAAAAAAACAACTGGAAAAAAACTTCCCAAAAAATGCCTAAAAGATCCTAAAAAATCTATAAGGTGACATTTTACTGCAGAATAAAACAATAAATGGTTTATTAGAGATTGAATTAAAACGGGAATATTTTTAACATTGAAGCCTATGGGATTCGCCTGAATAAACCTGCTGAATGAAAACACCGAACAGCAGGACACTTCGGCAACTTTTCTCTGCTGTTCAGTGTTTTCTGAATAGATTAACCTTTGCTTCTCTATGGGGGATTTCACTGCCCTCGAACAGCCATTGTACTTGCAGCAAATTCGACAAAATTTGGCAAATTGCCTGCCCTCTGAACGGCCGCGAAATGGCACCGTACGCTGAATTTTGACATCTGGTTACATTTTGGGGCCAGATCGACACTCTTTGAATAACCCCTCATGTTTTATTGCAGGGTCAGCAACCTTGGCTCTTCTGATTTGTTGATACTACATCTGCCATGATGCTCAGCTAGTCAATGTGTTGGTTTGAGCCTCATGGGAAATGTAGTTCCAAAACATCCGGAGGGCCAAGGCTTCTGACCACTGTTTATCTTCTAGACTCTAAATGTTATATATTTGTTATTTTCACGTCCCCGTAGATTTGTACAATACCTTGTTTCTGGAACATATTTTGTAGCTGGAGCTGCTTTGTGGATTTACAATGCATTATCAATATAAGTACACTATACTTTTTACCTTATCTGTACTGTGTATTTCACCATAATCGGGATTAGACAAAGTGTTTGATTAATTGGTGGTGGTAAGGTTTGTTAATCTTTCTTTAGGTGCAGATAAAGAAAAATAAAATACAGCCATGCTTTAGAAACATAGAAAAATGTCTGCAGATAAGAACCTTTCGGCCCATCTAGTCTGCCCAATTACATGGATACTTTACCTGGATTTATCTTTTGTTTAGGATAGCCTTATGCCTATCCCATGCTTGCTTAAATTCAATTACTGTTTTGGCCTCTACCACTTCTACTGGAAGACTGTTCCATGTATCCACCACCCTCTCAGTAAAATAATGCTTCCTGATGTTACTTTTAAACCTTTGCCCCTCTAATCTAAGACTATGTCCTCTTGTTTTGCTATTTTGTTTCCTTTTAAATATACCCCCTTCCTCTACCTTGTGGATTCCCTTTACGTATTTAAATGTTTCTATCATATCTCCTCTGTCTCGTCTTTTTTCCAAGCTGTACATGTTAAGATCATTAAGCCTTTCCTGGTAACTTTTCTCCTTCAAGCCGTACACCATTTTAGTAGCCCTTCTCTGAACTCTCTCTAAGATGTCTATATCCTTCTGGAGATACGGTCTCCAGTACTGCACACAGTACTCCAAGTGAGGTCTCACCAGTGCTCTGTACAGTGGCATGAGCACTTCCCTTTTCCTACTGCTAATACCTCTCCCTACACAACCAAGCATTCTGCTTTCTTGAGACTTTGCGCTGATTTACTGAACTGATAATATAATCTTATAAAAGTGGTAATTTAATCAAAAGCTTGAAAATAAGAAAACAAAACTATCTGCTTCAGTTCCGAAAGGCAAATCATTTTGAAATTTTTACTCCTTACCAGTATTTTTTTTTAACTTTAATTGAATAAAGTGTGAAATTAAAATTTTAACCACTATCAGGGTTATTCAGAAAGAGGTGAAAAGCAGGAGAATCGCTGGAGAATGGAAAATAGCCGAACCAGAAAAATTCTCCCATTCATCTCACTTTCCAAATCGGCTATTTTGACCTAGAATTTTCCATTATCCAGGCATTCTCCTTCTTTTCACCTCTCTCTGAATTACCCTGTATATTCTGCACCTTGGTTTGCAAAGTGAAAGCGTACAATTGAATGTTGGTTCACAAACCTGTTATCTTGATAGGCAAAGTTATGCTTTGAACCACCTACATGATATATCAGACATCTATCATCTTAAGCAATCCCAAAATACAAAATAGTCTCCGTTTGCATTTAATGACCCGCAGAGATCTGCACCAACAAAACCAATGTAATCTGGGTCTTATAACAGCTAGTGACATTCTGCAAAGTTAAAAAACTTGTTCCATCTATATTACTGTGTGCACAGTGCCTCCTTCTGTAGGGTGATTCATATGATTCTAGGATGCCATCTACATACTGGTGATCATTCATTTTCTGCTGATAAATATCCATTGCGATGGAAGGCTTCCAGCCTCTGTATTTAGTTTTATGGAAGAAAACATCCACGCATTTACTGCTGCGACCACCCACTCTTATTATATACCACAATCACAACCTTTCATTCCTTTCTTCTGTATAGTACCAGCTGGATGGAGTAGAGGTAACATCACTGTTCTATAACCACGGAGACCCAGGTTCGAAGAGAACCTCTCCAGTAAGTATCCTTGGGCAAGACTCTTAACGGTACATACTTGCCTACCACACAAGATCGGCTGTGGAATCCAGTGGTGACATCTCTGCTCTTCGACCATGGAGAAGCAATTCAAAATACCATTCAGCATATCCCTCCAATTCAACTGTGGAGAAGTCTCGACTTTACAAGAAGCGGGATCGACCCAACCACCAGGTCGGTGGTGATTGATCTACAATCAAAGCCGACTCAATCCCACTCAGAAGACGCCACCAGCGAGTGTCCTTGGGCAAGAGACCCAATGGTATGGATACACCTACCTCACAGATTGTAAGTTCCCTTGGGAACAGGGTCCCACTGAATCAGGTCATATCATCCATCTGTGGTATTCCACTCTATCAACTCCTTGTACACTGATCTTGTAAAGAGCTGTGGAATTTGTGGCGCTATATAAATAAAGAATAATAATAATAGTAGCTTACTTTGCACATAAAATGTACTTATCCCAACCAACATTTCTCTACCAATTATTTCACTGATATAGGACTCTATGAAATTGATACAAGGCACATTCTAATATTTGGCCATGCTTCCATTAGTTATGGGTGTATGATACACTGTGTATCTAGGTTTGGTGCTGCCCTAGACACTCCAAGTAATGCTGTCCTCCTAAATTATATGTACAAAAACATGTCATTAAAATATATTAATGACCTACCCAAGACAAACACAATGACTTTAGAGATCATCCTGGAGTCATTTGATGATCATCAAGCTACTTTAGAAGTCATCTGGATGTCATCAAACATCATCAAGCTTGTAAAGCTATTTATGTCAATACAAATGTACTTTAGAACAAAAGGAAAATGTCTTATTCACACCAAGTGATTTCTAACAACATTTATTATAGTTTAGAGCAGGGATCTCAAACTCTGCTCCCCCCAGATCTTTCTGGACTACACCTCCCATGGCTCTCAGACCATTTATTACATTCAAAAAATTCTGGAAATTATAAATAAACATTGGGGGGGGGCAGAGTTTGAGATGCCTGGTTTAGAGACTCAATGATGGGAGTTTTATGGCTTTGCAGCGGTTATACACCTATACTCTTCAAATTCATTAAACCTCTAAAAGAAAAAAAATTATGAAGAAATCCACCCAGACCTAGTTGGACTATGCAAGAATAAATCCCATGTGTGCAGGTTTAACTCCCTGTACTTTTACTTGCTGTTGTAGTGAAACGAAACTGTTTAAAAATGTGCAAATGCAACATAAATGGTGTCTGATACAGAAAGGAAATATGAGTATTTGTATAGATTTATGCACACCAGACATGATTGCAAAGCATGGCTTGAGAAGGTGAGTATTGGATTTATGGAGTGTATGTCTTTGTTCCCATCTTGGCTAACTTGAAGAATGATAAACCTTAATGCCAAGCTACAAACGCTTAGAGTATGGAATGCAACTTGCTCTGAGCTGCCATGACGGGTGCTCCTGTGTCATGTATAACCCGTATCTATTTCCATACTATTGGTCCATATGATATACGAACTTAAGCAGGAACCAGTACAAAATGTAGGCTTGACAAAGATCCTAGAATATATATGAGGTAAAATGCCTCAAACTGCCGCAAAACCGTTGAATTGAATTAAAAAAACTGCCAAATCGATCCGAAAAAGCTAACGACCCGCCAAACAGACCGCCAAATTAATCCTCAAACCGCCGATGACCTGCTGAACAGACTGCCGACCAGCTGCTGAAAAAAGCTAACCAGATGCCGAACGGGGATGATTTTTTTAAAAAAATAACACAATTTTTAAACCGCATTTAAAAACCAAATAGTGCATGAAAATGCCTTGGAAATAATATATAAAGTTTCTATGAATAATAATAAAAAGGTCTGTTACAGAATAATAATAATAAAAAAAGCCATTTAAAAAGAAATCGGAAAAGAATTTTGTCTAAAAAATCCTAAAAAAATATATAAAGAGACTTGTTTTCTGCAAATGAAAATAATAAAGGTTTAACCTCTCTGGCGGTATTCCCGAGTGTGACTCGGGGTTAAATTTCACTACCGCGAACGGTAACCCCGAGCCACACTCGGGCTGGATGCATCCTCACCTCCTCCTGCGCTCCCTTGCTGTCCCCCGCAGTGTGATCGCGGCGAGCTGCTTCCTGGTAAGGCTCCCTGCGAGTCACACGATGCAGGGAGGCGGGACCAGAAGCAAATTTAGAAAAAATATCATTTTACACTGTATAATCCAAAGTGCAATGTTTATGAACGGTTTATGCAAAGTTTATGCAGTACAGGATAAGGAATAGACCATACATCCTCTCACCCTTGTTTTCAGACAGATTTCAGTGTTTTTTGTTGTATTTTATTGAATATCATTTATTTGCATTATTTTTGGGATAATAAGTTATTATGTCATGTTTCAAACTTTATCAGACTCAGTGTATTTACTTTTTTATTTATTTATTCATTTATAAAGGATTTTACCAGTAAGGACTCTTGATTGCACGGATTTCAGTGCGTGATTCCTAATTATTACAGGCTAACTATGTACAAAAACACGTTTCCTTTAAAAAAAAATTGAGACGCTTTTAGACACTAAATTTTGAAAAAATTAGACCGCCAGGGAGGTTAATAAATATTTTTTTGCATTGAAACCTATGGGATGCGCCTGCTTAAACCTGTCGAATAAAACCACCGCAAATCTGGGCATTTCGCCAACTTTTCCCTGCTGTTCGGCGTTCTCTGAATAGAGTAACCATATTTCGCTGGCAATTCGCTATTGTTTGGTGAATTGCCAGCTTTTTGAATAGCCAAATTGCACTGTATAGGTAAATTCACCATTCAGTGCAATTCGGTGCTCTTTCAATAACCCCTTTAGTGTTCTTCTAATGCATTGACTGCTCTCCTGAGGTACATTTACAGGGTTATTCAAAGAGATCCGAATTGTGGCCGAAAGTTAACCGAACAGTGAAATTCAGCGTACGGTTACCTTTCCTGGCCATTCAGCTATTCAGAGAGCAGGCAGTTCTCCAAATGTTGGCAAATTGCCTGCACATACAGTGCCTGTTCGAGGGCAGTGAAATCCCCATAGAGAAGCAATGCTTCCTCTATTCAGAGAACACAAAACAGCAGTGAAAAGTTGCCGAAATGCCCTGTCATTCGGTGGTTTCATGCGGCAGATTTATTCAGGTTGAATCCCATATGCTTCAATGTTAAAAATATTCCTGTTTTAATCTAATATCTAATAAATCGTTTATTATAATATTCTGCAAAAAAAAGTCTCTTTATTCTTAGATTTTTTTAGAATCTTTTAGGCATTTTTCGGGATTTTTTAGTTGAAAATTCTTTTTCATTTTTTTTTTAAATCGTTTTTTCTTTTTTCTGTAACATCCCTTTTTATTATCATTCATTGATCTTATGTTTAAATTCCAGACAGGGGCGGATCCAGAGACTAGTCTCGGGAGGGGCACTTACAGAAAATAAGGTGTTTTAGCAGAGAGCCCGACTCACGAGAATTTACAGAGGGCCCGGCTCACAGGAGCTTACAATCTAGAGGAGCAGAGGGCCCGGCTCACAGGAGTTTACAATCTAGAGGAGCAGAGGGCCCGGCTCACAGGAGCTTACAATCTAGAGGAGCAGAGGGTCCGGCTCACAGGAGTTTACAATCTAGAGGAGCAGAGGGCCCGGCTCACAGGAGCTTACAATCTAGAGGAGCAGAGGGCCCGGCTCACAGGAGCTTACAATCTAGAGGAGCAGAGGGCCCGGCTCACAGGAGCTTACAATCTAGAGGAGCAGAGGGCACCCAGGAGCTTACAATCTAGAGGAGCAGAGGGCACCCAGGAGCTTACAATCTAGAGGAGCAGAGGACACCCAGGAGCTTACAATCTAGAGGAGCAGAGGGCACCCCGGATTTTACAATCTAGAGGAGCAGAGGGCACCCCGGATTTTACAATCTAGAGGAGCAGAGAGCCCCCAGCTCACACATGGATTTGCCCCCAGCTCAAGGATTTGCCCAGCTCATGGATTTGCCCCAGGTCATGGATTTGCCCAGCACATGGATTTGCCCCCAGCTCATGGATTTGCCCCCAGCTCATGGATTTGCCCCCAGGTCATGGATTTGCCCAGCACATGGATTTGCCCAGCTCATGGATTTGCCCAGCTCATGGATTTGCCCCAGCTCATGGATTTGCCCAGCACATGGATTTGCCCAGCTCATGGATTTGCCCCCAGGTCATGGATTTGCCCAGCTCATGTATTTGCCCAGCTCATGTATTTGCCCCCAGGTCATGGATTTGCCCAGCTCATGGATTTGCCCCCAGGTCATGGATTTGCCCAGCACATGGATTTGCCCCCAGGTCATGGATTTGCCCAGCTCATGGATTTGCCCCCAGCTCATGGATTTGCCCCCAGCTCATGGATTTGCCCAGCACATGGATTTGCCCAGCTCATGGATTTGCCCAGCTCATGGATTTGCCCCCAGGTCATGGATTTGCCCCCAGCTCAAGGATTTGCCCAGCTCATGGATTTGCCCCCAGGTCATGGATTTGCCCAGCACATGGATTTGCCCCCAGGTCATGGATTTGCCCAGCTCATGGATTTGCCCCCAGGTCATGGATTTGCCCAGCACATGGATTTGCCCAGCTCATGTATTTGCCCCCAGGTCATGGATTTGCCCCCAGGTCATGGATTTGCCCAGCTCATGTATTTGCCCCCAGGTCATGGATTTGCCCAGCTCATGGATTTGCCCAGCACATGGATTTGCCCAGCTCATGGATTTGCCCCCAGGTCATGGATTTGCCCCCAGCTCATGGATTTGCCCCCAGCTCATGGATTTGCCCCCAGCTCATGGATTTGCCCAGCTCATGGATTTGCCCCCAGGTCATGGATTTGCCCCAGCTCATGGATTTGCCCCCAGCTCATGGATTTGCCCAGCTCATGGATTTGCCCAGCTCATGGATTTGCCCCCAGCTCATGGATTTGCCCCCAGGTCACACATGGATTTGCCCCCAGGTCATGGATTTGCCCCCAGCTCTCACCTGGATTGTTGCCCCAGCTCCGGCAGGGGGTTGAGGGACCCAGATGCCGGGCAGCGCGGGAGCGCCTGCCCGGTCTTGAACAGTCAGTCCTTGAAGTGGATGCGGTTGTGTGCGTGCGCCGGCGGTCACGTGGTCCGGCTAATCAGGTGGTACAGAGACTCAGTACCACCTGATTAGCCGGACCACGTGACCGCCGGCGCACGCACACAGCCGCATCCACTTCAAGGACTGACTGTTCAAGACCGGGCAGGCGCTCCCGCGCTGCCCGGCATCTGGGTCCCTCAACCCCCGGGCCAAATCTCGGGGGGGGCAATTGCCCCGTTGCCCCCCCCCTGGATCCGCCCCTGATTCCAGACATTTTCGTTCTGTAGTTTCTTCGCAAACAGCGTTTAACTGTTCAAGCATTCAAGCGTACTGTTTTGTGTTTTTCACTCCATTCGTCTGCGGTGTTGGGTTTTTCAGGCGGCTCCTCTGCGCTGTGATCGGCGGCTGCTCGGGATTCTCCGGCGTGTTCGGCGGGGTTAATCCAGATGTTTTTGCTGGTTTCGGTGTGCGTTCGACGGGTTTTGCGGTGAGTGTTTGTCGGGTTTGCGGCGGCTTTTCCCTGCACGACGACAGTCCTGTGGTGCTCGCTGAATACACCGCAGGGTCGCCGAAATGGGATCACCAAATCGCACCGAATTGAAGAGAACGAAAAGTCACCGATCGTGTGGTGACTTTTCAATTCTCTTTGAATAACCCTGGTAGTGTACATAGTACCAATCATCAGGTTTGCTTTGCCTGTGGTTAGATTGTTATAACAAAATATAAATTAAAAGAAAAATGAGGGCCTGGAAGGAACTCAAATTCCATATCATGGTACCTTACTGTACACATAAAACAGGGTTCTCAAACCCTACCCCCCCCCCCCGTTTAAACTTAACCAAAGCTGTTCTAAATTAACCAACTCCATAGACACTAAAGGCTCTGAGACGTTTACAGCAGCTCTGGTTATATTTACCCCAGAGTTGGAATAAAGTCCATAGATTATTATGGATGATAAAGTCAGGTTTTTTTTTTTATTTCCAGAATGTGATTTCACGGAATACATAAAATAGAAAATACATATTTATCTTATTTTTATTACTAATAGCAGTATGAATAACACGCATCAATGAATTCTTATTCTATATCTATACCAGTAACAGTTATGGTCCCATACAATTTATTAGGGCTGCAACTAATGATTATTCTCATAATAGATTAGTTGGCCGATTATTATTTCGATTAATTGATTCATCGGATAAAAAAAATTGTTTATTGATAAGGAATTTTATGTAAAAAAATAAACCACAACCCCTCCCCTTTTATAATAAGCAATTTGCGTAGTGTACGTAACTTTTGTACGTACATACGCAAATTGCGTATCTTGTGTACTTTTCATCCAAGGTATGTGAGTGCTTGGTCGGAGGGATGGGTTGATGCTGCATGCGCAGCTTAAACCCATGTTTGCTTTCTCAAATGAACGTGGCCACAAGCACTTGGTCATAGATGATGATGTCAGCATGAAATCGGGGTTATAAGCTAAAGTGGTCAGGGTGCGTAGAGTGTCCCTTTTTTAAATAATTTGTGAGTGGGAGGAGGGACTGGAGGTGGAAGGGATTGAATTTGCTCAAGTGACTTGACCTGAGTGTTTGAGGTAGTGGGTATGGACAAAAGACCGGATCTGAGTGTGGGAGTGAGTTTGGGGAAAGAGACCAGACCAAAGGGAGGGAATGGCAGTTCCCGACCAAAGTGGGTGGGGTGGTGGCACAGGACTCCAGCTTCAAGTAAGGATAAAACAGACATACAGCTCCTTCACCCAGTGGCAGTATCCGGTGTTTTGTGTTATAGTTCTGCTACTGTTGTAAACGGAATAAAAACAAACTGGTTGTGTCTGACGTAACCCTAGAACTAAATCATACCTAGTAAAGCAGCGGCACGTCTTCTACAACCAGCTCCGAAGCTGAGGGTATTTAAGTTTAACTCGGTTTGACTCTAAACAGTGTGTGCTGTACACAGGACGATTAATCGACACCGATTAATCGATGACTAAAATAGTTGTCAACTATTTCCATTATCGATTAGTTGTCGATTAATCGATTAGTGGTTTCAGCCCTACAATTAATGTTTTAATTGTAAGTTGAGCGGGTGCTGTGTGTGTGGCTTGGAGGTAATTATTATTGTCTTACACACACAAGGCTTATAGTATTCAAGCTTTGCTGAGGCTGAAGTGTGTATGGTGTTTTCTGCTGGGAGAATTTTCACTGTTTTTACCCCTTTTAGATCTCCATCTATTTGTTTTGTATAGCCCTCATCTGGTTCGTGACAAATGATATTTTGTAATTATTTACAGTTTGTAATTTCTTTATCTTCTTTTTGTGCACACATTGCCATTATGTTAAATTTTATTTCACTTTTTTAAGGTAGGCACAGTACTAGCAGTCAGTAGCTATATGTAGCTGTAATCCAAGTTTAAAATCCTATTTTAGCTTTTCAGAATAATCTTATTTTTTGTTAAATAACGTATTATGTATGGGAAGACCGCTAAGGCTAGGGTCAGAGGAACGCATTTTTCGGATCGTCCCTAAAAAAAGTGCGTCCGAACGCATGGACGTACTTTTTCACAGAATATGCGATAGCGGTCATACGATGCGCAATTTCGCCCGTGATTTCATACGGGTCCAAACCAGGAGACTTTGGGTGTCTGGACGCTATGTAGGCAGAGGATGAGCTGAACACATCCGAGTTTGGGTTCGTACCCGAACCCGAACATTCCAAATGTTCGAATCCGAATCCGAACTCAATACGAGTCAATGGGGCTGAAAATTCGGTTTTTAGAGTGCCCTCCAAGAGGGCATATATGCTAGATATTTGCCATAAAAGGTGTATGGGGGTCCGGGTAGTGCCCTGGGGGACAGGAAACAAGGACAAAAAGTTTTAAAAAAAAAACGTTTTTAAAGGGACGGAGAGTTTTCCATGAAATAAGGGATAAAAATAAAAACGAAAAATTCCTTCAAATATCGTGCCTAGGAGGTCCCCATAACCTGCCCGTGAAGTGGCGGATTTCTAGGATGTATAGAAACACTTGAAAACAAAAAAATGACGTTTCAAATGACGGTAAATGCTTTTCCTTTAATCTATCCATAAACAACTGCTTGGGGCGGCAGTCTGTATGAAAAGAGGAGACATTTTCGTCCACGTAGAAAAAGTTTAGTGATTTTTTGGCTAAATTATTGTGAAACTTATGCAGGCTTTGGATGAAAGTAACAATAGGTGCTTTAGAATTGGGCCTTTAGCGTCGGCAACAGTGCCGTCACACCGTAACCCCTCTGAGGATATGAATCTGATACAGGTGTCAGTGGCAGTGCACCCAAATATTGTGCTTTTGGTGCCAGTCCTGCAAGTACTATCATACAGTATCCCCTCTGTAGTATTGTGGAAGAATGCAGGGGTGGACCTTGCGGTCCTATATTAGAAAGATATGAATCTGGTAAAGGCGTCAGTGCACCCAGATATTGTGCTTTTGGTGCCAGACTGCCAGCAAGTACTATTATCATACAGTAACCCCTCTGTAGTATTGTGGAAGAGTGCAGGGTTGGACCCTGCTGTTCAAAAAATTAAAATGATATAAATCTGGCACAGGCGTCAGTGCAGCCAAATATTGTGCCTTTCATGGCAGCAAGTGCATTCACACCGTAACCCTTTTGTGGTATTGTGGAAGAGTTCAGTGCTGGAGGTTTTGTGCATGCAGAAGACATCCCCGATCTTTTCCGTTACGTCAGCATCAGGGGATTGATAACTGCTGATCCAGGACTGATTCAATTTTATAAATGTCAGCCGGTCTACAGAGTCGGTGGACAGACACACTCTTTTGTCTGTGACAAAACCTCCAGCGGCACTGAACGTCCTTTCAGAAAGCATGCTGGATGAAGGGCAACCTAGTAGCTGCATAGCATATTGGCTAAGTTCTGGCCAGTGATCTAATCTCAACACCCAGTAAGCCAGTGGATCATCTGCTGGAAAGGTATCCAGGTCTGCCCTTGCCCCTAGGTAGTCCTGCACCATATGGTGAAGACGCTGGCAATGGGTGCCTACATTTGACGTCCCTGGGCGTCGTGGACTAAAAAAATTTAAAAATGCATCAGTCAAGCTGCCCTGGCCTTCACCACTATTCCTCTGATCATCTGCAGCCTCAGAAGCACGTGTGTCATCACTTGGTAACCTACCAGTGCCTGGAAAGGTGTTACACAAGTGTCGCTTTAGAGCGTCCTCAAGTTTTTTCATCCTGTGCTCCCTCTGTGCGGGCAGGTTGAGCTCTGCAACTTTACCCTTGCATCGTGGATCAAGAAGGGTTGCCAACCAGTAATGATCCCTCTCCTTGATAGCACGAATCCTGGGGTCCTTTAGCAGGCTTTGCATCATAAGGGAGCCCATGCAGCGTAGGTTGGAGGTGGCATTAGCTTCCGAGTCTTCCTGGTCAATGAGGATGACCGTATCGTGCACTTCCTCCTCCCAGCCACGCACTAGCCCTTGTGTTTCTGGGCACACGAAACCCTTCCTTGAGGAATCCCCACCTTCAATGCCCCCACTACTTAAATATTCCTCCTCCTCCTCATCCTCCTCCTGTCTGATCTGAGTAGGACCCGCTGGAATGCTGTCTGCGGAAAGACTGGGGCCTTGAGAGCTAGGGAAGGCCTCCTCTTCCTCCCACCGCTCTGCCTCTAGTGCCACATCTATAATTCCCCATACAGTGTGCTCCAGCAGGAACACTAAAGGAATTGTGTCACTGATGCATGCACTGTCCCTGCTCACCATCCTCGTTGCCTCCTCAAATGGTGACAGTACAGTGCATGCATCCTTGATCACCAGCCACTGCAGGGGGGAAAAAAACAAGTTGACGTGAACCTGTCCTTGTGCCATACTCACACAGGTACTCGTTGATGGCCCTCTGCTGCTTGTGCAGACGCTGCAGCATTGCTAATGACGAGTTCCACCTGGTGGGCATGTCACAGATCAGACGGTTTGTGGGAAGGTGGAATTCTCTTTTAATTTCTGCCATTCTCTGGCTGAGAAGCTCTAGCAGCCCTGGGTACTTGGTTAGGAAACGCTGTACCACTAGATTTAGGACGTGTGCTAGGCATGGTACATGCGTCAATTTACCCTTGCATAGGGCGGATAGAAGGTTGCTGCCATTATCGCAGACGATCATTCCCAGCTGAAGCTGGCGTGGTGTTAACCATCTCTGCACCTGCCCCTGCAGAGCTGACAGAATTTCTGGCCCGGTGTGGCTCCTGTCCCCTAAACAAACCAGCTCAAGCACAGTATGGCATCTTTTTGCTTGAGCCATTGCGTAGCCCCTGCCACACGTCGGTTTAACTGCCACTTCGCCAGAGACAGAGAAAGAGGAGGAGGAGGAGGAAGAGGTGGTGGAGCAGACAGACCTCATACAAGCAGCTTTCTGGAGGCATGGTGGATGAACAAGCTCCAGCACAGAGCCCCGTCTTGGATCCCTCCCAGCTGCAATCAGAGTTACCCAGTGTGCCGTGAATGAAATGTAACGACCCTGTTCATGCTTGCTGTACCACTTGTCAAAAGTCACATGCACCTTGTTGCTGACTGCCTTTCCCAATGACTCGATAACATTGTCTTCCACGTGCTGGTATAGTGCTGGAATGACCTTGCGTGAAAAGTAATGGCGTTTTGGAACCTGCCACTGTGGTACAGCACATTCAGCAAATTCACGGAAGGGAGCAGAGTCCACCAGCTGGAAAGGCAGCAGCTGCAATGCGAGTAATTTTGCTAAGCTGGCATTTAGACGCTGTGCTTGGGGATGGTTGGGACTATATTTTTTCTTACGCTGCAGCAGCTGCGGCAACGTAATCTGACTGCGGAAATCTTCAGCTGATGGGATGATGTCACATTGTGAGGAAGGAGCTGGTACATCCATTACTTTCGCTTCATCCCTGTCAGTGGAGGTTGTAGCAGGCAATGACATGGCAGGACATACAGTGGGGGTAGAGACAGATGAGGAGGAGGAGGACCTACGCAAAGTTTTGCGCCAACGGGATGTGTGGCAGGTGTTCATATGTTCAAGCACGTGGTACCCAAGTGTCCGGTGTCTTTCCCACGCTTCAGCCTCATCTGACATAGTTTACAAATAGCAACGGTGCACTCTGCTGCACATTTCTTAAAGAACTCCCAGACAACAGAGTTCCTGCATGTGTGCTTTGAGACAACAGCGCTCTGCACCAGAGCAGCTCTGACATCTGATGCCTTGGACTGGCTAGTGCTACGGTTGGTCATAGATGATGTTGTGCCTTGTGTTTGCTGTGCCTCCTCCTCCCCCTCCTCCTCACTTGATTCCTCGGTTCGATCTGGCACCCAGGTTGAGTCAGTGACCTCATCATCAATGTCATCTTCACCCTCCTATCTCCTCGTCACTGGAGCCAACTTGGCAGTATGCTGCAGCTGCTGGGGCAACATGAGTGCCAGTTATTTGTGTGTCATCACTGGCACCCCCTTCCTCTAGGTTGATTATACTCCCTTCCTCAACCTCAGAGATTGAATCAGAGCACTGTACTTGCTGCGCATCCTCAAGCAGCAGGTCACTGTCATTGTAGTCAAACAATTCAGCTGACTCCTCCGTGTGTGATAGTGAAGTTACGGCAGGAGTAGCTGTGGACATGGAGGCTGCATTAGATGTTTTGGCAGCTGAGGTGGACTGTAAAGCACTAGAAGCCTGGCTGGCAGAGGACTCGGAGGATGAGGATGGCCTGGTTAGCCAATCCACCAAGTCCTCTGTATGTTGCTGCTGCTTAAGACGGCCAGCACCAGTTAGAAAGGACAAGCATGCCCCTGCAGAGGATGCACCACGTCCACCACGACCAGAGGCACAGCCTCCCGACACAGGGGCTGCTTGCCCTCTTATCTGTGTCTGGGAGCGTCTGCCTGTCATTTTTGTTCTTTCAGACATGGTGAGTGATATATAGATTAAATATATACAGAACTCTGATTCAACTCTGGTATAAAGATTAAAGATTTACAGAACTCTGGTATAACTCAGGGTGACACCCTGATAGCTGGCAGCAAGTGACAAGACACAGATTACAATTCCCAGAAACATCCTATAAATCAGTGAGACCCCCTGATGGGTGCCAGTGAAACCTCCTATAAATCAGTGAGACCCCTTGATGGGTGGCAGTGAGAAGCCACAGATTACAAATCTCAGAAACCTCTTATAAATCAATGAGACCCCCTGATGGGTGGCAGTGAAACCTCCTATAAATCAGTGAGACCCCTTGATGGGTGGCAGTGAGAAGCCACAGATTACAAATCTCAGAAACCTCCTATAAATCAGTGAGACCCCCTGATGGGTGGCAGTGAAACCTCCTATAAATCAGTGAGACCCCCTGATGGGTGGCAGTGAAACCTCCTATAAATCAGTGAGACCCCTTGATGGGTGGCAGTGAGAAGCCACAGATTACAAATCTCAGAAACCTCCTATAAATCAGTGAGACCCCCTGATGGGTGGCAGTGAAACCTCCTATAAATCAGTGAGACCCCCTGATGGGTGGCAGTGAAACCTCCTATAAATAAGTGAGACCCCTTGATGGGTGGCAGTGAGAAGCCACAGATTACAAATCTCAGAAACCTCTTATAGATAAGTGAGACCCCTTGATGGGTGGCAGCCAGTGAGAACACATGGATTATAACAATTCCCAAATATTTTGTAGAAATTAGTGACCCCCCAAATACTTGCTGGCAGTGACAAGACACAGAAGATCACCTCAATTCCCAAATGTTTTGTAGAAATTATAGTGAGCCCCAAAATATTGCGTGGTACTGGCTGTGTGACAAGACACAGATCACCTCAATTCCCAAATATTTTGTAGAAATTAGTGAGCCCCAAAATACTGCGTGGTACTGGCTGTGTTACAAGAGACATATCACCTCAATTCACAAATGTTTTAAAGAAATTTGTAACCCCCAAAATACTTGCTGGCACAGTGACAAGACACAGAAGATCACCTCAATTCACAAATGTTTTAAAGAAATTTGTAACCCCCAAAATACTTGCTGGCACAGTGACAAGACACACATCACTTAAATTCCCAGATATTTGGTAGAAATGAGACCCCCCAGACCCCCCCAGTAGCGTGGCAGACCGGCAGTAAAAACACAGAACAACAATCTCCTATGAAATCTCTTCTCAAATGCGTGCTGTAGCTATGCGTGGAAACGTTATATAGTGTGCTGCGGGACTTAGCTCTGTGAGCCCATGATTGGGCAAAATTTGCTCAATCAGGACTCTGAGCCGTGATTGCCATACTGTTGAACCTGTCTTGCGCCAGACCTGTGGTCAGGTGCAAGGCTGTAGCCAATTACGAGCTTCAGGCCAGTGGGAAAGTGCATTGTGGGCCATTGTGATGCATTGTGGTCGAACTCGCTCCGAACACCCGGAAATGTTCGGAGTTCGCGATCTAACCGAACAGGCTAAGTTCAGCCCGAACTCCGAACCGTCCGAACCGAACAGCTCATCCCTAGGCTGGACCTGAGCAGCATCTGACGTCTCCTAATCACGCACACACACACCGCTATGCGGACGCAGCGCACTCTGTACATCAGTAATAGCGGTTCGACGTTCTTGTGAAAATGCGTTCGTTTGCCGCTTGCGTTGCGAGGCTGAGCTTTCGTGCGGTCATACTCCGTGTGTGGGCCTGCGTTGGACGTCATTTGCTGCTACCACGGCCGTCATAAAGTGCAGGTAAACGCATGTTCGCACTGCGTTCGTCTGACCCCAGCCTAAAATGACATGGAGTATGCGGAATATTAATGGTTTCTCTTTCCAAATGATGTTTTTGGCAGTTCTCTTCTTATCTTCTAAATCTTTACAAGATTTTGACGTTGATGTGTGTCATAGTTTCTTTGAAACTCATTTCTATTTATGGACTTCCCTGCAAGTGCAGCAGAACCTGTTTCCCTTTCCTTTGTTAGACAAAGAATGTGAACATGTGTACAAAGGTGACATAGTAAACAAATCTATATATTGCAGAAGTCTTAAAATTTTTAAACCATACAATACACTAAGAGGATGGGATGAACAAACACTGCAGTTGGCCATGAGTCAACTATTATTTGTGCTTTACATTAGACGGTGATGACAAACCAATTTGCACTTTACTTGTGGATCATACCACATCAAATACTCATTCATGGACTGCAAACTGGATGATTTTTATGCTGTCTCATATGTTTTTCATGATCATTTTATATACACCAAATTATATTTCAATGATGCAATACAAGAACCAAAATAATTTTCCAGAAGATCCAGAGGTTTCATAATGGCAGGTTTAACTTGCATCTGAGGGAAAGATCCCGGATGAAAATGGATCATTTATATACAGGTGCATCTCAATAAATTAGAATGTCCTGGAAAAGTTCATTTATTTCATTAATTCAACTCAAAGTGTGAAACTTGTGTATTAAATAAATTCAATGCACACAGACTGAAGTAGTTTAAGTCTTTGGTTCTTTTAATTGTGATGATTTGGCTCACATTTAACAAAAACCCACCAATTCACTATCTCAAAAAGTTTGAATATGTTGACATGCCAATCAGCTAATCAACTGAAAACACCTGCAAAGGTTTCCTGAGCCTTCAAAATGGTCTCTCAGTTTGGTTCACTAGGCTACACAATCATGAGGAAGACTGCTGATCTGACAGTTGTCCAGAAGACAATCATTGACGCCCTTCACAAGGAGGGTATAAGCCACAAACATTCTTTGCCAAAGAAGATGGCTGTTCAGAGTGCTGTATCCAAGCATGTTAGCAGAAAGTTGAGTGGAAGGAAAAAGATGCACAACCAACCGAGAGAACCGCAGCCTTGAGCGACTTTGTCAAGCAAAATTAATTCAAGAATTTGGGTGAACTTCACAAATCTGAGACACGTAATAGTCGTAGAAAGACCTCTACCTGCACATGACCAGAGCCCTGCCAGCATGTTTACTGCCTTTGCACTTGAGAGCCAGTCCAAGTTTTAGTTCCCCCAATCTGCTATTTAAGGCTACTGCTCTTATTATCCTGTGCCAGTGCATACCAGTTTATACCAGTATATGGTGTGACCTGGACCCATGCCTTGTACTCCTGTGGTTGCAAAAACTTGTTGTGTTCCTGTAATCCTATGTTTCCCCAATTTCTTCAATTGTATCAGCTGTGAGTTCCCATCTGTTCCTGTATAACCCATCATGTCTTCTGATTTCCTGTCCCTGCCCTGTATCTGCATCTGTACTTGCCCTGTTGTGCATCACCTGCAGCTTTGTGAATTAAAACTACTATCTGCAACTGCATTCCTGCCCATTGTGCATTACATCCACTGGATTAGGGCTCTTAGTGCCTACAATGAAAATTTTAATTGCCTTGAGACAGTGGAGTAATGATTGCTCGATTTATTCTGTGAGTGTATTGTAGTTATTCAGAAGGAGCCGAATTGGCCATGAAATTGCACCGAACAGTGAATTTCCCTGTATGAGTCAATTTTGTGGCCATTCGGCTATTCACAAAGCTGGCGAATTGCCAGCAAAATGCGGTGATCTTCGGCGTCAGTGAAATCCCCATAGAGAAGCAATGGTTAATCTATTCATAGAACTCAGGCTGTTTAATTTTCCTCTTAATCCTTTCCATTTTTGACTCTCATAGTAACTTTGCTCCCCCACCACCCCGTCGCATGTCCCTCACTTCCTGCATACAGACCCCCACCTCCTAAATCTGTCTACAGCTCACCACAAGCAGCCATTTCACACAAGCTCTGCATCTGCACTCTGCAGTGCCACCCACCCGGTCCTGGCTCCAAACTCATTGCTTCCCTTCCAGCTGCTGCCAATTTCTTTTAATTAACCTCCCAAGTCCAAGCTTCTTGTCATTCTTATGCAATCCTGGCTTTTCTCTCTCTAGCCACCAGCTCCACACTCCCCTGCTCACCTTTTGTTTCACTTACCTTTGTCCTTTAGATTGTAAACTCACGGGATGTCTGGCTGAGCACTTGGTAAAAGTGCTGCATTTCCTAGACTAGCTATCCTACAGGCAGGGTTGTCTTTTCCTTATTTATCATGTATGTGCTCCCCCATTGTACAGCGCTGCGGAATATGTTTGTGCTTTATAAATAATGATGATTAATAATAATAATAGACCACCGAAGAGGAGAGAAATGTTAGTGAAATGCCCTGATTTTCGGTGGTTTCGTTCGATATAGGATTCGCCTGCTTAAACCTAGGTTTCAATGGGAAAAAAAAAATTCCTGATATTCTTAATTATTTATTCAACCACTTATTCTTTTCATTTGCAACAAAAAGTCTCATTTATTTAGGCCTTTTTTCAGCGAAATTATTTTTCTGATTTATTTTTTTATAAATGCTGTCTTTTTTGTAACAGACCTTTTATTATTATTCATAGGACCTTACATATTATTTCTAGACATTTTCATGCAGTAGTTTATTTTAAAACGGCTTTTAAAAGTTGCGGGGCTGTTTTTTTTCTTTTTTCTACCCCTGTTCGGCGGCTTGTCCGCTTTTCCTGGCTGCTGGTTGGCGGCCTGTTTGGGAGGTCGTTAGATTTTTTGAATTGGTGGTTTTTCAGATCGAGTCGACTGTTTTTCTATTCTTTTGGTGGTTTTCTGATTCGATTAGGCAGTTTATCGGATGCATTCGGCGGGTCGATCCGCCGCACTTTTGGGACCCTGCGGTGAATGCTGAGTTCACCACAGGGTCGGTGAATGCTGAATTCACTAAAGGGTCGGGGAATTGAACTCACTGAAGTATGGTGAACAGGAGAGCACCAAAATGTTGGTGACATTTCAATGCTCTGGGAAAAAACGCTTAAGTGTATATATAATGTAAGCTTTTACTATTTTATTGAAGAAATCTCATTTTATTTAAGATTGATGCACAAAAATGTAAATCAATACCAGCATAACCTGACCCTACTGAAAGACCTTGACTTTTGAACAGGTTATGATATTTACATAAGCCATTGACATTATTCAAATGGGACAGTAGATTATTGTCATCATTTTATAGTGCCAACAGTTTATGCAGCACTTTTACAATAACCAAACGAGATATAGATAAAAGGGACATAGGATTTAAACGAGGTGTAGAGGGCCCTGCTCATAGGAATTTATGCAGGGTTATTCAAAGAGAATCGAAAAGTCACCACACATTCGGTGACTTTTTGTTCCATTCAATTCAGTGCGATTTGGCGATCCCATTTCGGCAACCCTGCGGTGTATTCAGCAAGCACCACAGGGCCGTCGTAGTGCAGGAAAAAGCCACTGTACACTCACCGCAAAACCCGGCGAACGCACACCGAAACCTGCAAAAACATCTGGATTATCCCCGCTGAACACGCCGGAGAAACTCGAGCAGCCACCAATCACAGCACAGAGCAGCCTCTGGAAAAAGTCAACACCGCAGACGAATGGAGTGAAAAAAATTCAAAACAATTTTGTTTGAAAAGTGAAACGCTATTTGCAAAGAAACTACAAAACAAAAATGTCTGAAATTCACATATAAGATCCAATGAATGACAAAAAAGGGCTGTTACAGAAAAAAGAAAAAACATTTTAAAAAAAAAGGATTTTTTTTTGCAAAAATATACCCGAAAAATGCCTAAAATATCCTGAGAAAAAAAATCTATAAATAAAAGAGACTTTATACTGCAGAATATTATAAATCAACGGTTTCAGATATTGAATTAAAACGGGAATATTTTTAACATTGAAGCCTGTGGGATTCGCCTGAATAAATCTGCCGCATGAAACCACCGAACAGCAGGGCATTTCACTGCTGTTTGGTGTACTCTGAATAGGGCGTGTGTTCCAGAGGATGGGAACTGCGCGTGAGAAATCCTGCAGTCTATCATGGGAAGAGGTGATGCAGGCAGAAGCTAGGTGCAGATTGCTATTTGACCTTAGGGAGTAGGCTGGGGTGTATTTGGTGATTAGTGAGGACAAGTAGTGGGGAGCTGAGTTAGTGAGATCTTTGTAGGTCAGGGTAAGTACCTTGAATTTAATTCTGCAGTGGATGTGGAGCCAATGAAGAGATTCGCAGAGGGGAGCACCAGAGACAGACCAGCAGGTGAGGTGGATGAGCCTGCCGGAGGCGTTCAGAATGGATTGTAGGGGGGAGAGGCGGGAGAGAGGAAGGCCAGATAAGAGATTATTGCAATAGTCAAGTCGGGAGATTACAAGGGTGTGGATGAGTTTTATGGCGTCAGCGGTAAGAAATGGCTGAATCCTGGAATTGCGTAGTTGGTAGTGGCAGGAGGAGGAAAGAGACTGGATGTGGGGGATGAAGGAAAGAGCAGAGACAAGTGTAACTCCGAGACAACGAACCTGGTTTGATGGGGAGATCGTGATACCCTCCACCGTGATAGAAAAGTGTCACGGTGGCCCCCGCACCCCGGCGCCTGGCAGCAGCTTCCTCGCTGCTCGCTGGCCAGGCGCCGAATGATATTGCGGTCGCTTCCGCACACGTGGGGAAGCCGGGGGGCGGGGCCTGGCGGGCTGACGCGGACCCGCCGGGTTTAAAGCCCAGGCTCTCAGAAATGCCGGTGCCCTGACGTGGTAGTTACTTCCCGCAGAGCTCTTGTATATTTGGCAAACAACTATTCTGTGTATTGACCCCTTGGCATTGGCAAACGACTATTCTGTGTATTGACCCCTTGGCATTGGCAAACGACTATTCTGTGTATTGACCCCTTGGCATTGGCAAACGACTATTCTGTGTATTGACCCCTTGGCATTGGCAAACGACTATTCTGTGTATTGACCCCTTGGCATTGGCAAACGACTATTCTGTGTATGACCCCTGGCATTGGCGAACGAACCACTCTGTGTATGATCCCTGGCATTGGCGAACGAACCATTCTGTGCATAACCCCTGGTACTGGCATCAACTCTTCTAATTCTGGTATTGAGGTCAGTCTGTGTGGCACCCTAAGCACACATCAGACTACCCCTTGTGTTGTTAGGGTCTTGGGAAGAGCTAATTATTCTAATTTCTTGTGTATCATTCTGTGTCTGTCTAGTCGTGCCGACCACTCTAAGGATCGGAAGGGTAGAGACTGTTCTGTGTCTAGAAACCACTAGTCAGATAAAGCAGAGGGATCCGTGACGTCTCTCTTGTACGTGCTCTGTACTGCCATTCTTGTAGTCTGTCTAGTCGTGCCGACCACTCTAAGGATCGGAAGGGTAGAGAGTGTCCTGCGTATAGGGACCACCACTCTAGTATCAGGGGGATCCGTGACATTACGTCAGGGCCATGGATCCCGCAGACCTCTCTAATCAATTGACACGTATTGCAGCCAGACAAGAAGAGCAGGACCACAGAATGGACCAGATTGCTCTTGCCCTGCAAACCCTGCTAAACCGATCCAGTTCTGGTACTGCAAGCCCGCCAGACCCAGTAGTGCCTAGGGTCAGTTCGGCCGCTCTCGAGGGTTGTCGGCTCAGTATGAAAGCACCCGTACGTTATGACGGAACACCGAACTTATGCCGGGGCTTTCTGACCCAACTCGAGATCTTATTCGAAAACAATCCCGGGTCCTGTATGTCTGATAAAGCCAAAGTAGGCTATCTGATTAATCACTTGACCGAAAAAGCTTTATTATGGGCCACGCCCTTGTGGGAGAACAAGAAACCCATCATATATGACTATGAGGGTTTTACCTCCGAGTTAAAGCGTACTTTTGATCCCTCTAGACGGGCTACCAATGCGGGTAGATCCCTGTTTCACATCAAACAAGGTAATAGGAGGGTTTCCGACTATGCCATAGAATTTAAGACTTTGTCTTCTGAGGTACACTGGCCGAACGACGTTTTAACCCTGGCCTTTACCGAAGGTCTGAACGAGGCGTTTATGTTTGAATTGGCTCCCCTAAAATTACCAGAACATCTGGATCATTTGGTTGATTTCTGCATCGCCATGGACGATCAAATCAGGGAAAGGAGACACACCAGAGACAGACCCAGAAGGGTCCTACCTCCTTTACCCTTAGTACCCAGGCATACCACTGCATCAGGTAACCTGGAGACCGTTAAGACCGATGTACCGGCCATTGAACCTATGCAGATAGGTAAAACGGGTATTTCAGAGGCAGAGAGAGCTCACCGGAGAGAAAGGGGGCTCTGTTTTTATTGTGCCGGGGCAGATCATTTCCGCCTTCAATGTCCTCAGAGACCCAGGGGTAGCAGGGGTGAGAGTGGCAAATCAGGTCAAAAGACAAGTAATACCCAGGTTATTGGTTCTCTGTATGCCTCCTTTGTGGATGATGAGAAAAAAAAAACTCGGATTCTGTTACCCATCTCCCTCACCTGGGAGGGGGTTCACCTCGAGACTGAGGCATTCCTAGACTCTGGAGCCTCAGGTAATTTTATGGATAGATGTTTTGCTGCCAACCACCTCTTACCTCTGGTTCTAAAGGAGAGGCCTCTTATGGTAGAAGCCATAGACGGGAAACCCTGTCATGTCCCCATATCACACACGACACTATCGATGTGTGCATGACTACAGGAGTTCTGCACTGTGAAACCATACGATTCCAGGTTATCGACTCTCCCTCATGTCCTGTCGTTCTAGGGTTCCCATGGTTGACAGAACATAACCCGGTGATTGACTGGGCCCAGCGAGATATAATGTGTTGGGGTCCTAGTTGCCAGTCAAAGTGCCTGGGCAGGGTTAATGTGATTGGTAGTCTCAACATTGCCACAGCACCTCCTTTGTCCACTGAAGTCCCAGAATGTTATATGGCGCTAAAGGAGGTGTTCTCTAAAACCAGGACTGAGGTCCTACCACCGCATCGTCCTTATGACTGTGCTATAGAGTTACTTCCTGGTACTATGCCTCCTAAAGGTCACGTATACCCCTTGTCTCAAAGGGAAAACGACATTATGGAGGAATATATAAGGGAGAATCTAGAGCGAGGATTCATCAGACGATCCTCCTCTCCAGCAGGAGCAGGTTTCTTTTTCGTTTCCAAAAAAGAGGGTGACCTGCGACCTTGCATCGATTATAGAGGTTTAAATAGGATTACCATAAGAAATGCATACCCAATACCTCTTATAACAGAATTGTTCGACCGTTTAAAAGGGGCCCGTATTTATACGAAACTTGATTTACGCGGAGCGTACAACCTGGTCAGGGTTAAGAAGGGGCACGAATGGAAAACGGCTTTTAATACACGTAGCGGGCATTATGAATACCTGGTGATGCCCTTTGGGTTATGCAATGCACCAGCCGTTTTCCAGGACCTCATAAACGACACCCTAAGGGATTTTCTGCAAACGTTCGTTATAGTATATCTGGACGACATCCTGATATACTCTCCTGATAAGGAGACTCATCACGCCCACGTGAGACAAGTGTTGAAGAGACTATTGAGGGCTGGGTTATATTGTAAGCTAGAGAAATGCTTATTCGACATAGAGACAGTGCACTTCCTTGGGTATATAATAACCCCTGAAGGTTTCCAAATGGATCCTAAAAAACTCTCAGCGATTCTTGACTGGCCCTTACCCAAGGGCTTAAAGCCATCCAGAGGTTTTTGGGGTTTACTAACTACTACCGGAGGTTCATTAAAAATTTCTCGGCCTTGATAGCTCCCCTCACGGCTATGACTAAAAAGGGGGTGGTGAATCAGAAGTGGACACCCCAGGCCAGTCAAGCCTTTGAGGCACTTAAACAGGCTTTCACCACTGCCCCTGTTCTCCGACATCCTGATCCGGCTCTGCCTTTCCAGGTTGAAGTTGACGCCTCCGAGCTAGGTCTTGGTGCAGTCTTGTCCCAAAGGGAGGCACCCGACAAGCCCTTGCATCCATGCGGCTTCTATTCCCGAAAGTTGTCCCCGGCAGAGAGGAACTATGATATCGGAAACAGAGAATTGTTAGCAGTTATTGCAGCCTTGACGGAGTGGAGATACTTATTAGAGGGGTCTAGGGACCCCATTGTCATCATAACCGATCATAAGAATCTCACGTACATTGGAGACGCTAAACGGTTGAATGCCAGGCAAGCGAGATGGTCATTGTTTCTTTCCAGCTTTAATTTCGTCCTCACATACAGACCTGGGTCGAGAAACATTAAAGCAGACGCATTGTCAAGACAGTACGAGTCATACGAACATAACATCCAAGATCAACATCCCATTGTACCCCAGGAAAGGATTATAGCACTTACCACGATTAGTGTCTCGTCTCCTCTAATGTTAAGATTGCAGACCGCCCAGGGCACAGCTCCTGGGGGGAGACCTCCTGCGAAACTCTTTGTACCTGAGAACGAAAGGGAAGAGGTATTAAAACTGTATCATGATAACAAAATCTCTGGGCACATGGGGATCACCAAAACAGTGTCTAGTATACGTAAACTCCTTTGGTGGCCCACGGTGCGCCGTGACGTTAAAGATTACATAACCGTGTGTGAAGTGTGCACAAGACATAAAAGTCCCAAAACAGCGCCTATTGGTTTACTCCAGCCTCTGCCAATCCCCGAACGACCATGGTCGCATTTAGCTATGGATTTTATAGTAGAGTTACCTGAGTCTAGAGGGAATACTGTAATACTCACGGTCATAGATCGATTCTCCAAAATGGGTCACTATGTTCCTCTTCGGAAACTTCCTTCGGCAGCCGAACTGGTGCCCATTTTTGTTTCCAATGTGGTCCGCTTACACGGTATTCCTCTTGGGATTGTCTCGGATAGGGGGACCCAATTCGTCTCCAGATTCTGGAAAGGGTTTTGCAAGAGTGTGGGGATAGACCTATCCTTCTCTTCGGCCTATCACCCCCAGACCAACGGGGCGGCGGAACGAGCCAACCAAAATATAGAAAAATATCTCAGGTGCTTTATATCCGAACGACAAGATAACTGGTCAGACCTGATACCGTGGGCAGAGTATGCCTTGAACAGTGCAGTAAGCGAAGCCACAGGACGTTCCCCCTTCTTCACTGTTTACGGTTTTGATCCTCCCGTGCTCCCTGCTACGTTTCCTGATACCGCGATTCCTGCTCTGGATGAGCATTTAGTATCATTGAAAGAAACCTGGGGAAGGGTTAAACGGGCACTGGAGGATAGTAGTGTTACCCAGAAGATCAAGCCGACAGACACAGGAGGCCGGCACCCGTGTATCAAGTTGGGGACAGGGTTTGGCTTTCTTCACGCAACATTAAGCTTTTAGTACCCTCCATGAAACTGGCACCCAGGTACATAGGCCCCTATAAGGTTCTGCGGCGAATCAATCCGGTCTCCTATGCTCTGGCTCTGCCCTCCCATATCAAGATACACAATGTGTTTCACGTGAGCCTTTTGAAACCACTTTTGTGTAATCGGTACACCAGGGCCCGTGTCCCCCTCCTCCGGTCTCTGTGGAGGGCGAGGAGGAGTTTGAAGTTGAGGCCATTCTGGACGCCAGGGTTTCTAGGGGGGTCCTTCAGTACTTGGTTGACTGGGTGGGCTACGGCCCAGAGGATCGCTCTTGGCTTCCGGCTACTGAGGTTCATGCTCCTCGGTTGGTGAGGGCTTTCTATTTGGCTCATCCCCGCGCCCCTGGGGGTCGTCCAGTGGCCGCCCGTAGAGGGGGGGGTTCTGTCACGGTGGCCCCCGCACCCCGGCGCCTGGCAGCAGCTTCCTCGCTGCTCGCTGGCCAGGCGCCGAATGATATTGCGGTCGCTTCCGCACACGTGGGGAAGCCGGGGGGCGGGGCCTGGCGGGCTGACGCGGACCCGCCGGGTTTAAAGCCCAGGCTCTCAGAAATGCCGGTGCCCTGACGTGGTAGTTACTTCCCGCAGAGCTCTTGTATATTTGGCAAACAACTATTCTGTGTATTGACCCCTTGGCATTGGCAAACGACTATTCTGTGTATTGACCCCTTGGCATTGGCAAACGACTATTCTGTGTATTGACCCCTTGGCATTGGCAAACGACTATTCTGTGTATTGACCCCTTGGCATTGGCAAACGACTATTCTGTGTATTGACCCCTTGGCATTGGCAAACGACTATTCTGTGTATTGACCCCTTGGCATTGGCAAACGACTATTCTGTGTATGACCCCTGGCATTGGCGAACGAACCACTCTGTGTATGATCCCTGGCATTGGCGAACGAACCATTCTGTGCATAACCCCTGGTACTGGCATCAACTCTTCTAATTCTGGTATTGAGGTCAGTCTGTGGGCACCCTAAGCACACATCAGACTACCCCTTGTGTTGTTAGGGTCTTGGGAAGAGCTAATTATTCTAATTTCTTGTGTATCATTCTGTGTCTGTCTAGTCGTGCCGACCACTCTAAGGATCGGAAGGGTAGAGACTGTTCTGTGTCTAGAAACCACTAGTCAGATAAAGCAGAGGGATCCGTGACGTCTCTCTTGTACGTGCTCTGTACTGCCATTCTTGTAGTCTGTCTAGTCGTGCCGACCACTCTAAGGATCGGAAGGGTAGAGAGTGTCCTGCGTATAGGGACCACCACTCTAGTATCAGGGGGATCCGTGACAAAAAGTCAGGAGGCAGGGAGGCTTTAGACGGAGGAATTAGTAGCAGCTCAGTCTTAGACATGTTAATCTTTAGGTGATGAGATGCCATCCAGGAGGAAATGCCAGATAAACAGTCGCTTACTTTGGAAAGGACAGAAGGAGAGAGATCAGGGGTAGAGAGGTAGATCTGAGTATCATCAGCATAGAGGTGGTAGTTAAACCCAAAGCTGTTAATGATTTTGCCCAGGGAGGAGGTATAGATAGAATAGAGCAGAGGACCTAGGACAGTGCCTTGAGGTACACCAACAGATAAAGGCAATGAAGAGGAGGAGTTACCATCAAATGACACAGAGAAGGACCTGTTGGATAGATAGGAGTCAACCCAAGCAAGTGCAGTGTCACAGAGACCAAGAGAGCTGAGAGTCTGTAGAAGGAGGGGTTGCTCGACAGTGTCAAAAGCAGCTGAGAGGTCAAGCAGGATGAGAATTGTAACGGTAGCGCTGACGGCGCTACCCTAGAGTAGTGTTTATTTGGATCCTTTAGGACAGATTCTTGAACACAGACAGCAGGAAAGGCTGTAGTACCTTGATTCCCACACCAGGGAAGTACTACAAGAAACCTAAAAATCACCTCAGCTCCAAATGGCTTCGTGGCCAGGAGGTAACCGGGTGTAAACACATGAACTATCTGTACAGATAGACATGACACAATACATGAAAAAGATTGCTGGATATCAATGATACATGAGTTGTGTGGACTGCAGGGCAGTCACACAGGGCCGCCATCAGGGCATTACACCCCATACAGCAGTAAGGGGCCTGGTGCCCGGGGGGCCCGGGCCGCCGGGGTCTCCGCTGGGGCCGCCGCTGGGCCCCCTGTGCTGTGCACTGCTACTTATGGCGGCCGCTGCCCGCTGCCTGCTGGCTCTGCGGCGCATGTTATTTTAATTTTACTGGCCGGGCGGGCCAAGCAGCGTGCGTCTACTGCCAAGGCACGCTGCTTTGGCACCGCCCCCAGTCACGTGTGTGACGGCGCACACATGACGGCATCAAAAGAAAGCTGTGACGCCGCGTGGTTACAAGAAGAAAGAAGCAGAGAAGAAAGAAGATAGAAGCGGAGAAGAAAGAAGCAAGAAGTGGAGAAGAAGAAGAAGGAGGAGAAGAACCAGTCCAGGACAGAAGACTTTAACGGGTGAGTAGGACGGGGTCAAGACCGGGCCCATCCCGGGGACCAGACCAGGCCCATCCCCAGGCACCCAGGCCCATCCCGGGGACCGGGCCCAGGCCCATCACAGTGACCAGGCCCAGGCCCATCCCCAGGCACCAGGGCCTGGGGTCCAGACCAGGCCCATGCCCGGGGACCAGACTGGGCCCAGGCCCATCCCCAGGGCACGGGGACCAGACCAGGCCCAAGCCCATCCCCAGGGCCCGGGGACCAGACCGGGCCCAGGCCCATCCCCAGGGCCCGGGGACCAGACCGGGCCCAGGCCCATCCCGGTGACCAGACCAGGCCCATCCCGGAGACCAAACCAGGCCCAGGCCCATCCCGGGGACCAGGCCCATGCCCGGGGACCAGACAGGGCCCAGGCCCATCCCTGGGTCCAGGCCCATACTGGGGACTGGACCCAGGCCCATCCCTGGGGTCCAGACCAGGCCCATGCCCGGGGACCAAACAGGGCCCGGGGATCAGACCGGGCCCAGGCCCATCCCCAGGCACCCAGGCCCATGCCCGGGGACCAGACAGGGCCCGGGGACCAGCCCAGGCCCATCCCCAGGCACCAGGGCCGGGGTCCAGACCAGACCCAGGCCCATCCCCAGGGCCCGGGGACCAGACCGGGCCCAGGCCCATCCCCAGGGCCCGGGGACCAGACCGGGCCCAGGCCCATCCCCAGGGCCCGGGGACCAGACCGGGCCCAGGCCCATCCCCAGGGCCCGGGGACCAGACCGGGCCCAGGCCCATCCCCAGGGCCCGGTGACCAGACCGGGCCCAGGCCCATCCCCAGGGCCCGGGGACCAGACCGGGCCCAGGCCCATCCCCAGGGCCCGGGGACCAGACCGGGCCCAGGCCCATCCCCAGGGCCCGGGGACCAGACCGGGCCCAGGCCCATCCCCAGGGCCCGGGGACCAGACCGGGCCCAGGCCCATCCCCGGGGACCAGACCGGGCCCAGGCCCATCCCCGGGGACCAGACCGGGCCCAGGCCCATCCCCAGGGCCCGGGGACCAGACCGGGCCCAGGCCCATCCCCAGGGCCCGGGGACCAGACCAGGCCCAGGCCCATCCCCAGGGCCCGGGGACCAGACCAGGCCCAGGCCCATCCCCAGGGCCTGGGGACCAGGGCCCAGGGTCCAACCTGGGCCCAGGCCCATCCCGGGGACCGGGCCCAGGCCCATCCCGGTGACGGGACCGGGCCCAGGCCCATCCCGGTGACGGGACCGGGCCCAGGCCCATCCCGGTGACCAGACCAGGCCCAGGCCCATCCCAGGGACTGGGCCCAGGCCCATCCCCAGGGCCCGGGGTCCAGACTGGGTCCAGGCCCATCCAGGGGTCCAGACCAGGCCCCAAGCCAACCAGGGCCCGGGCCCATCCCAGCCAGGCCCCAAGCCAACGAGGGCCCAGGCCCATCCCGGTGACCAGACCAGGCCCAGGCCCATCCCAGGGACCAGGCCCATGCCCGGGGACCAGACAGGGCCCAGGCCCATCCCCGGGTCCAGGCCCATACTGGGGACTGGACCCAGGCCCATCCCCGGGGTCCAGACCAGGCCCATGCCCGGGGACCAAACAGGGCCCGGGGATCAGACCGGGCCCAGGCCCATCCCCAGGGCCTGAGGTCCAGACCAGGCCCAGGCCCATCCCCAGGCACCAGGGCCGGGGTCCAGACCAGACCCAGGCCCATTCCCAGGGCCCGGGGTCCAAACCAGGCCCAGGCCCATCCCCAGGGCCCGGGGTCCAAACCAGACCAGGCCCAGGCCCATCCCCAGGGCCCAGACCGGGCCCAGGCCCATCCCCAGGGCCCGGGGACCAGACCGGGCCCAGGCCCATCCCCAGGGCCTGGGGACCAGGGCCCAGGGTCCAGACCGGGCCCAGGGCCCAGGCCCATCCCAGTGACCAGACCAGGCCCAGGCCCATCCCGGTAACCAGACCAGGCCCAGGCCCATCCCGGTGACCAGACCAGGCCCAGGCCCATCCCGGGGACTGGGCCCAGGCCCATCCCCAGGGCCTGGGGTCCAGACTGGGTCCAGGCCCATCCAGGGGTCCAGACCAGGCCCCAAGCCAACCAGGGCCCGGGCCCATCCCAGCCAGGCCCCAAGCCAACGAGGGCCCGGGCCCATCCCGGGGCCCAGACCCCAAGGCCAAACCAGGCCCATTCCCCATGCCCAGACCGGGCCCAGCCAGGGCCCATGCCCAGAGCGGGCCCATTCCCCAGGTCCACTCAAGGCTTTCAAAATCCATTGCAATAAAAGTAATAGATTGTTTCACAATTTCTTATTACAGTAGAGAGCATCAGGAGGAAGCAGAACGCAGAAGTGCGACATTTCAATCAACAGCGCCATCAACAGTGGTATGTAACATTTTTAATCATTTTATATTCTTCTGTTTATCTTAACTGTTAACCTGTTCCCTTACTGCTGTTCTCGAGTCTTTATTTTATTAATTTTAGAATTTTATTAATTTTTTTTAACTTTTACTTGTTTTGAGTAGGGAGTCTGGAACTGACGGACGCTTGTGACTGTGAAACCGACATCCTGATTCTGAAGAGAGACTACAGAGCAGGTAGTGTTGGTTCCCATTGTAGGAGACTACATTGGTGAGTTACATAGTTACATAGTTATATAGGCTGAAAAAAGACATGCGTCCATCGGGTTCAGCCTCTCCCACATAACCTACTGCTGTTGATCCAAAAGAAGGCAAAAAACCCAGTCTGAAATATGCAACATACCGGGAAAAAATTCCTTCTTGACCCCAGAATGGCAGTCAGATTTCTCCTTGGATCAAGAAGCTTTTACCCACATATTAAATATTATAACCCTTAATATTCTGTGTCCGCAGGAAGTCATCCAGTCGTTTTTTAAAAGTCTGTACAGACTCTGACCCAACTACCTCAACAGGCAGAGAATTCCACAGCTTTATTGTTCTCACCGTAAAATAACCCTTCCTATGCTTTAAGCTAAATTTTCTTTCTTCCAGTCTAAATGGATGACCCCTTGTCCTATGTATAGACCTGTTAATGAATAGGTTATCAGACAATGGTTGATAATGGCCCCGTATATATTTATATAAGGTTATCAGATCCCCTCTAAGGCGCCGTTTCTCTAAACTAAACAGGTTTAAGCTTGTTAGTCTTTCCTCATAACTTAACCCTTCCATTCCCCTTATTAATTTAGTTGCCCGTCTCTGCACTTTTTCTAACGCTATAATATCTTTTTTTAAGACAGGTGCCCAAAATTGCACGGCATATTCAAGGTGCGGCCTGACCATTGATTTATACAGAGGCAAAATTATGTTTTCATTCCGTGAGTGAAGTCCCCTTTTAATGCATGCCAATACTTTGCTGGCCTTGGCGGCTGCGGTTTGATATTGCACATTGTTACTTAGTTTGAAGTCTATGATTATTCCCAAATCCTTCTCCTGCTTGGATTTCCCTAACTCCGTACCATTTAGGGTATAAATTACTTGCGTGTTCTTCACTCCAAAGTGCATAACTTTGCATTTATCTAGATTAAATCTCATCTGCCATTTAAGTGCCCAGTCCCCCAATTTATCTAAATCCCTCTGCAGCGAAGTAGCATCCTGCTCACATTGCATTACTTTTCCTAGTTTTGTGTCATCTGCAAACACTGATACATGACTTTCAATGCCTATCTCAAGGTCATTTATAAATAAATTGAATAGTATTGGTCCTATAACAGACCCCTGAGGGACACCACTTACCACTGGTGTCCATCTTGAAAATGTACCATTTATGACCACTCTCTGTACCCTATCTTTTAGCCAGTTTTCTATCCAAGAACAAATATTTTCATCTAGACCATTTTTTCTCAATTTAAATAGTAACCTTTTGTGTGGAACTGTGTCGAAAGCTTTGGCAAAATCTAAGTAAATCACATCCACTGCGACCCCCTGATCTATACTTCTACTTACTTCCTCATAGAACGTAATTAGGTTAGTCTGACATGATCTGTGTTTCATGAAACCATGCTGATTTTTGCCAATTACATTATACCTCCCAATAAATTCCTGAATATTATCCCTTAGTAACCCCTCAAATACTTTCCCAGCCACAGATGTTAAGCTCACAGGTCTATAATTCCCAGGCACAAATTTTAAACCTTTCTTAAATATAGGGACCACGTCAGCTTTTCTCCAATCCTCTGGTACTATTCCTGAAAGGAAAGAATCTTGAAAGATTAAGAACAGAGGTTTACATATTTCAACACATAGCTCTCTCAGTACTCGTGGGTGAATTCCATCTGGCCCTGGGGCTTTATTCACATTCACATTGTTTAATTTCTGCAAAGCCTTGTCCTGAGTCAACCAGTCACTTTGTATTAGTAAGTTTTTATTAATGAATTTCATGTCTCCTGTTATAGGTTTCTCTTTGATAAATACTGAAGAAAAATAATCATTCAAAATTTCTGCCTTATCCTGATCTTCCGTTAATAATAACCCTGACTCAGATTTTAGTGAACCTACATTTTCACTCTTGGGTTTTTTAGAATTTATGTACCTAAAGAATCTTTTAGGGTTTGTCTTGCTCTCTTTGGCTATTTCTTTTTCATTTTCTAGTTTAGCCCATCTAATCGCATTTTTACATGCTTTATTGGCTGCCCTATATGCTTTATAGGATGCCTCATATTTATCAAATTTAAAAGCTTTAAATGCCTTCTTTTTATTTTTCATTTCCTTAGTTACCTTCCTACTAAGCCACATTGGTTTCAGTCTGTTTCTTTTATATTTATTAACCAGTGGAATATATTGTGACGTGTACTTTTCTAGTGTTAGTTTAAAGATATTCCACTTATCCTCCGTGTTTTTCCCGTGAAAGAGTTTCTGCCAGTCAATGACATTGAGAGCTTCCTTTATTTTAATAAAGTTGGCCTTTTTAAAATTATATGTTTTAGCATGCCCCTTATGAATGTGTTTTTTTGAGTTAATTTCAAAAGTCACCATATTATGGTCACTGTTTCCCAACTGTTCCTTTACATTAATATTTGAGAAAAGATCCACATTATTTGTTATAACCAGGTCCAGACAGTTATCCTCTCTAGTTGGTGTTTCTACCAGTTGTGACATGAAGGTATCATTTAAAATGTTCAGAAACCGGATTCCCTTTGCTGAATTACTAGTCCCGCTATCCCAATTAATGTCCGGGTAATTAAAATCTCCAATAATTAAAGTGCTACCATGATGTGCAGCCTTCCTAATTTGCTCTAACAGTTGTTCTTCCTCATCATTATCTATATTAGGTGGTTTATAGCATATGCCAACCAATAGTTGACTTCCCGGTTTATTCCCCAACTAAATATTTACCCATAAGGATTCCACATTTCCCTCATCACTTACCAGTTGTGTAATATTAGGCTTTAAATCCTGATTTTAACCATCCTCTCCCCTAGCACAGCAGACCTTCTTCCATTCAGGTGCAATCTATCACGACTATACAGATTGTACCCCAGTGCAAAATGAGCCCAGTGCTCTAAAAACCCAAAGCCCTCCTTCCTGCACCAAGCTTTAAGTCACGCATTGACCTCCCTGATCTCCCGCTGCCTTTCCACTGTAGCACAGGTAGGATCTCAGAAAATACTACCTTGGAGGACCTCTTCTTCAGTTTACTTCCTAATTCCCTGAAATCATTCTTCAGGTCCTTCCATCTTCCTCTTACTTTGTCATTGGTACCAATATGGACCATGACAGCTGGGTCATCTCCAGCCCCTCCCAATAATCTATCAACTCTGTCAACCACATGCCTAACACAGGCACCCGGCAGACAGCAAACTGTCCGGTTAAGGCGATCAGCGTGACAGATTACCCTGTCTACTCTCTTAATAATAGAGTCCCCTACCACCACAACCTGTCTAGGCTTACTTGCCCTCTTTATCCCTCCCTTACTTGGTGGGCTGATCCCCCTGCTGTTAGAGGGAGCAGCCTCCTCCAGTACTGCTACACCTGAGCTGATGCACCCAACATCTTCGCTCAAAGGGGCAATCTGTTGGTGTGCGCAAGATCAGGACTAGCCAACCTTTCCTCTTCCCTCCCCCCCTGCTACCACGTGTCACTGACACCCAGCTACCAACCTGTTCCCCGGTTAACTCCACTCCTCCCACACCCCTAGATTCCTCAACTATACTTTGCTCCATGAGAAGCAGGCTCCTTTCAAGATTGTCAATCTGCCTCAGCGTTACGATTTGCCCTTCCAGATCTCCAATATGAGCTTCCAGAAGAGCTACACGTTCACACTTGCTACAGAGATATGGACCCTGGAAGGATTCCTCCAGACATGCATACATGCAGCAGTATGTGCACTGGGTCAAACCTTCAAGCTTGTTAACACTCATACCCACAAGAGAGCAAATATATATCACAATTTGTACCTGTAGATCCCTTTTTTTCTTTTTTGGCAGTTAATTTTATATTTGCTGTTGCATTTTGATTGCTCTTATAGCCTTTTGTATCTGTTGAATTGTTGTTGAATTTGTAAAGACAAGTATTTAATTGCATTTTTGAAATCGTTCTTTTTCGATTATTAATATATTTGAAAACTTCCTTAGTTTCAGTGTCTCATATCTTTACTGTACGTACCTTTCCTTGTACGTGTTGAATTGTTGTTGAATTTGTAAAGACAAGTATTTAATTGCATTTTTGAAATCGTTCTTGTTCGATTATTAATATATTTGAAAACTTCCTTAGTATCAGTGTCTCATATCTTTACTGTACGTACCTTTCCTTGTACGTTTTGAATTGTTAAGTTTGAAAAGTTTAGTATTTAATTGCACTTTCAAATTGTTCTTGTAAATTTATTATTGTTTGTGCGGGTGGTTTTTGGAGTACAGTTTGGCTTGTTTTCTTGTTAAAATAAACCACCATATTGCTGTGGTCTCTATCAAAACTTTCAACATGTATCAACATAAGTCTGGATCACAGAAGAGAAAGAAGAGAGAACGGGAGGAAGAAGAGAAAAAATTGAAAAACCAAAGTGCCTTATACAGGTTCTTCACGAAGCCGAAATCCACAGAGAATGTCGCGATCGAGTGTATTGACCCTTCTGGAGAAGTCTGCCAAGAGACGGAGGAGATCGCAACATGCAGCACATCTGAAGCCACTCACCCTGTTCCTGAAGCAAATAAAAATCTCCAAAGGATTAGAAGGTGGATCTACATTCATTGAAACAACAGTGGAAGAACCTGATTGGAAGGATCCGGCGACTTGGCCAGATGTACTTCATGACAAAGACAAAGAGAGAATAGTGACCTGTGGCTTAAGGAAAGAAGCGGAACTCAAGGAAATGATTAACAGTATGGGAAAAGATTCTGAAGAAAAGTTATTTAGTGAATTTCTCCTGTATGAAAAATCTGTAAATGGACGTGAAAAGCAAATACGGGACTGGCTGTGGTGGAGCCCCAGCAAGCATGTATTGTACTGTGTGACATGCTTGGCATTCTCTTCTGATCGTGGCAAAGCTAGCAGTTTTCTTTGTAGAAAAGAAGGGTTTGATCCATCTAAAAACAAGTGGCATGTTTTATACAATAGGCTGCCAGAACATGAACACTCAATTAGTCACAAAGAACACTATTGGAGTTGGAGAAAGCGTCAAATGTCTATTGCAGGCCATGGTGTGGATTCTGAAATGCAGAAGAATCTGGACAGTGAAAAGAAGAAATTTGCTGCTTTATTAGAAAGACTTCTGAAGGTGACTCTATTTTTGGCATCAAGAAATCTAGCATTTAGGGGAAGCTCTCAGCAAGTTGGAGATCTGCACAATGGCAATTTTCTTGGTGTGCTTGAAACGATAGCAGACTATGATCCACTGTTGCAAGAACATTTGGAAAAAGGTGAAGAAAAGCCAAGAGAGTGGACGCAAATTGCATGCTCATTATTTATCTTGGGCAACGCAAAATGAGTTTATAAACATTTGTGGAAAACGTGTTTTGGACACCATACTTGCTGAAAGGGAAAAGGCGATTTATTTTTCTGTGATTTGCGATGCAACACCAGACATTTCACACATAGAACGAAATGTAATTGTTCTATGCTACGTCAGCAGAGATCCAGGAAGTGAAGAGTGGGTTATTCAAGAAAGATTTGTGGAATTTTTTGACTTGTGCCAAAAGACTGGAGCAGAAATAGCTGAAAAACTCCTCTTAAGACTGACTGAGCATGGTATCAATGTTGAAGATTGCAGAGGTCAAGGATTTGACAATGGTGCAAATATGTTGGGGAAAAATAAAGGCGTCCGAGCTCACATACAAAAGAAATATCCCAAAGCTATATTTTCTCCTTGTGCTTCCCATTCTTTAAATCTTGTGGGTGTACATGCAGCATCATGCTGCCTTGATGTGTACACATTTTTTGGATATGTTAATCGTCTGTATGTGTTTTTCAGTGGAAGTCCTGAGAGGTGGAATATTTTGAAGGATGAGACTGGAATTTCTTTGCATGCCTTAAGTGACACCAGATGGAGCGCAAGAGTGGAAGCAGTTCGTCCAATTGCACAGAGACTGCCAAGCATTATTGATGCCTTAGAAAAAATAATGGATTGTCAAAGACTTTCAAGTGATGCTCATTCTGAAGCAACAGGACTAAAAGATTATTTTTCATCTTTTAAGGCAATTCTATTGGCAACCTTTTGGGTAAAAGTTCTGCAGTGCTTTGAAGAGAGGAACAAGATTCTCCAGTCTAGATCAATTTCAATGGAAATCGGAGCAGAAAATATAAAGGCGCTTTCCCTGGAAATGCAATCATTTCGAGAAAGGTGGCTCGATATCTTAGCTGAGGCTAGACTTGTGGCAGAAGAAATGGAAATACCAAAAGTATTGAAAGCACCAAGGCAACTGAAAAGAGCAAAAGGGACACAGTCACAATCCTGTGATGAGGAAATGGATGCAGAACATCTTTCAAGATCAATGTTTTTCTTACTACACTTGACAGAATAATTACTGAGCTTGACCAACGCTTTCAATCCATGGAAAGAATTTGCTCCTGTTTACACCAATCTTAAAATTTAAGAGCAATATCCGATGAAGAATTGCTGACGTCTGCTGAAACTCTGATAGCGAACTACCCAGAAGACCTTTCATGTTCTCTAGTACATGAGCTTCGGCACCTTCACAAAGTGCATGATGCTACCTTTCCATGCAATTTGGGTCCACTTCACTTGTTGAACGCAATCTATAAGCTACAGCTTGAAGGAATTTTTGGACAAATCTGCATTGCTCTCAGAATTTTCATCACCCTTCCACTCTCAGTGGCTGAAGGAGAGAGCATTTAGTAAGCTGTCATTGATTAAAAATTATCTGCGCTCAACAACGAGTGAGCAACGTCTGAACAGCCTTGCAATTCTTTCCATTGAGCATGAACTTGCACGAAAACTAAATTTTAAGGATCTAATTGAAGATTTTGCAAGTTTTAAAGTGAGGAGATGGTCAGCTCCCCCATAAGTGAATATGTCCATGTGCATTGAATACAGAATATGCCAGCTATTGAATACGGAGATGTAGTGTATGGAGCTGCCCCTCAATCACACCTCCAGAAACTTACTACATTGTATAACTCATTCATTCTGCCGCTTTGTGCTACAATGTAACTACATGACTCACCATTGTGACATGTTAAAAGAACTAAACTGGCCATCGCTGGAATCTAGACTCACCTTTCCAACCTGGTGCTTAAGAGCTTTTCTGGGAAGCTACCACCCTACCTGAATACGCTGCTTCACCCAGCAGTTCCCTCATCCTATAACCTCCGATCCAGGACCAGCACCTTGCTTGCATACCGCAATACAAAAAGAAAGTGGCTCAATACTCATTTTCCTACAGAGCACCGCAAATATGGAATAACCTCCCAGACATCATCAAATCTTCCTCCAGTCTAAAGTCCCTTAAGAGTTCCCTATTAACATACCTCAATACGGAATGTGCCTGTAAACATGTAACACAGTGACTATATACAGAATGTGCCTGTAAACATGTAACAGTGACTATATACAGAATGCGCCTGTAAGCCTGTAACATAGTGACTATATACAGAATGTGCCTGTAAACCTGTAACATACAGGGTTATTCAGAGAGCGTGAAAAGCAGGAGAATGGCTGGAGAATGGATGGAGAACTGAAAATTCTAGGTCAAAATAGCTGATTTGGAAAGTGAGATGAAAGGGAGAATTTTTCTGGTTTGGCTATTTTGACCTAGAATTTTTCATTCTCCAGTCATTCTCCTGCTTTTCACGCTCTCTGAATAACCCTGATAGTGACTATATACAGAATGTGCTTGTAAACATGTAACAGTGACTATATACAGAATGCGCCTGTAAGCCTGTAACATAGTGACTATATACAGAATGCACCTGTAAACCTGTAACAGTGACTATATAAAGAATGCACCTGTAAACATGTAACAGTGACTTTATTTCCTACATCTTTATTTTTCTGTTAATCTGTATATTTGTTTTGTGTTAATATCTTGCATTTTACTATTTTGTATATTTGTTTTGTGTTAATATCTTGCATTTTACTATTTTGTATTTCTGTAACAATTCAATGTTCTTGAACCCAGGACATACTTGAAAACAAGAGAAATCTCAATGTATCCTTCCTGGTAAAATCCTTTATAAATAAATAAATTTAGCTTGTGTGGCATTTGCAGTTCTTTGCCAACTTCTTGTGTTTTTGTTATTACGACCCATGCCTTCAGACTGTGTGGCATGCGCGCTTTACTTGGAAAGGTCCGTTGGGGGCATTTTCTTCATTTTTTGTAAAGGAGAGGCCCACTAGGGGCATATATTTGTACTTTATGAAGAAGCGGTCCAATAAGGGCCAATCTTGATATATGAAAAATTTCATGATAGGATTTCTCAATATTTTGGCAAAATCTAATCAAACTAAAAGGCTCTTATTTACTTCAGATTAAAGTGTATTTTTACACAATTTTTACAAGCTGTCCTTATTAGAGGGGGAGGCCTGTAATAGGTAGGTTAGTGTAGGGCCCTGCCGAGAAGAGTCTACCTTGACGTGGTGGCAGGCTTCATATTATATTTGCCAAAATATTTGTGCGTGTCATATGGAAAGAGGGGATCACAGGGGGGGGGGCATTCTGAGGGTCAGTAAAGGGCCCCAAAATTTCTGATGGCTGGCCTGCAGTCACACAATACCTACAGTTGTGTTCAAAATTATTCAACCCCCAATGCTGTAAAGGGTTTTAGGGAATTTAGTGTACATTTGTAATTGTATTCAGAATGAAATCCTACAAGGACTTTTTAAAGAACCATATGCAACTAAAATGACATCAATTGGTTTTGTAATACAGTAGTAAATGTTTCTTTTGTGAATTCTTCATTAACACAATTATTCAACCCCTTAAAGACTACCACTCTGAAGAACAGAGGTTCATTCAAGTGTTTTCAATCAGGTATTGAAAACACCTGTGGATGTCACGGAGCAGCAATAAAGCATAATAAGCACCAATTAGGCAGCTTTAAAATGACTGTGATACTCAGCTCCTTCTAGACATTTACTGGTGTGGTTACAAACATGGTGAAGTCAAGAAAATGGTCCAGGAAGACAAGAGAAGAGGTGATTACTCTTCACAGGAAGGGCAATGGCTATAAGAAGATTGCAAAGATGTTAAACATACCAAGAGAGACCATAGGAAGCATCATTTGCAAATTCAAGGCAAAGGGCACTGTTGAAACGCTACCTGGTCGTGGCAGAAAGAAGATGCTGACTTCGACTGCTGTGCGCTACCTGAAGCGTAGAGTGGAGAAAAGTCCCCGTGTGACTGCTGAGGAACTGAGAAAAGATTTGTCAGATGTGGGTACTGAAGTTTCAGCTCAGACAATACGGCGCACACTGCGTAATGAAGGCCTCCATGCCAGAACTCTCAGGCGCACCCCCTTGCTGTCTCCAAAGAATAAGAAGAGTCGACTGCAGTATGCCAAAAGTCATGTGGACAAACCACAGAAGTTTTGGGATAGTGTTCTGTGGACTGATGAAACAAAATTAGAACTGTTTGGGCCCATGGATCAACGCTATGTTTGGAGGAGGAAGAACAAGGCCTATGAAGAAAAGAACACCTTGCCTACTGTGAAGCATGGCGGGGGGTCAATCATGCTTTGGGCTGTTTTGCTTCTGCAGGTAGAGGGAAGCTTCAGCGTGTGCAAGGTACCATGAATTCTCTTCAGTACCAGGAGATATTGGATGACAATGTGATGCAGTCCGTCACAAACCTGAGGCTTGGGAGACGTTGGACCTTTCAACAGGACAATGATCCCAAGCATACCTCCAAGTCCACTAGAGCATGGTTGCAGATTAAAGGCTGGAACATTTTGGAGTGGCCATCGCAGTCACCTGACTTAAATCCGATTGAGAACCTCTGGTGGGACTTAAAGAAAGCAGTTGCAGTGCGCAAGCCTAAGAATGTGACTGAACTGGAGGCTTTTGCCCATGACGAATGGGCGAAGATACCCATAGATCGCTGCAAGACACTTGTGTCAAGCTATGCTTCACGTTTAAAAGCTGTTATAACTGTAAAAGGATGTTGTACTAAGTACTAAGATTGAATGTCACTTGGGGGTTGAATAAAACTGATAATGATGTGAGCACAGAAAAGACATTTGTGGTTATTTCATTATAAATGTTATGTTATATTTGTCTGACCTACACGTGCCTCTTTGATTTAATTGTAAGCAAGATGACTGAATGATCAAAATCTATGTCAAACTGGCCAAAACACTCAATTTCAGTGGGGGTTGAATAATTTTGAACACAACTGTAGATACAGATACTGGAAACACAGTCTGCAAGAAAGGCTGTAATACCTTGATTCCCACACCAGGGAGGTACTACAAGAAACCTAATTAACTCCTCAGCACCAAGTGGCTTCGTGGCCAGGAGGTCGCTGGGTGGAAATACATTTACGGTGTACAGATACATAGACATGACGTGATACAAAAACATGAAGAGTGCTGATGCAAGACTTACTTATGAGACACAGAGCGGGAACACTTGTGTTCATTAGCCTGCAAGGAAGGCCTACAATCTAAGATTGGATTCTGTATAGCAAACAAGGAAACATATACTAGACAGGATACATAAACTAGGATCAAAACGGGATGCCTTGAGATAAGGCCTTGAAACCATGAACTACAAAACCAGACTAGAAACAGAATATACTCAGAAGCATGAACTTAGCTAAACAGAGTGGGAACACAAAGTTCAATAGCCTGCAGGCAGACCTACTATCAACGATAGGCTTCTGTATAGCAAAGACAGACAAACAGACATGAAAACATAAACCAGAAAAACCAGACTAGAAACTCAGATACATGAACATGAAACTAGAATACATGAACTAGAAATCAAGATACATAAACTAGAAAACACAGATCCTCAAACTACTCAATAACATGAAAAGCAAGAACTAGGACTCCACTCCAAATCCTCTGACAGTTCAAGAAGCAAGTCCTCTCAGCCACTTTTAAAGGCTGATGGCTCCTTGCACTAATGCCTAGCTCTGCCCCCTCAGATGCCATTTTGCCAGCCCTTACTACTGGCAACAGGCTAGCCAGAGATGCCACCTGGTGCCCTGACCCCCCAGGAAGCGCTGCGGGGGCCAAGGATGTAACAAGAATAAAATAGTGGCTGTGGGTTTTAGCAGTTAGGTCGTTGGTGACTTTGATGAGGGCAGTTTCAGTTGAGTGTAGGGGACGGAAACCAGATTGCAGGGGTCAAGTAGGGAATTAGAGGACAGGGAGAGGTGGTTAAAAACTAGTTTTCCAAGAGCTTAGATGTGAACGGAAGCAGGGATACAGGACGGTAGTTGGATGGAAAGTTGGGATCGAGGGAGGGTTTCTTTAGTATAGGGGTGTCATGCCTCACCTCCATAGCGCGGCCGTGGCGTCATGGCGACCGTCGGCGTCTCCCACGATGGGGGAGGTCGGGTATTGGGAGGTCCCATACCGCTGGTCGCGATGCCCTCTCGGTGCGGCGTTCGGACTCCCCCGCTGCCTCCATCCTTTCCCTGTCGGCCTCCCGCGTGGTTCGGCGTCGCTTGCGGGCGGCGGTGGGTGCGGTTCCCCGCCGTGCACGCGTGGGAGGATCCTTGGGTCTCCTGGGCGTGTGCGGGGGGCGGCGCCCTCCGGCTCGCCTGCGGGGGCGTGATCTTCGCGAGTTCCGGACAGGACCTGGGGAGACCCGGCAAACAGGAGGGGCAGGGGAGGAGTCCCACACACAGGAGAGGCTGAGCTCGTTACCCATACCTCATAAAAACCCAAAAGGTCAAGGAGAGAGTGCTCAGTCGTCAACTCCCCGTTGATACCTAAGTTCCCTGATATATTTGTCTCTCAAGTTCTTAACTACTATACCGAACTTTTGGCTCCTATTTTGACCACGTCTTTCGGATATCCCCTGGTACCTCGCTTTGACCCTATTGACTCCCGGTTTCCGACATTTGGCTTCCCACTCTCGTTGATGAACATTCTCCGCCTGGACCGACCACTTGCCTGATTTCGACCATCCTTCTTCTATACTCCTCTTGTACCACGAACCGCATACCGGACTCCAAAAGAACCCGCATTACGGATAAAACATGACAGAACGACTGAGCCAGGACCCGGAGTCCGCGGAGGTGCATTCTGCTATACGAACCCTCACCGAACAAGTAACGGCCATTGCTCACTCAGTACAGCAGTTACAAGTAAGCCATGCTACACTACAAGCTCAAATACACACCGAAGGTGCCTCAGCTACCAGAACCCCTGAACCCCCTGTTCTCCTACCAGAAAAATTCACGGGTGATCGTCGTACCTACAGATCATTTGTGACCAGTTGTCAAGTGATGTTTTCACTAAAACCACGCACCTTTTGTAACGATCATGTCAAAGTACAAACGGTCATATCATTATTATCTGGTGAACCCCAATCTTGGGCTCACCAACTGCTGAGAACCCAAAGCCCACTCCTCAATACCTGGGAGACACTTCTATCCGCCTTGGATGCAATATATGATGACCCATTCCGTCAAGATACAGCACAACGTGAGAATCAAGGCCCTCAAGCAAGGTCGCCGACCTGTCGAGGATTATGTTATAGAGTTCAAACAATACGCCTTAGATACCGCATGGAACGAAGCAGCTCTCATCACCCAGTTCCGTAGCGGGCTATCAGACCAGGTAAAGGATGAACTCGCCCGGATTGGTGTCCCACCTACGCTAGAAATGCTGATGCAAGTATCCATATCAATTGATAGAAGACTCCGCGAGAGGAGACAAGAAAGAAACCTATGTTTCCCCATACAACCACGTCGTACCACGCAAACTGCTCTTCAAGATGCCACCAGAACATTGGTTCCCTACGCACCACGTAATACACAGGAAGAACCAATGCAGATAGGAGCTATCGACAGACGCCTCCCACCAGAAGAAATGGCACGACGCAGAACAAATCGTCTCTGCCTCTATTGTGGTCAGGCCGGTCACATGATCCGTAATTGTCCTGAGAAGACCGAACGTGGAGGTAAGAAAACGAATACGCCTTCCAACCCTGACCCCAAGCCTACTGCATTACTGACTGCTCCTCACCTGTCTATCCCTATCTTCCTACAGCTGAATGAACAACGCCTCCCACTAACTGCCATGATAGATTCCGGAGCAAGCGGAAATTTCATGGACCTATCACTCGCCACTAGTTTGTGTGTACCCATAATCAATAAAAAACACCCTGTTCACGTAAAATTGATTGATGGTTCGTCATTGAAATCAGGGTTGGTCACTCTTGAGACCATTCCCATCCAAATGTATATTGGTCACGACCACCTCGAGACCGTCTCTTTTGACCTTGTATCCTCACCAGTGTTCCGAATAATACTCGGGTTGCCATGGTTGCGTATACACGATCCACTTATACGTTGGGAAAAAGAGACCGTATTATTTCTATCACCACATTGTCTGCAACAATGCTTGAGACCTCATGTTAAAACCATTAATTCTATCCTAGATCTATATATGGAGAAAAAACAGGTTATCCTTCCGCCAGCTTATATCGAATACCAAGACGTGTTTAACGAAAAGAAGGCAGAAGACCTCCCTCCTCACAGGGTGTATGATTGCCCAATCGATTTGCTTCCGGGAGCTGCCATCCCCTATGGAAGGATATACCCCCTGTCTGAACCAGAGCTCAAAACCTTAAAAGAATACATACGAGAAAATATACAGAAAGGATTTATCCGTTCATCTACTTCCCCTGCGGGAGCCGGAATCTTCTTTGTGGGAAAAAAGGACGGAGGACTACGACCCTGTGTCGATTATAGAGATCTCAACGCCATCACAATAAAAAACAGGTACCCACTTCCGCTAATCCCGGAACTCATGGAACGGTTAAAAACAGCCAACATATTCACAAAACTTGATTTAAGGGGCGCCTACAACCTCCTGCGCATTCGTCAAGGAGACGAATGGAAAACCGCTTTCAACACCCGCTATGGACATTACGAATATCTCGTCATGCCTTACGGATTATGTAACGCTCCAGCAACTTTTCAGAACTTCGTAAATGATGTATTCAGAGATCTCCTTGACGTATGTGTAGTGGTGTATCTCGACGACATATTGATCTACTCAGACACCCTACAAGACCACAGACGACAAATGTTGGAGGTCTTCTCCAGATTACGAAAAAATCACTTATATGCAAAAAAAGAAAAGTGTATATTCGAGACCGATCGAATAGCGTTCCTGGGCTATATCCTTTCCCCTGGCAAAATCGAGATGGACCCCGAAAAGATAACCGCTTACATCTTGGCCGATTCCCACCTCCCGCAAGGAGGTACAGAGGTTTATAGGGTTTGCTAATTTCTACAGGAAGTTTATACGTTCCTTCTCAAAACTCGTTGAACCTCTTACAAACCTAACCAGAACCAAGGTACCATTCAAGTGGTCAGAATCTGCATCCCAAGCCTTTCACACCCTGCAAAAACAGTTTACCACAGCTCCCATCCTTAGGTTACCCGACCCCGCTCTACCGTACTACCTGGAGGTAGACGCCTCAGACAAAGCTACGGGTGCTGTCCTCTCTCAGAGACACGTCACTGACCAAAAACTCCATCCCATCGCATACTTCTCAAAACGACTTACTCCTGCCGAATGTAATTATGAGATAGGTGATCGAGAGATGTTAGCCATTAAAAAGGCCCTGGAGGAATGGCGTCACCTTTTGGAAGGTACTACATGCCCCATTACCGTATTTACTGACCATAGGAACTTAGAGTATCTTCGTACAGCAAAACGAGTCAAACCCCGTCAAGCTCGCTGGGCTCTTTTCTTTTCTCGCTTCCAATTACATATCACCTATCGACCGGGTGCAAAAAACGGTAAGGCAGACGCCTTGTCCCGCTTATCGAATCCCGAGAAATCCGTACCTACAGAACCAGAATCAATCCTTTCTTCCGGTCAATTTTTAGCTACCTATTCCGGCACCATGACGAAAATCAAACAGCACACTTCCCCGACAGACGACCCTCCAACTTCTGATGGTCTTCTTCTGTACAAAGATAGAATAGTTGTCCCGGAGGAAGCACGGCTAGAGGTTCTCGCTTTGTGTCACGATTCCCCCAAGCCGGTCATGGAGGGATTAAGAAAACTCAAAATCTACTCCGACGTCATTTCTACTGGCCAACCATGAACAAATCCGCCATCCAGTACGTACAAGCTTGTCCAGTCTGTAATCGTAGTAAAAAGTGCTCACAAAAGATGACAGGTCTTCTCCAACCTCTTCCGATTCCTGATCGGCCGTGGAAAGACCTAACAGTAGACTTTATTGTTGACCTACCTCCCTCTCAAGGGTGTACGACAATCATGGTCGTGGTAGATCGTCTAACAAAAATGGCCCACTTTATCCCCGCAAAGGGGTTACCTACTGCAAAAGAAACTGCACATCTATTCCACAAGGAGATTTTCCGTCTTCATGGAATCCCTACCTCAATCCTATCTGACCGAGGTTCCCAATTTACCTCACGTTTCTGGAAGATGTTTTGTCTCTCTTTACAGATAAAAGTTAAACTGTCCTCTGCCTACCATCCACAAACGAATGGGCAAACCGAGAGACTAAATCAGATCGTGGAACAATATCTCCGGTGTTATACCTGCCACCTACAAGACGATTGGATCGACTTATTACCTGCAGCTGAGTTTGCTTATAACTCAGGAACGCATCAGTCGCTACGTGAGTCCCCTTTTTTCCTCAACTACGGGTACCACCCTGCACTCCTTCCTGATCTACCTCAGAGAGGAGACGTCCCAAACGTCCAAGAACGGCTGGAACGACTACGTGAAGGGCATCAACGGGCCCAACGTCTACTACAACAAGCACAAGATACATATAAAACTTATGCGGATAGAAAACGAAGACCCTCTCCCACGTATAGTGTTGGCCAAAAAGCCTGGCTCTCCACAAAGAACCTCCGTCTTACTTGTCCCACCAAAAATTGGGACCTACGTACATAGGTCCTTTTCCCATTTCAGCCGTAGTATCCCCCACTGCAATTCGTCTCCAATTGCCGGACAATCTACGTCTTCATCCAGTGTTCCACGTCTCCTTACTGAAACCCTGGACTGCTCCCTCCGCTCCTTCCCAACTTACCGTACCCCTTCCCCCTCTCCAAGTGGAGGGTGATCCTGAATTCGAAATTCACCGCATCCTGGATTCCCGCTATCAGCGGCGACAACTCCAATATCTCATCCATTGGAAGGGATATGGCCCGGAAGATCGTTCCTGGGAACCCGCTCAAAATGTGCATGCTTCCCGCCTTCTTCTTCGATTTCATCGCTCCCATCCAACCAAACCTGGTCCTTTGCTCTCCCGGAGGTCTCGCCTTGTGGGGGGGGTTGTGTCATGCCTCACCTCCATAGCGCGGCCGTGGCGTCATGGCGACCGTCGGCGTCTCCCACGATGGGGGGGTCGGGTATTGGGAGGTCCCATACCGCTGGTCGCGATGCCCTCTCGGTGCGGCGTTCGGACTCCCCCGCTGCCTCCATCCTTTCCCTGTCGGCCTCCCGCGTGGTTCGGCGTCGCTTGCGGGCGGCGGTGGGTGCGGTTCCCCGCCGTGCACGCGTGGGAGGATCCTTGGGTCTCCTGGGCGTGTGCGGGGGGCGGCGCCCTCCGGCTCGCCTGCGGGGGCGTGATCTTCGCGAGTTCCGGACAGGACCTGGGGAGACCCGGCAAACAGGAGGGGCAGGGGAGGAGTCCCACACACAGGAGAGGCTGAGCTCGTTACCCATACCTCATAAAAACCCAAAAGGTCAAGGAGAGAGTGCTCAGTCGTCAACTCCCCGTTGATACCTAAGTTCCCTGATATATTTGTCTCTCAAGTTCTTAACTACTATACCGAACTTTTGGCTCCTATTTTGACCACGTCTTTCGGATATCCCCTGGTACCTCGCTTTGACCCTATTGACCTCCCGGTTTCCGACATTTGGCTTCCCACTCTCGTTGATGAACATTCTCCGCCTGGACCGACCACTTGCCTGATTTCGACCATCCTTCTTCTATACTCCTCTTGTACCACGAACCGCATACCGGACTCCAAAAGAACCCGCATTACGGATAAAACATGACAAGGGGTAACCTGTGCATGTTTGAAGGCAGATGGAAGAAGCCAGTGGAGAGCGAAAGATTGAAGATGTGTGTGAGAGCAGGGGAGAGGGAGGAGGAGAGTGGAGGAATTAGATATGAGGGAATGGGGTGAAGTGGGCAAGTGGTGAGATGTGAGGAGGACAGTAAGGAATTGACTTCCTCCTCAGTGGCTGTGAGGAAGCGGCAGAGGGTAGCAGAGGGGGCATCTGGGAGTGGAGGTGGTGGACTACTATCTTGCGTTGGGATGTTGATTCTTATAGTTAGGGTTTTAGCGAGGAAGAAATCTGCCAGGTCCTGAGTGCTGAAGGCAGTTGAGGGGGAATGTGTGGGTGGGTAGAGGAGGGTGTTGAAGGTGGACCAGAGTCATTTAGGGTTGGAGGACAGAGTAGTTATAAGAGATGAGAAGGCTTGTTTGGCCAAGTGAAGGGCAGAGGTGTATGAACGCAGAATGAACTTGAAGTGAACAGTTAAAAAGAGAAACCGTAAAACTCGGGGGGGGGGGAGGAACGACACCATGAATTACCACACCGGGTGACACCAACCCTAGTAACGCCACTGTGGGATTCGCTTGAATAAACCTACTGAATTAAACCTCCAAACAGCAGAGCATCTCAGCAACATTTCCTTGTTGTTTGGTGTCTTGGATTGCCCTTGCACAGTGCAGGGTGTTTATGTATTATTTTCTCACATTGCGCACATCTAAGTTAATTTTGGATATAACAAAACAAAGTCAGAGTTTACACATAACAATCTGATGCATCAAGATATTCTTGCTGCCTGGCATTTTACTGGGATGGGATTATATTAAAAGGTCATTCTAGTGGGTTATAAAGTAAGCCTTAATCAAACCAGTTTGGTAAAAGAAACATTATAGCATTTATTGCTATTACTGTGAATTAATTTCTGACAAAACTTTATAGTTGCACAGTACTCTGAGTGGTAAATCTTGACTTGAACGTACATTTCACCAAAAAGGAATGTTAAGCCATTTGAATCAACAGAGCTGAAATATGTAGAATTAGGAAACTTAAACAAGGACAGATGAACTAGAAAAACACAAACACTGCAAGGTTGTCTACATATACAGCTGTCCATCTCCTGTACAGAGTCAGACCTCACTCAAATGGGCTTGATATAGACAGGGTTGTTGCAATACATTGAGAGTGAACAACATTTGATAAACCAGTACAGGAGGAAATGAGGGCCCTATTCCCATGGGGACTCACAATCTAGAAGGGTTGAGGTGGAAACAGGAGGAGAGGACTGCAAAGTGAGAGTGATGGACTGGTTGGGACAGTTAGGTGTATTAGTGAGTCAGGTGGTAGGCTTGCCTGAATAGGAATGTCTTAAGAGAACATTTGAAGGAAGAGAAACTAGGGGAAAGTCTGACCGTACGAGGGAGAGCATTCCAGAGGATGGGGGCTGAGCGTGAGAAATCCTGCAGTCTATCATGGGAAGAGGTGATGCTGGGAGAAGCTAGGCACAGGTCACTGTTTGACCTTAGGGAGCGGCCTGTGGTGTATTTGGTGATTAGTGAGGCCAGGTAGTGGGGAACTGAGTTAGTGAGAGCTTTGTAGGTCAGGGTAAGGATTTTGAATTTAATACTGCAGTGGATGGGGTGCCAAAGAAGGGACTCCCAGAGGGGAGCGACAGAGACAGAGCGGCAGGTGAGGTGGATAAGCCTGGCGGAGGCATTCAGAATGGATTGTAGGGGGGCAAGGCGGGAGAGAGGGAGGCTAACTAGAAGGTTATTACAATAGTCAAGTTGGGAGTTTACAAGAGTGTGGATGAGTTTCTTTGTGGTGTCAGAGCAGGGCCGGCGCTAATGTAAGGCGGCACAGGCGGCCGCCTTACTGTCCTGGCCTGCTGCCAGTTTGAGGGGCGGAAAAATCTGATTTTCTAAACATACTGGAGAGGGATTGATCATCTGACAGCCCAGCGATGCACTGTCATACCGCGGCGGCGCTGCAGTGTGTGTGCCTGTCTCAGTCCCATCCCACGTTCTTAACATGAGCAGGCACACTGTGTAATTTGGCGCCGCCCCCACACGTGATCCACATAGCCCAGGCAAACAACTGCAGGAGGAGCCACCAGCCCGCGTGCTTTCACTCTGCTGCGAAGGAGGACCGAGGCAGAGAGGAGATTTATTACCAGGTGTGAATAAACTAATGGGAGGGGGGTGTAGATTAATATACTGAGGGGGGGCTTTAAATTGCTGCACTGGGTCCAGGGGCTGTAAATGGATATACTGGGGTGGGAGGCAGTAAATAGATATACTGGGGGCTGTAAATTGATATACTGGTCTGGGGGCTGTAAATAGATATACTGGGGGGGGGGGCTGTAAATTGATATACTGGGTCTGGGGGCTGTAAATAGATTTACTGGGGGGCTGTAAATTGATATACTGGGGGGCTGTAAATTGATATACTGGGTCTGGGGGCTGTAAATGGATATACTGGGTCTGGGGGCTGTAAATGGATATACTGGGTCTGGGGGCTGTAAATAGTTATACTGGGGGGGCTGTAAATTGATATACTGGGGGGCTGTAAATAGATATACTGGGTCTGGGGGCTGTAAATAGATTTACTGGGGGGGCTGTAAATTGATATACTGGGTCTGGGGGCTGTAAATAGATATACTGGGGGGCTGTAAATTGATATACTGGGTCTGGGGGCTGTAAATGGATATACTGGGTCTGGGGGCTGTAAATAGATTTACTGGGGGGCTGTAAATAGATATACTGGGGGCTGTAAATAGATATACTGGGGGCTGTAAATTGATATACTGGGTCTGGGGGCTGTAAATAGATTTACTGGGGGGGCTGTAAATAGATATACTGGGGGGCTGTAAATAGATATACTGGGGGGCTGTAAATTGATATACTGGGTCTGGGGGCTGTAAATAGATATACTGGGGGGGCTGTAAATTGATATACTGGGTCTGGGGGCTGTAAATTGATATACTGGGTCTGGGGGCTGTAAATGGATATACTGGGTCTGGGGACTGTAAATAGATATACTGGGTCTGGGGGCTGTAAATAGATATACTGGGGGGGGGGGCTGTAAATTGATATACTGGGTCTGGGGGCTGTAAATGGATATACTGGGTCTGGGGCTGTAAATAGATTACTGGGGGGCTGTAAATACATATACTGGGTCTGGGGCTGTAAATTGATATACTGGGTCTGGGGCTGTAAATGGATATACTGGTCTGGGGGCTGTAAATAGATATACTGGTCTGGGGGCTGTAAATAGATTTACTGGGGGGCTGTAAATGATATACTGGGTCTGGGGCTGTAAATGGATATACTGGGTCTGGGGCTGTAAATGGATATACTGGGTCTGGGGGCTGTAAATGGATATACTGGGTCTGGGGGCTTTAAATTGATATACTGGGTCTGGGGGCTGTAAATTGAAATACTGGGTCTGGGGCCTGTAAATTGATATACTGGGTCTGGGGGCTGTAAATAGATTTACTGGGGGGGCTGTAAATAGATAAACTGGGGGGCTGTAAATTGATATACTGGGTCTGGGGGCTGTAAATTAATTTACTGGGGGTGTAAATTGCTATGCTGGGGGGTGTAAAATCATGTACCGGGGTCTGGGGGTGTAAAATGATATGCAGGGGTTTGAATAAACTGATATTGGTACATTACCGTTTTTTATTGCTGTGGAGCTCTGTTATACACTCATTCACACTGCACATTACTGTGAGTTTTATTGCTGTGGATTCTGTGATACGCTCATACACACTGCACATTACTATGAGTTTTATTGTTGTGGAGCTCTGTGATACGCTCATACACACTGCACATTACTGTGAGTTTTATTGTAGAGCTCTGTGATACACTCTGCACATTACTATGAGTTTTATTGCTGTGGAGCTCTGTGATACGCTTTTACACACTGCACATTACTGGAAGGTTTATTGAAGTGAGCTCTGTAATTTGCAGTGTGTATAAGTACATCAATAAGGTAGACGTATCTTATAAACCTGAATTGCTCCTGGTGAGGGTATAAATAAAACCCACCAGTTTCTCTCATGGCTGAGAAGCCGCATAAGGACATGTGGTTGCTTAGAAAGCAGCTTTTGGTTTCATTAGGAAGGACTAGCCTGACCCAGAGGTGTAGTGATGTGGCAGAAGAGCTTACACTTTAATGACCATTTCAAATAAACCAAAACCTCTGTGTTTTGCTCAACATGGAGCTACAGGGGTGAGCAGGGCTGGACTGGGACAGAAAATCAGCCCTGGATGTCATCCAGACCGGCCCAATTTAATTATGCAAATACGCACAAAATTAGTATATAATCCAACTGGATTGCTCAACCAATCGCTCTACAGATACTGGAATTGTTGCAGAGCGATTGGGTAAAGCACCGCAGTGGCACTGAGGTCAAGTGTGCACCATGCCTTAAGGTGAGGCGGATGCGCAGAGGGTCTCACCGGCACGGTGGCTGCAATATGAGACTGCGTCTGTTTTGCAGTGAGGAAGTTCTCACCTCACCCATTAAGGGCAGCGCGAGCCACGCGGTGAACCAGCATTCACACTGGCCCACAGAGCCATCGGCCCACCGGGAATCTCCCTGTAGTCCCTATGGCCAGTACATGCCTGGGGGTGAGCGCAAATGACAACTTATTTTCTTGGTATGTTTTAGAGATTATTATGCATCTCAATGCTGATTGACATGGCATGGTAGGGATGGGGGGGCACCAAAACGCACCTTCGCCTGAGTAGACAAAAATGCTTGCACCGGCCCTGTGTCAGCGGTAAGAATTGGCCGAATTCCTAAAATATTCCGCAATTGGTAGCGGCAGGGGGGAGGAGAGACACTGGATCTGGTAGATGGAGGAAAGAGCAGAGTCAAGTGTGTCAGGAACCAGCGTGACAGGCAAGGTTCCGAACCCAGGATGCAGTGACAATGGAAACCAGGTGAGGGAAAACAGGGGTTTATTGCAGGATTCAGATAAAATAATAAGTCCAGATTATGCAGGGTGAAGGGTAGAACTTAAATGAGGAACCAAAGGGATATGCAATGTTGGTGGGGATACAAAGGGATACAGGAAACACGATACAAGGAGATACACGTAGGAGACTTACTGGGGATACGAGACAGGACAGGAAAAGGGCTGAAGGGAATCTTGTTTGCTGAGGAATCAGGGGACAGATGATCAACGGGAAACCAGGATGTTGGGGTCTTGTAAGCAGTCTCTGGAGGGCAGAGGATGAATACGGGGGAACAGGATACTGGAGGCAGGGGTTTCACCAGATAGTCTTTGAATAGCAGAGGTATCAGGGTTACAATCCACTTGGCTTGCTGGCTTAGGGAAACTATGCCGAAGCATTGCCTTCTGGGTGCTCCACCCTTAAGTAGGAAAACAGTCTGGTGATTAGAGGCACCTGTTAGGCCTGCAGTGCTGTGAACAAAGTTGGTACAAGAAAGTGCTGCCCTGCACTCAGGACAACGCAACACCAGGTTTGCCTTTCTTGCGTTTGCAGCGGGCTTTACGTGGGGTTCTGGAGGGCTCCAGACAGGGGTCCTGACAGTTCCCCCCCTTTAAGGCCACGCTCTGAGTGGCCCAGGCTTGACCACCAGCTGGGAAGTCCACTGTTGTGACCGCTGTGGGAAACTGGTCAGTGATACCAGTCATATGGGTTATGCCTTGATCAGGGCGCATCACAATTGTTCCTTGAATGGTGTACGAGGTGGTCACACACACAGCTTTCTCCGGGATATGTACCTCTTCAATCGCTGGACTCTGGGGGTATGAAATCCAACTATGGTTTGTACCTCGGAATAATGCTGGTAGGTTTGCCGGTGCTGGGGTCTGGTTCAGAAGTAAAACTGGGTTTAAACCAGGTCTTTTTGCTATGGGTAATTGGAGAGTCCACCTTTGTCAGTAGTTTATCATGGTTGGACCTCGATATGCAGGTTTACATCAGGCGTGTTGCAGATAGTCTCGTAGTCAATTTTCAATCCAAGGGTCAGTGTAGACAATGAAGGGGTAGTTATTCGTAAGGTAGGTGGGAAGGTCAAAACCAGGATAGACAGGTTCAGTATGGTAGTGTCTCTGGGAGATTCAGACAACAACTGGACAATGAAGCATGGGTGGTTCAGGTTTATATAGGGGAGTTCTGCCCACTCCTACTCCACCCCTCAGAGAGGGGCGTGATGTCAGAGTCAGGAAAACCCCAGTCATTGAACCTGCAGGCCTGATCCCTTGGCCCAGGCCCCTGGCTGCTGTCATCGTCTTCCTGTCCAACCTCCTCGGGGGAACTCCCCAAACAGAGGCGGAGCAGGGTCTGACTGCCAAGCCGGGGGCACCACGCTAGGATCCCTCCCCGCATGTCGTGACACGGGTCTGACTCCCAGTCTGCACCACCCCTCCAAAGCCAGGAGACTGGCGCTAGACAGTGACAGCCGCCGGAGGTGAGCCGGCACCAAACAACCTCTCGTTGCCGGCCGAGGATCGGGCACGGGGACACCGCGGCAGCGCGCCGGCGCCCCTCCCTTTTGCTGACCCCTAGAACCGCTGTGGAGAGACATGCTGGAGCGCGGTGTCACCCCCTGCGTGGTCCCAGAGCGGACGGCTGCTGCGGTAAATCCTGACATAATCCCCCCCCAGACGACCACTCCGGGGGCGTCCAGGTGCAGGCTTGGTAGGATGGAGGAGATGGAAGCGACGAACCAATCGGAAGGCACTGACGCCAGAAGCAGGCTCCCAAGAGCTTTCCTCAGGACCGTAACCTTTCCATTGGATGAGATACTGCAAAGAACGTCCATGCCAACGAGAATCAATTATAGCTTGAACTTCATATTCAGGATCTGAAACGGCAGAAACGGGCGGTGGAGGTGTCGTCTTCTGGAAGGGATCAGGAGTCCATGGTTTTATGAGAGAGACGTAGAATGTGGGATGGATTCTAAATTTAGGAGGTAGTCGGAGACGAACCGCTGAGGCATTCACCACTTTGTCGATTACATATGGTCCTATGAACTTCGGTCCCAACTTTTTTGATGGGCATAGTAAGCGTATGTTACGTGAAGAGAGCCATACCTTTTGGCCTACTCGGTAGGAAGGGGCTATCCTTCTCTTTTTGTCTGCTTGATTCTTATGGCATTGTTTGGCATGTAACAGGTTTTGTTTGAGCAGGGCTAAGTGGTGGTGGTGATGTCTAAGTAACGCATTGACATTGGGAAGTTTGACAGAAGGAACCTGGCAGGAGAACGGGGTGGTATCCATAAGCGGCGTAGAAAGGCGATGTCTTGATGGATGAGTGGTGTCATGCCCAGGTACCGGGGTGGCACCGGGATTGGGGGAATATGAACCCAGGATGCAGTTAGCACAAATAAGCAGGTTGGTAGGGGTGGAGGATGGTGAAAATAAAGGAAACTGACCAGGTTGGATTCTGTAAGATGATGGGAAGCGTGGAAAATAAATGCAGGAACCAGGAAGACAAAATGAACTGGAACAAATAGGTTTTGCAGAGCGGTGAAATAAACAGTACTTCACTTGAAGCACACAGGAGCTGTAATGATTCAGCAATGTGCTGGCTGGGGCGTGGTGCCTTTATTTTGTGTTTGAGTCACGTGTGTTTTGTGATTTAACTGTTTGTAACCAGTACATGAAGTACACCACCAGGGGTGTTCCAGGATAGCTGTTGCAGAGAATGGATGCTGAATGCAGGTTGCAGGGCAGGAAATGTACCACCAGGGGGTGTCAGGATGGTTGCTGCCATGGGGCATGACAAGTGGAAACCACTGTTATAGGCGAATTCGGCTGTAGTCAGCAGATTCATCCAGTTATCTTGTGATTGTGTAGAGTAGCATCTTAAGTATTGCTCAAGAGTCTGATTGGTACGTTCAGTTTGGCCGTTGGTTTGTGGGTGAAAGGCTGATGATAGACGGCTGGATATGTGAAGTGATTTGCAGAGGGCTTTCCAGAATCTAGGTGAATTGGGAACCCCGGTCAGAGATGATGGATGTGGGGGTGCCGTGTAAACGGAAGATGTGGTTGTGGAACATGGTAGCTGTTTGTGCTGCAGTGGGGAGTCCTTTACAATCCACGAAGTGTGCCATCTTGGTGAAGTGATCTACCACTACCATGATGGTGGTATGTCCTTTTGAAGGTGGGAGATCCGTTATGAAATCCACCGATATTTGGGTCCAAGGACGAGAGGGTGTTGGTATGGGTTGGAGGAGACCCGATGTCCTATCTGTTGAATGTTTCGATCTTGCACAAATGGAACAGGTTGTTACGTATTTCTTAATCTCCTTTTTCATGTGCGGCCATGTGCCATATCTGTGCATAAGATGTTTGGTTTTCTTGATTCCTCCATGACCGGCAGAGGGTGAGTCGTGGCACAGTTCGAGACATTCTCTGTGGGAAGGTGTGGGAGTATCAATGGTTGTGGCTGATAGGAAGTGGTCGGAGTGGAGTATGGTATCCGTACAAGGTACTTTGGTAGGTGCAGGGGGTAGTCGCGAAAGCGTATCTGCCTTCATGTTTTTACGTCCAGGGCGGTAGGTTATATGAAAATTGAATCGGGAAAAGAACAAGGCCCAAGGCTTGGCGTGGGCGAAGTCTTTTGGCTGAGCGAAGATACTCGAGGTTTCGATGGTCTGTATATATTGTTACCGGATGGTGAGTACCCTCTAATAGATGTCTCCATTCCTCCAATGGCTTTTTGATGGCTAGTAACTCCTTGTCTCCTACGTCATAATTTTGTTCGGCTGGGTCCATGTTCTTGGAGTGGAATGCTACAGGATGGAGTAGGCTCGAGCTCGTATCCCGCTGGGAGAGGATGGCCCCGGTAGCATACTCGGAGGCATCTACCTCCAGGAAGAAGGGTTGAGTGGGGTCAGGAAGAGAGAGGATCGGTGCCGAGGAAAACCTTCTCTTTAATGCTTGGAAGGCATTGTCCACTTGGTCGGACCAGTAGAATTTTGTTTTGTTACTTGTTAGCATGGTGAGGGGATGTGCCAGTTTGGAAAAATCACGTATAAAACGACGATAAAATTTGGAAAAACCTAAAAATATTTGTATTTCCTTTTTAGAGGTGGGTATGGGCCAGGTGGTGATGGCAGTGACCTTTTCGGGGTCCATTGTCACGTGTCCTGGTGATAATATGAAACCTAAAAATGAGATCGTTTGGGCGTCGAAGATGCATTTCTCGGTTTTAACGTACAGACGGTGTTTCCTGAGTCGAGATAACACCTCTTTCATATGTGCACGATGGTCAGCGATAGATTTGGAGTAGACAAGGATATCGTCAAGGTATACCACAACATATTGATCGAGCAGATCTCTAAAAACATTGTTGATGATATGTTGGAAAGTGGCTGGGGTGTTGCAGAGCCCGTAGGGCATCACAAGATACTCATAGTGTCCATATCTGCTCCTAGACGCTGTTTTCCACTCATGGCCACTCTGTATTCGGACTAGGTTGTATGCCCCACAGAGATCTTATTTTGTGAATATGGTGGCGCCTTGCAGGCGTTTCATTAATTCTGGAATCAGTGGAAGCGGATAACGTTTTTTTATGGTGATGTCATTTAACTCTCTATAATCCACGCAGGGTCTAAGGCCCCCATCCTTTTTACTAACAAAGAAGATACCTGCACCAGCAGGTGATGTGGATGGACGTATAAACCGCTTGTCGAGATTTTCGTGGATATATTCTTTTAGAACCGTTAATTCTGGTTGTGACAATGGGTATAGGCGACCATAGGGAATCGTGGCACCTTGAACCAGGTCAATTGGACAGTCATAGGCCTGATGTGGAGGTAGAGTCTCAACCCCTTGTTTATCAAAGACGTCTGCATACTCTAGGTAGGGTTTGGGCACCTCTATATTTGTCTTGCGCATGTTCTTATCCAAAACAGAGTTTAAGAATCCTATTTGAGGTCTGAGTATGAAATGTTTCTTACAGTAAGGAGATTGGAAACGTACTCTACCCGGCTCCCAATGGATGAGGGGATTATATAGTCGCAACCAGGGGAGTCCCAGTATGACGGGAAAAATGGGTGAGGCCACCAAGTCGAAACATATTGGTTTTAGATGTCTATTACCTATTGCCATCTGAACGGATTATGTTTCGGATGTGACCGTTCCAGAGCATAATAATGACCCATCAACCATGTTTATAGGTGTTGTTTTATTTAGTTTAGGAATATTAATAGTTTGGGCATATTCCATATCCATAAAACACCCACTGGCTCCTGAGTCCACCATGGCTCGGGCGTAGACCGTCTTATTGTTCCACTGTAACGAGATGAGCAGGGATAAGTGAAGGGGAAAACATGGATTACTAGGGTTATGAGATGGTGCGCCCTTACCTCCTCTGTTGTTCCTTTCAGGGCAGGAGGTACGGAGATGGTTGGGGCTTTCGCAATATAGGCATAGGTGTAGGGCTCTGCGGCGGTCCAATTCCTCGGGAGGGAGTCTGTGACTAGTAGCACCTAGTTGCATGGGTTCTTCTCTTGTTTCTCCACCGTAGTATGGGACTACGGCTGCAGCATCGGATGGAAGTGCCCTAGGCGGGTGACGTATGGCCCCCATGAGGAGTGGGTTCCTCTCTAGGCGGCGTTCTCTCATACGTCTATCGATTGTCAGGGTCAGTTGCATGAGTGTTTCTAGCGTGTGAGGAAGATTACCTCTTGACAGCTCGTCCTTTACTTGCTCAGATAACCCTAGACGATATTGGCTGATTAATGCAGCCTCGTTCCATTCGGTATCGAGCGCATGTGTTTTAAATTCTTCTTCTACGGGTCTGCACCCTTGTTTGGTTGCACGTAGCGCACGTTCGGCGGTATCCTTGCGTAGTGGATCTTCATATAGAGTATCCAGCTCGGTGATGAAAGATGCCCAGGTGTCCAGGGTAGGGTTATTGGATAGGATTAGATGGTGAGCCCATGTTTGGGGTTCCCCAGAAAGCAAGGAAATGATGGTTTGTATCTTGATATTCTCAGAATGATAGGTTCATGGCTTCAGGTTAAACATGATTTGACAGGCAGTACGGAATGTAATGTACTTGCTGCGGTCACCCGTGAACCTTTCGGGTAGAGGTACGGGGGGGTTCTGGAGCTTGTGCTCGTACGAGTTCCATAGGTGCTTGGTAAGGTGGTGGAGCCTCCTGGAGCTCTCTCATATTGGCACGAAGCTGGTCTTGGCCAGTTTGGAGGCCCTGGATGGTCTGGGTTGGTACCCCTATTTGATGGGCCAAAGCGTTGAGGATGTCAGATAACCCTGCGAGGTCCATGGTAGGGTCCAGTTGTATTGTCAGTAGTTTATCACGGTTGGACCTCGATATGCAGGTTTACATCAGGCGTGTTGCAGATAGTTATGGATATACGTATCTGGTGGTGCGATAGCGGTCGCTTCTTGGTATTAAGGTGGTTCTCATGGTATGGATCGTAAATGTCCAATATGGATTATATAAAAAGAAACACAAAATGCATATAATAGTGCAGGGTGTACAAGCAATAGTGGGATAGATGACAATAAACTGTTCCACTCACAAGTAGAGAGCCCCGTCACTGGCTCTGAGTGGTTACAAGCATCTGGGTGCTTTGTCTTCTTTATGGTTTTGAAGGAGACCCACTCCCTTCAAAATCAATGTTTTCTTTCACTCATCGGATATGGAAGAAAACATAAAAACAGAAACCTTCTTGTGCAGGTCCGCCAATATATATTTAATTAATATAGTTATAGTATCAACTCACATTGGGTGGAGCTTATAGCCAAGCTCTAGGTAGTAATGCCAGTGGATTTATTGAGTGGGTTAAATCCACGAAAACCTCAGATGAATTCCAAAACAAAAAAGGGACCAAATTCTTCTTTATAAAAGAAAAATCTTTAATCTAAAATGTAACATAATGAAAATTATGTACTAAATAAAATTAAAAATGCTCTGTAAATCGCCAGAACGCGTTTCGCCATGTAATAAGGCTTCTTCAGCTGGTTTACAGAGATCACATCAAATATTGCATACAGTTGTGTTCAAAATTATTCAACCCCCAATGCTGTAAAGGGTTTTAGGGAATTTAGTGTACGTTTGTAATTGTATTCAGAATGAAATCCTACAAGGACTTTTTAAAGAACCATATGCAACTAAAATGACATCAATTGGTTTTGTAATACAGTAGTAAATGTTTCTTTTGTGAATTCTTCATTGACACAATTATTCAACCCCTTAAAGACTACCACTCTGAAGAACAGAGGTTCATTCAAGTGTTTTCAATCAGGTATTGAAAACACCTGTGGATGTCACGGAGCAGCATAAAGCATAATAAGCACCAATTAGGCAGCTTTAAAATGACTGTGATACTCAGCTCCTTCTAGACATTTACTGGTGTGGTTACAAACATGGTGAAGTCAAGAGAATGGTCCAGGAAGACAATAGAAGAGGTGATTACTCTTCACAGGAAGGCAATGGCTATAAGAAGATTGCAAAGATGTTAAACATACCAAGAGAGACCATAGGAAGCATCATTCGCAAATTCAAGGCAAAGGGCACTGTTGAAACGCTACCTGGTCGTGGCAGAAAGAAGATGCTGACTTCGACTGCTGTGCGCTACCTGAAGCGTAGAGTGGAGAAAAGTCCCCGTGTGACTGCTGAGGAACTGAGAAAAGATTTGTCAGATGTGGGTACTGAAGTTTCAGCTCAGACAATACGGCGCACACTGCGTAATGAAGGCCTCCATGCCAGAACTCCCAGGCGCACCCCCTTGCTGTCTCCAAAGAATAAGAAGAGTCGACTGCAGTATGCCAAAAGTCATGTGGACAAACCACAGAAGTTTTGGGATAGTGTTCTGTGGACTGATGAAACAAAATTAGAACTGTTTGGGCCCATGGATCAACGCTATGTTTGGAGGAGGAAGAACAAGGCCTATGAAGAAAAGAACACCTTGCCTACTGTGAAGCATGGCGGGGGGGTCAATCATGCTTTGGGGCTGTTTTGCTTCTGCAGGTACAGGGAAGCTTTGGCGTGTGCAAGGTACCATGAATTCTCTTCAGTACCAGGAGATATTGGATGACAATGTGATGCAGTCCGTCTCAAACCTGAGGCTTGGGAGACGTTGGACCTCTCAACAGGACAATGATCCCAAGCATACCTCCAAGTCCACTAGAGCATGGTTGCATTGCAGATTAAAGGCTGGAACATTTTGGAGTGGCCATCACAGTCACCTGACTTAAATCCGATTGAGAACCTCTGGTGGGACTTAAAGAAAGCAGTTGCAGTGCGCAAGCCTAAGAATGTGACTGAACTGGAGGCTTTTGCCCATGACGAATGGGCGAAGATACCTGTAGATCGCTGCAAGACACTTGTGTCAAGCTATGCTTCACGTTTAAAAGCTGTTATAACTGTAAAAGGATGTTGTACTAAGTACTAAGATTGAATGTCACTTGGGGGTTGAATAAAACTGATAATGATGTGAGCACAGAAAAGACATTTGTGGTTATTTCATTATAAATGTTATGTTATATTTGTCTGACCCTACACGTGCCTCTTTGATTTAATTGTAAGCAAGATGACTGAATGATCAAAATCAATGTCAAACTGGCCAAAACACTCAATTTCAGTGGGGGTTGAATAATTTTGAACACAACTGTATATATAGCCCCTTAATTGGGGTTAAAAAGTCCCATGTGTTTGGAATTAAAGAAAGTCCATTGGCGTGCGTTCCACGCCTCTGTCGGCCAACTCCCGTTGTGCGCCGCCATCTTGCGCATGCGCAATAGTAATGTATGCGTTCCAATTGATGTTTCCGGTATTCTTCATTGCTTTAATGGACGCGGAACGACTTTCGTGCGGAGATAGCAGAATGTATAAATAGAACAAGATCCCCTGCAGAATACCACACATTGAAGGGATATCAATAACTTTTGGCTACAGATGTTAATAGATCGAATGAACAGACTCCCTCTTGGTGCACTTTTTATAATTATAACGAACATATCACATATGCATCCGAATTGAATAATAATAAAGGAGTCGGGTAGATAATAAATCGTCATCTGCGCTTACTCCAATTATACCGTGTGAAACTAAACACAATTAGAGGTTTGGTTTCTTATTAATGGCCATTATAAGACTAGCTCACCCGCCAACGTCACGGCACCTCTATAAGGGTGAGTCCTAACCAAAATGAAACCACAGGCTGCTACATAGCAAACCATACCTGCTCATGCTGCTTGTCAAACGTGAGGTAGACTGGTGGGCCTTTATTTATGCTCCCCCAGAAACAAAATCCACTTTGGGATCAAAACAAAGACACGGAGCGGAGTCTTGCTGCAGGGATGACCTGGCTGCAAGTACATTGAAACATACATAGTGCAGGAGGGGTGGGGTCGCACCTATTCCCCGAAGGGTTGGCTGCAACCACCAAATGCATCCAGCCCAACAACATGTGTAGAACATGTTATGTTCTACACATGTTGTTGGACTGGATGCATTTGGTGGTTGCAGCCAACCCTTCGGGGAATAGGCGCGACCCCACCCCTCCTGCACTAGATAATAAATTGTGACAGTAGGAAGATTGTAGATGGTTAGATGGAATTACCCATTTCAATGGAGAACATGGAGGATCGAAATTTTTTTATTGTAAGGTATAGATTGATTATATTTTACGTGCAAAGTATATTGTGTAACGGATGTATAGGTGGCATAAATCTATAGGGGAAAGATTGTTCATTTTAAGATGGAGGATATAAATATATGGAGGCGATGGGCATCGAATACTAAAAATATACTACTTGTTACGTGAGTTATATATAAAAAGCTGTAGATCCGTGAAAGATAAATAGAATTCATAACTCTACATCCTATCTTATTTTTTAGGGTTGAATGTGAGTGGATAAACTCCAACAGGATAATGAAAGGTTAAGAACCCAGTCATAGTGTTATCAAATGGAATAAAGTGATCTATAGAGTGAATATCTCAGTGATATAATATTAACATGGATTCAACTCTTTTAATTGTATTATGTTATAAGGAAGAACCGTAATGGTAATCTTAATGGATAAAGTGAAAAAAAATTTTTTACTTTATATGACAAAAACTATAAAGTGTCTGATCCACAAATAATCTCTTTTTTTTTTTCTAATTTAATTTTTTTTGTAACTCTTATATTCCAAATTATAATGGACATAAAATAGTGTCAACCATAAGTGCACAAAAAGGAAGTCAGTGTACATGTTACAAAAAATGGACCATCTCAAAATCATCATTCAAGCCGTTGGGTGTCAAAGTGCCGTTCTCAAAAATGAGCCTCATATCTTCTTTCCCCAACCTATTTAATACATTTTCCTCAACATCTCTTTTTTTAATCTGTTTAATGGCCCAAAATTTTATACCTAAAAGTGAACTGTTATGCTTAATTTTAAAATGGAGAGAAACAGAATGTTTTTCAAAACCGTTCTTCACATTACGTACGTGCTCACTAATCCTTACATTGAGCGCTCTCTTAGTACGGCCTATATAGCGCAGACCGCAAGGACATTCTAACATGTATACCACATTTTTGGAACAACAATTTAACACTCCACCTATTTTTACGGATTGTTTACATTTTTGATTCAGATACACACCCGTAAACTCCTTCTTGTTATCAGTGGATCTGAAAGCCAAACATTGGCCGCAGCGATAGAAACCTTCTTTTAATCCAAAGAAGTCTCTACTGATGTCCCTTTTGTTAGGTTTGCTATGTACTAAATTAATTTTTAGATTTTTAGTACCCCTAAATATAACCTTAGGTGTTGTTCCTATGTATTCTTTCAGATCCCCATCGTTTTTTAAGATGTGCCAGTGTTTTTTTAAAATCTTTTTGATGTCATTGGCTCTATTGCTATAATCACAAATAAAGAGAATTTCTTCTCCTTTCTCTTTTTTCGGTTTGTATTTAAGCAATTCATCACGGTCGTCTTGCATTATGTTGGAAATGGTTTGATCCAAATCCAATTCATTGTATCCCTTGGCCATAAAATCTTTCTTTAGGGTATCAGCTTGTGCTTTGAAAATCTCCGTATCTGTACAATTTCACCTAAGACGGATAAATTGTCCTTTTGGGACCACCTTTAACCACAGAGGATGTTGGCAACTGGTTTGATCTATGTATGTGTTTGTATCGACCTCCTTAAAGAAGGTTTTTGATTTTATAACATCACCTTCTCTATAGATCTCAAGGTCCAAAAAGTGGATCGTCTCTGAACTCCAGTGGTTGGCTAGTTTGATGCCCCATTCGACATTATCGAGTTCCTCCAAAAAAATACATAAGCTGTTTTCACCTCCTCTCCAAATATAAAACACATCATCGATGTATCGTCTATAGGCTAGTACATTTCCCTGCGCCCAGCTCCGCGAACTGTACATGAACCTATTTTCCCAACCGGACATGTAAAGGTTGGCGTAGCTGGGCGCAAACTTCGTGCCCATCGCTATGCCCCTAAGCTGTATATAGTAATCATCTTCAAATTTAAAATAATTATGATTTAAGTATGAATTTGACACTATCTATGATGAATGACCTTTGGTCACTTTCTATCAAGTTGTATCTGGATATTTCTTCTTCTAATACGGTTAACCCCATATTATGAGGTATGCTGCTATATAGCGCATTGACATCACATGTCACCATAATATCACCATTTTGCCAACTTAGTTCCTTCAACATTTGTAACATACTTAGAGTGTCTTTAAGGTATGATGGAATGGTTTGAACAATAGGTTGGAGGAGTATGTCGACATATTCCGATAGATGGCTGGTTATTGAGTCTATGCCAGCCACTATGGGCCTTCTCGGGGGTTTTAATGGATTCTTATGGATTTTTGGCAAAATATAAAAATGTGGTGTCCTTGTAAATTCCATTAATAGATAGTCAAATTCTGATTGTTAGACCGCCTTTCTCATTTCCCACCTGAAGTAGGGATTCAAGCTCATTTCTTATGTCTTTAATGGGGTCTTTTTTCAGTCTACCGTAGGTTGTCTCATCGTTTAGTATGCGAAACACCTCCTCATTGTACTGTTCTTTCGAGAGAATGACAGTGCCCCCGCCTTTATAACTATAGTCTGATCTTTCTGGAGTTCCTTGAGGGCTTTATTTTCTTCCTTAGTGAGGTTATATTTATTAACTTTATTAGTTGACATTTTTTCTACAGCTTTCATAACCAAGGTCTCGAAAACTTTTATTTCGTCCGAGACCATATGGTGTGGAAAGAATTTAGAATTATTTTTCAAATTGGTATGGACAATAGGAATAGGGGCCACTGAAATGGGATGTTGTATAGCATTTCTTTCTACTGGGTGTTTCAAAAAGAATTTTTTTAGACTAAGTTTGCGTTTAAAACGTTGTAAATCAATGTAAACGCCAAACTTGTCCAAACGATTGGTGGGTGCAAATTTGAGGCCTTTATTCAGAACACTGGTCTCCGTTTTTGAAAAAACTCTGTTACTCAAATTAAAAATACCCTTGGCTGGAGCTATCTCTTTTCTCGCTTTTCTTTTCCGTACAGATTTTCCTGCTCTCTTTCCCCTTCTGATCTTTCCCAGGGTCTTTTTTGTCCCCCTCCCCTTTCCGATCTTATGTCTGTATCTCGATATTCTGCTTGTCTGCCCTCCCTGTTCAGGGGGTCTTTCCAAAAAACCTCATCCTCCTGATTATCCCTTAATGCAGAAAATCTATTGGTCAGTGGGATCTTGTTCTCTATCTCATTTCTCTCTCTTGCTGGTACGGGTCCTTCTTTCCCAACCACCCTATATTGTCTATCGGTACGGGAATCATTGTTGTGGGTCTGGGGCGTATCAATTTCATGACCATTATAATTTGATGCACCCCATTGTCTCCCCCTGTTGCCACTTTTATCTCACAGGGGGAGACAATGGGGTGCATCAAATTATAATGGGCATGAAATTGATAGGCCCCAGATCACTTTATTCCATTTGATAACACTATGATTGGGTTCTTAACCTTTCATTATCCTGTTGGAGTTTATCCACTCACATTCAACCCTAAAAAATAAGATAGAATTCATAACTCTACATCCTATTTATCTTTCACGGATCTACAGCTTTTTATATATAACTCACGTATCAAGTAGTATATTTTTAGTATTCGATGCCCATCGCCTCCATATATTTATATCCTCCATCTTAAAATGAACAATCTTTCCCCTATAGATTTATGCCACCTATACATCCGTTACACAATATACTTTGCACGTAACATATAATCAATCTATACCTTACAATAACATTTTTTCGATCCTCCATGTTCTCCATTGAAATGGGTAATTCCATCTATAATCTTCCTACTGTCACAATTTATTATCTACCCGACTCCTTTATTATTATTCAATTCGGATGCATATGTGATATGTTCGTTATAATTATAAAAAGTGCACCAAGAGGGAGTCTGTTCATTTGATCTATTAACATCTGTAGTCAAAAGTTATTGATATCCCTTCAATGTGTGGTATTCTGCAGGGGATCTTGTTCTATTTATACATTCTGCTATCTCCGCACGAAAGTTGTTCCGCGTCCATTAAAGCAATGAAGAATACCGGAAACATCAATTGGAACGCATACATTACTATTGCGCATGCGCAAGATGGCGGCGCACAACGGGAGTTGGCCGACAGAGGCGTGGAACGCACGCCAATGGACTTTCTTTAATTCCAAACACATGGGACTTTTTAACCCCAATTAAGGGGCTATATATATGCAATATTTGATGTGATCTCTGTAAACCAGCTGAAGAAGCATGGCGAAACACGTTCTGGCGATTTACAGAGCATTTTTAATTTTATTTAGTACATAATTTTCATTATGTTACATTTTAGATTAGAGATTTTTCTTTTATTTCACTTGGGGTCCAAAAGGCGCAGTTACCGGTGTTGGTGAGGGCACCAGTGTTGGCATAGTTTGGACGTGGGGTAGGGGTGCATGAACAGTCTTTGATAGGGGAGCAGCCTTTGATGCTGGAGTGGTTTTAGGCACCGAGGACTTTTTTGGAGCATACCTTTTATGCCGAAGTTGATTTTGGCATCGACTCATCAGGAGTAAATCTTTTGGGGGGCCGCACTGGGCAAATGGGGAGCCAGTGGCCAGAATTTCCACAGTAGATAGAGAGGTCTTCCGCTATTCTTCGGGCACGCTCCTCTGGATAAGTGTCCTTGCATTTTTCTTGCTTCAGGAACACACACTTTAGCAGAAGGGGCCCATTTTCTTTGCAGCAGACTTGAAAGGAATTCTACCAGGTGGGCAATTAACTCTTGGAAGGATTTTTGTAACAGCCCCATATAGCCTGTGTCACTGCTGGTTCGGTTGGTTTAGGCTTCTGCATTTTGTCAGGAACCAGCGTGGCAGGCAAGGTTCCGAACCCAGGATGCAGTGACACAACGGAAACCAGTTGAGGGAAAACAGGGGTTTATTGCAGGATTCGATTCAGATAAAATAATAAGTCCAGATTATGCAGGGTGAAGGGCAGAACTTAAATGAGGAACCAAAGGGATATGCAATGTTGGTGGGGATACAGGAAACACGATACAAGGAGACACACGTAGGAGACTTACTGGGGATACGAGACAGGACAGGAAAAGGGCTGAAGGGAATCTTGTTTGCTGAGGAATCAGGGGACAGATGATCAACGGGAAACCAGGATGTTGGGGTCTTGTAAGCAGTCTCTGGAGGGCAGAGGATGAATACGGGGAACAGGATACTGGAGGCAGGGGTTTCACCAGATAGTCTTTGAATAGCAGCGGTATCAGGATCACAATCCACTGGGCTTAGTGAAACTATGCAGAAGCATTGCCTTCTGGGTGCTCCACCCTTAAGTAGGAAAATAGTCTGGTGATTAGAGGCACCTGTTAGGCCTGCAGTGCTGTGAACAAAGATGGTACAAGAAAGTGCTGCCCTGCACTCAGGACAACGCAACACCAGGTTTGCCTTTCTTGCGTTTGCGGCGGGCTTTACGTGGGGTGCTACAGGGCTCCATACAGGGGTCCTGATAAAGTGTAACTCCGAGACAGCGAACCTGGCATAATGGGGAGATAGTGATACCATTGACCATGATAGAGAAGTCAGGAGGTGGGGAGGCATTAGATGGAGGAATTAGTTGAAGCTCAGTCTTTGACTTGTTAATCTTTAGGGGGTGAGAGGCCACCCAGGAGGAGATGCCAGAAAACAGTCACTGACTTAATTTGGCAAAGTGGGTTTAGGGTTAAAAATCACTATTCTTCAATGCTAGACCCAAAATAATGACTAACCAGCCCTCTTATTGCAACCCACTTCCCTTAAATAAATGCTGCCACCAAAGGTCTTCGGCTTAATATATGAAACAGTGGTGACCTGAAATGCCCCGTTCAATTAAATACACGAAAACAGTTTAGTAGACTAAACCTAATTTAGTATAACATCCCAAAACTCAGTGCTATTATAACAAATGTCTCTTCAGGTAACGTGATTCTTAGATCAGACAAAGGCAGATCTTAATAAAGGAATATATTTATTATGACGAAAAAGGTCACAGTGCATTTAAAATATATAAAGGCATTACAAGATTATTTACACTCATAATGTCACGTTTTCACATATTGAGCCCTGCCCCCTGGTGGTGAGAGCCATAGGCGTCCGCATAAATATTTCCAAGGGGGGGGGAATTTTAATGGCATCCATATTCTGTCCTTTTGACAATGTCATAAAGGGGACAGTCATAAAATAAAGTGTAGTAATATGGAGACTGCTAAACATGATGCAAGTCTAATAGAAGAATAAAGGTGTAAGTGTCTGTCCTGAGTGTTTAATTTTCTAGTCTGTTAATGCTATTCAATGCACTGCACTAGTCATACACCCAGGATCAATGCACTAAACGAAGTGTTTTTTTAAGGCCATCTCTGTATACACAGAGCTGGCTCTGTATACACAAACCATGACCCCCCCCCCCACACACACACACACAACAGCCCCCCCCGTCCTACACATATATACAGTTGTGTTCAAAATTATTCAACCCCCACTGAAATTGAGTGTTTTGGCCAGTTTGACATTGATTTTGATCATTCAGTCATCTTGCTTATCACAGTCATTTTAAAGCTGCCTAATTGGTGCTTATTATGCTTTATTGCTGCTCTGTGACATCCACAGGTGTTTTCAATACCTGATTGAAAACACTTGAATGAACCTCTGTTCTTCAGAGTGGTAGTCTTTAAGGGGTTGAATAATTGTGTCAATGAAGAATTCACTAAAGAAGCATTTACTACTGTATTACAAAACCAATAATGTCATTTTAGTTGCATATGGTTCTTTAAAAAGTCCTTGTAGGATTTCATTCTGAATACAATTACAAATGTACACTAAATTCCCTAAAACCCTTTACAGCATTGGGGGTTGAATAATTTTGAACACCACTGTATATATATACATACAGTATATTTATACACACCTTCCCTGCATATACACACACACACATATCTCCTCTCCTCAACCCTCTCCTCTTAGATTGTAAGCTCTGGAGCATGGTTCCCTTTCCTCGTTAGATCTTAAGCTCTGGGGCAGGGTCCCCTCTCCTCTTAGATTATAAACTCTGGAGCAGGGTCCCTTTCCTCTTAGATTGTAAGCTCTGGAGCAGGGTCGCCTCTCCTCTTAGGGCCCTGCTCCAGAGTTTACAATCTAAAAGAAGAGGGGACCTTGCCCCAGAGCTTACAATGTAAGAGGAGAAAGGACCCTGCTCCAGAGCTTACAATCTTTCTCCTCTTAGATTGTAAACTCTGGGGCAGGGTCCTTTCTCCTCGTAGATTGTAAACTCGTGAGCAGGGCCCTCTCTTCTCTTAGATTGTATAATCTGGAGCAGGGTCCTCATCCCGACTGCCCAGACAAGACCCTGCCTAGAGCGCCTATATACTGCCAATATTGCGTGGCCTGTACCTCATGCAAGCTCTGTGAGCTTAACACAGGCTCCCACCATATTACTATTAATCATTTTGTGTCCCTCTTCCCCAGACAGATAAACTAGACCTCAGATCAGGGGAATCTCATAATAAAGACACTGATATCAAGCTCAATAAAATTGTATTTATTTGACAATCATTACCTTTTTTCTTGTGTCCAGCATTCCATCCAGTGGCCAATAGGAGCAGCTGCACCTGCATCTCAGCCCTGCCTCTCCCAACATGCAAAGTGAGTGGGAGCATGTGGTGGATTGGAGGTGGACTGGAGATGTGACGCTTGTGCAGCCTAGTGGAGAGCCCAGGAACTTCAGCATGAATGATTAAATTATCATAATTTAAGCCGGTTGATCAAGTGCCCCCCCTTTCCCCATGCTGCGGACACCCATGGTGAGAGCTATCCTTGTCAGCCCTTGTAGGTTTTGGGGTTAATCTGCTCAGACTCTCAGCCCCTGGAGTCTCTGTTACTGATTTGGCCTGTGGTCACATGACCTGCTCTGGAAAAAGAATGTGTCCTAGTGGCGCAATCTCTCTTGAGGATGATCGATATACAGAATTGAATACAACAATTAAGATATGAACCTAAAATATAGAAGAGTACAGCGTTGCCACTATTCCAAAAAAGTGCACAGTCGAAACGACCACTAAAGTGCTGCCATGGATGGTCTATATGTGCAAATGGAGCAGTAAGTGCAAGTGGAATAACAATAGAAATACTGATATAATCAGAAGAAGACCACATGAAGTGCAAATACAATCGAAATCACATAAAGTGCAAATGCAATCGAAATCACATAAAGTGCAAAAGCATATAAGTGCATATATGTGCAGTTTATAGTCTTAAATGGACTGTTATATTCAAGTCCTATTTCCCAAGTCACTGGTGAGAACAGAGATTCAAACAAAAGTCCAACCGGCCATGCGTTTTATATTGGAGATACGGTAGTCTGATTGGGTCTCCACATGGGCAGTTCAGAGATGTGCATATGAGTCCTGAAGCGATGTCCTCTCCTAAATCCTATGTAGACTCCCAGCTCCCAATAAATGGAGAGCGAAGGGGAAGAGGGAGAGAGGAAAAGAGAAAAATAGTGCAATATGGTCTGATATAGAGTCAAGTGCCCATAGACAAGGGAACACTTACACTTTTGAGAGCCTTGTTGACCGGCTCTGGTGTGGAGTGCCTTGGGCCTAATTGAGGGTAGCCTCTGCCCTTCTTTAAGGTTTTCTTAGGGGTAGCCTCTGCCGACCTTAAAGTTGATCGTCTCAGGTACAGAAAGAGAGAGAGATCCTCATAGTGTAGCTTATAGCCAAAAAGTGAGGTACGTGAAAATTAGACAAACTCACCGATGGTGGAGCCTTGGGTTCCAGGCTCAACTTGTAAGCGTATGGTACTCTTGGTTCGGTGGGTACCTTCACCTCTTTCGTCTGCATACAGTTCTCCTATCTTAGGTGTGTAGTGTAGGAGAAAGGAAACGGAGCATATAGGGCATATAGGGCATATAGTGCTTAAAGACGAGTCTTTAAACAGAGGTAATTAAAAGGAGTTTAATCATTCGTATAAAAACAAGATGAAATAAATAAAGTAGGAGGGATGTTTACAAAATAGGGGATACGCGTTTCGGCATCAAGCAGTGCCTTCCTCAGTCCCTGTGCAGGTTAAAATCGAAAAAAATCGAAAAAATGGGGGATCCGAGGCACTCCACATGTCTCTGTTTATATAGTGTTGGTTAGGTGTTTGGTTTCCAAAGCCACTTCCGGGTTCGCGAGTGTTGCGGTCACGTGGTACGTGCCGCGTCATCGCGTTGCGTCGCGGCCATTTTGGACGTGCGTTCCATTGGGGTCTGTTTGCGTTCCACCGTACTCCATAATGTGATCTCGGCGGCGTTGTGGCCGATGAGCGGGGGATTTCTTGTTCTTAGCAGAAAGAGGGGGACGGGTGGTCCTAATATACATGAAATATTGCACAGATGGTGTTTAAAACATTCAGTGAGAAATTAAAAATGCATAGCCAGAATGCGGCAGGTTTCTATTTCTTAATAAAATGGGGGCTGTCCTGATATACATGGGATGGCTTGCAGATAGTGGTTAGGACGCTTGGGAACATGTGAACATAATATACCCTGTGTGGCGCTGTATATTGGCAAGGGAGAAACTAAGGGGTTAAACACTGTTAAAAATAGTGTGACTTTATGTAGGACTGGTAGAAACATAAACTCATTGGCATCTGGTTAGAAGTGTGATGTCACCTATGGGATATGGTAATTTCATAGGGAGTGGCGTAAATTAGTCTGGAATATAATCATTGAATGGAGTAAGAACATATGTTAAGTTCATTTTTTACATAAGTCAGTGGTGAATAGGACCGGGATATATTGTAGGATATGTCTCAACTAAGGTACTGTAGGTGCTATCAGTAGGACATAATAATCTCAAAAAGGAGTGCATATACTGAGGTCTAATGATGAATGCGTGATAACTTATCATTTTATGTAGAAGTGGCGGGATAGTATATAGGACTGATTGTATTAAAATCTAAATGGGTCATGGGAGCATATATTAAAATTAAAAATAAGGTCGTGATCTAAAGTTTGACTAGGACGGAGTGACACCATGTAGTCAAAAATTGAATGGTGTATATAATGTCCTAGTGTTTGTGTATAGGTCGCTCGTCTTTTGGTTTATGTCAGGGGCAGAAGGGGGACTTTGATTGACTGGCTAGAGGTTCAGTGGGTTCCCACAATTAGTGTGAGTGTAGAGGTCTTAGGAATGTCATCATAGATGTTCGATGGACCAAAATTGTTCAATTAAGAAAGTGGCACAACTCAAAATCGGCGTTTAATCCCTGCGGTTGGAGTGTCCCTAGGTTGAAGATCCAGCTCATTACCTCTTTTCCAATTAGTTTTTCGAAGTTGTCGCCTCTCCAGGGTGCCTCAACTTTTTTGATCCCTATGAAGGTTAGTCCTTCTGAGTTCATGGTGTGTTTGTTTTTGAAGTGTAGAGGGACACTGTGATTTTCATTTCCATTACGGATATTCCTAATGTGTTCTTGGACACGCACACTTAAGGATCTAGTCGTTCTCCCTACGTATCTTAGACCGCAGGGACATGTTAGCAAGTAGATCACGTTTTTAGTGAAACAGGTGATTACGTCTCTTATCTTTATAGGTCCCGAAATCCCATCAATCTGCGTGATGATCTGTTTTTTGCTCCTAGTGTTCCGGCAGTTGAGGCAGTTCCCACATTGGTGAAACCCTTTCTGTATACCTTAGTGGTTGTGCTTCGTAGGGGCCTTCTTTGTATGTCTTTGTGCCAATTTCATTTTGAGGTTGCCGACTCCTCTGCAGATCATCCTTGGTTTCTCAGGTAGGATTTCTCTTAGCAGTGGATCTTTCCTCAATATCGGCCAGTACTTCTTTATCGTCTTCCTGATATGCTGGTTTTGGGCGTTGTACGAAAAAATGAAAGGCACATCAGTTGTATATTGAGGTCCTGTTTTAGGTTTCTTCTTCAGTATTGTGGTACGTTTTACTTCTACATAAAATGATAAGTTATCACGCATTCATCATTAGACCTCAGTATATGCACTCCTTTTTGAGATTATTATGTCCTACTGATAGCACCTACAGTACGTTAGTTGAGACATATCCTACAATATATCCCGGTCCTATTCACCACTGACTTATGTAAAAAATGAACTTAACATATGTTCTTACTCCATTCAATGATTATATTCCAGACTAATTTACGCCACTCCCTATGAAATTACCATATCCCATAGGTGACATCACACTTCTAACCAGATGCCAATGAGTTTATGTTTTTACCAGTCCTACATAAAGTCACACTATTTTTAACAGTGTTTAACCCCTTAGTTTCTCCCTTGCCAATATACAGCGCCACACAGGGTATATTATGTTCACATGTTCCCAAGCGTCCTAACCACTATCTGCGAGCCATCCCATGTATATCAGGACAGCCCCCATTTTATTAAGAAATAGAAACATGCCGCATTCTGGCTATGCATTTTTAATTTCTCACTGAATGTTTTAAACACCATCTGTGCAATATTTCATGTATATTAGGACCACCCGTCCACCTCTTTCTCCTAAGAACAAGAAATCCCCCGCTCATCGGCCACAACGCCGCCGAGATCACATTATGGAGTACGGTGGAACGCAAACAGACCCCAATGGAACGCACGTCCAAAATGGCCGCGACGCAACGCGATGACGCGGCACGTACCACGTGACCGCAACACTCGTGAACCCGGAAGTGGCTTTGGAAACCAAACACCTAACCAACACTATATAAACAGAGACATGTGGAGTGCCTCGGATCCCCCATTTTTTCGATTTTTTTTCGATTTTAACCTGCACAGGGACTGAGGAAGGCACTGCTTGATGCCGAAACGCGTATCCCCTATTTTGTAAACATCCCTCCTACTTTATTTATTTCATCTTGTTTTTATACGAATGATTAAACTCCTTTTAATTACCTCTGTTTAAAGACTCGTCTTTAAGCACTATATGCCCTATATGCCCTATATGCTCCGTTTCCTTTCTCCTACACTACACACCTAAGATAGGAGAACTGTATGCAGACGAAAGAGGTGAAGGTACCCACCGAACCAAGAGTACCATACGCTTACAAGTTGAGCCTGGAACCCAAGGCTCCACCATCGGTGAGTTTGTCTAATTTTCACGTACCTCACTTTTTGGCTATAAGCTACACTATGAGGATCTCTCTCTCTTTCTGTACCTGAGACGATCAACTTTAAGGTCGCAGAGGCTACCCCTAAGAAAACCTTAAAGAAGGGCAGAGGCTACCCTCAATTAGGCCCAAGGCACTCCACACCAGAGCCGGTCAACAAGGCTCTCAAAAGTGTAAGTGTTCCCTTGTCTATGGGCACTTGACTCTATATCAGACCATATTGCACTATTTTTCTCTTTTCCTCTCTCCCTCTTCCCCTTCTCTCTCCCATTTATTGGGAGCTGGGAGTCTACATAGGATTTAGGAGAGGACATCGCTTCAGGACTCATATGCACATCTCTGAACTGCCCATGTGGAGACCCAATCAGACTACCGTATCTCCAATATAAAACGCATGGCCGGTTGGACTTTTGTTTGAATCTCTGTGCTCACCAGTGACTTGGGAAATAGGACTTGAATATAACAGTCCACTTAAGACTATTGTAGCGCTCACTCCCGGAGGAGCCGCTGAAAATGAACCACGGGTCAGTCTCCCCGCACTAGGGAATAAATATACTCCAACACAGTTGTGAGTTTTTATATTTATATAGTTTACTAAAATATTTGAGCAGATGTTGAGACACGGTATTCACAAGTATTATTACAGTATTTTCGTATCCCGGTAAAACGCGTAGCGGAAAAGAAACGAAACACGAGGCTTCGTATTTCGGAAAATAAAATATTCGCAACCGAACATAAAAGCAATGCAATTTCCCGACAGTTCAGAAAAAGGGACACGTAGCAAAACCCAAACATACAATCCCTTCGTATTACGGCAAACGCGCAGCGAAAAAAAAAGAGAAAAATGTATTCGGAACGTATCTTTGTCTTTAACCCCCGTTCTGATTCGCAAAAGGAAATGAGTCCTGCACAGGTTAAGTCCCAGAATGTGAAAAGTGTATCTGTGTGTGTGTGGTACCGGGTACTGTTCAACTGGCCAGTGAGTTTATTAAAGGAAGGTCTTCGACTAGTCAGTTGGGGCCCTGTGGACTTTAAAGAGAAAACAGCAGAGCGTCCTTTAATCATAAAAGCCTTGGAGGCCTCTCACCCATCCGACGATTTCTTTAGGCTCCGCTGACCCAGGACGTCTCTCCACCCGATTTTGACTGGGGATACTAGCGGCCCGATCCGTTGTCTGACTCCACACAGCTTTTCCAGCTCACCGCCTGCTCTCCGTTCGATTCCTCCGGTCTGCAGCAATGCCTGGATCCCGGCGGGTCTTCTTCTCCTCAGCTTGGGTGATCCTCTCTGGACTAACAGGTCTCTCTTGGTCTCTCTTGTTCTCTGTTGGTCTCTGGCCTAGGCCCTCTTGTGATCTCTTCGATGCGCCTGCTCTCTTCCCTTCCCTGGCGCGCTCTCGAACTTTCTCCACGAGGCAGAGGATGTAAGTCTCCAGTCCCCACCCACTTCCTGTCTTCTTGCAAAGCATGCCGGGCATTGTAGTCCCAATATCCAGTATCTCTGATCGCGATAGTCTCCATCTTGTGGCCAAAAATAGGTACTGCCACAGCAAGATTTTACCACAGCGCTACACTCTCCCCCTCCTAAAACTCTTGGGTCTCTCCAAGGAGGTACAACAGTTACATTACATTTCCAAATATTTAAATACAATTTACACAACGTGTACAGGTTCAGCAGCATACAGGCAGTGGGTTAGGAACACTTCCTCAAGTTGACTCATATTTTGGCTACCTCAGCTAGCATAGCAGACACTTCGGGCAACCTCCGCACCGTGGTGATGGCCTCTTCAGTGCTATGTCCTGGTGAGTCGTAGGTGAGTCGTTGGGGCGGTCGAACAGAGCGTTTTGGTTCTGGCTCAATCAGTTCCTCTTCAGGTGGAAGTACTATAGGCGTTGGCTCAATTCTTCTCTCTATCACTGGAGCAGACGTTTCTTCAGAGTATGATCCCTCCAGTGAAGGCATAGAACTATAATCACCTGAGTAAGCTTCCGGAACTACCGAGATCCCCACATCCTCAGGGACTTCCAACTGAAATTCAAGAGGCTCAGGGATATCAACAGTCTCAGGGACTTCCAACAAGAATTCAGGAGCTTCAGGCCTCAAATTACTCTCCCATCGTTCAGGAACTGAGGTAATCTCTTCAGGCTCCGGTGAACGTATCCAGTCCAGACAGAAACTTTCTTCCTCACTGTCCCTTTCGCTCTCTTCGACAAACCCGAGTCTGTTGAGACCGGGTAACAGGAGGCAAACATGGAACAGGCGGATTTGGCAGAGGCGGTTCATCCCCAACTGGCATTCTCACAGCCTCCCTCAAAGGTAACAAATGATTCCGGTGCCAGTTCTTGAGAGGCCCAGCCTTTCCATCCGGGCGAATCTGATACACTGGTAGACCTGGTAGCTGTTTGCAGACAATGTAACCTGGGAACTCCACCTATCCGCCAACTTGTGTCTTGCAGCAACACCCAAGTTCTTCAATAGGACCCTATCACCGGTTGTAGATCTTGTATCCGGACCTTCAAGTCATAGTTCCTTTTGTTTTTTGCTCCCTGTTTCCTGAGGTCAACCGGGCCTGTTCAAATGCAGAAGCCAAATTTTTCCGACGTCTATCCACGTAGTTTCTATGGGAAGCTACTGACGTCTGGTCTAGAGATAACCCAAATGCCAAATCAACCGGCAGTCGAGCCTCTCTTCCGAACATAAGACGGTACGGTGAATATCCAGTTGCATCGCTCTCCGTACTGTTATATGCATGCACCAGAGTAGCTATGTGACGACTCCAACTCTGCTTCTCCACATTCGACAAGGTCCCCAGCATGTTTAGCAGTGTGCGATTAAACCTTTCAGGCTGAGCATCACCTTGAGGGTGATATGGTGTGGTTCGGGTCTTTTGGATTCCCAACAGCTCTAACAACTGCCCCACCAGTCTGCTTTCAAAGTCTCTACCCTGATCAGAGTGTATCCTCCTTGGCAGTCCGTAGTGAACAAAGAACTTTTCCATCAACACCTTGGCTACAGTCGGAGCGCGTTGATCTTTCGTGGAAAAGCTTGGGCGTAACGAGTGAAATGATCAGTCACTATTAGAATGTTCCCTTGCCCACTAGCATCCGGCTCTAAGCACAAGAAGTCAATGCACACCAAATCCATGGGTCCCTGGCTCTGCAGATGGCTCATTGGAGCAGTTCGGGTCGGTAGAGTCTTTCTCTGAATACACCTCAGACAGGAATGACAATAGCTTTCTACTTCAGCCCTCATACAAGGCCAATAGAACCTATCTCGCACCAGCTTAAAAGTTCTCTCTGCACCCAAATGTCCATGCTCATCATGTAGTGATCGCAGCACACTCTCCTATGTTTAGTAGGGAGAAATAACTGTTGAATCTCTTCAGAGTTGGTTGAGGGGCCCCTTCGGTAGACCACCATCCAACATCTTTAACCGCTCCCACTCTTTGTAGACCAATCTGGCTCCACTCGGGGAGTTGGTTAACAAAATCTCTCGCTGGTTTGCAGACAGGGCCTTTATGGTCAAGGCAATTAAAGGGTCTCTGGCCTGATCCGCTTTCAGGTCCTGTCTCGAAAAGGTAGGTAAACTTTCATCCCTTAACTGCGTAGGGTTACAGTAGAACTCAGGAACAGCCGCAGCCATAACTCCTATGGCCTCTGCTTCAATCCCTCCTTTGACCCGGCGCTCTGTTCCTTGGCACAAAGCTTGCACCCCGTCTGGAGTCAACTGAGTCCATTCTGTAGTGTAGGGTCTTCTCGATAACGCATCAGCATCTCGATTATTCACCCCAGGGCGATACTTCAGGCTGAACCGAAACCCTGACAGAGCGGCCAACCACCGATGTCCCGTTGCGTCCAGTTTTGCGGTAGTAAGGATGTAGGTAAGAGGATTGTTATCCGTCTTGATCACGAACTCAGCTCCATACAGATAGTCTTTCAACTTGTCCACCACTGCCCACTTCAAGGCTAGGAACTCCAGCTTGTGAGTAGGATAGTTCTTCTCTGAAGGCGTAAGGCTCCGGCTCACGTACGCCACAGGCCTCAGCAATCCACCATACTCCTGATATAGGACTCCTCCCAGACCTTCTCGGCTGGCATCCACATGTAGTTCATACGGCTTGTGAGGGTCCGCATAGGCCAAAACAGGAGCTCGGGTTAGGCTCTCTTTCAGCTTTACGAAAGCTCCTTCACATTGACTGGTCCATTCACCTTGTATAGACTCTCGAGCTTTCCTTGGCCCCGGAGCTGACGGGTTTTTATCAGAGACCTTGCAGCCTTCTTCTGTGGTTTCCTTCTGCAGGAGTTTGTTCAGTGGTTGGGCTATTTTCGCGGATCCTCCCACAAATCTTCGATAGTATGAACAGAATCCCAAGAAAGATCTAAGCTCAGTGACGTTTCGGGGTCTAGGCCAAGAAGCTACGGCCTCCAACTTCCGAGGGTCTGTTGAAACACCTTCCGCTGAGACCACATGTCCCAGATACGTAACAGATGGTAGGCAGAATTGGCATTTCTCCAGAGACAGTTTCAGCCCCTCTTCATGGAGCCTCTTCAAGACCTTCTCCAAACGTTGCTCATGTTCTTCCAGAGTCTTCCCAAACACAATTATGTCATCCAGGTACACTAATACTTCGATTAGATTCATATCCCCGACTGTCTTCTCCATCAACCGTTGGAACGTGGCTGGAGCCCCCGTAAGGCCTTGAGGCATCCTGTTGAATTCAAAGAACCCCAGTGGACAGATGAACGCAGTTTTCTCCTTGTCTTCAGGATGCATTGGTATCTGGTGATACCCACTTCGCAGGTCTAGTACACTAAACCACTTTGCTCCAGACAAACACTGTAGGGCATCTTCAATCCGAGGAGTGGCATACTGATCGGGGATGGTTCTCCGGTTCAATGTGCGATAGTCTATGCATAAGCGGACAGAACCATTTTTCTTCCGGACCAACACTATAGGAGATGCATACGGGCTCCTGGACTCTTGAATCACCTTGGTTCTTTGCAATTCATTCATTTGCTCTCGCAGATCATCCAAGTCTCCCAGCGGAACTCGCCTTGATCTTTCACGAAACGGCTTGTCTTCTTGTAACCGAATGCGGTGCTCAGTACTCTTAGCTAGGCCCACATCGAACTCATCTTTCGAGAACAATTCCTTCCACTTTAGGACTTGAGACTGAAGACGTTTCTTCCACTCAGGTGAAATGGGAGCGTCTTTGGGGTAGAATCTCTCATCTGGAATCTCTTTACCCACTCCCCCTCCTGAATCGGTAGAGAGGGGTGTAGCAGACTCTACTTGCCCGATAGGCATTCGTGCTTTAAGGACTACTGGAGAATCCGTCACATTGCATACGCTAACCGAGACTCTTCCTCGTGTTCTCTTCAGAGCTTTGGTGGAGATTATCTCAGGAATTACTTCGACTCCGGTTTCACTCCCATGATCAAAATCGGTTCCCAGCACCACATAGGGGCCTGGTTGCGATCCATTCAACTTGACTGAAGCCCGGAAACTCGCTACTTCTCCTGCTTGCAGAACCTTCTCTGTTCCACCCAGTCTCCACAGTCTTCCCACCTCGGCAGGTGCCTTTCATTCTTCGACCATCCTCTGATAGACCGGACGTAACATTGGGTGTACTCCTTGAGTTGAACCTTCTTCCAACACGATAGGCGTCAGGAGACGCCGCACTAGGTCAGTATTCGTCCCCACTATCAGGGAGCTTCTGTTCGCACCCGAGGGTCGAGGACACACAATAGCCAATGCATCACAACCCCAGACTGCCCGATGACTTCAGATCCGATCTCCAACTTCACCTGCAGGTACCCGTCATAAGGGAGTTTCTCAGTGCCGATACCCCATATTTCCAAATCCTTAAATTCTTGCAAAGGAATGTGCTTTAAGTGTTTCTCATAGAAGTCTCTGTAGATCAATGTCACTTGAGCCCCTGAATCCAACAGGGCTTTGGTGTAGACTCCTTCCACTTGGATTGGCACAACAGGAGAAGGACCTATCAGTTGGTCGGGAAATTTTGTGGCGGTATCCGGACGCTTAGACCCAGTTTGCTGTACCCTGGCCTTTTTCTTGGCCCGTGCAGGTTTTTGGCGTGCATTGCTTCCCCATGACGTAGACCCGGATGCTAAGGGAGTGACTCTTTCAGTCCTGGCAGGCTCTACAGTTGGCTCGGCTTTGGGCCTTCTCGCCCTCTTAGTCTTTGCTTGGTTTCTGGAGCGGGGTTCAACCCTCGGGCACTCAGGTTGCTCCTTTACTGGTGCCCACTGGCGTTTCCCGCCGGTGAGGTAGATAACAGTCCTTCCAGGGCTTCCAACAGTCCCTTGACTCTATCCTTCTCAGGTTTTCGGCCTTTGCACTGTGCGCGGAAATGGCCCATTTCTCCACACCCGAAACATCTCTTCTTAGAGAGCGGAGACGTAGTTGCTTGTTGAGATTTGGTTAAAGGATTTGGACCAGATGCCACAGCAACTCCCGTCGTCTGCATACCTGTGAGGAATTTCTGCATTTCTGCCTGCATCTCTGTCACCTTCATCAATACCCGGCACAGTTCCGCATGCGCTTGTTGCAATTCAACTTGAGCTTCCTGAACTTTCTTGACGGTTTTGGACAATTCACCCCGTTCAGGGAGGTTCGACTCTTTGGCAGCCTTCTCTGTAGATTTAAAAACAACTAGATGTTCTTGTTTGTCCTCGTCAGATCCATAGGTATCTAGAGAGTCGCTCTCAGGTTGCAGGCCGTCATTATATCTCACAGGTTGTGCATAAGCCCTTTCCCCCCGCCTGAAAGATTTCTCTTCTAGTAAAGCCTCTTCCTCTCGTACAACTCGGATCAGTTCCAGGTACTTTAACTCTTGGTTACCTGCCCTGCTTCTCAGCTGCATCATCACTGGATCTAGAGGTTGAGAGCCCCTCAGGATCTGTTTTATTCGGATCTTATCTACTTCGGCCGGTTCGGCCCCTTCTTTAGGAGTATCTGGTGTAGAATCTTATCCAGGCGCCTCATGTACTCGGTCATCCTTTCACCTCTTCTCTGATAGGTGTGTTCGTACTGATATACCAATTCGGCCGCCTTTTCAGTTCGCCCAAAAACTTCTTCAAGAACGTTTAAATAATCTAAAGCAGTACAATCTTTTCTACTCAGTTTTAGGTTTCTCACCGCTTCTGACGCAGGTCCCTTTAAGCTCTCGGTGATCCTTTGCTTTTTCTGGGCCTCAGGGACATCCCACTCATCCAGAGCCTGCATCGCCTGTTCCACCCATTCTTCAAAAGTTTCTTCTCCCGCCGGAGTTGGTACGTTTCCTGTAAAATTTCTTAACCGTCGATAACCAAGTTAGTGTGAGGAGGGCTTGTTTTCTGACATTTAGCCAGTAGATCTCCAATAGCCACGATAAATTCAGGCCCTATCATGGCCAACGGACTAGGCGCGGAAACACTTGCGGATTCGCCACGTGGCGTACTTGGCTTAATTAGTTGGACTTCCACCTCTTCGGCCAGTTTCACGCTCGTGCCCTGAAAACATGGCGGAACACCCTTTCTCCATTCGAGAAGAACATACATGTGAGAAGTATCTGGGTTTTTTTCAATGTCCAGTATTAACCCCCGATGATCTGGTGCTAGCGTGGCCACGGCCTGGCGAATCTGATCTTCAGCCCAAGTGTCTGCTCGAATATCCATAACTATACAACATTCTGACTGGCTACTGTGCTCCCCACACCACTCGGCAACAGTGTCTGGATCCATATTTAACCCTTTAGATGCGGTTTTTCCAGAGACTGGATCCCGGACGAGCCCCCACATGTAGCGCTCACTCCCGGAGGAGCCGCTGAAAATGAACCACGGGTCAGTCTCCCCGCACTAGGGAATAAATATACTCCAACACAGTTGTGAGTTTTTATATTTATATAGTTTACTAAAATATTTGAGCAGATGTTGAAACACGGTATTCACAAGTATTATTACAGTATTTTCGTATCCCGGTAAAACGCGTAGCGGAAAAGAAACGAAACACGAGGCTTCGTATTTCGGAAAATAAAATATTCGCAACCGAACATAAAAGCAATGCAATTTCCCGACAGTTCAGAAAAAGGGACACGTAGCAAAACCCCAAACATACAATCCCTTCGTATTACGGCAAACGCGCAGCGGAAAAAAAAAAGAGAAAAATGTATTCGGAACGTATCTTTGTCTTTAACCCCCGTTCCGATTCGCAAAAGGAAATGAATCCTGCACAGGTTAAGTCCCAGAATGTGAAAAGTGTATCTGTGTGTGTGTGGTACCCGGGTACTGTTCAACTGGCCAGTGAGTTTATTAAAGGAAGGTCTTCGACTAGTCAGTTGGGGCCCTGTGGACTTTAAAGAGAAAACAGCAGAGCGTCCTTTAATCATAAAACAGCCTTGGAGGCCTCTCACCCATCCGACGATTTCTTTAGGCTCCGCTGACCCAGGACGTCTCTCCACCCGATTTTGACTGGGGATACTAGCGGCGCGATCCGTTGTCTGACTCCACACAGCTTTTCCAGCTCACCGCCTGCTCTCCGTTCGATTCCTCCGGTCTGCAGCAATGCCTGGATCCCGGCGGGTCTTCTTCTCCTCAGCTTGGGTGATCCTCTCTGGACTAACAGGTCTCTCTTGGTCTCTCTTGTTCTCTGTTGGTCTCTGGCCTAGGCCCTCTCGTGATCTCTTCGATGCGCCTGCTCTCTTCCCTTCCCTGGCGCGCTCTCGAACTTTCTCCACGAGGCAGAGGATGTAAGTCTCCAGTCCCCACCCACTTCCTGTCTTCTTGCAAAGCATGCCGGGCATTGTAGTCCCAATATCCAGTATCTCTGATCGCGATAGTCTCCATCTTGTGGCCAAAAATAGGTACTGCCACAGCAAGATTTTACCACAGCGCTACACTATAAAATGCACATATATGCCCTTATATGCTTTTGCACTTTATGTGATTTCGATTGCATTTGCACTTCATGTGGTCTTCTTCTGATTATATCAGTATTTCTATTGTTATTCCACTTGCACTTACTTCTCCATTTGCACATATAGACCATCCACGGCAGCACTTTAGTGGTCGTTTCGACTGTGCACTTTTTTGGAATAGTGGCAACGCTGTACCCTTCTATATTTTAGGTTCATATCTTAATTGTTGTATTCAATTCTGTATATCGATCATCCTCAAGAGAGATTGTGCCACTAGGACACATTCTTTTTCCACTGTACCTTTCACACATTTCTGTCGAGGTTTTGTGTTTATATCCCAGTTGGCTGCATAACACTAACACTCCCACCTAATAACACTAGCGCCTCCACTGCAACTCCCTCCCCACATGACCTGCTCTGCCTCATAAATATGATCAGCAGTGCATCAGATCCTTGGTCCAGACCACTGATGTGCGTAGCCCCTTACATTAGGGTGTGCACCAATTATTATTATTATTATTATTCTTTATTTATAAAGCGCCAGCATATTCCGCAGCGCTGTACAATAAGCACAGTATAGACAGGGTTACAATACATTGAACAACATTTGACAAACAGTACAGGAGGAGATGAGGGCCCTATTCCCGTAGGAACTCACAATCTGGGAGGGTTGGGGTTGGAAACAGGAGGAGAGGACTGTAAGGTGAGAGTGATTGATGGTTGCGTCAGTGAGTTGGGTGGTAGGCTTCCCTAAATAGGAATGTTTATTAATCTATTAATTAATTCATTTATTAATCTAAACCTTATAGTTATAAGATTTTGTTCAAAATACACATTTTTCATTAGCAATAACAAGCATTGAACCTGCTTGATGGTGTTATGGAGTGTGTCTCGGGGTTAAATTTCACAGCTGAGAACGGTAACCAGGAGACACACTCGGGCTGTATACATTACCTCTCCCTACGCTCCCTCACTGATCACCGCAGTCTCCTCCGGCGATCACGACCTCCTACTTCCTGGATTCCATCTCGGGAGGATGGAACCAGAAAGTATAAGGGTTGTGATCACCAGAGGAGGCTGCTGGGACATCGAGGGAGCGCAGGGAGTAGGGTTCCCACCTGTTCATTTTTGACCCGGACTGTCCGGGTTTGGGGCCATGTGCCCGGGTTTGACACCCTCTGCCACCCAGACACATGACTCCGAGGTGCCGGCACAAGTCCCGCCTCATACGTACATTTCCTGCATTCTCCCGGCGCCGCGGTCCTCTGCTCCGTCTTTTTTTTTATTTTGGAGATGCACCGCCCACTGTGGGAGGGGTTGGGCGGTGCATCGGTCACGTGTCATCCTCCCCGCCTCCTCCCATGAGCCGCTGTAAGCATGCGCAGGCGCAACGGGCTCACGTGACAATGTTCACGTGGTTGCTCGTCGTGCCCTAGCGTGCGTGCGGCACTGCAGCTCCCTACTGGTCCCGAGCAGCCAACGAGACCTGCTGATGGTGCAGCGACGCTCTCCATCCACTCTCTGACCGGACCGTCACAAAAAGCGGTCACAAAAGCGGTCACAAAAAGCATCTCGACTCTCTGCAGGGTGAGTGTGAGTGAGGCACGCAGGCTCGAAGATCATCAGCAGTCAGTGTGCCTGCCAGCCTTTCCAGTGAGTCTGCCATGCATAATACCAGTGTGTGTGCCATACCAGTCTGCCATGCATAATACCAGTGTGTGCCATACCAGTCTGCCATGCATAATACCAGTGTGTGCCATACCAGTGTGCCAGCCATACCAGTCTGCCATGCATAATACCAGTGTGTGCCATACCAGTGTGCCATACATACCAGTCTGCCATTCATAAAACCAGTGTGTGCCATACCAGTGTGCCAGCCATACCAGTCTGCCATGCACAATTCCAGTGTGCCAGCCATACCAGTCTGCCATGCATAATACCAGTGTGCCAACCATACCAGTCTGCCATGCATAATACCAGTGTGTGCCACACCAGTGTGCCAGCCATACCAGTCTGCCATGCATAAAACCAGTGTGTGCCATATTACCAGTCTGCCATGCATAATACCAGTGTGCCAGCCAAACCAGTCTGCCATGCATAATAACAGTGTGCCATACCAGTCTGCCATGCATAAAACCAGTGTGTGCCAAACCAGTGTGCCAGCCATACCAGTCTGCCATGCATAAAACCAGTGTGTGCCATACCAGTCTGCCATGCATAATACCAGTGTGCCAGCCATACCAGTCTGCCATGCATAATAACAGTGTGCCAGTCATAGCAGTCTGACATGCATAATACCAGTGTGCCATACCAGTCTGCCATGCATAATACCAGTGTGTGCCAAACCAGTGTGCCAGCCACACCAGTCTGCCATGCAGAAAACCAGTGTGTGCCAAACAAGTGTGCCAGCCATACCAGTCTGCCATGCATAAAACCAGTGTGTGCCATACCAGTCTGCCATGCATAATACCAGTGTGCCAGCCATACCAGTCTGCCAAGCATAAAAACAGTGTGTGCTATACCAGTTTGCCAGCCATACCAGTCTGCCATGCATAATACCAGTGTGTGCCATACCAGTGTGCCAGCCATACCAGTCTGCCATGCATAAAACCAGTGTGCCAGCCATACCAGTCTGCCATGCATAAAACCAGTGTGTGCCATACCAGTGTGCCATGCATAATACCAGTGTGCCATGCATAATGCCATTTAGTCATGCATAATGCCAGTGTGCCAGCCATATTACCAGTCTGCCATGCATAATACCAGCCTGCCATGCATACCACGTGCCATATTATATACACATAATGTATACGCTACAAAAAAATGGCCACCCAAGCCAAACACTAGACTAGAGTGTTCGGGTTTGGCTTAAAGAAAAGGTGGCAACACTAGCAGGGAGAGGTGATGTATCCAGCGGCATCCTGAGTGTTGCTTGGGGTTACCGCTTCCAGCATAGGAGTTTAACCCCGAGCAACACTAGGGATGCCGCTAGGGGGGGGGGAAATAATAATAATTAGAGCGCTTTTTGACATGAAAATGTCATTTTCCAAAAAACCCCACTTGTTAGGGCTGCAGACGGAACTCCAGCAAAACGTGTCCTCTCATCTCAGAATCAACAATTTATGTGCAAACATTCTATTTTACCCTGTATTTAATTATTTTGGATCCCATGTTTCAAATAAATGCTATAATAAAAATATTTTCAACAAAACAGGTTAAGTAGAATGCTTTCCTGATACAGACTTATCTTGTACAGGTATATGTCTAGCACTTCAGATTTCTTTTCCCTGTGATTTCCAGTGATTTTAAATCGGTCATTGAGTGCAGCGTGTTTATAAATAGATCTTACAGATAGCAAACTGTTTCTTTTAAGTCTCTGCTTTTACATAGCACAAAGTGATGATCCCCACCTTAGGGTTACAGTTGAAACATCCTGTCCAGCTGTATCTGATTCACTTCGCTGAAGCAGTTTACCATGAACAGGTTTTTTCTCTAAAGACTAAAATAGCACATACAGGTCAGCACAATGTGATGTTTGGTGACAGTCTTGTTGGTCTACAATAAACTAACGTCACAAGGATTTGATGGAATGTGGTAGAATGCACAGATCCTCACTAGACCAGATTTTTTTTGTTAAAATGTGTATACTATAATTAAAGTGATGATGGTACAATAACCTATTAGGGAATTTCTTTGTAAAACAGTTTCCCACAAGTCATATTTTTTGTACTTTCAGATATATGAGTAATTATATAGGGGTCCAGATTTTTGGGTGATTTAGAAAATCTGAAGCTCTGGCTAATTCTGTTTATAAAATAGCATTTTTAGTCTAGGATTCAAATTCTATGCTTCATCATTATTGTTGACAATGATGGCATTACTAGCAGGTGCCCTTGTCATCAAAGGGTCCTTTAGTCTAAAAACGAACACATTAGACAGCGAAGCACAGTGTCACCCAGTCTATGGTTTGTTAAAGGATACAACAGTCACACTAGTTCAGTGGAAGTCATGTGATTTCCTAACGAGTCGAGACACCGTAAGAGTAGATTTTTTCTCATTCTTACTATATATCTCCACCCGTTTTAAAGTAATTTTGAATTTCCAATATCACCTAATATCAAATATCACCTGATTTTTAATATAATTTCTAGCACTATGGTTATGAATGAAGAGCAACTTGGCTACTCTAGTGCTATCATCACTTCTTTAAAACTACATAGTTGGAAATGTGTAGGCAGAAAAGAAAAGGAAGTTATTTTTTGTTATGAATAGCTAGACGACTGGTACCGGTTGCATGAAGTGGAACTGGTGGTTATTACGCCTCATGGCCTCATGCAATTTCCACTTTTTTTGTTTGTACAGTGATCACAACTCAATTGGAATAGGTCCATTTGTCTCATGCCATTATTTGGAGGACACCAATCGACACAGCGGGCAACACCAGGAAGTCATTTAAGGAATTATGCTTTATTGGTGACTAGCTTTTGCCCGCGGCTTTGATCGCGTGGATTTTAGGATTTGTTAAAATTGTTTTTTTAAAAGAAACTTGAGGTTTTTTTAGTAGAACCCCCTTTCCCCCCCACTTGGGATTTTTGGAAAATTGTAAAATAGTTTTTTTATTTTTCAAGAAGAATGTAAGTGCCAAATTTCACACCTGTAACATCTTTGGTTTTTGAAATATAGGTACAGTGGCAAGAAAAAGTATGTGAACCCTTTGGAATTACGAGGAGTTTTGCATGAATTAGTCATAAAATGTGCTCTGATCTTCATCTAAATCACAACAATTTGAAAAACACAGTCTGCTTAAAATAATACAACACAAACATTATATGTTTTCATGTGTTTATTGAACATAACATGTAAACATTCACAGTGCAGGGTGGAAAAAGTATGTGAACCCCTAGCCTAATGACTTCTCCAAGAGCTAATTGGAGCCAGGAGTGAGCCAACCTTGAGTCCAATCAGTGTGATATTATTGGATGTGTTGCTGAAAGCTGTCCTGCCCTTTAAAAACACACACCAGTTTTGGGTTTACTGGTTTCAAGAAGCACTGCCTGATGTGAACCATGCATCGCAGAAAAGAGCTCTCAGAAGACCTACGATCAAGAATTGTTGACTTGCATGAAGCTGGAATGGGTTACAAAAGTATCTCCAAAAGCCTTGATGTTCATGTGTCCACGGTAAGAAAGACTGTCTACAAATGTAGAAAGTTCAGCACTGTTGCTACTCTCCCTAGGCGTGGTCGTTCTGTAAAGATGACTGCAAGAGCACAGCGCAGAATTCTTAATGAGGTAAAGAAGAACCCTAGAGTGTCAGCTAAAGACTTACAGAAATCTCTGGCACATGCTAACATTTTTGTTGACACATCTACAATAAGGAAACATTAAACAAGAATGGAGTACATGGGAGGACACCACGGAGGAAGCCATTGCTGTCCAAAAAGAATATTGCAGCACGTTTGAAGTTTGCAAAAGAGCACCTGGATGTTCCACAGCACTACTGGCAAAATATTCTGTGGACAGATGAAACCAAAATTGAGTTGTTTGGAAAAAACACACAACACTATCAGGGTTATTCAAAGAGATTCGAAAAGTCACCGCACGTTCGGTGACTTTTCGTTCTCTTCAATTCAGTTCCTTTTTCCGATCCTATTTCGGTGACCCTGCGGTGTATTCAGCAAGCACCACAGGGCCCCCGAATTGCAGGGAAAAGCTGCCGCAAACCCGACGAAAACGAACCGCAAAACCCAGCGAATGCACGCCGAAAACCCTCAAAAACATCTGGATTAACCCGTCGAAAACCATGGAAAAACCCGAGCAGGAACCGATCACACGCAGCGAAGCCGCCGGAAAAAGCCAAGAAAGCCGAGACCACAGACAGAGTGAGGTGAATAAATTAGGAAAACCGTTTGCATGAATGATTGAAAAGTGAAACGCTGTTTGCAAAGAAACTACTGAGCGAAAATGTCTGAAATTTACATATGAAGTCCAGGGATGATAATAAAGAGGGCTGTTACAGAAAAAATAAGTAAACTTAAAAAAAACCCATAAAAATGATTAAAATATCCTAAAAAATCTATAAATAAAGAGACTTTTTACTGCAGAATTTTATAATGAACAGTTTATTAGATATTGAATTAAAAACGGAATATTTTTAACATTGAAGCCTATGGGATTATCTTGAATAAACTTGCCGAATTAAACCACCGAATGGCAGGGCATTTCGGGAACCTTTAACTGCTGGTTTGTGTTCTCTGAATAGCCGAAGCAGTGCTTTTGCATGGGGTTTTCACTGCCCTCGAACAGGCACCGAACAGGCACCGTATGTTCAGGCAATTCGCCAGGATTTGGCGAATTGCCTGCTCTCTGGATAGCCGAATGGCCAAGAAAGGTAACCGAACGCTGATTTTCAGCGTTCGGTTACCTTTCTCAAGCAATTCGGATCTCTTTGAATAACCCTGTATATGTGGAGAAAAAAAGGCACAGCACACCAACATCAAAACATCATCCCCACTGTAAAACATGGCGGAGGGAGCATCATGATTTGGGGCTGCTTTGCTGCCTCATGGCCTGGACGGATTGTTGTCATTGATGGAAAAATGAATTCCAGAGTTTATCAAGACATTTTGCAGGAAAACGTAAGACCATCTGTCCGCCAACTGAAGCTCCGCAGAGGATGGGTGATGAAACAGGACAATGACCCAAAGCATACAAGTAATTCAACAAAAGAATGGCTTCAGCAAAACAAAATACGCCTTCTGGAGTGGCCCAGTCAGAGTCCTGACCTCAACCTGATTGAAATGCTGTGGCAAGACCTTAAGAGAGAGATTCACACCAGACATCCCAAGAATATTGCTACACTGAAACAGTTTTGTGAAGAGGAGTGGTCCAAAACTACTCCAGATCGTTGTGCAGGTCTGATCTGCAACTACAAGAAACGTTTGGTTGATGTTATTGCTGCCAAAGGAGGGTCAACCAGTTATTAAGTCCAAAGGTTAACATACTTTTTCCACCCTGCGCTGTGAATGTTTACATGTTCTGTTCAATAAAAACATGAAAACATATAATGTTTGTGTTGTATTATTTTATGGAGACTGTGTTTTTCAAATTGTTGTGACTTAGAAGAAGATCAGAGCACATTTTATGACCAATTCATGCAAAACTCAACGTAATCCCAAAGGGTTCACATACTTTTTCTTGCCACTGTACACTGATAAAAGTATTCACATCTCTTTCCCCCTGCCCCCCTTAACTGGATTTTCAGGAAATGGTAAAACATGGGTTTTTTTTGCACAAAGATTGTAAATATCGAATTTCACACCTATAACATCACTGGTTTTTGAAATATAGGTATAGTGATAAAGGTATTCATCCCCCTTTTTGCCCCCCCACTGGATTTTTGGAAAATGGTAAAATACGTGTTTTGTTTTGTTTTCAAGACGAATCTAAATACCAATTTTCACGTCTGTAACATCTTCTGTTTTTGAGATATAGGTATCCTGTTGAAAAGTATTCACCCCTCTTTTTTCACCCACCACGTGGGATTCTTGGAAAATGGTAAAACACATGTTCCTTTATTTTCAAAAGATTGTAATTACCAAACTTCACACCTGTAACATCTTGGTTTTTGAACTATAGATATACTGATAAAAGTATTCAGACCCCTTTCCCTCGACCCCCCCCCTTATTTGGATTTGTGGAAGATGGCAAAACACATGTTTGTTTTTTTTCACAAAGATTGTAAATACCAAATTTCACACCTGTAACATCTTTGGTGTTTGAAATATAGGTATACTGGTAAAAGCATTCAACCCCCCTTTTTGCCACCCTCCCACTGAATTTTTGGAAAATGGTAAAACAGGTGATTTTTGTTTCTCAAGACGAATCTAAATACCAATTTTCATGTATGTAACATCTTCTGTTTTTGAGATATAGGTATCCCATTAAAAGTATTCAACCCCCTTTTTTTCACCCCCCAATTGGATTTGTGGAAAATGGCAAAAAACCTGTTTGGTTTTTTTCGCGAAGATTGTAAATACCAAATTTCACACCCGTAACCTCTTCGGTTTTTGAAATATAGGTATACTGATAAAAGTATTCAACCCCCCTTTTTCAGAACATGGTAAAATACGTGTTGTTTTATTTTTCAAGATGAATCTAAATACCAATTTTCAGGACTGTAACATCGCCTGTTTTGGAGATACAGGTATCCTGTTTAAAATATTTAAAATATTCAAACCCCCTTTTTTCGCCCCACTTGGATTTTTGAAAAACATTAAAATACGTGTTTTTTTATTTTTTCAAGACGAATCTAAATACCGATTTTCACATCTGTAGCATCTTCCGTTTTTGAGCTATAGGTATCCTTTTTAAAATATTCAACCCCCTTTTTCACCCCTTTATGGGTGGATTTTCCAAAAATCCTTCCTTAGTGGGTGCCTACATCATAAAGACAGTGCACCTTCAAAATTTCACGTTCCTAGGTTAAACGGTTTGAGCTGGGCGTTGATGAGTCAGTCAGTCAGTCCGGACTTTCGCGTTTATATATATATACGGTAGATGTATTTAACCCACCATTTTGGCCCCCCATGGAATTTTCAGAAAATGGCAAAATACGTGTTTTTTTATTTTTCAAGACGAATCTAAATACCGATTTTCACATCTGTAACATCTTCTGTTTTTGAGCTATAGGTATCCTGTTTAAAATATTCAACCCCCTTTTTCACCCCCTTAGGGGCGGAGTTTCCAAAAATCCTTCCTTAGTGGGTGCCTACATCATAAAAACAGTGCACCTGCAAAATTTCACGTTCCTAGGTTAAACGGTTTGAGCTGGGCATTGATGAGTCAGTCAGTCGGGACTTTTGCGTTTATGTTAAATGTATTTAACCCCCCTTTTTGCCCCCCAAGGAATATTCAGAAAATGGTAAAATACGTGTTTTTGTCAAGATGAATCTAAATACCGATTTTCATGTCTGTACCATCTTCTGTTTTTAAGATATAGCTATCCTGTTTAAAATATTTTAAATATTCAGCCCCCTTTTTTCACCCCCTCAGTTGAATTTTTGAAAAACGGTAAAATAGGTGTTTTTTTATTTTTCAAGACGAATCTAAATACCGATTTTCACATCTGTAACATCTTCTGTTTTTGAGCTATAGGTATCCTGTTTAAAATATTCAACCCCCTTTTTCACCCCCTTAGGGGCGGAGTTTCCAAAAATCCTTCCTTAGTGGGTGCCTACATCATAAAAACAGTGCACCTGCAAAATTTCACGTTCCTAGGTTAAACGGTTTGAGCTGGGCATTGATGAGTCAGTCAGTCAGGACTTTTGCGTTTATGATAAATGTATTCAACCCCCCTTTTTGCCCCCCAAGGAATATTCAGAAAATGGTAAAATACGTGTTTTTGTCAAGATGAATCTAAATACCGATTTTCATGTCTGTACCATCTTCTGTTTTTAAGATATAGGTATCCTGTTTAAAATATTTTAAATATTCAACCCCCTTTTTTTCACCCCCTCAGTTGAATTTTTGAAAAACGGTAAAATAGGTGTTTTTTTATTTTTCAAGACTAATCTAAATACCGATTTTCACATCTGTAACATCTTCTGTTTTTGAGCTATAGATATCCTGTTTAAAATATTCAACCCCCTTTTTCACCCCCTTAGGGGCGGAGTTTCCAAAAATCCTTCCTTAGTGGGTGCCTACATCATAAAAACAGTGCACCTGCAAAATTTCACGTTCCTAGGTTAAACAGTTTCAGCTGGGCGTTGATGAGTCAGTCAGTCAGGACTTTCGCGTTTATATATATATAGATGATTTATTGATATATATAATATGGTAATATTTTGGCACTAGACCTTTAATAATGTAGAGCATCAAAGCATTGTGGTATTGGAGCCTTAAGGCTATCCATCAATAATACATAATTCCTTAACTGAGTTCCTGGTGTCACCTGTGTGGATTGATGAGTGAGTGAGGATTACAGACCCCCTTGGTGGAGCACCCTGGGACTTACCCGACTACGTTGGGGCTCTCTAAGTGGCAGCTGCACATTATTTTGGTATTTTATTATTTGAAGGACAAATCAAGATATCCCTTCTAAACGTTGAACTGATAAATAACCATAATGGGTCCAAGTGAGATGAAATAACCAAAGGGTTTGTATTATAGTTGAAGAATTAGATCAAGAATGAACAGGCATAATTAGGCAATTTCAATAGATATTTATAGACTCAGGTTTGGTGTCTACTTTTGCATGTAAACATATCAAGTATGGAGAAAAAAATAAAATATACTGTTACAGAATATTCATTGGTTTAATGTGATAAGAAAATGTATTGCTCTGTAATTAAATAAGAATACGATGTGATGTAAGTAATAAGGGAAATAGAAATGTCTATGCCGTGTAGGTGTTAAAAACAAATCATAATGACAGATCCGCGTACGTGAATGAAATGTAACATGTAAAAATTACGAAAGACAAAATGAGCTGAAATATGCTATGAAATACTATTTTCATTTTTATACATTTGTGATGGATATGTAAAAATACTGTGCGATCAATATGTATTTTTAATGTGCCATGTTAACCCTTTCACTGCCCAAAAATGTGTATTTTGGATTTTGCCTTGTAATGAGTTCAGAATTGAAAATTAGCATGCAAAACCCAACATACGTGTGTTTTAATGCAAGATTAGTTCCTCACAAAGAATCAAAGAAATTCTCTGAGATCACACTCCAGTCACCCTGTATAAATGCTAAGAAGCTGCAAGGAGCAGCCACCACCCTTACTGTAATAAAAAGCTCAACAAACTTTACTGTTTCATTACAATGGCCACAAAAAGGGCAGAATACAGGGAGAATTCTGGAATCACTCACAGTTGTATAGGAATAAGATCCAGGGGGTTATAATTGCTTCACATCCCTACATACAGGACAGATGCAAAACGTTACTGTAATTTCCATAGACAGGTATTATGCCACATACAGATATTATATTTATATTCTGTTGATATATTATTAATTTGAAGCTGCGTTGCTAATAATATCAATCGGAGCACCACAAATACTTATAAACCAGAGTTCAACTTTCTGACCAATTTTATTATCTATCTTTATCATATTTAATGTAATTGACACAAAGGCCATTTCTGCCGATAATAATGAAGATATTGTGTGAAATTGTGCAAAATAAGGGACACCGTTTAGGGTTTAGAACCTTACATCCCGGCAGTATTTCTGTAATCGAATAAATAAAAAATTAAAAATGATCAAATTTACTTTTAGTTTCATTTTTCACCTATCACAGAAAAACAAGATATAAAACAATGCTGTATCCTTAAAGGCAGAAAGGCTAGATGAAGTATGCTGCAGGGAAACACAGAAAGCACACATGTAACTGTCAAAAGCAAGAATACATATAAAATATATATATATATAGGGTTATTCAGAGAGCACCGACATGTTGTTGACATTTCGGTGCTCTCTGATTCGTTGCACTTAGCGAGTCCGATTCGCTGACCCTGCGGTGAATTCAGCATTCACTGCAGGGTCCCCGAAGTTCAGCGAATCAGTCGCCAAACGTCGCCGCAAACCTGCCAAACGCCGAGGACAGCTGCCGCAAAACCGCTGGACAGCCGCCAAATGCACCCGCAAGCAGCCGATAACCTGCCGAACAGACCGCCTAACACTGACGACCCGCCAAACGGACCGCCATTCAGCTGTTTAATTTATAAACAAAGAATCTATTTCATAATGAGTGTTCATGACATTCCAAGACTGTGACAAAAATCACCCTAAAGAAAACAATAGACGAGAACACAGTGACCAAGTTTGTTTTAAAGAGTCATACTCAAAACAATTTCACACAATGATTTTGGAAATGCTTAACTTAAGACGTAATGGAAAACAATACGCAAATTCCTTCATTTGCGTCAAGGGTAGAGTGTACTGGTACCTTGTAAGACTGTCTACCATATATTTGAGTAAATGCGAAGAAGTGGAAAAAACTTGTACAATTGCTGGGAAAGTCCACCTTTGCTTCCAGGAGTCATGACTCATGACATGGTCTGGCTCTATTATTATTATTCTTTATTTATATAGCACCACCATATTCCACAGCACTGGCTTCAAATCCTGCACTTGCCAATTGTGGTTATTTACCCTTCTGAGCCATTATTCTGGGTCAATTGGAGTTGTACAAATACAAAGGGATATCTTGGGCTTAAAAGGCACCATCCGGTGCCCCGATATCGAGATTGTGTGCTCATATGTGTAGGATTGTGAGCTCATATGATAAAACATGAGTGTTGCAGTGCTGCAGCAGACATTTCTGATAAAATTGGTAGGTGTGTATAGGTCAGTTGTAAAGCATCCGTGTGCCCTCTTGCTGAGAATTAGATCTTTATGGTTGTAATTGTACATCTTTGAGAGCATTGTTACTGAGGTAATTAATTGTTCCAGGGTGTTTTTTAGTTTTGAACTTTGGGTTAATATCAGTTGTTCTCGAACAATTTCATACTGTCCTCAAAATTAATATGCAATGCTCATTTTAAACGTATAAAGACTAAGGGGGTTATTCAAAATGTCACCGCTCGTTTGGTGCCCTTTCATTCCTCGCACTTCGGTGCGATTTGGCGATTCTAGTTCTCCGACCCTGCGGTGTATTCAAGTATAACTGCAGGGTCCCCGTAGTGCGGGGAAAACTCGCCGCAAACACACCGAACACTCACCGCAAACAGGGCAGGATTAACATAGGGGCTGATGGAGCAGCAGCTCCAGGCCCATGTCCAAGAATAGGCACAGAGAAAGGATAACTACGTCTGCATTGATGGACATTTGGACCCCTATATCTCCAACTCCATAGCAGCTACAGGGTCATATGAGGTATCACTGGAAAGGCCAGGGCATGGCCTTTCCAATGATACCAAAACAGGGTTTGTGTAACAATAAAAATATAATAATAAAAATAACTAACCTAAACCACTGCACTGCAGCGAAGTGCACTCGGGGGGGGGGGGATTGCTTTGGAATCCTGTGTCACTAATCTTTACACCTCACAAGGACAAGGTCAAGGGAAGTGTCTTTGGACAGGGCAGAGTCTGGCCTTTGCATTGATACCAAACGTGACCATGTAAAATCTAAAAGATAAGAAAACAAAAAAGCTTTTTTTATTTACTTATTTTTAGTTCCAAAACGATAGCATTGTCCATTTGTCATGAATAAAATGAGCAATACCACTGCTATTACTCCCCTTCTCATTTCTCATGCTGAGAGCAAGGTCAGTGTTTCATACACAGTCATATTATTCATAAAACACATCCTCCAAACACAACATATTTCATTTTTTGGTTTAAATTGTATATTTTCTAAAAAAATTAAATGCAGTAACAGGTTCCTATTTCATTTTCCTTTTTTTTTTTTTACAAGAATTCCCTCTAGAATATATAACCACAAAGGATGATAAAATGTATGATAAAATGTCAAAAAAATATTTTACACACTATAAATGATGGAAATCTGAATGTAAATTTCCTCACACAGTATCTGTCTGGTTAGATACACCCGCATCTGCACTATTAACCTAAAATATGTTTTCATTTCACTTAATTCCAAAAAAAGGCCATCAAAATATTCAGCTCCAGGCCCAGAGAGATCTTAATCCGTCCCTGACTGCAAACCCACCAAACACTCACCGAACACTCGCCGAAAACCCACAGAAAGCACCGGAAAAACTATGCCAAACACGTTGGAAAGATCCGAGGAGCTGCTGATTGCAGCGCAGCCACTGGAAAAAATCGACAGGCAGACGAACGGGGTGGGAAAAAAAAGTACGCTTGAAAGTTTCAAAATTGAAACGCTGTTTGCAAAAAAACCTACTGAACGAAAATGTCTGAAATTTACATATAAGATCCAATGAATGATAATAAAAAAGTCTATTACAGAAGAATGAAAAAACGATTTAAAAAACTGAAAAAAATCAAGAAAAATGACTAAAAGATCCTAAAAAAATCAATAAATAAAGAGATTTTTTACTGCAGAATAAAATAATAAATGGTTTATTAGTAGGGATGAGCCGAACACCCCCGAGTTCGGTTCGCATTCGAACTCGAACTTTTCAAAAGTTCGAATTTGAACTCGAACACGAACTCAATACAAGTCAATGGGACTCAAAATTCGGTTTTTTAGAGTGCCCTCCAAGAGGGCATATATGCTACATATTTGCCATAAAAGGTGTATGGGGGTCCGGGTAGTGCCCTGGGGGACAGGAAACAAGGACAAAAAGTTTTAAAAAACGTTTTTAAAGGGACAGTGAGTTTTCCATGAAATAAGGGTTAAAAATAAAAATGAAAAATTCCTTCAAATATCGTGCCTAGGAGGTCCCCATAACCTGCCCGTGAAGTGGTGGATTTGTAGGATGTATAGAAACATTTAAAAACAATGTCCGGGTCCGGGTAGTGCCCTGGGGGACAGGAAACAAGGACAAAAAGTTTTAAAAAAATACGTTTTTAACCCCTTCACTGCTGACGACGTGTGGGACACGTCCTCAGTTACTCCCGCTGTATGCTGAGGAGGACGTGTCCCACACGTCATCAGCTTTGTGGGACCCCCGGTGGAGATACTCACCTCTCTGTCCGGGGTCCCGCGGCGTTCTGACTTCAGCATCCTCAGACGCTGAAGTCGAGCTCCTCCCGACGTAAATGACGTCATCGTGCCATGCGCGATGATGTCATTTCCAGGCGACCCCCCGGCAATGCCGGGAGATCGCCTGGAAGGGGGGGGATCCGTTCGGATCCCTCTCCCTCCCGATCGGGAGGTCCCACAAAAAAAAGCCAGGCACCGCTTAAAAGGAGAGTCTCCCCTTTTAAGCGGTGCCTGGCTTTAACCCCTTAGGCACCGGGATGCTGTATAGAGATGCTGTTTGTGTATAGAGATGCTGATGGGGCTGTGTATAGAGATGCTGATGGGGTTGTGTATAGAGATGCTGATGGGGTTGTGTATAGAGATGCTGTTTGTGTATAGAGATGCTGATGGGGTTGTGTATAGAGATGCTGCTTGTGTATAGAGATGCTGATGGGGTTGTGTAAAGAGATGCTGTGAGGCTGTGTATAGAGATGCTGTGAGGCTGTGTATAAAGATGCTGTGAGGCTGTGTTTAGAGATGCTGACGGGTTGTGTATAGAGATGCTGTTTGTGTATAGAGATGCTGATGGGGTTGTGTATAGAGATGCTGTGAGGTTGTGTTTAGAGATGCTGATGGGGTTGTATATAGAGATGCTGTGTATAGAGATGCTGATGGGCTTGTGTATAGAGATACTGTGAGGCTGTGTATAGAGATGCTGTGAGGCTGTGTATAGAGAAGCTGTGTGGTTGTGTATAGAGATGCTGTGTATAGAGATGCTGATGGGGTTGTGTATAGAGATGCTGTTTGTGTATAGAGATGCTGATGGGGTTGTGTATAGAGATGCTGTTTGTGTATAGAGATGCTGTTTGTGTATAGAGATGCTGATGGGGTTGTGTATAGAGATGCTGTTTGTGTATAGAGATGCTGTGAGGCTGTGTATAGAGATGCTGTGAGGCTGTATATAGAGAAGCTGTGTGGTTGTGTATAGAGATGATGTTTGTGTATAGAGATGCTGATGGGGTTGTGTATAGAGATGCTGTGAGGCTGTGTATAGAGATGCTGTGAGGCTGTGTATAGAGAAGCTGTGTGGTTGTGTATAGAGATGCTGTGTATAGAGATGCTGATGGGGTTGTGTATAGAGATGCTGTTTGTGTATAGAGATGCTGATGGGGTTGTGTATAGAGATGCTGTTTGTGTATAGAGATGCTGATGGGGTTGTGTATAGAGATGCTGTTTGTGTATAGAGATGCTGATGGGGTTGTGTATAGAGATGCTGTTTGTGTATAGAGATGCTGATGTGGTTGTGTATAGAGATGCTGATTGTGTATAGAGATGCTGATGGGGTTGTGTAAAGAGATGCTGTGAGGCTGTGTATAGAGATGCTGTGAGGCTGTGTATAAAGATGCTGTGAGGCTGTGTTTAGAGATGCTGACGGGGTTGTGTATAGAGATGCTGTTTGTGTATAGAGATGCTGATGGGGTTGTGTATAGAGATGCTGTGAGGTTGTGTTTAGAGATGCTGATGGGGTTGTATATAGAGATGCTGTGTATAGAGATGCTGATGGGCTTGTGTATAGAGATACTGTGAGGCTGTGTATAGAGATGCTGTGAGGCTGTGTATAGAGAAGCTGTGTGGTTGTGTATAGAGATGCTGTGTATAGAGATGCTGATGGGGTTGTGTATAGAGATGCTGTTTGTGTATAGAGATGCTGATGGGGTTGTGTATAGAGATGCTGTTTGTGTATAGAGATGCTGTTTGTGTATAGAGATGCTGATGGGGTTGTGTATAGAGATGCTGTTTGTGTATAGAGATGCTGTGAGGCTGTGTATAGAGATGCTGTGAGGCTGTATATAGAGAAGCTGTGTGGTTGTGTATAGAGATGCTGTGTATAGAGATGTTGATGGGGTTGTGTATAGAGATGCTGTTTGTGTATAGAGATGCTGATGGGGTTGTGTATAGAGATGCTGTGAGGCTGTGTATAGAGATGCTGTGAGGCTGTGTATAGAGAAGCTGTGTGGTTGTGTATAGAGATGCTGTGTATAGAGATGTTGATGGGGTTGTGTATAGAGATGCTGTTTGTGTATAGAGATGCTGATGGGGTTGTGTATAGAGATGCTGTTTGTGTATAGAGATGCTGATGGGGTTGTGTATAGAGATGCTGTTTGTGTATAGAGATGCTGATGGGGTTGTGTATAGAGATGCTGTTTGTGTATAGAGATGCTGATGGGGTTGTGTATAGAGATGCTGTTTGTCTATAGAGATGCTGATGGGATTGTGTATAGAGATGCTGTGAGGCTGTGTATAGAGAAGCTGTGTGGTTGTGTATAGAAATGCTGTGTATAGAGATGCTGATGGGGTTGTGTATAGAGATGCTGTGTATAGAGATGCTGTTTGTGTATAGAGGTGCTGATGGGGTTGTGTATAGAGATGCTGTTTGTGTATAGAGATGCTGATGGGGTTGTGTATAGAGATGCTGTTTGTGTATAGAGATGCTGTTGGGGTTGTGTATAGAGATGCTGTTTGTGTATAGAGATGCTGTGAGGTTGTGTATAGAGATGCTGTGAGGCTGTGTATAGAGATGCTGATGGGGTTGTGTATAGAGATGCCGTGTATAGAGATGCTGATGGGGTTGTGTATAGAGATGCTGTTTGTGTATAGAGATGCTGATGGGGTTGTGTATAGAGATGCTGTTTGTGTATAGAGATGCTGTTTGTGTATAGAGATGCTGATGGGGTTGTGTATAGAGATGCTGTTTGTGTATAGAGATGCTGATGGGGTTGTGTATAGAGATGCTGTTTGTGTATAGAGATGCTGATGGGGTTGTGTATAGAGATGCTGTGAGGCTGTGTATAGAGATGCTGTGAGGCTGTATATAGAGAAGCTGTGTGGTTGTGTATAGAGATGATGTTTGTGTATAGAGATGCTGATGGGATTGTGTATAGAGATGCTGTGAGTCTGTGTATAGAGATGCTGTGAGGCTGTGTATAGAGAAGCTGTGTGGTTGTGTATAGAGATGCTGTGTATATAGATGCTGATGGGGTTGTGTAGAGAGATGCTGTTTGTGTATAGAGATGCTGATGGGGTTGTGTATAGAGATGCTGTTTGTGTATAGAGATGCTGATGGGGTTCTGTATAGAGATGCTGTTTGTGTATAGAGATGCTGATGGGGTTGTGTATAGAGAAGCTGTGAGGCTGTGTATAGAGAAGCTGTGTGGTTGTGTATAGAAATGCTGTGTATAGAGATGCTGATGGGGTTGTGTATAGAGATGCTGTTTGTGTATAGAGATGCTGATGGGGTTGTGTATAGAGATGATGTTTGTGTATAGAGATGCTGATGGGGTTGTGTATAGAGACGCTGTGAGGCTGTGTATAGAGATGCTGTGAGGCTGTGTATAGAGAAGCTGTGTGGTTGTGTATAGAAATGCTGTGTATAGAGATGCTGATGGGGTTGTGTATAGAGATGCTGTTTGTGTATAGAGGTGCTGATGGGGTTGTGTATAGAGATGCTGTTTGTGTATAGATATGCTGATGGGGTTGTGTATAGAGATGCTGTTTGTGTATAGAGATGCTGTTGGGGTTGTGTATAGAGATGCTGTTTGTGTATAGAGATGCTGTGAGGTTGTGTAGAGATGCTGTGAGGCTGTGTATAGAGATGCTGATGGGGTTGTGTATAGAGATGCCGTGTATAGAGATGCTGATGGGGTTGTGTATAGAGATGCTGTTTGTGTATAGAGATGCTGATGGGGTTGTGTATAGAGATGCTGTTTGTGTATAGAGATGCTGATGGGGCTGTGTATAGAGATGCTGTGAGGCTGTGTTTAGAGATGCTGATGGGGTTGTGTATAGAGATGCTGTTTGTGTATAGAGATGCTGATGGGGCTGTGTATAGAGATGCTGTGAGGCTGTGTATAGAGATGCTGTGAGGCTGTGTTTAGAGATGCTGATGGGGTTGTGTATAGAGATGCTGTTTGTGTATAGAGATGCTGATGGGGTTGTGTATAGAGATGCTGTTTGTGTATAGAGATGCTGATGGGGCTGTGTATAGAGATGCTGATGGGGTTGTTTATAGAGATGCGGTGAGGTTGTGTTTAGACATGCTGATGGGGTTGTGTATAGAGATGCCGTGTATATAGATGCTGATGGGGTTGTGTATAGAGATGCTGTGAGGCTGTGTATAGAGATGCTGTGTGGCTGTGTATAGAGATGCTGTGTATAGAGATGCTGATGGGGTTGTGTATAGAGATGCTGTTTGTGTATAGAGATGCTGACGGGGTTGTGTATAGAGATGCTGTTTGTGTATAGAGATGCTGATGGGGTTGTGTATAGAGATGCTGTTTGTGTATAGAGATGCTGATGGGGTTGTGTATAGAGATGCTGTTTGTGTATAGAGATGCTGATGGGGTTGTGTATAGAGATGCTGTTTGTGTATAGAGATGCTGATGGGGTTGTGTATAGAGATGCTGTTTGTGTATAGAGATGCTGATGGGGTTGTGTATAGAGATGCTGTTTGTGTATAGAGATGCTGATGGGGTTGTGTATAGAGATGCTGTTTGTGTATAGAGATGCTGATGGGGTTGTGTATAGCGATGCTGTTTGTGTATAGAGATGCTGATGGGGTTGTGTATAGAGATGCTGTGAGGCTGTGTATAGAGATGCTGTGAGGCTGTGTTTAGAGATGCTGATGGGGTTTTGTATAGAGGTGCTGTTTGTGTATAGAGATGCTGATGGGGTTGTGTATAGAGATGCTGTTTGTGTATAGAGATGCTGTGAGGTTTTGTATAGAGATGCTGTGAGGCTGTGTATAGAGATGCTGTTGGGGCTGTGTATAGAGATGCTGTGAGGTTGTGTATAGAGATGCTGATGGGGTTGTGTATAGAGATGCTGTGAGGTTGTGTATAGAGATGCTGATGGGGTTGTGTATACAGATGCTGTGAGGCTGTGTATAGAGATGCTGATGGGGTTGTATATAGAGATGCTGTGAGGCTGTGTATAGAGATGCTGTGAGGCTGTGTATAGAGATGTTGATGGGGTTGTGTATAGAGATGCTGTGAGGTTGTGTATAGAGATGCTGTGAGGCTGTGTATAGAGAGGCTGATGGGGCTGTGTATAGAGATGCCTTGCGGCGCCGAAGTGCGGCCAAGCTCTGGTGGGGGCTGCCATCTTGGATGGCGGCTCCACCCCCAGGTCCCCCCTCACTGCCTGACGTCTTCAAGGATAGCGTGATGACATCAGATAGCCGGGGAACCCCTAGCTGCCCGGAATCCCCTGGTTTTGAACCCTGATATCTCCAGAACCGCCACAGCTAGGGGGGTCATGGTGGGTGTCAATCGAAAGGCCTGAGCATGGCCTTTCCAATGACACCCAACATGACCAGGTATAAAGTAAAAAATAATTAAATAAATAAATAAAAACATGTATTTTTTTGTGTGTTATTTTTATTAATGGAGCAATATTGTTCACATTTCAATTATAATGTAAATAATGATGCTGCACTAATGATTTTTTTCTATGGGCTGTGTTTGCTATAAATCACGTAATTCCTCCCACAAAATGTAACAAGTCCCCATTTTTGTACAAGCGCACCCCATAGAAAACATAACTGCAAACGTTCATGTGCTAAAATGTGGAAAAAAAACACTTTACACACTGCAGATGATTAAAAATTCAATGTTTATTGCATTTTTTGTTATAATATACAGGCAGAACATGACGTATACATATAAAAATGATATATTATGAATCTGCAGAGTCTGCCCGAAAGAACGATATCTAATCTGTCTGGGTCATTTAATAAAATGTGGCTTCAAATCGCGTTTTAAACATGATGAGCGAAAGCGGTAAAAATGAGCTGAGCACACAGCAGTGAAATGCAGGGTTAAGGGGTTAAACAGCATATCAGAGGAAGATTTAGTAGAGAAATGAACACTTCTCAGAAGCACAGGTGTTGTTTGATACATGTTCAGGAGACACCACACCCTCAGTCTGCATACAATGTATCAAATTCATCGGACCAGACTAATTAAAAGCACATGTTATTTCCAAACCCCAATTTACACCTGTTGTTTACGGCGTTTGAGAACACAGGTCATTTAGAGGTGAGAATCTTTGCACATTATTTTTTAATTCAATATCTAATAAACCGTTGCTTATAATATTCTGCAGTAAAGAGTCTCTTTATTTCTAGAATTTTTAGTAATTTTTAAGCATTTTTTATACTTTTTCAAATTTATTTTTTTTCGAACTCGAACCGAACACATCAAAATTGCAGTTCGCGAACTTGCGAACGGCTGTAAGGATCATCGCCGCCGGCGTAATAAAAAGCCTAAACCCAGTGCTGGCTCCTAGTAGTGAGACTTTCACAAGCAGTACCACTACTCACCTCTGCCGGTGAAATGCTCAGGTGTTGCCTAGATCACCTACTACTCCTGCATAAAACCAGGCCACACCTGAGACTCAGGACTTCCACATTGCCTTGGAAATATCCAAGCTGTTAGGAGCTACCTGCGATTCCTCCAAGAAACCTGTGACCCATACTCTGCTGGATCCTACCCTCTCAAGACTACCCCTGTTACAGTTCCACCTGGACTTATTATTTACAAACCTCCTGGACCTTCTGTTTACTACAGACCTCTGGACTTGTCATCTTCCTGGATCTCCCAAGTTTTCCTTACCTGGATCACAAGGACTTGCCCACGTCTCTAGTACTGATATATTCATATATATAACCTTAAGTATACTGTTTCTGTTTTCCCATTTGTTATCTGCAGTTCCCTGTAACCTGTATATATTCTGCTCTAGTTCCCTCTAGCCCTGTAACCTGTATATATTCTGCTCTAGTTCCCTCTAGCCCTGTAACCTGTATATATTCTGCTCTAGTTCCCTCTAGCCCTGTAACCTGTATATATTCTGCTCTAGTTCCCTCTAGCCCTGTAACCTGTATATATTCTGCTCTAGTTCCCTCTAGCCCTGTAACCTGTATATATTCTGCTCTAGTTCCCTCTAGCCCTGTAACCTGTATTCTGCTCTAGTTCCCTCTAGCCCTGTAACCTGTATTCTGCTCTAGTTCCCTCTAGCCCTGTAACCTGTATTCTGCTCTAGTTCTCTCTAGCCCTGTAACCTGTGTATATTCTGCTCTAGTTCTCTCTAGCCCTGTAACCTGTATTCTGCTCTAGTTCTCTCTAGCCCTGTAACCTGTATTCTGCTCTAGTTCTCTCTAGCCCTGTAACCTGTGTATATACATATATACACTTTCTCCTCCCCTATTACTTAGCTTTCTCCCACTTCTCTCGTTTACCCCTCCTAGATTCTGTTGTTGCCTCTGGCCTATCCCTTTTGTGCCATTTCTCAATAAATCCTTTATATATAAATATATCTGGTTTACTAGTATTCATTGCATATTGGCTCGTACCTACCGCCCCGGAACCAGCACCTTACAACGGCCAAAGTTCGAATCGAACTCCGAACTGATCGAACCGAACAGCTCATCCCTATTTATTAGTTATTGAATTAAAATGGGAATATTTTTAACATTGAAGTCTATGGGATTCACCTGAATAAACCTGTCAAATGAAACCACCTAGCAGCAGGGCATTTGGCAACTTTTTCTCTGCTATTCGGTGTTCTCTGAATAGATGAACCATTGCTTCTCTACGGGGGATTTCACTGCCCTCGAACAGACACCGTACGTGCAGACAATTCGCTAAAATTTGGCAAATTGCATGCTCTCAGAATAGCCGAATGGTCCCGAAATGTCTGGTTACTTTTCGGGGCTCTCTGAAAAAGCCTGCATGAATTATTTTTGTAATACAAGCAAATATTAATAAACACTTTTAACATGTATTTATACCCCAATAAAGTTCACTGACATGACAATTGATTGATTTGTCACTAAATCTACATATCTACCTCTGATTTTCCTCTAAATTGCAAATATAACTCCCAACTTTATGTAATTCCATAATCTCTGGTTTAGTCTTTAACGGTAGACCGTCTGTTTTCCAGGGACACCTCGTAATATTGAGAGAGAAGGTTAATCTGGGTTTGGGTTGCAATGGGGGAACAGATACTAAATTGGACCTAATAATGTGTAATTTAAACCCATTTAGTAATTTTTCTTACCCAGTATGATACGATGGAAATATATGTAAATATTTTCCAACACCATGTACATCTAGATAAAGAAATTTTTAATTTCAACATATTATATGCTCTTAAGCAAGTGTGTATATTAGACATATAATTGTAGCATCTCTGGAATGTATTTATTTTGTTAATTTTCCCACAAACCACGTGCATTGTCATCAATGCAAATAATTATATTGGAGAAAATGGAAAACTTGAAGAGTGACACTTGGAAAACCAATGATAAGATAACCAATGGTGGCTGGTGACATTTCAAGGTGGTTGGGTGCCAGACTTGAAAATAAATATTTTTAATTATAAATAGGAATATCGTCTATATAACGCTACTACCTCCAAAGAATGTGGTTGATCCCATATATAGGGAATAAACAATAGAGACATATTCCTATTAAATAAAATTGCCATAAATTCTATGGTTGCAAGTGTGATCCATAAGTGATATTCAGTATAAAAAAATCTAAAAGTGATTTTATTTATATTTGCTAAAAATGAAAACGGAATAGTGATCTCACCCATTTTATTTTAAATAACTCTGAGTACACAGAACTTAATTGTGTGAAAGAAAAAAATCCTGTTTACTGCTGCACATTTTTTTTTTTTTTTTTTTTTTTTTTGTATTTTTCACATTAAGGCAAATGTTGGGTGCATTTTCTGATATTAAGGGTTAAGGCAGGCACCATGTTTGGTGTGGAAAAAAAATTAATCCAGCATTCCAGCCTCACCCAGAGCTTGCTTTGGCTGGTTTGTTTGATGCCTTGCAGAGTTCTGTTAGCCAGCATCAGGGGGGAAGATAAACAGCTGTGGTTCGTGTTTTGAAGATCTTCAGTAGAGCCCTTATCACATTTCGGGCCGCTGGTCAGAGACAAATAGTCACGTAATCCTTCTTTTTTATTTTACTCTGCCTAGCAACAGTTGAGGAGACAATAACACTGCTTTAAGGGACATTTAAGAGACATTTATCAATCAGGCACATGTGAAATGACACAAAAAACAAGAACCATCTAAAATAGAATATATTGTTATCATGACTTTTCAAATTTTAAAATCTATCATTTAAATTTTATTTTTTTTATTCCAAAAAATATGGTAGGGCACTGCCCGATCTGCCCCTGTGGACGAGCTGCCATTGAAGGTAACCCCATCATGAGTCCACCATCAGAGATCCTTTAGCAATACGGAACATCACATTGTCAATGTGACTGCATTCAGCTGCCTCTGCTAAAGAAGCAGGATATATTTTAAATTTGAAAAAGGTTATGATAACACTATATTAAATATCAGGTTATTCTAGTGAAGGGAGAGCTCCTGTGAAGGATGTACTTATAGTTTCCTAGGCAGTGATAAACAAACTATGCGTTATGAATATGTAACTGAAAATAGTCAGCAAGTTTAGAACAAGCAAAAAATTCCCCAAGGTACCTGTCTGGAGGATGTGATGACAGCTTTGCATAAGAAATATAAACCGATGCAAAATATTCTACAATTTTTGAAGAAGACTCATCGTTGTGTTCACTAGACTATGGAATAAATTGTTGTATTTACCTTGTTATGCCAACTGATTTACCTTGTACTTACCAGCAGACACAAAAAGGCGTTGCAGCTGCAAACAGCTACTTATTGTTGACACATATTGCTTGATGTTTGAATTTATTTCCTGGTGATCTGGTTTGGTGGCATTCTTAGAGCTTGGAATATCCCTGTCATATACACCCTCCACCTCTTTGAGTGCTGGCCCATTACACCCAAAGGAAATGATGTAGGATGATGGAGGGCTCCCTAATCACATTTTGGCTGGAGCCCTTAAAAGGCTTAAGCTAGTCCAATTCTTAAAGGGTTACTAAATAAGGGCCGAACTTGCCACCGTACGGTGCAATTTCATTGCAGTTCGGCTATTCAGAGAGCTGTTAATTAGCCAAATACTGGCAAATGTGGTGCAGTTTGCCGCAGATCACTGCAATTCAGCGACAGTGAAATTGTCCTATAGAGAAGTAATGGTTAATCAATTAAGAGAACGCTCAACTGCATCAAAATATTGGCGAAATGCCCAGATTTACAGTGGTCAGTTCTTCAGGTTTAAACAGGCGAATCCCATAGGATTCAATGTTAAAAATTATTATAATTTTTAACCCTTTGCTCCTTTTGTTATGGTGCAAATTTGATGAGCAACCATGCTGGGATAGAACGTTATTCTATTTGTCATGACTCCACCCACTCCCACTTCTTCTTCCCTTCTCCCACCTCTTTTTCATTACACCTAATCATTTATCTTCTTCAACCCATTGTTTATTTTCTATTCCCTTTTTTTATTTTAGCAATTCTATTTTGTTTAGCTCTATACCTATTTAAAACTACATAAGGTTTAACCAACCTAGACGCCTACCCATAATTTGTGACAAACAAATCACCATTCCATGGGTTGACCAATTACTATTGTAAAATTGATGCTTCAGTTACTCATTATTATTACTATTACTTATACAATTGTAGCTGATTTTTGATTAACATCTAATGTCCTCCTTTGTAATTCACTGTATTTTTTTAAATATTTGTTTTCTGTCTTTTGTATTCGAAATAAAAACTAAAGTTTGGGAAAAAAAAGGAAAAAGAAAGTCTTTAGGGCTATATTACAAAAGCTGGTGCTAACTTAACCAGAGCTGTTGTAAACTTACCAGAGCCGTTATAGCCTATGGAGTTGTTAAGTTTACAACAGCTCTGGTTAAGGCTGGCTGTCCACTGACACCGTAGTCGGGCATCAAATACGGTGCCAGTACACAGCCGGCCTAAGTTAGCACCAACGTTGTAATACTGCCCTTGGTCTGCTATGCAGGGATATTAACTGGAAATGCCATTGTAGGACTTAAAACAGTAATAATAATTGTTAAGGAACTGATAATATTCTGGACATTTTTCCCCACAATGTTTAACAGGCAAAATAAATTACATTAATCGCTTTTTCCCTCCTCCATTGAAGTGAAAAGGCAGCAGCGTGTCCAATTAACAAGTGCTTGGCCCTATTCTGATCATAGGGTTAACTTAACCAGAGCTATTGTACACTTACCAGAGCCATTAAAGTCTATGGAGTTGTTAAGTTTACAGCAGCTCTGATCAAGGTTACGCCAGATTTGGAATAGAGCCTGCTACCTCCTGTAATATAATATAATTATCTAAATGATAGTAAAGTCAATTATGAAAGTGGTCAGGACGAGTCGAGTGTCCATGTATCTTTTTAAAGCTGTCAGAATGTGTAGAGTCCCCCCCCCCTCGCTGCCCCGATCTGGCAGAAATGCGGGATGAAGTGGTGGAGTTTCCTCCACCCTACCCAGCATCATAAACTGGGATTTTTAATTTCCCGGCTGCTGGTCACCAGATCAGTTACTATAGATGTTAGCATACAGAGCAAGTCAATAGCGGTGTGCATTTTACAATTCCAGAGATATCGGTAGTGAAGTGGTTAAGGGGCATAACCCATTTATCAATCAGGCACATGTGAAATGACACAAAAAACAGAACAACATAAAATTTAATATATTGTTATAACCATTTCATATTTTAAAATCTATCCTGCAATGTGGCTGCATTCAGTTCTGTCTCTGCTAAAGAAGCAGGATATATTTTAAATTTTAAAAATATCAAGTATATAGATTGGTGAATACAAATTATTGAACTTAAAACAATAGGACAATCTCCCAGGAGGTGGTTCACGCTCTCCTTATTCAAACAATAGAAACAACACGGAAGATACAATGTCCTATGAGACCAATATAATATGCAAAGTCTGAAGAATGAATATAGGTTGTTGATGGACTAACAAAACTCCTGGGGGAATAGACGTCCTTGGAGTAGGTGGAACAATTTTCTTCTGGATATTGTATTAACTGGTATGGGTAAATCCACCCTCCGTAACCAGCTGGTTAGGATCTCTGAACATATCCCATTACAGGAAATCACCACAGGGTACCAAAATAAAAGATTTATTATGCATATGAATTAAAACAAATATAAAAAGCATAAAAGTCCAACGCGCTTCGTCTGGGAAACCAGGCTTCCTCAGGGGCAATGTATCAACCAGTAAACAAAGCAATTAATAGTGATGTCAGCATATAGAGCAAGTCCATAGCGGTGTGCTATTTACATTTCCTATGCTATGCAAGTTGCATAGGAGTGCAAATTGTGTAGCAACAATTCAGGGACTTCTGGACTCGGGAGTCCCTGAGCAGAATTAGTGAGGGTCAAGAGTTGAGAAAAATCACCTTAAATAAAATAAATAAAAAATATAATTGACAGAGGCTGTCAGCAGCATCTGCCCAATTATTTAAGAGCAAAAAAGGAGAACTCTATTTTTACTAGAGTATTCCTTTAAATTAAAACTGTGCTACTTAGATAGCATAATGTAGTAATGTTTAGACATGTGCAGAATGAAAAAAAATTGTTTTGTCTTGTTTCGGATCGATTTGTTACATGTTTTAATTAGTTTTGGTGCATTCATTATGTTACCGTAATTCATATTTCATATTCCTTATTTCGTTTTTATTAGTAATTCATATTTCAGATCGATTCGTATTTCGTTTTTATTAGTTATTTATTATTTTGGATCGATTTGTTATTTTGTTTTTATTAGTTATTTCGGAATGTGATACAGATGAATTAATTACTTAGATTAGGGTAAAAAAAGGAAATACACAGTCCCCCTGTCCTTTGTGCTGAAACCTATTCCTAATTATTTTAAAACAATAGGTTTCAGGTTGAATAGGTTACAGCACCAAGGACAGCCCACCAAATGCAGCCAGACTGAAGAAAAGAAAAAAAAAAAAGCTGCAAAGAAAAAAAGACTCGTTTTAAAATAATTAGGAATCCAAAAATCTCACCAAAAAAATCCAGAAAAATGCTTAAATTAAAAAAAAAACTTGCAGAAAAAAGAGTAAACGGTGAAATACTGTAAATATTTAATAAATATAGGGGAACATTTTTGCATTGAAGCCTGTGGGGTTTGCCTGTTAAACCCCTTCACTGCTGAGTCATTTCACCTCTGTGTGCTGAGCTAATTTTTACTGGTTTTGCTCATCATGTTTAAAAGCGATTTGAAGTCAAGTTTTTATTATGCAACTCGGACAAAGTCAGGGTTATCCAAAGAGATTCGAAAAGTCACCGCACGTTCGGTGACTTTTCATTCTCTTCAATTCGGTTCCTTTTGCCGATTGCATTTCGGTGACCCTGCGGTGTATTCAGCAAGCACCACAGGGTCCCCGAATTGCAGGGAAAAGCTGCCGCAAACCTGACGAAAACTAACCGAATGCACTCTGAAAACAAGCAAAAACATCTGGATTAACCTTCGAACAGGAGCCGAACATGAGCCGAATCACACAGAGCCGAAGCAGCTGTGACGTAGAGGAGGCAGTGAATAAATTAGCAAAACCATTTGTATGAATCTGGGAAAATGAAACGCTGTTTGCAAAGAAACTACTGAGCGAAAATGTCTGAAATTTTCACAGGAGGTCCAGGGAATGATAATAAAGAGGGCTGTTACAAAAAAAATAAGTAAACTGAAAAAAAAATCAAAAAAAAAATCGGACTTTTAAAAAAAAAATAAAAAAATCTGAAAAATGCTTAAAGTATCCTAAAAAATCTATAAATAAAGAGACTTTTTGCTGCAGAATTTTATAATGAACGGTTTATTAGATATTGAATTAAAACGGGAATATTTTTAACATTGAAGTCTATGGGATTCTCCTGAATAAATTTGCCGAATTAAACCACCGAATGGCAGGGCATTAGGGGAACCTTTCACTGCTGGTTTGTGTTCTCTGAATAGCCGAAGCAGTGCTTTTTCATGGTGATTTCACTGCCCTCGAACAGGCACCGTATGTGCAGGCAATTCGCCAGGATTTGGCGAATTGCCTGCTCTCTGGATAGCCGAATGGTCAGGAAAGGTAACCGAACGCTGATTTTCAGCGTTCGGTTACCTTTCTCAAGCAATTCGGATCTCTTTGGATAACCCTGAGTATATATCTTTTTTTTCGGCAGATTCATAATATATCATTATTCTATGTATACATCATGCCCTACCTTACTATTTTAACAAAAAATGCAATAAAATTTGAATTTTTAAACATCTACAGCATGAATTGTGATTTTATCATCCGAGCCTTTGCGGTTACATATTCTAAAAGGGGAATGTTTGTTAAAAAAAATTAGAAATGAGAACTCGTTACTTTCTATTCTGGGAAATTAAGTGATTTTTAGCTAAAAGCCCCATAGAAAAAATCGTTAGTGCAGCATCATTGTTCACATTATAAATGAAATGGGAACAATATTGGTGCATTAATAAAAAAACACAAAAAATAAAAGATGTTTTTTTTTTGTTTTCTTTTATTATTTTTATTATTATTTTATTCGTACTTTGAACATGGTCATGTTTGGTATCATTACCAGGCCATACTCTGGCTTTTCCAATGATACTAAACATGCCCCTCTAGCTGACACCGATCGGGAGATACGTGGGTTCAAAGGAACCCTCTATCTTCACTATAGGATTTCCTTAGGAAATCCCTGGGCAGCTAGGGGTTACCCAGCTAACTAATGTCATTGCGCCATGCGCGATGATGTCAGGTGATGAGGAGGGATCTGGAGGTGGAGCTTCCATCTAAGATGGTGGCCCCCACCGGAAAATGCTGCGATCCAGCGCCGAATGGTGCCGAATCGCGGACCGGCACTGCAGGGGTTAAAGTCAGGCATCACTTGAAAGAGCACCTCTGTCCTTTTCAGCAGTGCCTGCCTTTAAATTTTACCTCCTCCCAATAGGGAAAGAGAGGGATCCGAAAGGACCAACCCTTCTTTCAGGCGATTTTCCGGCTTTGCCGGGTCGCTGCCTGAAAATGACATCATCCGTGCCAGGCGGGATCTCAAAAGCAGCGTTGGACTTCGAGGAAGTCAGAATGCCATGGGACCCCGGAGGAGAGAGGTGAGTATCCGAGGGAGCACCTGGTTAGTGGAAGACGTGTGGGGAACGTCCTCCACATATAGCGGGAGACTTCCATGATGTCCCCCACACCTCTTCCGCAGTGAAAGGGTTAAGCCTGTTGAATGAACCCCCGAAAATCAGGGTATTTCACTGACATTTTGGTACTGTTCAGGGTTCTCTGAATAGCTTAACCATTACTTGTCTATGGGGAATTTCACTGCCACCAAACTGCACTGAATGGCACCATGGCGCTGTCCATGGCCTGTGGTGCTGAATATAACAGATTCAGCACCACGGCCAATGAGCAGGGACACGGTGCTGAATCTAAGTGAAACGGTACAACAAATCGATTCATAAAAATGGAATCAATTCGTTGTATTTTGTTTCGTTCCATTTTCATTCTGTTTTGGATGGAACCGATTCGTTATTGTGGACGTGCTTCCGAAATACAAATTGGCAAATTTCGTCCAAATTTTGATTCGGAACAAAACATAAAATGTAACACACATCTCTAGTAATGTTAGATCCTGCTTGCACAGATTCAAACAATAATAAAAATCAAAGACAATGGCAAATGTAGGTGGGTATGAAGGGTTCCTGCACTAATAACACTGTGAAAAAATATATTTTTACTTGTTAATATAAGTTTTCCAAATGCTACCCATTGAAACAACTGTCTTATTGAACAAATATATAGTTCCACCTAAAACAAAAGCTGAACCTGTTGTTAGAGTACATTTGACAAAAGCAAACAGTGTTTAAATCAAACATGATAACATTGGCAGCTCAGTCTATTTCAATTGGGTGAGAAGAGGAAACATGTATAACAGGAGCGTAACTTTATCATATTGAACAGACACAAAGTCAATCATAAAACTAAAGTATTTCTGGATTACCATTAACATCACAGACAATCAAACTATGATTAATAAAAGTGCCACATGATACAGTTTATGTCTTATGGTCTACAAACTGCGAGAAAATAAAGTTTTTGCTAAAAATCATTGTAAGATCCAGTTTTTTTTTTTACAGGGAGCCTCACCGCCAGCAGCCCATTCATTAATGCAGTCGCCATCTTCCTATTCAACAGCTCCAGTATCGGACTCTGGGAGACCGAATCCGGAGCTATCTGTTCGGCGGCGGCACTGCAGCATGCCTCCCACACTCGTAACGTGAGTCTGGGAGCTGCATGCTACATTGGCCCGCCCCCTCTCGCGTGACCTGCGAGATTCAAGTTGGCGTGTCACCTGACCCACCAACATGACATCACACACACGAGAAGAGGAGGCACCAGCGCGAAGGAGGAGAGTGGAGCCAGCGTGGAGGAGCAGCTCAGGCCACATCTGGTGAGTAGCGATGGGGGGGGGGGGGCTGGGATTGGACCTGCCTGGTTTAAAAAAACACAAGGAACTGCCTGTTTTTTTTTTTAAAAAAAACGAGAACCTGCCTGGTTTTAAAAAAGTAGGGACCTGCCTGGTTTTAAAAACAACAGGACCTGCCTGGTTTTAAAAAAATGGGACCTGCCTGGTTTAAAAAAAAAAACAGGATCTGCCTGGTTTTAAAAGAAACGGGACCTGCCTGTTTTTTAAAAAATGGGACTTGTCTAGAAACTAAAAGGGGGACCTGCTTAGAAACTAAAAATGGGCCCTGCCTAGAAACAAAAAAGGGGGACCTGCGTAAAAAGAAGGTAGGGGGCCATGGGAGGTAATGAAGACTGGGATTGGCCGGGGGTGTCAAAAAAGCTGTAGAGCTCTTTGATACGCTCATACACACCACACATTACTGTGAGTTTTATTGCAATGGATTCTATGATACGCTCATACACAGCACATTGTTGTGAGTTTTATTGCAACATTCCCCTGGGGTGTAGGAGGGTTATGACTATGTATGTGAACATATGGCTGTGTGTGTAAATGTATGTATTTGTCTTTAAACAGACTGCTGTGTGTAAAATTCTGCACCTGTGTCCTTCTTCCAGCGTTGCCCCCTTGCCCTGCATCCAAAAGGCTGGTATTAGAAACATAGAAACATAGAAAAATGTCGGCAGATAAGAACCTTTTGGCCCATCTAGTCTGCCCAATTACATGGATTCTTAACCTGGATTTATCTTTTGTTTAGGATAGCCTTATGCCTATCCCATGCTTGCTTAAATTCAATTACTGTTTTGGCCTCTACCACTTCAACTGGAAGGCTGTTCCATGTATCCACCACCCTCTCAGTAAAATAATGCTTCCTGATGTTACTTTTAAACCTTTGCCCCTCTAATCTAAGACTATGTCCTCTTGTTTTGCTACTTTGTTTCCGTTTAAATATACTCCCTTCCTCTACCTTGTGGATTCCCTTTACTTATTTAAATGTTTCTATCATATCTCCTGTGTCTCGTCTTTTTTCCAAGCTGTACATGTTAAGATCATTAAGCCTTTCCTGGTAACTTTTCTCCTTCAAGCCGTACACCATTTTAGTAGCCCTTCTCTGAACTCTCTCTAAGATGTCTATAATCCTTCTGGAGATACGGTCTCCAGTACTGCACACAATACTCCAAGTGAGGTCTCACCAGTGCTCTGTACAGTGGCATGAGCACTTCCCTTTTCCTACTGCTAATACCTCTCCCTACACAACCAAGCATTCTGCTAGCATTTCCTGCTGCTCTATTACATTGACTACTTACCCTTAGATCCTCTGAAATAATAACCCCTAAATCCCTTTCCTCAGATGTTGAGGTTAGGACTGTATCAAATATTCTATATTCAGCCCTTGGGTTTTTACGTCCCAGGTGCATTATCTTGCACTTATCCACATTAAAACTCAATTGCCACAGCTCCATTTTTTTAGTTTACCTAAATCATTTGTCATTTGGCTGATCCCTCCAGGGATGTCAACCCTGTTGCAAATCTTTGTGTCATCAGCAAAAAGACATACTTTTCCATTAATACCTTCTGCAATATCACTAATAAAAATATTAAAGAGAATGGGTCCAAGTACTGACCCCTGCGGTACCCCACTGGTAACAAGACCTTGCGCCGAATAAACTCCATTTACCACAACCCTCTGTTGCCTGTCACTCAGCCACTGCCTAATCCATTCAACAATATTGGAATCCAAGCTCAAAGATTGCAATTTATTGATAAGCCTTCTATGCGGAACAGTGTCAAAAGCCTTACTGAAATCTAAATAACCAATGTCTACTGCACCACCTGTGTCTATTATTTTTGTTACCCAATCAATAAGATTAGTTTGGCATGATCTCCCTGAGGTAAACCCATGTTGTTTCTGATCCTGTAATCTATGTGTTTTTAGATGTTCAACAATCCTTTCCTTTAACATGGTTTCCATTAATTTCCCCACTACTGATGTAAGACTAACTGGCCTATAGTTCCCCGATTCCTCCCTACTACCCTTCTTGTAAATGGGCACAACATTTTCTAATTTCCAGTCTTCTGGGATGGCTCCCGTTAGCAAGGATTGGTTAAATAAATCTGTTAACGGTTTTGCTATTACATCACTGAGCTCTTTTAATAATTTAGGGTGGATCCCATCAGGCCCCATTAACTTATTTGTCTTTACTTTAGACAGCTGCGGTAGAACCTCCTCCTCTGTAAACTGATATGTAAATGTCTCGTTAGTGTTTCCTCCTAACTGAGGTCCCTTTCCTTCCTTTTCTTCTGCAAAGACTGAACAAAAATATTCATTGAGGCAGTCGGCGAGACTTTTATCCTCTTCTACATACCTTCCTTCCTTTGTTTTTAATCTAACTAATCCTTGTTTTACTTTTCTTTTCTCGTTTATGTATCTAAAAAATGTTTTGTCCCCCTTTTTTACTGACTGAGCTATTTTCTCTTCTGCGTGTGCTTTGGAAGCTCTTATAAATTGCTTTGCCTCTTTCGGCCTAATCTTATAGGTTTGCCTATCTTCTTCACTCTGAGTTTTTTAATAATTATTGAATGCTGTCTTTTTGTTCTTCCTAGAATCGCCACATTATCTGCTGCCTGCACTCCACAAAGTAAGAATGACAGCGTTGGTAGCATTGTGAGGTGTGCCCCTGGGTGCACTTAATATGAAAGAGGTAAATTATAGTTGAACAGGCAAATAGCTGAAATTCGACTTTTAGAAGTGTTTTCCGAATGTGTAAAATTGCCTCTTTCCTTAAAGGGTTAATAAAGGAGAATTTATTAGGACACGAAAAATACAGGGTTATTCAAAGAGCTCCAAATTGCTGACAAAAGGTAACCGAACGCTGAAATTCAGCGTACGGTTACCTTTCCTGGCCATTTGGCTGTCCAGAGAGCAGGCAGTTCACCAAATGTGCGAGGGCAGTGAAATCCCCATAGAGAAGCAGTGCTTCGTCTATTCAGAGAGCAGAAACCAGCAGTGAAAAGTTGCCAAAATGCCCTGCCATTCGGTAGTTTCATTCGACAGGTTTATTCAGGAGAATCCCATAGGCTTCAATGTTAAAAATATTCCTGTTTTAATTCAATATCTAATAAACCGTTCATTATAATATTCTGCAGTAAAGAGTCTCTTCATTTTTTAATTTTTTAGGATCTTTAAGGTATTTTTGGGGATTTTTTGCAAACCTTTTTTTTCCGTTTTTTTTTTAATCGTTTTTTCTTTTTTCTGTAACAGCCCTTTTTATTATCATTCATTGGATCTTATATCTAAATTTAAGACATTTTCGTTCTGTAGTTTCTTTGCAAACAGCGTTTCACTTTTCAAACATTCAAGCGTACTATTTTTTTTTTCTTCACTCCATTCGTCTGCGGTGTCGGGTTTTTCCGGCGGCCGCTCTGCGCAGTGATCAGCTCCTGCTCGGGTTTCTCCGGTGTGTTCGGCGGGGATAATCCAGATGTTTTTGCGGGTTTCGGTGTGCGTTTGCCCTGGTTTTGCAGTGAGTTTTCGGCGAGTTTATGGCGACTTTTCTCTGCATTACGGCGGCCCTGTCGTGCTTGCTGAATACACCGCAGGGTCGCAGAAATGGGATCGCCAAATCACACCGAATTGAAGAGAACGAAAAGTCACCGAACGTGCGGTGACTTTTGATTCTCTTTGAATAACCCTGATAGTCATAATAATCCATTTTTCCCTGGGCGTGAGAGTACCCCCACCTTTTTTTCCAGAAAAAAAGCACTGGTAAGATCCATGGTGGAATAAGTTGGGTTTGCTAATGGATGTACTTGTGAATGTCTAGATCCTTGATAAACTCTATAATGGCGGTTGTAGCTGTTGCTAAATTTCCATAAAATACACATGAGGCAACTATAAATGCCAAAGAGGATTTATTTATTTACAAACAACCCAACATGTAGACATTATTTAACCTTCCGTCCTATACCCATGTCAGCAAGATAGTAATTTAAACATGTGTACAGTATCCAATTTAAAAATACATTACTTAAGCTACTGAATGATAATACAAAAGAGAAACAATGTTTTCATCAAATCACGGCTCAAAAATCATTCAGCAATCTGTAAATAAACAATCAGCAATCAATCTCACGCGCAGCCCCCACTTGAACTGTCTTTGCACTTATGTAGGTACTCAATATCGCTATGTTCACTTGGCTGCATAGCAACAGATTTTTTTGTAAAGTTTAATCCTTTCACTATGGATGCTGTATGGAGTACATCAGCATTTATTGCATTTGTTGTGGACGACATCCCACCACATGTCATTTGTTATACATACCATTCCGCTGATCCACCATTGAGCTTCAGTTCTTTCATCCTAGAATGCCTGACAGAGTGTCTGGTGGATCCAAGGGAAGCACCAATGAGTGGACATGTCATGACATTGTGATGTCCGGTACACCCCATAACTCTAGCATTTACTGGAGAGGATTTAATGGTGCAAGCAAGAGTCTTTTGGACACCTGTATCTCCACATCTCTACATCTCTAAAGGTTACATGAGGTGTCACTGGAAAGGACAGAATCTGGCCTATACATTGACACCATACATGATCAGTTAATGAAAAGTAGTCATGTTATGTTTTTTTGTTGTTGTTCTAAATCAACAGCATTGTTCACTTTTCCATTGTAAAGTGAACAATGCCACTGCAATAACTCATCTTCTCATTTTCCATGCCAGCAGCATGTGTCCACAAGGAGCTATTCCAGCGTGGCTCTCTGTTCTCATCTTGAGTCAGTATTCTGCATAGGAAAACCAGCTCTCAGAGCCTGGTGCTGATTTTGCATATTTTCTATAAAATATGTATTTTTTAAAAAAACAATTAAAAATAGACACACAAATACAAGGATCCTTTTCTTTCACTGAGTATCATTGGTCAGCTTATGTGGCACCAGTGTTATAGAAGCCTCCTTGTTATTTTTTTCAGCATACTGCACCATGATGTATTCAAGCAAAAAATGTAATCCTGTATCAGATGTGACACAATTCCCCAGATTTTTTGTTTTTACAACCAACAATTCAAACAAAACAGATGAGAAATGGTGGATCAGGTAACTAAGCTAGATTATAAAGCAAACCTCATAGTAAAATGTCACAAAGCCACATACAATGTATAATATTAAGGCATGTATTAAAATATGTTATTAGAACTAGGGATGAGCTGTTCTGGTTCGGACGGTTCGGGGTTCGACCCGAACTTAGCCTGTTCGAGCAGATCGCGAACCCCGAACATTTCCGGGTGTTCGCCGCATGTTCGACCACAATGGACCACAATGCATTTTCCCACTGCCTGAAGCTCGTAATTGGCTACAGCCTTGCACCTGACCACAGGTCTGGTGCAAGATTGGTTGAACACTATGCCAATCACCGCTCAGAGTACTGATTGGGCAAATTTTGCCCAATCATGGGCTCACAGAGCTAAGTCCCGCAGCACACTATATAAGGTTTCAACGCAGCGCTTTCTGCACGCATTTCAGAGGAGATTTCAAAGAAGATAGTTGTGTGTGTTGTTACTGCCGGTCTGCCACGCTTACTGGGGGGGTCTGGGGGGGTCTCATTTCGACCAAATATCAGGGATGTGTGTCTTGTCACTGTGCCAGCAAGTTTTTTTGGGGTTTACAACTTTATTTAAAACATTTGTGTATTGAGGTGATTTTCTGGGTCTTGTCACATTGTGCCAGCAAGTCTTTTTGGGTCTCATTTATACCAAATATCAGGGAATTTAGGTGATGTGTGTCTTGTCACTGTGCCAGCAAGTTTTTTTGGGGTTTACAACTTTATTTAAAACATTTGTGAATTAAGGTGATCTTCTGGGTCTTGTCACCACTGTGCCAGCAAGTCTTTTTGGGTGTCATTTATACCAAATATCAGGGAATTTAGGTGATGTGTGTCTTGTCACTGTGCCAGCAAGTTTTTTTGGGGTTTACAACTTTATTTAAAACATTTGTGAATTAAGGTGATCTTCTGGGTCTTGTCACCACTGTGCCAGCAAGTCTTTTTGGGTGTCATTTTTACCAAATATCAGGGAATTTAGGTGATGTGTGTCTTGTCACTGTGCCAGCAATTTTTTTGGGGGTTTACAACTTTCTTTAAAACATTTGTGAATTGAGGTGATCTTCTGGGTCTCGTCACACAGCCAGCAATTATTTTTGGGGCTCACTAATTTCTTTAAAACACTTGTGAATTAAGGTGATCTGTGTCTCGTCATACAAAAAGTACCACGCTGTATTTTGGGGCTCACTAATTTCTTTAAAACACTTGGGAATTAAGGTGATCTGTGTCTCGTCATACAAAAAGTACCACGCTGTAATTTGGGGCTCACTAATTTCTTTAAAACACTTGGGAATTAACCACTTCAATGCTGAGGACGCGCTCAGCGCGTCCTCAGCATTACCGCTGGTATGCGGAGGACGCGCTGAGCGCGTCCTCCCATTGGGGTCAGCGTTCGGCCGGGTTCCGGCCGATCGCTGGCCCCCCCGGTGCGGGCTGACATCCTCGATGTCAGCCCGGCATCCGGAACCGCAGCCGTTGAAATTAGGTGTCATCGCGGCAGCGCGATGACACCTAATTCAGGCGCCCCCCGCATGTGCGGAGGAGGCGCCTGAAAGGGAGGGAGGGAGGTCCTTCGGACCTCTCTCCCTCCCGATCGGCGGCTCTGCGGGGGTTAACCCAGGCATCATTTGGAAGGGCACAGCCTGCCCTTCCAAATGGTGCCTGGCATTAACCCCTGGGGAGCTGGATCGCGAATCGGCGCTGAAAAGCGCCGGTTCGCGATCCTTTCCCGGAGCTGGCCGACATCTTGGATGTCGGCCAAGCCTCCGGGAACTCCCCCTGAGGACTGGCGTCATCGTGCGTAGCACGATGACGCCAGTCCTGGACTTAACCCCTAACTGCCACCAACGGTGGAGATAGGGAGTTCCAATGAACTCCCTATCTCCCGATCCGTGGCAGCTAGGGGTTAAAGTTTGGTATGGTTGTATCAGCCAGAGCATGGCCGTTCCAACGATACCAAACACTAATGAGAAAAAAATTTGTAAAAAAAAAAAATTAAAAATATTTTAAAAAATTATAAAAAAAATAAACACTTTTTTTTATTTTTTTTGGTTTGTTAATGCAGCAATATTGTTTCCATTTCAATTATAATGTGAACAATGATGCTGCACTAACGATTTTTGTATGCGGTGCGTTTGTTAAAAATAGTGTAATTTTCCCCAAAAAAAATGTAACGAGACCCCATCTCTAATTTTTTTAACAAGCGCACCCCATACAAAATATAACCGCAATTGCTCGCATGTTAAAATGTGAAAAAAAACACTTTACACATTGTAAATTATTGAAAATACATATTTTATTGCATTTTTTGTTATAATATACAGACATGACATAACGTATACATATAATAATGACATATTATGAATCTACCGAGTCTGACGGAAAGAACGATATATAATATGTCTGGGTCATATACTAAAATAAGCCTTCAAAACACGTTTAAACATGATGAGCAAAACCGGTAAAAATGACCTCAGCACAGGGGCGGGAAAAGCCTCAGCAGCGAAAGGGTTAAGGTGATCTGTGTCTCGTCATACAAAAAGTACCACGCTGTATTTTGGGGCTCACTAATTTCTTTAAAACACTTGGGAATTAAGGTGATCTGTGTCTCGTCATACAAAAAGTACCACGCTGTATTTTGGGGCTCACTAATTTCTTTAAAACACTTGGGAATTAAGATGATCTCTGTCTCGTCATACAAAAAGTACCACGCTGTATTTTGGGGCTCACTAATTTCTTTAAAACACTTGGGAATTAAGGTGATCTTCTGTGTCTCGTCACACAGCCAGCAATTTTTTTTGGGGCTCACTAATTTCTTTAAAACACTTGTGAATTAAGGTGATCTGTGTCTCGTCATACAAAAAGTACCACGCTGTATTTTGGGGCTCACTAATTTCTTTAAAACACTTGGGAATTAAGGTGCTCTGTGTCTCGTCATACAAAAAGTTCCAAGTTGTATTTTAGGGCTCACTAATTTATTTAAAACACTTGGGAATTAAGGTGATCTGTGTCTCGTCATACATACAGTACCACGCTGTATTTTGGGGCTCACTCATTTCTTTAAAACACTTGGGAATTAAGGTGATCTGTGTCTCGTCATACAAACAGTACCACGCTGTATTTTGGGGCTCACTAATTTCTTTAAAACACTTGGGAACTAAGGTGATCTGTGTCTCGTCATACAAACAGTACCACGCTGTATTTTGGGGCTCACTAATTTCTTTAAAACATTTGTGAATTAAGGTGATCTGTGTCTCGTCATACATACAGTACCACGCTGTATTTTGGGGCTCACTAATTTATTTAAAACATTTATGAATTAAGGTGATCTGTCTCTTGTCACTGGCTGCCAGCTATCAGTGTGTCTCACTGAGTTATACCAGAGTTATTTAACTCTTTATACCAGAGTTGAATCAGAGTTCTGTATATATTAATCTATATATCACTCACCATGTCTGAAAGAACAAAAAGGACAGGCAGACGCTCCCAGACACAGATAAGAGGGTAAGCAGCCCCTGTGTCGGGAGGCTGTGTCTCTGGTCATGGTGGATGTGGTGCATCCTCTGCAGGGGCACGCTTGTCCTTTCTAACTGGTGCTGGCCGTCTTAAGCAGCAGCAACATACAGAGGGCTTGGTGGATTGGCTAACCAGGCCATCCTCATCCTCCGAGTCCTCTGCCAGCCAGGCTTCTAGTGCTTTACAGTCCACCTCAGCTGCCAAAGCATCTAATGCAGCCTCCATGTCCACAGCTACTCCTGCCGTAGCCTCGCTATCACACACGGAGGAGTCCGCTGAATTGTTTGACTACAATGAGAGGGACATGCTGCTTGAGGATGCACAGCAAGTACAGTGCTCTGATTCAATCTCTGAGGTTGAGCAAGAGAGTATAATCAACCTAGAGGAAGGGGGTGCCAGTGATGACACACAAATAACTGGCACTCATGTTGCCCCAGCAGCTGCAGCATACTGCCAAGTTGTCTCCAGTGACGAGGAGATAGGGGGTGAAGATGACATTGATGATGTTGAGGTCACTGACTCCACCTGGGTGCCAGATCGAACTGAGGAATCAAGTGAGGAGGAGGGGGGAGGAGGAGGAGGAGGCACAGCAAACACGAGGCACAACATCCTCTGTGACCAACCGTAGCACTAGCCAGTCCAAGGCATCACATGTCAGAGCTGCTCTGGTGCAGAGCACTGTTGTCTCAAAGAACACATGCAGGAACTCTGCTGTCTGGGAGTTCTTTAAGAACTGTGCAGCAGACCCCACCATTGCTATTTGTAATCTATGTCAGAGGAGGCTGAAGCGTGGGATAAACACCGGACACTTGGGTACCACGTGCTTGAGGCGACATATGAACAAGTGCCACACATCCCGTTGGGGCAAAACTTTGCGTAGGTCCTCCTCCTCCTCATCTGTCTCTACCCACACTGTATGTCCTGCCATGCAATTGCCTACAACCTCCACCGACAGGGATGATGCTACAGTAATGGATGTACCAGCAGGTCCTTCCTCACAATGTGACATCATCCCAGTAGCTGAAGATTTACGCAGTCAGATTACGTTGCCGCAGCTGCTGCAGCGAAAGAAAAAATATAGTCCCAACCATCCCCAAGCACAGCGTCTAAATGCCAGCTTAGCAAAATTACTCGCATTGCAGCTGCTGCCTTTCCAGCTGGTGGACTCTGCTCCCTTCCATGAATTTGCTGAATTCGCTGTACCACAGTGGCAGGTCCCAAAACGCCATTACTTTTCACGCAAGGCCATTCCAGCACTATACCAGCACGTGGAAGACAATGTTATCCAGTCATTGGGAAAGGCAGTCAGCAGCAAGGTGCATGTCACTTTAGACACGTGGTCCAGCAAGCATGGACAGGGTCGTTACATTTCCTTCACGGCACACTTGGTAACTCTGATTGCAGCTGGGAGGGATCCAAGACGGGGCTCTGTGCTGGAGCTTGTTCATCCACCACGCCTATAGAAAGCTGCTTGTATGAGGTCTGTCTGCTCCACCACCACCACCTCTTCCTCCTCCTCCTCCTCCTTCTCTGTCTCTGGTGAAGTGGCAGTTAAACCGACGCCTGACAGGGTCTACGCAATGGCTCAAGCAAAAAGATGCCATACTGTGCTTGAGCTGGTTTGTTTAGGGGACAGGAGCCACACCGGGTCAGAAATTTTGTCAGCTCTGCAGGGACAGGTGCAGAGATGGTTAACACCACGCCAGCTTCAGCTGGGAATGATCGTCTGCGATAATGGCAGCAACCTTCTCTCCGCCCTACGCAAGGGTAAATTGACGCATGTACCATGCCTAGCACACGTCCTAAATCTGGTGGTACAGCGTTTCCTAACCAAGTACCCAGGGCTGCCAGAGCTTCTCAGCCAGGCCAGAAAAGTCTGCAGCCACTTCAGACGGTCATTCCCAGCAAGTGTTCGCCTGACAGAAATTCAAAGAGAATTCCACCTTCCCACAAACCGTCTGATCTGTGACATGCCCACCAGGTGGAATTCGACATTAGCAATGCTGCAGCGTCTGCACAAGCAGCAGAGGGCCATCAACGAGTACCTGTGTGAGTATGGCACAAGGACAGGTTCAGGTCAACTTTCCCCCCCCCCGCAGTGGCTGATGATCAAGGATGCATGCACTGTACTGTCACCATTTGAGGAGGCAACGAGGATGGTGAGCAGGGACAGTGCATGCATCAGTGACACAATTCCTTTAGTGTTCCTGCTGGAGCACACTCTGCGGGGAATTATAGATGTGGCTCTAGAGGCAGAGCAGCGGGAGGAAGAGGAGGCCTTCCCTAGCTCTCAAGGCCCCAGTCTTTCCGCAGACAGCATTCCAGCGGGTCCTACTCAGATCAGACAGGAGGAGGATGAGGAGGAGGAGGACTACTTAAGTAGTGGGTGCATTGAAGGTGGGGATTCCTCAAGGCAGGGTTTTGTGTGCCCAGAAACAGAAGGGCTTGTGCGTGGCTGGGAGGAGGAAGTGCACGATACGGTCATCCTCATTGACCATGAAGACTTGGCAGCTAATGCCACCTCCACCTACGCTGCATGGGCTCCCTAATGATGCAAAGCCTGCTAAAGGACCCCAGGATTCGTGCTATCAAGGAGAGGGATCATTACTGGTTGGCAACCCTTCTTGATCCACGATACAAGGGGAAAGTTGCAGAGCTCATCCTGCCCGCACAGAGGGAGCACAGGATGACAAAACTTGAGGATGCTCTAAAGCGAAACTTGTGTAACACCTTTCCAGGCACTGTTAGATTACCAAGTGCTGACACACGTGCTTCTGAGGCTGCAGGTGATCAGAGGAATAGCGGTGAAGGCCAGGGCTGCTTGACTGATGCATTTTAAAACTTTTTTAGTCCTCGACGCCCAGGGACATCAAATGTAGACACCCATTGCCAGTGTCTTCACCATATGGTGCAGGACTACCTAGGGGCAAGGGCAGACCTTGATACCTTTCCAGCAGATGATCCACTGGCTTACTGGGTGTTGAGATTGGATCACTGGCCAGAACTTAGCCAATATGCTATGCAGCTACTAGGTTACCCTTCATCTAGCGTGCTTTCCGAAAGGACGTTCAGTGCCGCTGGAGGAGGTTTTGTCACAGACAAAAGAGTGCGTCTGTCCACCGACTCTGTAGACCGGCTGACATTTATAAAAATGAATCAGTCCTGGATCAGCAGCTATCAATCCCCTGATGCTGAAGTAATGGAATAGATAGGGGATGTCCACTTCTGCATTCACAAAACCTCCAGCACTGAACTCTTCCACAATACCACAAAAGGGTTACGGTGTGAAGGCACTTGCTGCCATGAAAGGCACAATATCTGGCTGCACTGACGCCCATTAAAAAAAACAAAAAAACGTTTCAATATAGGACCACACGGTCCACCCCTGCACTCTTCCAAAATACCAGAGGGGTTACTGTATGATGATACTTGCTGGCCTGGCACCAAAGGCACAATATCTGGGTGCACTGACACCTTAACCAGATGCATATCTTTTCAATATAGGACCACATGGTCCACCCCTGCACTCTTCCACAATACCACAGAGAGGTTACTGTATGATGATACTTGATGGCCTGGCATTAAAGGCACAATATCTGGGTGCACTGACGCCCATTAACAGAAAAAAAAAACACTTTTCAATATAGGACCACATGGTCCACCCTGCACTCTTCCACAATACTACAGAGGGGTTACTGTATGATGATACTTGATGGCCTGGCATTAAAGGCACAATATCTGGGTGCACTGACGCCCATTAACAGATAAAAAAAAACACTTTTCAATATAGGACCACATGGTCCACACCTGCACTCTTCCACAATACTACAGAGGGGTTACTGTATGATGATACTTGCTGGCCTGGCACCAAAGGCACAATATCTGGGTGCACTGACGCCCATTACCAGATCAAAAAAATTTCAATAAAGGACCACATTGTCCACCCCTGCACTCTTCCACAATACCACAGAGGGGTTACTGTATGATGATACTTGATGGCCTGGCATTAAAGGCACAATATCTGGATGCAATGACGCCCATTAACAGATAAAAAAAAACACTTTTCAATATAGGACCGCATGGTCCACCCCTGCACTCTTCCACAATACCACAGAGGGGTTACTGTATGATAGTACTTGCATGCCTGGCACTAAAGGCACAATATCTGGGTGCACTGCCATTGACGCCTGTATCAGATTCATATCCTCAGAGGGGTTACGGTGTGACGGCACTGTTGCCGACGCTAAAAGCCCAATTTTAAAGCACCTATTGTTACTTTCATCCAAAGCCTGCATAAGTTTCACAACAATTTAGTCCAAAAAAAACACTAAACTTTTTCTGCGCGTCCTAAAATGTCTTTTCATACAGGCTGCCGCCCCAAGCAGTTGTTTATGGATAGATTAAAGGAAAAGCATTTACTGTCATATGAAACGTCATTTATTTGTTTTTAAGTGTTTCTATACATCCTAGAAATTCGCCACTTCACGGGCAGGTTATGGGGACCTCCTAGGCACGATATTTGAAGGAATTTTTCGTTTTTATTTTTAACCCTTTTTTAAAGGGACAGTGAGTTTTCCATGAAATATGTTTTTTTTAAAACTTTTTGTCCTTGTTTCCTGTCCCCCAGTGCACTACCCGGACCCCCATACACCTTTTATGGCAAATATGTAGCATATATGCCCTCTTGGAGGGCACTCTAAAAAAAAATCGAATTTTCAGCCCCATTGACTTGTATGGAGGTTCAGGTTCGGTCCCGAACAAATGGGAAGTTCGGGTTCGGGCTCGAACCGAACTCGGGGAGTGTTCGGCTCATTCCTAATTAGAACACCATTGCTTATTATAAAGAGAATAGTTCCAAAATACACAGATGAGCCACAACAAAAAAATCACTAACGGGTGAAGTGAATGACATTTATTATATTGTTTCCGTGGCACCTGCCAATGGGGGGATATTTTAGGCAGCAAGTGAACAGACAGATTTTGAATACCATATCCTGGAAGGAAAAAAAATGAGCAGCTCCAAAATAGCCAGTCTTGTGGGGTGTTCCCAGTATAGAGTGGTTACAACCTACCAAATGTGAAGCAAGGAGGGACAAACAGTGAACTGGAATACAAACAAAGTATAGTTATTCACATGAATTCATATACAAAACCACTTATTGATACACGTGGGAATCGAAGGCTATTCTGTCTGGTCTGATCACACAGAAGAGCTAATGTATTGCAAATTGTTGAGAGACGTAATTCTGGCAATGCCAGAAAGTTGGCAGAACACACTTGACACTTAACAACCAACCTAGAGATTGCTTCAGACCAAGCACATCCCTACATGGCAATGGTGTTCCCTGATGGTAGCGGCCTCTTTAAGCAGGATAATGCGCCCGGCCACACGAAATTGTTCAGGAATGGTTTGGTCAGGTAGTTATAATTAGTGCTTTTTTTCCACGAAAAAGGTGGGGGTACTCACCATGAAGCATCATAAAGTGGCAGGCAACGAGCAGCCAATGAAAAGGTGGTGCACGCCCACATGCAGTCAAAGAATAGAGGGCGCATGATGGCGTGAAGCCAACGAAAAGAGCTAGAGCTAGGCCATGACATTGTGTTGCCTGTGGCTATGGATAAAATGCTGCCACCCCCTCAAACTATGCCCACCAAAACATACCCATGCTTATAGAGCCCCACAGCAATAAAACGAACAGTCAGGACCAGTCCAATACACTGTGCTGCCTGGGTCCAAGGATGAAATGCTGCCCCCCAAAAAAACATGCGGTGTGACGTGTATTAATGTATCACAGAGCTCCACAGCAGGGGCTCCGCATGTAGGGCTGACATCTAAGATGCTGGATTGCATCAGATCGGCGCCGAGCTGTGGAACTTTGACGTGGTGCTGGAGACGTCCACTGTATCCTAGCAGATAGAGTTTCGACCCTGCCAATAGGTGCAGGTGCCGGCGCATACTGGCAGAAAAAAAGCCCTGATTTATATGTTGTAGCTGATCAGTGTAAAGTTCTGCATGAGGAAAAAGGCATTTCTCAAGTCCCTCTAATTGTATGTACACCTATTTCTAAACTATTGAATGGTAATAAATCACAGTATCTCTAACAGACATGGCTTTGTGACATTTAGAACAATATCTAACAAAACCTTTTAATACATAGTTTACCTTACATTGTATAACATGCTTAAAAATATAAAAAAGTATCAAATGTTTACAGATATTTTTGTTAAGTAAGGCAAGAGAAACATAAGGGGTTATTCAGAGAGGTGCTCTCCCGTTTGCCGCACTTTGGCAACTTAAATTCGCCGCCCCTGCGGTGAATTCAGCATTCACCGCAAGGTCACCACAGAGTCCCCGAAGTGCGACGAATCGACCTGGTGAATGCATTTTCAAACCGGCATAAAACCATTGAATCGGAAAACTGCTGAAAAACCACTAAATCGATCTGAAAAACCGCCGAACGCATTCTCAAACTGCTGCAAAACCACTGAATCGATCACATAAAACACCAAAATATCGCTGAATGCATCCGACGATCTGCTGAACACATTGCGGAATTGATCCGAAAAAAGCCTACCAGCCTCCAAAAAGGGGTAAGAAAAAAAAAATGCAACTTTTAAAAGGCATTTTAAAAACACATACTGCATGATAATGCATGGAAATAAAATATGAGGTCCAATGAATAATAATAATAAAAGGGTCTGTTACAGAAAAAAAACGCCATTTAAAAAAATCTTAAAAAATAAGTAAATAAAGAGACATTTTGCTGCAAATGAAAAGATTAAATGGTTAAATAAATATGCAAGAAAAACATTGAATTTCTTACATTGAAACTATCAGGGTTTTTCAAAGAGTTCTGAATTGTGGCCGAAAGGTAACCGAACAGTGAAATTAAGCGTACGGTTACCTTTCCTGGCCATTCGGCTATTCAGAGAGCAGGCAGTTCACCAAATGTTGGCGAATTGCCTGCACATACGGTGCCTGTTCGTTGCCTGTTTGAGGGCAGTGAAATCCCCATAGAGAAGCAATGCTTCGTCTATTCAGAGAACAGAAACCAGCAGTGAAAAGTTGCTGAAATGCCCTGCTGTTCGGTGGTTTCATTCGACAGGTATATTCAGGCAAATCCCTTAGGCTTCAGTGTTAAAAATATTCCTTTTTAATTCAGTATCTAATAAACCGTTGATTATAATATTCTGCAGTAAAGAGTCTCTTTCTTTATGTACAGATTTTTTTGGATCTTTTAGCCATTTTTTGGGATTTTTTTGCAAAAATATTTGTTTGTTTTTTTTATTATTCGTTTTTTCTATTTTCTGTAAAAGACCTTTTTATTATCTTTCATTGGATCTTATGTGTAAATTCCAGACATTTTCGTTCTGTAGTTTCTTTGCAAACAGCCTTTCACTTTTCAAACATTCAAGCGTACTGTTTGTTTTTTTTCACTCCATTCATCTGCGGAGTCGGGTTTTTCCCGGCGGCTGCTCTGCGCTGTGATCGGCTCCTGCTCGGGTTTCTCCGGCGTGTTCGGCGGGGTTAATGCAGATGTTTTTGCGGGTTTCGGTGTGCGGTTGCCCTGGTTTTGCGGTGAGTTTTCAGCGGGTTTACGGCGACTTTTCCCTGCATTACGGCGGCCCTGTGGTGCTTGCTGAATACACCGTAGGGTCGCAGAAATGGGATCGCCAAATCGCACCGAATTGAAGAGAACGAAAAGTCACCGAACGTGCAGTGACTTTTCGATTGTCTTGGAATAACCCTGATCGTCATAATAATCAGTTTCTCCCTGGGCGTGAGAGTACCCCCATCTATTCTCTTTGAATAACCCTGTATGGGATTCGCCTGTTTAAACCTGATGAATGAAACCACTGAAAATCAGGGCATTTCACTGACATTTCACTGCTGTTCGGTATTCTCTGAATAGATTAACCAGGGCTCATATGGTTATATTTGCCCCCAGCTCAGATAGACATATTGCCCCAAGCTCATATGGATATATTTTCCCCTAGCTCATATGGATATATTTGCCCCAGCTCATATGGACATATTGCCCCCAGCTCATATGAATATATTGCCCCCAGGACCCAGCTCACCTCTCCTCTCTGCTAGTGATGGGTCGAACACCCCCGTGTTCGGTTCGCATTCGAACACGAACATTTGAAAAAGTTCGAATTCGAACGCGAGCACGATTCGAACTCAATGCAAGTCAATGGGACTCGAACGTTCGAATTTTAGAGTGCCCTCCAAGAGGGCATATATGCAAGATATTTGCCATAAACGTTGTATGGGGGTCTGGGTAGTGCCCTGGGGGACAGGAAACAAGGATTTTTTTTTTTTTAAAAACTGTTTTTAAAGGAACAGTGATTTTTCCATGACATAAAGGTTAAGAATAAACACGAAAAATTCCTTCAAATACCGTGCCTAGGAGGTCCCCATAACCTGCCGTGAAGTGGCGGATTTGTAGGATATATAGAAACATTTAAAAAGAAAAAAATGACATTTCAAATGACAGTAAATGGTTTTCCTTTAATCTATTCATAAACAACTACTTGGGGCAGCAGCCTGTATGGAGGAGACATTTTAGGACACGCAGAACAAGTTTAGTGATTTTTTGGCTAAATTATGGTGAAACTTATGCAGGCTTTGGATGAAAGTAACAACAGGTGCATTAAAATTGGACCTTTGGTGCCAGCTAGTGCCTTCACACCGTAACCCCTCTGAGGTATTGTGGAAGAGTGCAGGGTGGACCCTGCTGTCAAATATTACAATGATATGAATCTGGTTTACGCGTCAGTGCACCCAAGTATTGGGCCTTTGGTGCCAGCTAGTGCCTTCACACCGTAACCCCTCTGAGGTTTTGTGGAAGAGTGCCCAGGTGGAGCCTGCTGTCAAATATTAAAATGATATAAATCTGGTACACGCGTCAGTGTACCCAAATATTGGGCCTTTGGTGCCAGCTAGTGCCTTCACAACGTAACCCCTCTGAGGTATTGTGGAAGAGTGCAGTGGTGGAGGTTTTGGGAATGCAGAAAAGATCCCCGATCTGTTCAGTTACATCAGCATCAGGGGAGTGATAGCTGCTGATCCAGGACTGATTCATTTTTATAAATGTCAGCCGGTCTACAGAGTCGGTGGACAGACGGACTCTTTTGTCTGTGACAAAACGTCCAGCGGCACTGAACGTCCTTTCAGAAAGCACGCTGGATGAAGGGCAACCTAGCAGCTGCATAGCATATTGGCTAAGTTCTGGCCAGTGATCCAATCTCAACACCCAGTAAGCCAGTGGATCATCTGCTGTAAAGTTATCCAGTCTGCCCTTACCCCTAGGTAGTCCTGCACCATATGGTGAAGACGCTGGCAATGGGTGCCTACATTTGACGTCCCTGGGCGCCGTGGACTAAATAAATTGCAAAAGGCATCAGTCAAGCGGCCCCCTTCACCGCTCTTCCTCTGATAAACTGCAGCCTCAGAAGCACCTGTGCCTCAGTGAGGGCAGGATGAGCTCTGCAACCTTACCCTTGTATCGTGGATCAAGAAGGGTTGCCAACCAGTAATGATCCCTCTCCTTGATAGCACGAATCCTGGGGTCCTTTAGCAGGCTTTGCAGGATAAGGGAGCCCATGCAGCATAGGTTGGAGGTGGCATTAGCTTCCGAGTGTTCCTGGTCGTTTAGGATGACCGTATTGTGCACGACCTCCTCCCAGCCATGTACTAGTCCTTGGGTTTCTGGGGACACAAAACCCTCCCTTGAGGAATGCCCCCACAACTTAAATATTCCTCCTCCTCCTCATCCTCCTCATCCTCCTCCTGTCTGATATGAGGACCCGCCAGTGGCGTAGCGTGGGGGGGGGCCAACGGGGCGGTGGCCCCGGGCGCGATTTTTTACAAGCTTTTAGGGGCGCAAATTTCAAAATTTGCGCCCCTAATATTTTTCAGCCGATCGGCCGCGGCGCGCCGAATGAAGGGAGAAAAATCCGGAAGTGAAAGCACTGTGTCACGTGACGCCGCCGGCGCGCCGCTTTTCAGAGCAGAGGGGAGGCAGAAGGCTGCAGCACACATGGCAGCCGGAGCGAGGGGCAGTGCCGTGCGCGTGCGTATCTACGAGTGTGCAGATGGATGCAGGGCCGGATTAACATAGGGGCAGATGGAGCAGCAGCTCCAGGCCCATGCCCCAGAATAGGCCCACAGAAAGGATAAATTTGTCTGCATTGATAGGCATTTGGACCTCTATATCTCCACCTCCATAGCGGCTACAGGGTCATATGAGGTATCACTGGAAAGGTCAGAGCATGGTCTTTCCAATGATACCACACATGACCAGGTTTTATGTAACAAATATAAAATAATAAATATTTCTTTATTTTTTATTTTTCTTTCAAACACAGCAATAGTTTTCAATTACAAAGGGAACAATGATGCTGCATTAACTCACCATCTCATTTTTCATGTCAATAACAAGTGTGGAGGTGATGGTACAATCCATTATTACGGATTGTTACATCAAGAACCTAAACCGCCACACTGCAGCGAAGTGCACTGGGGGGGCTTTGGAACCCTGCGCCACTAATCTTTACACCTTGCAATGTCAAATGAGGCATCAGACAGGACAGAGTCTGGCCTTTGCATTGATACCAAACATGACAATGTAAAATCTAAAAGAAAAAGAAAACAAAAAATCTTTATTTATTTTTTGTTCCAAAGCGATGGTATTGTCCATTTGTCACGTATAAAATTAGCAATACCACTGCCATTACTCACCTTCTCCTTTCCACGCTGGGAGCAAGGTCAGTGTTTTATACATAAGTCATATTATTCATAAAACACCATTATCCAAAACACATGGGAAATCTCAAATATTTGGGTTAAAATTGTATATTTTCTCAGAAAAATGCAGTTATAGGTTCCCATTTATTTTTTTAACAAGAATTCCCTATAGAATATAAAACCAGAGGTTTGAATGATAAAATATGAAAAAATTATTTTACACGCTGTGATGATTGAAATCTGAATGGAAATTTACTCACACCGTATCTGCCTGGTAAGATATACATATATATGCAATATTAAATAGCTTAAAAATATGTTGTCATTTCACTAAATTCCAAAAAAAGCCACCGAAATATTCAGCTCCAGGCCCATAGAGATCTTAATCCGGCCCTGGATGGATGGACAGGGAGTGGCACGAGGCGCTGAGCGGCCGGCCTGCTGTCACTGACGACGAGGGTGGCGCCGCTTTGCTGAGAGGCGAGCTGTGTGTGTCGGAGGCGCGCGGAGCAGACACAGTACCTCAACCGAGTTGGCAAGTTCGGAGAGGAGTGGGCACACAGCCGCAGGGAGACGAGAGGACGAGGAGCCGAGCCTGGACTGTGCGGACCGGACGTGTCACGAGCTGCCTGGTGGTCGGTGAGTGAGGAGGACTACTCTGTGTCTTTATCTTTACTGAAAATTTTCTGAAATTTAAATCATCCGGATTCCGACCGTGGATGGCGCCTGCGGCAGCGGCTGCCTAACTGTATTTGTAAATTACTTGTTGTAATGCTTCATTGCTTCCAGTTCAGATCCAGACCCAGTCAGTCAGTCCGGGTCCACCATTCCCCAGGCCCAACAGCTGAGCCCAGCCTGAGCCAAGGACGGCAGCTGGTTTGTATAACATAGGGTTCGTTCTCCAAAAGGAGGACCTAAGCATTTCCAAGACAAAAGGTTAAGGTCCCATAATTTTTTTGCTAGCCATAAGACTAGAAGGACATTATGAAAGTTGCTGTTTAAATGCTGACCGAGTCTACCATCAGCATGTGATTTATCTATTCATTTCTGACACTTTCGAAGTAGCTGAACATGTCTTCCACTGCAATGGTAACTGGGTTGGTCTACATTTGTCATATCAGCTGAGCTAGTGTACCATTTGCATTGAAGTTGGGCTAGTCGATGATTATTATTGCAGCTGGGCTAGTCTACTATAAGCATGACAGTTGGGGTAGTCTGCTGTTGGTATATCAGTTGGGATATGTCACCATTGACATTGAAGTTGAATTATTCTATGCTTATAATGGTAGTTGGGCTAGCTAGTCTGTGAATATTATGAAGCTGGGCCAGTCTATTATTGGTAGAGCAACTGTGCTAGTCTACCACTGGTATGGCAGCTGTTTATAATCCAGTGTTCTCCAAAAGGAAGACCTCCAGCAGTTCCATAACATAAGCTCCCACAACGTTTTGCTCATGAAATTGGCTGTTCTATAAACCATTAGATATCAACACTTTACAAATTGCATTTCCCTGGGATTTTTAATGAAAGCAGCTGGACTAGCAGACCAGTGGCATCGCATGGCATATTCCAGGTACCCAGTCAGCCGGGGCCCGGGGGTACCTGGCTGCTGCTGGCCTGGGCCTAGCTGCTCCCAACTTCAAGTGTGAGTGACAGGCACACAGGCAGGCACAGGCTCAGCCTGTGTGTGTGTGTGTAATGTATTATAATAATGTATTGTAAATGTGCTAATGCTGGAGCTGGAACGAATATATCCTAATTTATGTATATGGTTAATTGACGATCATACACAGAGTCTGAATGCAGTGGGGATTTTAAATTATGGGATATTCCTCTCAGAATCAGCGTAGTAGCCGTGGGGCCGTGTGGATATAAGGACTCTCCAAATCCAGTGTTACATATTATGGTATTCTTTTTTATATGGATTCCATAGCAGAAAAAAAAAAAATCACCAGACAGTGTCAAAAAATAAATTAAAATTTAGTTTGTATATATCTGAATAAAATCGATCTGAAAAGCACATAACCAACCGGTTTTGTCTGATAGAAATACAGACTTCCTCAGGGGAAATATATCAATCAGACGAAACCGGTTGGGCTTTGAAGGGATTTCACCCTTGATTCCCCTCCCCTACACGGTTAAAACATCCAAAAGCCTTTATGTATCTAAATAATAAAACTCATGTTTTACGCAAGATAACTGTAGTTTAGGAATGCGGCTCACGGCTGTATCTCTGTAAAAGGTTGCGTATCTTTTTGTCTTATCATTTTTGCAAACAGCTCATGTCCTTGTATCCGTACACGCCAAGGCAGTAATCAGCTTAACTATAACACATAGAAAAGACCGGTCACTGTGTCCGTACAGTTGAAACCATAATATGAACTTTAGAATGTGTATTTCTCAGAACTTCTGCAAGCGTTTACGTGTGAAAGTAACAAACAATAATTTGTTTATGCCGCATGAGATATGTTACCTCCGCCTCAGTGTGTCACGACTGATTAACGTGGTATTTTGTATATGTTGCAGGATGTATGACGCATATTGCTTTTCCACTTGCGTAAGTGGTTTTTACAATATAAAGCTAGCGTCTTGAAATATTAAAGTCAGAGAGATTTTACCAACTGAGCATCGGTTATCTGTCTGTGTTCTTTCTGGTCCAATCTCTCTCCCAGCGCTGGACGAGTGTTTCCTCTACCGAGTGTCCATCCCACCAAAGGGTCAAGCGACCAGTTAACCCCTTCACTTGGAGGCACTGCTGAGATCTCCTACAGGCTCTTCTCATTTGCCCGGGTAAGTACCATATGTACTCCGGCACATGAGAGAGACCGCTGTGAGATAAAACGAACTCGGGGTTAACACTAAAGTTCTAAAGTTCTAAAGAGAAAAGGGAGGTCTGGGACTACCTTTACTAAAGACAAAGAGATTGTTATATTTGGGAGGACGCTCGGTGTGGAACCTCGTGAAACATTGTTTTATTTGTTTGTTTGTCTATGATTTAAAGTATAAGTGTATGGTATACTCAGGTGAATTAGTAGATGGTAAGACGAACATTCCCTGACTGTTGTTATATTTTGTCTGTTTGTAGTAACTTGTTTGTATAAAGCATAAGAATATGGGGAATAAAAACAGTTATAATGAATATCCACCCCCAGAGACAGGAGAACCATGCAAGGAGTATGTAATTAGAGTAGGGGGCACAGATAGATACCTGGTAGATCCATGTAGTACCTGGTAGATCCAGAGTTGTGATCCCTTCCCACGAGAAGGAGACAACAGTCCATTTCATATGGATATGGTAAAAGGTCTCTGTCTTGGAGACTCAGAAGCATTTCCATATTATGAAGGAGATCCAGAGTGGGATAAACAGTATATGCAATTAGGAGGAGAACAATGGCTTCTAACCCCAACTCACTGGTAAATGGCGAGATGACCCAATGATTACTTTGTATATACATGGCAAATCTATCGCATTTATGGCAGATACAAGTGCAACCACCAGTACTCTGGAGGCTTGTCACTACACGGGTCCCCTTTCTGAGTCAGAACTTTCCACGGGTATCAATGGCGTATCCACACCTACATACACTACTGTTCCTCTCCCTTTAACCCCCGATGACGGCACAACCTTGTTACAACATTGTTTTACATTTACAATTATCAAAGATTGCCCTGTTAGCCTACTGGGGAGGGATGTACTGGCTCTTTTACAACTGTCCATACACAACACACCAGAGGGCATCCACATTGAAAGCCCGGTAATCCCGACTTTATGCAGGACACGTCACTTTTTCCTAACCACAGACACCGCGCCCCCTGAATTAAAGGAGTTCACCTCCCTATGGTCACTAGGTCCTTTCGACACCGGAATGATACCATGCACCCCTTATAAGGCCCGAGTGCACACGAATGTTGACCCCGTATACCAAAAACAGTACCCGTTGTCCCATGAGAAGATTGAGGGTATTAAACCCATGCTGCAACAGTTTTTGACAGACGGTATCCTGGAAGAGGTTGTGTCCCCCTTTCCACTCCCATCAACCCTGTCCACAAACCTGATGGGTCGGTTAGGTTTGTCCAGGACCTGCGCGCCATAAACTCACTAATAATTCCCATTGCTCCTATAGTCCCTGACGTTACAACGCTTCTTTCCTCTGTTCCCGCAACACACAGTCATTTCACAGTCATCGACCTAAAGAACGCATTTTTTAGCATTCCTGTGGACCCTGACACGGCACTACTATTTGTTTTTTTTTTTGAGGGTTGTTAGTATACACGGAAGCGCCTCCCTCAGGGGTATATTAATGCCCCAGTGGTCTTTGTCATCGTGCTTCAGACCACCCTAAAATCGTGGCACCCCAGCCAAGGTTCAGTCCTGCTACAGTACGTGGACGATCTCCTCCTCTGTAGTCCATCAGGCGAAGCCGCCAAGGCTGACGGACTGTCACTCCTACAATGGTTACAGGATTGTGGTCATAAGGTTTCACTTGAAAACTTACAATGGTGTCAAACACAGGTTGAATATCTAGGTTTTGTTTTACGGCAGGGGGAAAGGAGTATCAGTCACAAAAGGATCCAGTCTGTCATGGGCCTGGTCACCCCAAGTACCAGAAAAGAAATGCTGTCTTTTCTGGGAACGATAAACTACTGTAGACAATGGATACCTGACTGCTCCTACTATGATAACATCCTGAGACAACACACTGTGGGGAACCCAGGCAAGCTCACCTGGACCCCTGAGATGACAAACGCATATAATGCTCTTAAAGAACGCTCTTATGTCCAGTCCAGCCTTGGGGCTCCCTGATTACATGTTACTATTTTATTTGTTTGCAAGGGACAACTGTAAAACCATGGCCGGCGTTCTCACCCAGGAACATGGGGGCCGCTTGCGTCCCGTAGCCTTTTTCTCTAAAGTCATGCCAACGCCAGTCCAAGGTATGCCCTCTTGCCTACGCTCTCTGGTAGCTAGCTCGATGGCGGTGCAAATGGCTACTCAGTTCACCTTAGGACATGAAACCCACCTACACACCTCCCATGACGTACTAACCCTCCTCAAAGGTATACACACCCACCATATGACATCACAAAGACTCTCAGGCTATGAAGTGACTCTTCTCAGCAACCCGACCCTACATATCGAGTATAGTATCTCCATTGTAGGTCCTTCCGCTATCCTTAACGCTCTCCTGGGACGTAAGGGCACTGGTGACAATACCCCACCAGAACATGACTGTCTTCTCACCATTGACTCTGATACATCCCCCCCCCCAGACATGTGCACAACCCCCGTTCCAGAAGCTGACGTAGTATTCGTAGACGGTTTATGTACCCATCCCACAGACACCACCTACTATGCAGGTTATGCCATAGTCTCCCTGCCTAATATTATTCACGAGGCAGAACCTATCCCCTACCGCTCTGCACAAGCTGCCGAACTCATTGCTCTCACACGCGCTTGCATTCTGTACACAGATATGCCCGTTACTATCTACACTGATTCTAAATACGCCTTCGGCGTTGTCCACGACCATGGTAGGATATGGCAGAAACGCGGCTACGTAGCAGCGGATGGTAAACCCATATCACACTCATCCCTTGTGGATGATTTCCTAAGTGACCTAATGCTCCCCTCTGCCCTCACTGTTCTGCACTGTAAAGCACACACACGTAACAATGATGTTGTCCCCCAGGGGACCGAGTTAGCTGACATGGCTGCTAAACGTGCGGCCTCCACCGGCAACAGCCACCTACACCTTCCCATGTTAAAACCCCTTTCTATTGCTAATGAGTTTCTCTTCTGTGAGCTACAGCGGTACGCCATAGACACAGAGTTAGAAGACTGGTGCTATCCCACTCTACACAAGAATTTCACCTCTGGTTTGATTACCAAGGACGGTAAAGTATGCATACCCCAATCCAGTGCCACACTTTTCATTGATCAATTTCACGGCGCCAGCCACCACAGCATCAAAACTACCAAACGGTTGCTTGAGTCTCATTTTTATATCACTGATCTTCTAGCCCTCACGAAGGATTATGTTTCCCGCTGTCTCATTTGTCTCCGCATCTACCCCAACAACCCTCACCGTATCGCACATCAGCATCTAGAGTACCCCACGACTTTTTTCACACATCTGCAGATTGATTTCACATATATCCCCAGGGTTGCTGGTAGGGCTCAGGAGTACGCACTTGTCATGGTAGATATGTTCTCCCGTTGGCCAGAAGTATTTCCCACTAGGGCAGAGGATGCTAAAACAGTGGTTCGCATTTTGACTCGGGAAGTAATCCCCCGCTGGGGGATTCCTCTCCAGCTCAATTCTGACAGAGGCCCCGCATTTACCTCCAGATTGACGAAGAGCCTTTGTAAGGCCCTTCAGGTGGACTGGAAGTATCATATCCCTTGGCACCCGCACCCGCAGAGTTCTGGCCTTGTCAAGCGCATGAACCGAGCAAACAAAGATTGTCTGCGGAAAGCTACGGGGGGCACCTTTCATAACTGGAAGTCTGTCCTCCCGATAGTTTTGGCGGAAATCCGTATGTCCGTCAATCGGAATACAGGGCTTTCTCCTTTTGAGATCCTAATGGGTAGACCGTTCCCCAGCCCCTGGGCCCGTCATCAGGTACTCACTGACCTCGGGGACCTCCAGCAGGTTAGGGATGAGTATGTCAGGCAGTTGATTACTTCTTGGAAATCCACCAGAGACGAAGTTACGTTCAGATCTCTTTCCCAGGTACACCGACCCATCCTTTCCAGGAGGGGGACCGGATCCTCATCAAGCACCTACAGAAGGGGAAACGTCCCGAGGATCTTGCCTACGGACCTCCCACCACGGTTGTCGCCTTCACCAGAACCGCCATTCTACGGTGGCCAGCCCCACCTGGATCCATGCCTCCCGTGCCCAGCTAGTGCCTCCGAAAGACAAAGAGAAAGTCAAAGAGAAAGACAAAGAGAAAGTCAAAGACAAAGACAAAGCCAAAGGAAAGTCAAGCCCACGACAGCACCAAAGAGGTACTAGCGGTCATCCCAGAACCCGATAACGGGGACCTAAAGGTCCCGACCTCCTACGCCATGATGGGACAAAGGGAGAGTATCGAGACCTCCGAAGATACAGAACCGCCAACTACGGCCCATACCCCTAGACAGGATGATGACACACCCCATGCCACCCAGCCTCACCAGTCATCCACTGGTTGGGTGGAAACTATTATCATGTACCTTTTTTTTGGCCTTTGTTTCATCCCTACGTTGATCCTCACCAATAGACGATTATGTTGCCCTCCGCTGTGCTTTTCATAGCGATTTTAATCATATACAAAATTTTAATTTTATTTATTTTTTGACAGTCTGGCCATTTTTTTTTTTTTCCTGCTATGGAATCCATATAAAGAATACCATAATATACACTGGATTTGGAGAGTCCTTACATCCACCACGACCATCATTGATTCTCTAAGGACGTTCACCTTTTTAAGAAAAAATTTGAGAGTTTAACAATTTAAAATCCCCGGACCCCACCCACTGCAGACTCTGTATGATCAATTAACCATATAGGACCCGACCCGACCTATTATATCTTCAGTGTTTTGTTACCTTCTATACTGCTGGACTCTGGAGTGGTATATCTGATTCTGCAGCTCCCGGGCGGCTCCCCCATAGATTATCAATCTGCTACGTAGCAGTTAATTTCTGGCTGCTCCCTGATAGTGTGACAGAAGCAGCTCAGCCTGTCTATTGTATCTAAATGTATATTGCTTTGCCAAGATAAGATCACAAGGATAGAAATGTGGCCTAATTGTTCAGCCAAACCCCCTGGGGCATTGCTAATCTTGTTCTGCACTCTCTGCAGACCAATGTTAATTTATAAAAAGCAGTTTAACGAATTCAGTGTCACCATCTTTACAAAAGCATGGTCATTCCAATTCCATTCTTCTGTCTTCTAGTGTGTGTGCTGCCAGATATTTTAAATATAATCACACAATAAGGCTAGGGTCAGACTAACACATTTTTCGCGTTGTCCGTGAAAAAGTGCATTTGAACGAATGGACGCATTTTTTCACGGAATACGCGATAGCGGTCATATGATGCGCATTTTCGTCCGTGATTTTGTATGGATCATCAATAAAACACTTTTTGCGTCTGGACGTGATGTTGGCCGGATATTAGCAGTGTCTGACATCTCCTAATCACGCACACACGCCGCTAGCGGACGCAGCGCACTCTGTACGTCAGTACTAGCGGTATCACGTTCTCGAAAAAATGCGTTCGTTTGCGCATGCTGCCCGGCATTGGACGTCATTCGCTGCTAGCACGGCCGTGATTTAGTGTGGCTAAATGCACGTTGATACTGCGTTAGTCTGACCCTAGCCTAAGTCATTTTTAGGGATTTATTCACTAAACCTCAAGCAACTGCAGTATTTTTTTTGTTCCATAAGTCCACATTGACAAACAAGCATTTGGTCTTTAACCGAGAGTTCTTAAAAGATTAGAAGTGGAATCCGTTTACACCAAGTCCTGGCTCTGGTTAACTTTTTGTTAACCGCAGCCAAACGGTAATCCGCGTTAGGACTTTGTAATCTTAACACTTTGCGTTCCCTATACTTAACATGGGGAGCGCAAAGCACAGTAACCTTGCACTGAAAAGCGCAAGATACCAAATGGTAACGGGTTATTTAACCCGTTTAGCGTTTGGACTGTAATATGCGGAAAATACTTGGGCTAACGTTAATGCTCACTCAGGTGAGCGCTAACATTAGCAGTAGCACCAAGTATGTAATTTGGCCCTAAAATTCTATTTGTTGGTTTTTTTAAAATGACGTTTTACATGGTCATGTTTGGTATCATTATTAAGACCAGACTCTGATCTTTCCAGTGACACCTAAAATGACTTTGTGGGGTGTAAAGGATGGAGATACAGTGGTCCAAAGGGAATCTCAGCACAGTCTCCTCTCTCCTGTCCGAACAAAAAGAAATACATGTAGACAATTAATATGCCATAAATATGTTGCATGTAAGACTGATGTGGAGGTAATGGCACAAAGCCCTATTACACATTGGTCCATCGAAAACACAAGCAGCTTCAAGGAGAGTGGGGGTCATTTGGACCCCTGTTTCTATTGCCAAAATACGATATCTGTGAAAAATCAATGGTTCAGCAGCTTCAAGGTAAGATACCTGGAAGCTGGAACTGACAGCATCAGGGGCGTTGCTAGCCATAGTGTATGTCCTGTTAAAATTACTGTGTTAAAAAAGATACAAGTTTACAAACATTTAAGGGGTTATTCATTAAGCGCCTGAATTGCACCAAACTGTGAATTTAACTGTACGGTGCAATTCGTCTATTCCCCAAACTGTCAATTTGCCACATACAAGCGAACTGATGGCAAAATGTTTTTTGATGGTTAAGATTTAAATCTTTAAACATTAGCAAAAGGGAAGAATTGGTTATTCAATGAAGGGCTGAGTGGTAAAAATGGAGCAAAACATAAAAGTGAATAATTATTTTTTTTTAAACACAGAATACTATACGCTACACATTCCATGTCAGCGTGATGTCAAATAAAAAAGAATCAGGTGCACAAGGCAGGAAAAGGAGGAAGATAGAGCAGGAGCAACAAGCTAAACTAGCTGGAAGTCTTAACAGGTTTCTTGTGAACACTGCTGAAAGTACACCAGGCTCGTCAGCAGCACCGCAGGGACCTCATGTTCCTGATCCAGTGTCTGTGGACGTTCCTGATCCAGTGTCTGTGGACGTTCCTGATCCAGTGTCTGTGGACGTTCCTGATCCAGTGTCTGTGGACGTTCCTGATCCAGTGTCTGTGGATGTTCCTGATCCAGTGTCTGTGGACGTTCCTGATCCAGTGTCTGTGGACGTTCCTGTTCTTGCTTTAGAAGCAGAGTTGGATTTGCCTGAGGATGCGTCTATATCTGCGCAGTCAAATATTCTGCCAGAGAGTATTGACCTCAAAGTGTTCACTGATATTGGCTATTGGCCTGAAACTGTGGGTGAAACTTTGAAAACTGAGCTTGTCAAGAGAGGGACAGTGGAACTGCAGAATAAGGATGCATGTTTTCCAAAGGACAGTGATGGCAGGTCATTCTCCAAGGATTGGTTCTACATCAATTTGGATAATGGTGAGACTATGTTAAGGACATGGTTGGCGTTTTCTCCTCTAAAAAGTGCTGCATATTGCTTTCCTTGCATGATTTTTCAGAAGGCCAAAGGGAAAAGTTCTTTTGGAAAATCAAGTGGATTTAGTGCATGGAGAAAGCTAAACCCCAGACTACTAGAGCATGAGCGCAGTTCATATCACCTCAATGCATTTACAATGTGGAAAGAATTTGATATGCGGCTACAGAAAGAAGAGACTATCGATGCTGCTGTCCAGCTTGCACAAAAGCACTCTTTTGAGAAATGGAAGGCAATATTATTCCGAATACTTGATTGTGTGCTGTATCTAGCCAGGCAAACCTTACCCTTACGCGGTCACTCAGAAGATCTAAGTACAAGTGATAATTGTGGAAATTTCCTTGAAAGATTCAAGTTTCTTGCCAAATATGACCCAGTCCCCAAACGGCATCTTCACAAAGTTCAGAGGACAGGTGGTTATGTTGTGTCCTATCTCTCTCCTCAGAGCCAAAATGAGTTCATTGGCTTGCTCGGGGATCACATTAGAGCAGCCATCTTTCAAAAAATCACGAAGGCAAAGTACTTTGCTATCCTATTTGACAGCACACCGGATATTTCTCACACTGACCAAATGTCCCAAGTGATGCGATACGTGCACATTGAGGATACAGAAGTCAGTGTGGTAGAGTCATTTATTGACTTCATTCAGTTACGTGGGAAAACAGCTGATGCCATTACGAAACTGATTTGTGATAAGTTGCAAGCAGATGGCCTTAAACTGGAGCACTGCTACGGCCAAGGATATGACAATGCCGCAACTATGGCTGGACGCATTAGTGGTGTACAGAAACGTATTTTGGATATAAATCCCAAAGCAGTGTTTGTGCCATGCAACAATCATTCGCTCAATCTTGCTGGTGTGCATGCAGTTGGTGTTGGGAATAAGTCTATAACTTTCTTTGACGTTGTGCAAAAGGTGTACACGTTCTTCTCGAGCTCCACCCATAGGTGGGATGTTCTTAAGGAACATGTACCAATTCACGTCAAGCGATCATGTGATACAAGATGGAGTTCAAAGCATGAAGCTGTACATGTACTTGCTGAACACATTGAGCAAATAATAGAAGCTTTGGAAGAGTTGCGAGATGGACCTGAAGAAACCTCTGACACCAAGGGTGATGCAGGAAGTGTGTTGGTTTGCATAATGACATATCCATTTTTCTCATTTTTACATTTTTGGAGCCCAGTACTATCTGAAGTGAATGATGCGCAGATCTACATGCAGCAAGAAGGGCTTGCACTTGATCAATGTGTACAAAAGTTAAAAACATTGGTTTTATTTTGCCAGGAAAAACGAGACTGTCTAGTGTCTGAGGCAACTAAGAAAGCTGTGGAGGAGTGCAAAACCTAGAACATTTGTATAGAGAGAAGAGTTGGAAGACGTAAGATGATGCCTGGTGAGCAGAGTTGTGATGCTGGCTTGACCTTAATACAAGAAATACGCAGAGAACAACTGGAAGCAATTGATCGTCTTAAGGCAGAAATTACTAAACGTACAATACAAATGAATACGCTTCAACAGCGATTTGCTTTTCTTCAAATCCAGACATTGTTGGATACTGAAAAAGATGATTTTATCAGTGAACAAATTCAGCACACATGTGCTAAATACACAGAGTTGAATGCTGCAGCTATGGTCACTGAAATAAATCGCCTTCGACACCACGTGGTCTTGTATAAGGAAGTCAAGCCTGAAGAGCAGATTGCTAGCTGGACTTCTTTGGATTTACTTCAGTGGGTGTACAATTGGAAGCTGCAAGAGAGTTTAACCAATCTTGTTGTGACATTAAGAATATTTTTAACCATCACTGTTTCAACTGCCAGTTGTGAAAGAAGTTTCTCAAAACTTAAATTAATCAAAACATATCAGAGATCTACAATGAGCCAAGAAAGACTGAGTAATCTAGCAATACTGTCAATTGAGAGGGATTTCAATGTAGATTTCAATTCTGTTGTTGAAAAATTTGCACAAGTTAAAAGCAGGCGATTTTGAATACATTTGAGTATACTAGCAGTAAATTCTGGTTTTGTTTATCATATCAGTATTTTGTTATGTGACAGAGTGCATGGCTTGGGTAACAGGATGTCTGGTAGGAAAGATATTTAGGACTTACAGGTTTATTCAGAGAGCGGTGAAAAGCCGGAGAATGACCGGAGAATGAAAAATTCTAGGTCAAAATAGCCGATTTGGAAAGTGAGATGAATGAGAGGATTTTTCTGGTTTGACTATTTTGACCTAGAATTTTCACTTCTCCAGTCATTCTGCTTTTCACCACTTTCTGAATAGACCCTGCCATAACCTTGCATGGCATCTATCCTTTTGCACACTTGTCAATTAAGCAACAGGTAAATTCTCCGGCTGCTGACTCCTGAAAAGAAGTGTTTTAATTAGACTGCTCAGGGCAGGGCAGGGAGCATTAACACTTCTAAAAGATTTTCTTTTGTTTATTATATTATGTTACCTGTATAGTAAGGATCACTGGATGTGCAGTAAGTACTCTAACAGGGTTATTCAGAGAGAAGTGAATACCAGGAGAATGGCTGGAGAAGTGAAAATTCTAGGTCAAAATAACCAAACCAGAAAAATTGTCCCAATTATCTCACTTTTCAAATCGGCTATTTTGTCTAGATTGTTTATTCTCCTGGCAATTCTCCTGGTTTTCACTGTTCTCTGAATAACCCTGTATGTTAGGTTTTCATTTGTAGTTTTTTGTTTAATCACCTGCAATAGTGATTCAAAGGCAAGTGTGGTGTTTGTTTATGCTGGAATAAAAAGACCTTTTATTTTCACAACTTCAGGTCTGCGGCTGTTTATACCCTAGAATACCGTGTTGTTTGGCTGGAACCAAGTATCCCGAGTGGTTGTTGTATCGCAGTTAAGGGGTTCAATGCCCTAATGGTGGAAGGGAATCAGGGCATGCTAACGTGTCCACAGGTTGGGAGGGGGGGGGCGCACAATTCTTGACTGGCCCCGGGCGCTGACAACCCACGCTACGCCACTGGGACCCGCAGGAATGCTGTCTGCGTAAAGACTGGGGCTTTGAGAGCTAGGGAAGTCCTCCTCTTCCTCCCGCTGCTCTGCCTCTAGTGCCACATTTATAATTCCCCACAGAGTGTGCTCCAGCAGGAACACTAAAGGAATTGTGTCACTGATGCATGCACTGTCCCTGCTCACCATCCTCATTGCCTCCTCAAATGGTGACAGTACAGTGCATGCATCCTTGATCATCAGCCACTGTGGGGGAAAAAAACAAGTTGACCTGAACCAGTCCTTGTGCCATACTCACACAGGTACTCATTGATGGCCCTCTGCTGCTTGTGCAAACGCTGCAGCATTTCCAATGTCGAGTTCCACCTGGTGGGCATGTCTCAGATCAGACGGTTTGTGGGAAGGTGGAATTCTCTTTGAATTTCTGCCAGGCGAATACTTGCTGGGAATGACCGTCTGAAGTGACTGCAGACTTTTCTGGTCTGGATGAGAAGCTCTGCCAGCCCTGGGTACCTGTTTAGGGAACGCTGTACCACCAGATTTAGGACGTGTGCTAGGCATGGCACATGCGCCAACTTACCCAGGCGTAGGGCGGAGAGAAGGTTGATGCCATTATCACAGACGACCATTCCCAGCTGAAGCTGGCATGGTTTTAACCATCTCTGCGCCTCCCCTGCAGAGCTGACAGAATTTCTGGCCCAGTGTGGCTCCTGTCCCCTAAACAAACCAGCTCAAGCACAGTATGGCATCTTTTTGCTTGAGCCATTGCGTAGCCCCTGCCACGCGTCGGTTTACCTGCCACTTCGTCAGAGACAGAGAAGGAGGAGGAAGAGGTGGTGGAGCAGACAGACCTCATATAAGCAGCTTTCTGGAGGCGTGGTGGATGAACAAGCTCCATCACAGAGCCCCGTCCTGGATCCCTCCCAGCTGCAAGCAGAGTTACCCAGTGTGCCGTGAAGGAAATGTAACAGCCCTGTCCATGCTTGCTGGATCACGTGTCTAAAGTAATGTGCACCTTGCTGCTGATTGCCTTTCCCATTGACTCCATAACATTGTCTTCCACGTGCTGGTATAGTGCTGAAATGGCCTTTCCTTGAAAAGAACTGGCGCTTTGGAACCTGCCACTGTGGTACAGCACATTCGGCAAATTCACGGAAGGAGGCAGAGTCCACCAGCTGGAAAGGCAGCAGCTGTAATGTGTGTAATTTTGCCAAGCTGACATTTAGACGCTGTGCAAGGGGTTGGTTGGGACTATATGTTTTCTTACGCTGCAGCAGCTGGGGCAATGAAATCTGACTGCTTAAATCTGCAGCTGATGGGATGCTGTCACATTCTGAGGAAGGACCTGGTACACCCATTACTATAACATCATCCCTGTCAGTGGAGGTTGTAGACATAGCATAACATATAGTGGAGGTAGAGACAGATGAGGACCAATTGGAAGTGTCGTGCCAATGGGATGCATGACAGGTGGTCATATGTCGCTTCAAGCATGTTTTACCCAAGCGGCTGATGTTTCTCCCACGCTTGATCATCTTCAGACATAGCTTACAAGTAGCAACGCTACAGTCTGCTGCACATGTCGTGAAGAACTCCCAGACAGCAGAGTTCCTGGACGTGTGCTTTGAGACAACAGCGCTCTGCACCTGAGCAGCTCTGACATCTGATGCCTTGGACTGGCCACGGTTGCTCATAGAGGACATTGTGCCTCGTTTTTGTTGTGCCTCCTCCTCCTCACTTGACTCCTCTGTTCGATCAGGCACCCAGGTGGAGTCAGTAACCTCATCATCGTCATCACCCCTATCTCCTCGTCACTGGAGCCAACTTGGCAGTATGCTGCAGCTGCTGGGGGAACATGAGTGCCAGTTCTTTGTGTGTCACTGGCACCCCCTCCCTCTAGGCTGATTATACTCCCTTCCTCAACCTCAGAGTTTGAATCAGAGCACTGGAGTTGCTGCGCATCCTCAAGCAGCATGTCACTGTCATTGTAGTCAAACAATTCAGCTGACTCCTCCGTGTATGATGGTGAGGCTACGGCAGGAGTAGCTGTGGACATGGAGGCTGAATTAGATGTTTTGGCAGCTGAGGTGGACTGTAAACCACTACAAGCCTGGCTGGCACAGTGTCACGTTTTCCATGTTCCAGCACTGTCCCCCTGCCCTCTGTATTTCTTATGTCATGGTTCCTATTTGTTTCCTTATGCTGCTTTTCCTGGGATGCAGCTCAGGGGTTAATTGTCTGCTTGTTTAGTTGCTCGTTTAGCTTCTGTTGGTGATATGGGCTGATCACTCCTCCTATATAATTTAATAGGCCCATATCACAATGCTCTTGCATCTGGTTCACTTTAGTCTAATAGTTTTGTTCCTGAGAGCTCCCAGTTATTCTGTCTGATTGAGTTTATGTTCAAGGTTTACCTTATTTCTTTTGTTTATCCGTCTGTTGTTTCTTTAGTATCCCCAGGTTCCAGTTTATGTCTTGTGTTTTCATGTTATCAGTTCTAGTGTTTCTCCTTTGTTTACATTTTGTGTTCTAACTCAGAGGTCAAAATTTCAACTCGCCTCCTCGCATTCTGCGAGAGGAAATTAAGTGCAGGCGAGTTGGAAACTTTGTATCAGATTCAGACCTCCAGTGACAGGCTGTTCAGAAATGAGCTTTTGGCCCGCTTCCTCCCTCCCCCGGCATGAGAGCATGCAGACTCGGGATCGGGTGGCTCTGCTCATTACACCGGGAGTCTTGCAGGAGTTTAAAAGTCTGCCAGACACTGAAGGACACACAGCCTGGACTGATAAGAACAAAAGTCTCCACTTCAAAAAGTTACATCCCCAGATACAAGAGGAATGTGAGGGAGGGGCTGCCATGGAGACAGGAGAGAAAAGGGAGGCAGAATAAGACACAGAGTACATAACATGCATATAGCACACACAGTGGCGTAGCGTGGGGGGGCAGGGGGGGCCGTGGCCCCGTGCGCAGTTTTGTTAGGGGCGCATAATTTCTTTTGAAATTATGCGCCCCTAAAACTTGTGGCCCGACTGACCCGCCGGGCCCTCGGGCGCCGCCCAAGGGCCCGCGGGTTGAGGGGACCCAAATGCTGGGCAGCAGGAGTGCCTGCCCGGTCCTAAACAGTGAGTCCGTCCTGTTGAAGGGGAGGCGGCTGCGTTCAGGCGCAGGTCACGTGGTCCGTCTAATCAGGTGGTACTGAGTCTCTGTACCACCTGACTGGCCGGACCGCGTGACCTGTGCACGCAGCCGCCTCCCCTTCAACAGGATGGACTTGCACGCTGTTCAGGACCGGGGCGGGCAGGCACTCCCGCTGCCCGGGAGCTGGGGCAATATCCAGGTGAGAGCTGGGGCAAATCCATGAACTGGGGAAAATCCATGAGCTGGCGCATATCCATGAGCTGGGGGGCATATCCATGTGCTGGGGCAAATCCATGAGCTGGGGCAAATCCATGAGCTGGGGCAAATCCATGAGCTGGGTCAAATCCATGAGCTGGGGCAAATCCATGTGCTGGGGCAAATCCATGTGTGAGCTGGGGCAAATCCATGAGCTGGGGCAAATGCATGAGCTGGGGCAAATCCATGTGTGAGCTGGGGCAAATCCATGTGTGAGCTGGGGCAAATCCATGTGTGAGCTGGGGCAATATTCATGTGTGAGCTGGCTGGGGCAATATCCATGTGTGAGCTGGGGCAATATCCATGTGAGAGCTGGGGCAATATCCATGTGAGAGCTGGGGCAATATCCATGTGAGAGCTGGGGCAATATTCATGTGAGAGTTGGGGCAATATTCATGTGAGAGCTGGGGCAATATCGATAACGTGTCCACAGGTTGGGGGGAGGGGGGCGCACAATTCTTGGCTGGCCCTGGGCGCTGACAACCCACGCTACGCCACTGAGCACACAGAGGGGAAGCAGACAGTCTTCCTAATTAGTGACAGGAGATGTGTCTTCCACATTATTACCCTCAGCAGCTTTGTTATACACACAGTACATAACATGCATATAGCACACAGAGGGGAAGCAGTCACTCTTCCTAATTAGTGACAGGAGATGTGTTTTCCACATTATTACCCTCAGCAGCTTCCTTACACAAACCTCCCAAGTGTCCTCATTTGTAAGGGTTAGTCCTTGGTAAAATCTCTCAAAGGACTTCGGTGTATAACACCAACATTTAATGCCACTCTATTACAAATTACCCCATTTTTATCCCTTTAAATAATTGGATAGATCCAGCTGACAATATATGCTCAATTATAATTTTTTTGGGGTATGAATACTCCTTTTCTCTCTTGGCTCGCTGCTCTTTCCCTTCAGCTTGGGGCTTTAAAAACACAGACGTTCCTGAAACGTCTAAAGCAATTTATGTAGCACACAGATAGTGTGTTGCGTACACTGCGCAAACTGCGTAAAGCTCAGCACTTGCTTACTTTACGTATGCAAATTTCACATTGCCTGCACAGAATGATGGGCTCGCACCAGCATATCCTCAGCTGCTGTCTCCCAGAACGTTCGCTGCTGTTATCATTGGGTGAGAGGATGATGACAGCATGCAGAGCATCTTTTGAAGGGTAATTGGCATTGATTGGATGCTTAAATTTTTGTTAAATTTATTTTTCACGTCAGGACAAATAGATTGTCACAAGGGACAAGTAGATTATTTTTCCACATCCCTGCACTCCTGCCCTGGCAGTTCTCAACAGGTACTGGCCGCACCCTGCCTGCCTGTTGTCTGGGTATGCAGACGTCTTGGGTCTGATGTCTGGGTATACATGTATTGTGGGTCTGATGTCTGGGTACATGTATCTTGGGTCTGATGTCTGGGTATACATGTATCTGGGGTCTGGGTATACATGTATGATTGTGATTCTGGAGATTATTTTTTTTTACTAAGTTTATTAAAAGTTGAGCATTGATGTGAAACACTTCCTTTCCTATATGTTTACATTGCTTTATGTTAATATTAATGTTATTTATTTTTGTAATTTTATTCTGAATAAAACCTTTACCAGAGTAATTTCATAATATAATTTAAAAGGGTGTGTTTGGGGCAGAGTTAAGGGCAGGGTAGGAGTTAGGTGGGACAACTGGTGGCGAGTAACTCTTAAGGCCTGGCTAGTAGCTTTGGACTTGAAATTTTGAGCCCTGTTCTAACGGATTTCATGGTATTGACCCTCTGGCCTGGCTGACGGATTTCCTGGTGGTGTATCCCTGCTTCAGTATAAGGTAACTGTTTTGGTTTTGACCCCTGGCTTACTTACTGATGACTCTTTTTGGATATCCTTGACTGTACCATGTATGTTTATGTTCCTGTCTTGAGGTCTGCCCTCCTGCCTAGTATATTCACCTACCATCCCTAGGTCTCTTGTATTCATTATGGTTTGTGTCCTAGTCGCAGGGCATCTAGTTGTTTTGTGGTGTGTCCCTGCTGACCACGGGTTTTGTGATTGAAGTCCTTCCCTGCAAGTTGTGGAGTATAACTCCTTCTGGTATTCTGTGTTCTCCCTAGGACTCTGCACGGCTACTAGGTAACCTTTTTCCATTAGAGCAGATTCGACCACTCTAAGGACCGAACCAATCAGCATAGGGCTTCTTTCGATATAGCTGTGCAGAGGTCTCCAGTTTCTCCTCTGTTTATATATATCTATTGTTGTTATGTTGTGGTACCTCTGCTTATAGGGGCTTTTCCTGTACTAGGGCCTTATTCGGCGCTTGCAGGGTACCGCCACTGAGACTGAATGTGACACAGAGGACTCGGAGGATGAGGATGGCCTGGTTAGGCAATCCTGCAAATCCTCTGTATGTTGCTGCTGCTTAAGACGGCCAGCACCAGTTAGAAAGGACAAGCGTGCCCCTACAGAGGATGCACCATGTCCACGACGACCAGGGGCACAGCCTCCCGACACAGAGGCCGCTTGCCTTCTTATCTGTGTCTGGGAGCGTCTGCCTGTCCTTTTTGGTCTTTCTGACATGGTGAGTGATATATAGATTGGAGATATGCAGAACTCTGATTCAACTCTAGTATAAAGATTGGAGATATGCAGAACTCTGATTCAACTGTGTTATCTATATTAAAGATAATCAGAACTCTGCTATAACTCAGCGATTTCACTGATATTTTCCCTGCAAGACTGCCAATATCCTCTACTCTCTCTGATTCACTTCCTCTCCTGCAGGCTGCAACAACCTGATAGCTGGCAAGACCCAGATTCAACTCTGAATAGATAAGATACAGATTAAAGATACAGATGAACTCTGATTCAACTGTGGTATTCTATGGTATCTAGAATTAAAGATATACAGATTTTCCAGAACCCTGCTATAAATCAGTGATACACCCTGTCCCTGATAGCTGGCAGTGCCAAGACACAGATTAAAATTCCTAGAACTCTGGTATAACTCAGTGATACACCCTGATAGCTGGCAGTGCCAAGACACAGAATAAAATACCCAGAACTCTGGTATAACTCAGTGATACACCCCGATAGCTGGCATTGCCAAGACAGATTCAAATTTCCAGAACTCTGGTATAACTCAGTGATACACCCTGATAGCTGGCAGTGCCAACACACAGATTCAAATTCCCAGAAATCTGGTATAACTCAGTGATACACCCTGATATGCAACAATCTCCTCTCCTCTCTGATTCGCTCCTGCAACAAACACACACTGGGGCTGCGGGGAAGCCTTATATAGTGTGCTGCAGGACTTAGCTCTGTGATCCCATGATTGGGCAAAATTTGAGCCCTGATTGGCATAGTCTTGCACCTGTCTTGTACCTGACCTGTGGTCAGGTGCAAGACTATAGCCAATTACAAGCTTCAGGCAAGTGGAAAAGTGCATTGTGGTCCATTGTGGTGCATTGTGGGTGAACACGCGGCGAACACACGGAAATGTTCGAATGGTTGAACGGCCAATGTTCATTGCAAACTCATGTTTGCATCGAACCGCCAGCCCAACCCTACTCTCTGCCAGGCCAGAAACAATTTAGCTGGCCACACATTGCCGGCGGCCGCGTATTTTCCTCCTACGAGCGACCGCTCTAATGAAACGTGGCCGCTCGCCTGGGATCCAACAGTCAGCCGCGTTCTCGCAAGATTGCGGAGTTCACGTGTTGGCAATATGTCCATATGAGCTGGGGGCAAATATAACCATATGAGCTGGGGGCAATATAACCATGTGTGAGCTGGGGCCTGGGGGCAAATATATCCATGTGAGCCGAATGGCCACGAAATTGCACCGTACGGGGAAATTCACTGTTCAATATTGTGACCAATTCAGTGCTCTTTGAATAACCCCTTCAATGTTGCTGGCTAACGAGGGGCTATAATGTCATCTTGCATCCACATCTCTTGCCTTAGTTTTGCTTCATAAACCAGACATTTGTATATAGATTATTGACAATTTTACAAGCTGTCACCCATGACAACAGTCTAATTGTTAAAATGTCAGAAATATCTCAATATCCTCTACCTATTAAGTCTGTTTTTATGCTCTGGTGAGTTGTATGTATAGGCATGAGAATCTATCTTGTATGCACACCGTTTTTCTTCTGTTTGACAGATTCTTTGACATTTATACCATTGCATTTTTTGCTCTTGTATATTTTCATACCATAGATTTTGTTTTCATTACTAATATCAAGTTCAGTATTTGGGAACCACCCGCTTTTGTTATATTTTTTCCCAGTCCTCTCTTCTGTTCGTTTAAACTGTGACGTTACACAATCTGGTGTGTAATATCACTGCGTAGTTGTATTTTGGCTATGGGAGGAAGAAAACGTCACTTCTAAACACCTGGGATATCTTTATTTAGCAACTCTCCTGCTAGCCTATCCTAGATCCACCCAAAGGAGCATCTACTAGGGCAGCTGTCTGATGTCTGTTTTTACATTTCTAGACAATATCAGATCAAGATCAGTTAGAATTCATTCAGGTTCAATGATCCTTCTCTTAGCCCTTCTGTTACGAAAGGTGATGGAACTGCCCAGAGCTGCTACTACAATATTTGTCTGGTTTTGTTATTAATAGCTCACAGTCGTTCCTTACATTCACTGTTCTGTGGAAGCTGGCACTCTTTTGAGACCATTAGATCAGGGTTGTCATCTTTGGCCAGCAAGATGTTGATTGTCTACGATTCCCAAAATTTATTTTAATGCAAGAAATGATTGGAGAATCATGGAATTTGTAGTTCAGAAGAATGTGGGGGACCGGAATTTGACAATCCTGTATTAGATACTTTTATATCTTTGACTATATGTGCATACTGTTTTTTTATGGTTCTGTTTTCCATATGTTGGCTCTGATATCGAATCAGGCAGTAATATTGTATACGCAAGCGTTATTACATTGATTGCCATGTGATCAACCATGCCATTCTATTTATTAAAACAAACACTTGATTAAATTAGAGCTACAAGAACCCCCATTGATGCATTGCCTTTTAGCTTTCATATGTGACATCCTACATTTCTAATAGTTCTAATATTTTCTAAAACTGCATTTCAGAAAATGATGGTAAAATATTTGCTAATTTACTAGCAGAGTTATACAGAGAGCACTCTTGATCCCGGTGCTTCTCTGCACTTCGGGGAATCAAAGTTTCCCACCCTGCGGTGTATTCAGCAAGCACCGCAGGGTCCCTGCCATGTTTCACATGCCTTGTGATGTGCCTTTAAGAATTGCACGTGTTTCATTTATCCCTGGGTTTCTCTCCTCCCCTCCTCATGGCTTAGTTTCCTGCCTAGACAGCTCCATCCTTGTTCATTTCCCAGTAATGCTCTGCAGCTTGATGCCTTATGGAGAGGATCACATTATGATTTTTTGACCTATCCGCTGTATATTGTTGTGGATCCTTTCAGTTTATGGAATAAACGTCATCAGATCTTCAAGGTGTCGTCTGGATTGAGTCACTATCTGTAATTCACCTAAGACTGCGAGTTATCGTCATCTCATCACAACTGTAAGTTCAGAGATCACATTCCCAGTGCTTCGTTGGAGAAACAGAACAGTCCCCGTAGTGCAGGGAAAACTATCCGCAAACCCGTCAAACACTCGCTTAACACTCACCAAAAACCGACAAAAACTGCCGCACACACCATGCCGAACACGGCGGAAAAAGAAGATGAGCCACCGATCACAGCGTAGACATAGAGCAGCTGCAGGAAAAAGTCGACAAGCAGACAAAAGAGGTAAAGACAAAAAAACAGTACGCTTGAAAGTTTCAAAATTGAAACGCTGTTTTCAAAAAAACTACTGAACGGAAATGTCTGGAATTTACATATAAAATCCTATTAATCATAATAAAAAGGTCTGTTAAGGGAAAATTAAAAGAAAACGGAAACAAATTTTGCCGAAAAAATGCCTAAAAGATCCTAAAAAATGTAGAGACTTTTTACTGCAGAATAAAATAATAAACGGTTTATTAGATATTGGATTAAAACTGGAATTTTTTCAACATTGAAGGCTATGGGGTTCGCCTGAATAAACCTGTCGAATGAAACTACCGTACAGCCGGGCATTTCAGCACATTTTCACTGCTGTTCGGTGTTCTTTGAATAGACAAACCATTGCTTTTCTATGGGGGATTTCACTGCCTTCGAACAGCACCGTCCGTGCAGGCAATTCGCCAAAATTTGGTGAACTGTCTGCTCTCTGAATAGCTGAGTGGCCCTGAAATGTCACCGTACGCTGAATTTCAGTGTCCGGTTACATTTCAGCGACATTTTGGACCTCTCTGAATAACCCCTTATATGTTACTGACTGTGAACTTTATTGCAGTGAAGCACAGTGACTCACTGATTTGTACTAAATATTGTTTGAATTGAAGTTTGGATTTTTGCAAATGTCATCCATGAGCGAAAACAAACTGCCTAGTGGTCCCAAGTAAATTGAGTTTGAAAACCCTGCGTTAGGTGTTATGTAAGGGGTGTGAAAAACCTTTTTAACCATTCATTTTCTAAACCTCACTTCCTCATGGGGGGCAAGTTGAGCAGGAACATGTTGGAATGCAGTTTGTCCACTATTTTCCCAGCTAGAACAAAGTTTCCTTTTTGCCCATCCGCTGAGAAGCTTTTTTTTTTTTTCAGTCACATGTTACCTTATTATTATTATTATTATTATATCACCAGAAATATATGATATTTATTGAAAATATCATAATTATCCCCTAAAGTACAGCCTATCTTTGTTTAAAAATTAATATCAAACGTGCATGTGAAGTTAAGAGAAGTTGAAGAGCAGAAAACCTGGAGAGTGCCTGCACTTGTCTTTTAAGATCTGAAAAGGTATCCAAAACAGCCAGGGGCTGACTGGCAACTTTTGGCCCGAGGGGCAAGTACCACCCAGAGGCCCAGAGTTCGGCAACTCGGGCCCTTGTTTAAGTAAAAACAGACACGGAAGCAAATTAAGTAATAAATAACAGTTTATAACTGTTAAAAATAATTATAGAACTCTTTATATATATATATATATATATATAACAAAAACATTGAGAGAGCACTCCAGACAAACACATTCAAAAACCTGCAACAACAGCTCCATGCATGGGTACATAATACCAGCTTTTACCACATGGTGAAAATTTCATAACTCTGAGCTTTGCTGAGTAAAATGGTAGAAATTTGGTTCGCAATGAACGGCCGTGAATTGCTTAAGCCTGCCAACAGCGTCAATGTAATCCACCCTCTGGCAGGTCCTACTCTGCAAACCTAATGACTGCCCTTCATGGGATAAACTCACTTACTGAGGAACAGGTCCCCTTCATGGAGCTCCCGCAGATCAAGGTTAAATAGAACCTGGAGGAGGAGTACCTGTGGCAGGGAGGGGTGCATACCCAGGAAATTCATATGAAAAACACACGGGGGGGTAGCACTCAGCCTTAACTAAGCGTTTCAGTGCGGGTGCATCTCAAAATAAAATACAGAACAAAAACATGGAGAGAGCACTCCAGACAAACACATTCAAGCTCTGCGGGAGCTCCATGAAGGGACCTGTTCCTCAGTAAGTGAGTTTATCCCATTATGGGCAGTCATTAGGTTTGCAGAGTAGAACCTGCCAGAGGGTGGATTACATTGACGCTGTTAGCAGGCTTAAGCAATTCACGGCCGTTCATTGCGAACCAAATTTCCACCATTTTACTCAGCAAAGCTCAGAGTTATGAAATTTTCACCATGTGGTAAAAGCTGGTATTATGTACCCATGCATGGAGCTGTTGTTGCAGGATTTTGAATGTGTTTGTCTGGAGTGCTCTCTCCATGTTTTTGTTTTGTATTTTATTTTGAGACTCACCCGCACTGAAACGCTTAGTTAAGGCTGAGTGCTACCCCCCCATGTTTTTTGTATATATATATATATATATATAACATAAATTAGCCAAAATACAGAAAACAATATTTTTCCGCCAAGCAGGCAGCCACCCCTCAATTTATTAAGCCATGGCCCAGAGTGCTCTCAGGCAAGGCCCTCGCCTAATCTCCGCCAAGCAGGCAGCGCCCCCCCTCAATTTATTAACTCTGGGGCCCAGAGTGCTCTCAGGCAAGGCCCTCACCTAGTCTCCGCCAAGCAGGCAGCCCCCCCTCAATTTATTAACCCTCAGTCAGACCAGAGTAATGTATAGATTTCTTTCTATACATGAAACAACCAGATGGTCCACTCCAGAGGGCTCTCAGAGTCTCAGGCCAGGCCCTCACTTAGTCTCTCTCCCTCCCCCAAAGCACTTCAGTACTTTCACGGTTCACCCCAGGCCCAGCCGGCCAGCTGTGGGTCAGCAGCATCAGATGAAGAGGACCTCAGAATCAGACTGGGATGCGGCCACCACACACTCACCAAGCCAAGGCATCAACTGTGTCCACCAAATGCTCCCTCCTCCACGCAGTTTGGAATTCAGTAGGAGATGCTGGTGGCAGCTGTGCACTCGCATCGAGGCAGGCGTGCGCAGGCTGAGGCGCTCCGGCCGACGACGTCACTGACTGTCGACCGCACCCGGCCGGCACGCTACCATCACATGGAAGAGGCTGTGTGGAGGCATCACGTGGGGTCGGGGCCGGCGCCAACGCATCTGCGCGGCCTGCGAGACGCAAGTGTGAAAACTTAAATGCAAATTGTACATCAGATCCCGAAACAATCACGCAGCTCATGGATGCGCATTTCGGTGGTCCGGGGGACGGTCGTCCCCCTGCTCCCCGGCCCAGTCCGCCCCTGAAAACAGCGCATATACGTACGGTATATGGTATAAAACTGTATATATCTTTGATTATTAAACAAGCTGATGCCTGCAGAAAGTGCACATCTTATTGCAATATAACGGGAATAAAAAAATAGTACTAATATTTAAATCGTTGTTGCTCTCTTGATTGTCCTCTTGTTACTTCTCAAATACAAAAGAGGGACATAACACACAACCAACAGTGTAGATTACCAAAAACTATGATAAAAATGCTAAAGTGAATAGGAATGAAACTCACATTCTTCAGAGCCTAATGGACCCGGCTCTGGGATGTCTCGCCTCGATCAAGTAAAGTGACACAGCCCTGCTTTCATATCATGAAGATACTTCAAAGGAAACAGAACACAGAGAGAGGAAGCGCTCTCATAGTATAACTGTATAATATTTGATGTAGTGACACAAGGTAATGATAATCACTCACCGAGTGTGAAGCCTTCAAAATTCATAGGCTCATATGTAGCACTTCTAGCATTCTTCATAGGTGAATGCCTAAACCCTCTGCACAACGGCTTCTCCAAACGGCAGATATGTAATTGTATTTTTAAGGACTAGACCCCTGCTTTCTCAACAAAAGAAATGAAATAATACTTTGCCCCCTGTGATGCATGATCACTTATTTAATGTGCCCTCATCATCTTTTCGGCATTTATATATCAGGCTTTGTAAATCAGAAGTGTAATGGGCCGTTTTAATTATAACATTCTACATTTGACAGGCAATTGAGAGATAATTGTGGCCCAAAGCTAAAAACCCAATTTTAACCCTTTCGCTGCTGAGGCTTTTCCCGCCTCTGTGCTGAGGTCATTTTTACTGGTTTTGCTCATCATGTTTAAACGTGTTTTGAAGGCTTATTTTAGTATATGACCCAGACATATTATATATCGTTCTTTCCGTCAGACTCGGCAGATTCATAATATGTCATTATTATATGTATTCGTCTTGACCTGTCTGTATATTATAACAAAAAATGCAATAAAATATGATTTTTCAATAATTTACAATATGTAAAGTGTTTTTTTTTCACATTTTAACATGCGAGCAATTGCGGTTATATTTTGTATGGGGTGCGCTTGCTTGTTAAAAAAATTAGAGATGGGGTCTCGTTACATTTTTTTTTGGGGAAAATTACACGATTTTTAACAAACGCACCGCATACAAAAATCGTTAGTGCAGCATCATTGTTCACATTATAATTGAAATGGGAACAATATTGCTGCATTAACAAACCAAAAAAAAGAAAAAAAACTTGTTTATTTTTTTTTAGAATTTTTTTTAAATATTTTTTTATAGAAACATAGAAACATAGAAAAATGTCGGCAGATAAGAACCTTTCGGCCCATCTAGTCTGCCCAATTACATGGATACTTGACCTGGATTTATCTTTTGTTTAGGATAGCCTTATGCCTATCCCATGCTTGCTTAAATTCAATTACTGTTTTGGCCTCTACCACTTCTACTGGAAGACTGTTCCATGTATCCACCACCCGCTCAGTAAAATAATGCTTCCTGATGTTACTTTTAAACCTTTGCCCCTCTAATCTAAGACTATGTCCTCTTGTTTTGCTATTTTGTTTCCTTTTAAATATACTTCCTTTATTTTTTTTATTTTTTTTATTTTTATTTTTACAAACTTTTTCTCTTTTGTGTTTGGTATCGTTGGAACGGCCATGCTCTGGCCGATCCAACAATACCAAACTTTAACCCCTAGCTGCCACGGATCGGGAGATAGGGAGTTCATTGGAACCCCCTATCTCCACCATTGGTGGCAGCTAGGGGTTAACTCCAGGACTGGCGTCATCGTGCTATGCACGATGATGCCAGTCCTCAGGGGGAGTTCCCGGAGGCTTGGCCGACATCCAAGATGTCGGCCAGCTCCGGGAAAGGATCACGAACCGGCGCTTTTCAGCACCGATTCGTGATCCGGCTCCCCAGGGGTTAATGCCAGGTACCATTTGGAAGGGCAGGCTGTGCCCTTCCAAATGGTGCCTGGGTTAACCCCCGCAATGCCACCGATCGGGAGGGAGAGAGGTCTGACGGACCTCCCCCCTCCCTTTCAGGCGCCTCCTCCGCACATGCGGGGGGGCGCCTGAATTAGGTGTCATCGCGCTGCCGCAATGACACCTAATTAGCCCGGAGGCGGTTCCGGATGCTGGGCTGACATCGAGGATGTCAGCCCGCACCGGGGGGGCCAGCGATTGGCCGGAACCCGGCCGAACGCTGACCCCAAAGGCTGGACGCGCTCGGCGCGTCCACCGCATGGAACGTGACATGCGGTTGGACGCGCTGAGCGCGTCCGCCACAGCGAAGTGGTTAATACAGCTTTTAAATCACTCCCTAAGACACAGGAGCTTTCTGTAGCACTTCTGAAATAAAAATACAATTTGCAATGTGATTAAAAGATTTATTTGGTATATATGTAAATATAAAAGTATAAAAGTGAACTATATGTTAACCAGTAGCGACTCTAGGAACAATATTTAGGGGGGGCACAGAAGATACCGCAGTCAAAACTGGGGGGCACTAACAATTTTCATCACTAATTCATACCACTGAATAAAACTAAGGGACCTATCACTTGATGTGAGCTAAAACACCATCACTAAAGGAAAACTTTAGCGCGAGTCGCTAAAACTTAGTGCCTGACGACCTACTAACAGATCACCTTGTCTGCAGTAGTTCATGAACAAGGTCGTTTGGCGCATGCTAGGAAACCTCTAAGACCCGGGGTCTGCAGCATATATGCTCAGATTGACTTTGGCAGGCGCAAAAACTTAACGTGAGATAATTGTGGTTCTTAATTCTGATTGGCTGAATCGCGTGTAAAACAGTCTGCACACCGATTTCACATCTTTTTTACGCGTGTTATTTTTTGACGGATGAAATAATGCGCGAGGATTGTAATACCAGCGTTAATTTACGCGTGTTAACGTTTAATGCTTCGCGCAAAAATTCACGCGTTTACCGTGCATTTTTGTGTAAAGAATGTAATAGGGCCCAAATTGTTTACTGTTAGGGATGAAGCCTACCCATTAACCCTTAATATACAACTAAACCAAGGCAAAAACTAACATAATACACAATGTAATGTATAGTCTGAACATTAACCACTTCACTGCTGAGCCATTTCAACCCTGTGAAAATGTTTAAGTTTAAGTGCCCGTTATTATTTAATGTTTTATGACTTTTACTTCAAACTGAATATGATCATGTTGGGTATCATTGGAAAGGCCTGAATCTGCCCTAACCAATGACATAGATCGTCCATATACGATGCACGATGCACGGAGACGGAGACACAGCGGTCTGAAAAAGTGTGGGAAGCTGGATGATGATTTTTGGTGGGGGGGCACATGGGGGGCAAGGAATAACATATGTGGGGCAATTGCCCCCCTTGCCCCCTGTAGAGTCGCCTATGTTAACTAACTCCACTTCTCCATCTAACCATGAACTCCGCTCTCCCTCTCAATCCAGTTAGCTACTCTCCAGTGATATAATTTGTGTGAATGATGCACATGCATGTGTTGTCGCCTTTTTATAAATGTATGTAGTATTTTCATGATTGTCGTTATACTTGCTTGAATATCAGCAGTACACTTTTCTGTAATTATTATTATTATTTATTGATAGAGCCAAAAAATTCCGCCGTGCTGAACAATGGGCACAATATAGACAGTGCTACAATGCAATGAGACCGCAAAATATTTGATAAACCAACGCATGAGGAAATGAGGGCCCTATTCCCGTGGGAACTTGCAATCTAGAAGGGTTAGAGGGTGAGAAACAAGAGGAGAGGACTGGAAGGAGAGAGTGATGGATTGGTTGGAGCAGTGGGGTGTATTAGTGAGTCGGGTGGTAGGCTTCCTTCAACAGGGTTGTCTTAAGGGAGCGTTTGAAGGAAGGGAAACTAAGGAAAAGCCTGACAGTACGAGGTAGAGCGTTCCAGAGGATGGGGGCTGCGCGTGAGAAATCCTGCAGTCTATCATGGGAGGAGGTGATGCGGGTAGAAGCTAGGCACAGGTCACTGTTTGATCTTAGAGAGCAGTTTAGGGTGTGTTTGGTAATTAATGATGACAGGTATTGGGGAGCAGAGTTAGTGAAAGCTTTGCAGTTCAGGGTGAAAATTTTGAATTTACTTCTGCTGTGGATGGGGAGCCAGTGAAGGGGCATGCAGAGAGAAGCGACAGAGACAGAGCAGTGGCTGAGGTGAATAAGCCTGGCAGAAGCATTTTTGATAGACTGTAGGGTGGAGGGGCGGGAGAGAGGGAGGCCAGCTAGAAGGGTTTTACAGTAGTCAAGTCGGGAGATTAAAAGGGCATGGATGAGTTGCTTGGCAGTGTCAACGGTAAGAAATGGCCAAATTTTGGAAATATTACACACGTGGTTGCGGGAGGAGGAAGAGAGACTGGATGTCGGATGTCGGGGATGAAGGACAGTGAGGAGTCAAGTGTTACTCTGAGAGAGCATTATTTAATATACGTTATTGTATGTTGCAGAGCCTGTGGTTATTTTGACTACAATAATTAATAAAATAGGCTCAAAGACAAGCCACAAAGAATAAAATACAAATATTAGAACAGAATAAATTTTAGTAATAGGTCAATAAATATGACAAGCTTGGACCTCAGTAAAATGTGCCCAGTTATTGCTATGAAATGAAATAATTAGCAATCACTTACAGGGTTATTCAGAGAGAGGTGAAAAGTAGGAGAATGGCTGGAGAATGGAAATTTCTAGGTAAAAATAGCCGATTTGGAAAGTGAGATGAATGGGAGAATTTTTCTGGTTTGGCTATTTTGGCCTAGAATTTTCCATTCTCCAGTCATTCTCCTGCTTTTCACCTCTCTCTGAATAAGCCTGATACGTTTTCTGCTTCCGATAGATAACACAATTATAGTAATTTACACGTGTTTCTCCACTTTAGAATCCTTCTAATTTTATTTAATGCGTTTTTTTAATGAGTTTTAGTTAGTTTTTAGTTACCTTTTGGTTGGGCCTAATTTGTCAATATATACTTTTAGTTTTATCCTGTGACTAGCTTTTGCCCGCGGCTTCGCTCGCGTGGATTTTAGGATTTGTTAAAATTGTTTTTTAAAAGAAACTTGAGGTTTTTTTGGTAGAACCCCCCTTTCCCCCCCACTTGGGATTTTTGGAAAATTGTAAAACACGTGTTTTTTTATTTTTCAAGAAGAATGTAGGTGCCAAATTTCACACCTGTAACATCTTTGGTTTTTGAAATATAGGTATACTGATAAAAGTATTCACATCCCTTTCCCCCACCCCCCTTAACTGGATTTTCAGAAAATGATAAAACATGTTTTTTTTTTTGCACGAAGATTGTAAATATCGAATTTCACACCTGTAATGTCATTGGTTTTTGAAATATAGGTATAGTGATAAAGGTATTCATCCCCCTTTTTGCCCCCACTGGATTTTTGGAAAATGGTAAAACACGTGTTGTTTTATTTTCAAGACGAATCTAAATACCAATTTTCACGTCTGTACCATCTTCTGTTTTTGAGATATAGGTATCCTGTTGAAAAGTATTCACCCCCTTTTTTCACCCACCACGTGGGATTCTTGGAAAATGGTAAAACATGTGTTTTTTTTTATTTTTCAAGAAGATTGTAAGTGCCAGATTTCACACCTGTAACATCTTTGGTTTTTGGAAATATAGGTATACTGATAAAAGTATTCAATCCCCCTTTTTCCCCCTCCCACTGGATTTTTGGAAAATGGTAAAATAGGTGTTTTTTTGTTTCTCAAGACAAATCTAGATGCCAATTTTCACATCTGTAACATCTTCTGTTTTTGAGATGTAGGTATCATGTTTAAAGGTATTCACCCCCTTTTTTACCCCCCCCACTTGGATTTTTGGAAAATGGTAAAACACATGTTCCTTTATTTTCAAAAGATTGTAATTACCAAACTTCACACCTGTAACATCTTGGTTTTTGAACTATAGATATACTGATAAAAGTATTCAGACCCCTTTCCCTCGACCCCCCCCCCTTATTTGCATTTGTGGAAAATGGCAAAACACATGTTTATTTTGTTTTCACGAAGATTGTAAATACCAAATTTCACACCTGTAACATCTTTGGTTTTTGAAATATAGGTATACTGATAAAAGTATTCAACCCCCCTTTTTGCCCCCCTCCCACTGAATTTTTGGAAAATGGTAAAATAGGTGTTTTTTTGTTTCTCAAGAAGAATCTAAATACCAATTTTCACGTATGTAACATCTTCTGTTTTTGAGATATAGGTATCCTGTTTAAAAGTATTCAGCCCCCCTTTTTTTCACCCCCCCTTGTAATTTTTGGAAAATGGCCAAACACCTGTTTTTATTTTTCAAGAAGAATGTAAATACCAAATTTCACGTCTGTAACATCTTTGGTTTTTGAAATATAGGTATAATGATAAAAATATTCAGACCCATTTCCCCCGACCCCCCCAATTGGATTTGTGGTAAATGGCAAAAAACATGTTTGGTCTTTTTCACGAAGATTGCAAATACCAAATTTCACACCCATAGCATCTTCGGTTTTTTGAAATATAGGTATACTGTACACCCCCCCATGTGCGGAGGAGGTGCCTGAAAGGGAGGGGGGAGGTCCTTCGGACCTCTCTCCCTCCCGATCGGCGGTGTGCAGGGGGTTAACCCAGGCACCGTTTGGAAGGGCACAGCCTGCCCTTCCAAATGGTACCTGGCATTAACCCCATGGGGGCCGGATCACGAATCGGTGCCGAAAAGCGCCGGTTCGTGATCCTTTCCCGGAGCTGGCCGACATCTTGGATGTCGGCCAAGCTTCCGGGAATGCCCCCTGAGGACTGGCGTCATCGTGCATAGCACGATGACGCCAGTCCTGGAGTTAACCCCTAACTGCCACCAATGGTGGAGATAGGGGGTTCCAATGAACCCCCTATCTCCCGATCCGTGGCAGTTAGGGGTTAATGTTTGGTATTGTTGGATTGGCCAGAGCATGGCCGTTCCAACAATATCAAACATGAGTATGAAAAAAGTTTTTTTTTAAAAAATGCAAAAAAAAGTTTTACAAACTTTTTGTGAACGGCCTGAAAAGTTCGAAGTTGGCCGAACGGGCAATGTTCGAATCGAACTCCGAACTGATCCGAACCAAAAGCTCATCCCTAATTGCAATTCCTTAGGCCATAAATTTAAGTAAATATTTGAGTTTTTCAAGCTGCAATTTGTGTAGTGAAGTACACTAAGTTGCCTGGCAGTAACATATTACTGTTATGGCAAAGCAAGGGTGCTTTACAGAGTTCACTTTTAGAGAAGCACCAATTATATACAGGTATATCCATCTCTGCAGTATACACTAACAACATTAAAACCACGAACAGGTGAAGTGAGTAATATTGATTATATCATTACAAGTGCACCTCACAAGAGGTGGGATAAAGTATTCAGCAATTAAACAGTCGGTTCCTGAATTAGATGTGTTGGATGCACGAAAAATGAACAAGAGAAAAGATCTGAGTGACTTTGACAAGGGTCAAACAGTGATGGCTAGATGATTGGGTCAGAGCATCTCTAAAATGAAAAGTCATGTGGGTTGTTCCCAGTATGCAGTGGTTTTACTTACCAAAAATGGAGCAAGAAAGGACAAATCCGGTGAACTGGCATATATACAAAGCAAAGCTAGCAGGGTTTATTCAGAGAGCACCGAAATGTCACCGAAATGTCAGGCTTTTTTAAAAACAAAAAACTGCATGAAAATGACTGGGAATAATATGTAAGGTACTATGAATAATAATAAAAAGGTCTGTTACAGAAAAAAATAAGCTAGTTTAAAAAAAATCGGAAAGATAAATTTCGCCAAAAAATGCCTAGAAAAATCTGCAAAAATAAATAAATAAAGAGACTTTTTGCTGCCAATGAGAAGAATAAACGCTTGAATACATATGTAAGAAAAACAGTGATTTTTTTACATTGAAACCTATGGGATTTTCCTACTTTAACCTGTCGAATGAAACCACCGAACATCAGGGCATTTCACTGACATTTCGGTGCAGTACGGTGTTCTCTCAATAGATTAACCAATACTTCTCTATGGGGAATTCACTGCCACCGAAGATCACCTGTATTTCAATGGCAATTCACCAATATTTGGCGAATTGACAGCTTTTTGAATAGCTGAATGGCCATGAAATTGCACTGTATGGGGAAATTCACTGTTCGATGTAATTTTGTGGACAATTTGGTGCTCTTTGAATAACCCCTTATGTATTCAGTTGAATTCATGCACAATACCACCAAGTGTTGGTGCTCTAATGAAGTCCCAGAGAGACATCTCCAATATCCAGATTGTGAAGCAAATGAAAGGAGTTTAGGCACTCCACGTGCGGTACAAACAACAGCTTTATTTGAATTATATGAACAGCAACGTTTCGCCCATCAGAGTGGCCATTGTCAAGGTGAACTGGTATCAGATTCATGGGCGCCCAAGGCTCAGTGATGCACATGTGGAGCAAAGGGTAGCCTGCATAGTCCGTTCACACAAGTAGCTAAAACTACTGGAAAAACCTAATTCTGGCCAAGACAGAAAGTTGTCAGAGCACACCTGACATGTACCACCGACCTAGAGATTTTTGTAGACCACGTTCACTCCTTCATAGTGTTCCCTGAGGACAGTGGCCTCTTACAGCAGGTTAATGCACTCTACTACCATGCAAACATTGTTCAGGAATGGTTTGACGAACAGAAAAAAGATTTCAGGGTGTTATCTCCTCCAAATTCCCCCAAAACCAATCCAAATGAGCATACATGGGATGTACTTTAATAACAAATACGATCCATTTTGGAACTACTATTAATATCTTGATGCCAGATACCACAGGCCTCATTCAGTGGTCTTGTGGAATCTATGGGCTCTTTCACCTCGTCAACGCTAGCGCTCACATAAATGAGCATTAGCGCTAGCTTAAATGAGGTGATAGCGGTCCGACTGAATCACCTCCGAATCGCTAACGTGTTAAAAAACCCATTAGTGATTCAGTATTAGCGCTTTTTAGCACGAGCTTACTGTACTTTGCGCTCCCTATACTTAACATGGGGAGTGCAAAGAGTAAGCACAGAGTAACTAGCGTTAGGATCACAAGGTCCTAACGCTAATTGCTAAGAGCTGTCGCTACCTAAAATAGTTTGCTACAGCTTTGAGCTGGTGCTAACTGATTCTGCTGCTGCAGTATCATTTAGCAGCAGCTGAAAAGTCCCTTAAGAAATAAAATACTCACCCCTAATCTCATGGCGAGAACGACGGCCAGATCCACCACTTCTGGCCACCAGGAGCAGAGTGAGACTGGGGAAAAAAAGTCCCCAGTCTCCCTTCGCGTTCACTCCGCCGACAAGCAGGATCTTGCAAGAGTCGACATCCTGCTGGTCATGGGACCCGGCAGGAGAAGCCTCCATGGAGTCCTATGGACTCCTATGTGTGAACTAACACAACAAAATAATCTATTAACAGATGTTTTAATATCAGATTTCCAATGTGTTTAAAAAAAAAAAAAATTCTGGTTGCAGTTGTTCTAAATAGTATCTTTTGTTATCTTTGCGTCACATGTCTGGAATTCATTTCAGTATTTTTTCTCTGGGTCATTTACCTGTTAAGAACAAAAAAAAAAACAAAAGGGAAGAACTCATGATGTACAGAATACATAAAACAAATACAAGAGTTTCAATGTTCCTTTTTTGCATGTTGCCTTAGCATTCAAAAGCTTAGTGATGAGTGTTATCTATGGGTTTGCACACAGTTATGTTTGGAGGTCAAGGTGAATGACAGCCCCTCCTCTTTTGTAAAAGCAAGGTATAGTATTCCTGTGTTGGGCCAAAGCAAAGTCATTTTACTAAGAGGCAGTATCCTCTTCGCAAACACACCTATTATAGGAATTTATATTTAATATTTAAGTATTCATTGGAAAATAGAGATGCTTAGACTTACTTGGATCTGTCTTCTATCCTGTCTATGTCTATCCTTCCTAACTAGTGTTATTCGGGCACAAGGTAAGAAACTTTTATTTCAGATTTACTAATAATTTATCTTATTCATTTTGTTTATATGCAGGTTTGAGAGCTGTATCGTTTGAGATTAAATAATAGGATTTTTTACGTTTGTGTAAACTGGTCAGTTTTATGAAAAATAATCTACAACATTTCACTTCTGAAATTACTATTATGAATTAACATTTTCATCCATTTATCATATAATCATATTTTGCATGCAAAAATGCATTGATGCCCCTATTTTCCAAGTAATTAAAATTTATTCAAATCAATTAAACTGGGGAAAATTAGATTAATAGTTAATAAATTTAATATAGAATTTTTCCATTATGTTACATAATTTGATCATAACCTATAGGTTGTTCATAGTTATACAGAATGAGGACTACATATAGTTTAACCCCTTTTCTAACAAGCACTTTTTGTGTAGAAAATATCATCATACCATTTATATGAAACATAAGATGCTTAGGTAACAAATATAGGTTATAGTTGCTAAAAAATCGCTATACAGTGCAATGTGTTACTGTAATTTCCATAGACAGATATCATACCAAATACAGATATTATTTTTGTAAAATATTAAACATTTTGGAAGCTGCAATGCTACTAATCTCATTATGGTCTCACTACAAATCTTCATAAGCAGGAGATATGACCCGTTTTGTTATGGTTCTTTATCACCTTTGCTGTATTTGACACAAACGTTACTTCTACCTGTATGTATACTAATAATGCAGACTACATTTGAAATTATGCAAGATAGGGGAGATCATCTGGAGTTTAGAGCCTTTCGACCCAGCAAAATTTTTGTTACGAATAAACAAATACATAAAAACGTAAATATGAGCAAGTTTACACTATGGTATTGTTTTAACTCTCAATATAACAATAAGTATGATCAAAATTGCCATTTTACCCAACATTTAAGAGTTAACCATGCATTTCATGTATAGAATAAATGTTATGACAATGATTTATTCAACAACAGGTGCTTGGTATTGACTAGAGTATATACAAACATTCAATAAACTGATCTGCATTATCGTGTTTAACCTGTATATTTGTTCCAGAGTAGAAATCAGAGTAAATCTATAAACATGTTATTAAGGTTGACATGTAAATTACAATTTCCACCATCAATGTCTTTTTTACTGAATGCAATCTTCATCTTATTTCTATAAGACAAATGTTTGCATACATGTAAAATTGGTAATTATCTCACTAATGTTCTGTATAATTACATGACTGGTTGTATTATCTTTAGCATATTGTTAACGCGGGACCATTTAGTAGCTGTTGAAACTGATTAATAACACAAGGAATCAAAAACAGAGATTACGCATCCACTTGTTGGTTTCTTAAATCCTAATTTCTCAAGTACACCATACTTAGAGAATCCCCTCTTCTCTGTGACATGTGTAAACTTTGTGGGGGGTGGTGTTTTGCAATCCTCTATGGATAGCTATTCATAAGATTATGGCTAATGATACAGATAATAGTCAAAATAAAAGCAGCTTCTGATAGTCACAAGTCATACAGGGTTATTCAAATTCCCCGACCCTGTGGTCAATTCAGCATTCACCATAGGGCCTCCAAAGTGCAGGGGAAAATACTCTGCAAAACCGGCAAAACCATCAAATTAAAAAGTTACATTGAAACCTACGGGATTCGCCTGATTAAACCTGCCGAATGAAACCACCGAATATCAAGTCATTTCACTGACATTTCACTGCTGTTCGGTGTTCTCTGAATAGATTAACCCTTACTTCTCTATTGGGAGCTCACTGCCCTCAAACACCAATGGATTTTGCTGGCAATTCGCCAATATTTGGCGAACTGCCTGCTCTCTGAATAGCTGAATGGCTACAAAATTGTACCGTATGGGGTAATTCACCGTTCGTTGCAATTTGCAATCTGAATAAACCCTATAGTTTGTTAGAAAAGGAACAGGAAAGTAACAGCATTTGGTGCACAGTGACGAGAAGCAAAGAAAGGGGTCAATGGAAGGCATAATAAAGCTAACATTGACAGGGAAAATAATGTTGGAAAGAAGCAACAGGGAGAGAGTGGCAGGAAAAATTATAGTAGACAGTGACAGTATGTTTGTATGACACTGTGTGGTGACTATGACTGGAAAAGGATTCGATTTTTAATGACAGGCAAATAAATGTGTCAACTGTGATAGTAAGGGGGGTTCAGTGAATAGAGAGAAATCAGTCACGGTGTGCTGTTACATTGTACTTATACTGTACTGTTATATATGTGTCCTTTATATTGAGAGCCTGTTAAAAGCAGTTTCAGGTACACAGAATTAATATGCTGCCATCACCTGTGTATATCAGCCTTGCTTTATTAAGGATTTATCAGCAGAATAGCTGAAAAGCGCCGGTTCGCGATCCTTTCCCGGAGCTGGCCGACATCTTGGATGTTGGCCAAGCCTCCGGGAACTCCCCCTGAGGACTGGCGTCATCGTGCGTAGCACGATGATGCCAGGCCTGGACTTAACCCCTAACTGCCACCAACGGTGGAGATAGGGAGTTCCAATGAACTCCCTATCTCCCGATCCGTGGCAGCTAGGGGTTAAAGTTTGGTATGGTTGGATCGGCCAGAGCATGGCCGTTCCAACGATACCAAACACTACTGTGAAAAATTTTGTCAAAAAAAAAATGAAAAATAAAAATTAAAAAAAATTAAAAAAAAAATTATAAAAAAAAAATAAACAATTTTTTTTTCTTTTTTTTGGTTTGTTAATGCAGCAATATTGTTCCCATTTCAATTATAATGTGAACAATAATGCTGCACTAATGATTTTTGTATGCGGTGCGTTTGTTAAAAATCGCGTAATTTTCCCCAAAAAAAAATGTAACGAGACCCCATCTCTAATTTTTTTAACAAGCGCACCCCATACAAAATATAACCGCAATTGCTCGCATGTTAAAATGTGAAAAAAAACACTTTACACGTTGTAAATTATTGAAAATACATATTTTATTGCATTTTTTGTTATAATATACAGACATGACATAACGTATGCATATAATAATGACATATTATGAATCTACCGAGTGTGACGGAAAGAACGATATATAATATGTCTGGGTAATATACTAAAATAAGCCTTCAAAACACGTTTAAACATGATGAGCAAAACCGGTAAAAATGACCTCAGCACAGGGGCGGAAAAGCCTCAGCAGCGAAAGGGTTAAACATGTAACTCACAATGCCCCTACTGTAATCTCACCTATTCTATTGCAAACTCGTAACTGCCAATGTCTCTTCTGTACAACCCACATCTTTACTTTAAATACGCAACTCGCAGTGCCCATACTGTAAAAGTCCCATTTTACATTATAACCTGCATTATACAGTATAGTCCGCATTCTACTTTACAACCCGCACTTTACAGTAAAACCCACATTTTATCATAAGATCCACTTTTTACAGTAAGAGCGGCAGTTTGCATTATAACTCACATTTTAACTTCAAAAGCAGGCGATCCAATCGCACTAAATAGATGTTTTGCACAGGAAGACTTGATTTTCTACATAAATATTAATATAAATACAGAATTCTCTTATAAACAGTGAGTTAATTCAAATATTCCGATTACATTCCAAGCTGTCAGCCTGCTTGGTGTCTAGCTACATCATGTTTGGTTTTAGATAATTAGGAATAAAGGCAGATCATTAGTATATCAATGTATGGGCTAGTTAAGAGGCAATTTATATTCTCCCATAGCCATACCTATGGCATACATCGTTCATATATGTATTCTTGCAGCAGAGTCAATGTCACCAGACTCACACACACACACACCCACCAATGTTAACCTGGATACTCAGCCAAGACACCAAGAGCAATAAGGCACCAAGCTTGCAGCCTCAAAACATGAGTCAACAAGCAAGCTATCTGCCTAGGGCAAAAAAGTTGGCAAATAATAGGGCTTTTCAGAGAGAACCAAGCTGGCCCCAAAATTGCACTAAACAGTGAATTTCCCCGTACGGTGCAATTTCGTGGCCATTCGGCTATTCAAAAGCTGGCAATTTGCCAAATATTAGCGAATTGCCAGCAAAGACGGTGATCTTCGGCAGCAGTGAAATTCCCCATAGAGAAGCAATGATTAATCTATTCAGAGAACACCAAACAGCAGAGAAATGTCTGTGAAATGCCCTTATGTTCGGTGGTTTCATTCGGCAGGTTTAATCAGACGAACCCCACTTTCAATGTTTTGCAGCAGTTTTGCTGTGGGTTTTTGGAAGTGTTCCGTGGATTTTCCCTGTACTTCGGGGACCCTAATGCTGAATTCACTGCAGGTTCGGTGAATTTGATTCCCTGAAGTGCAGGAAATGAAAGAGCACCAGAATTCCGGTGGAATTTCGGTGCCTTTTGAATAACCCCTTAAGAGTTTGAAAATAGTAGTAATAATATATATATATATATTATAAATATAAATTATTTTCTACTAATATGGTGTAGGGGCAGGCTTTTTAAGTGACAAATAAAGGTTGATGGGAAGGGAGAAAGTAATAGAATATCTAAAATGATCTTGGGTAAGAAGAGGATACATAGATAGAGAGGGAAATTAAAATGAGGGACATAGTTATCCCAGAATGGCAGTCAGATTAAGTTGCCTACTGATGACCGGGTCGGACGCAGGGAGACAAAAAATACACAAAAAATACGCAAACACATAACTGTGGAATAATATATATATTTATTATATATAGGCCACAGCTAAAAACTCCACACAATAACCCACCATAATGACATAACCATTCCCATAACAAAATTAAAACAATAACCCTGTGCTGAAATAGGACTCCCCACAACCACCACACACCTCCAAACCAACCAACCACCAAAAAAAGAAATCCTAACTAAAAAGGAACCCCTAGCCAGCACTGCCTACAAGCCCCCACCACAAGCTCCTCACATAACCCCCTTATGGGAGAGCTCCCCCACCAAGAAAAAACAGGGCTTGTTCAATCCCTTCCTTGAGTCCCAGGATGAACAGATCCTTGCCCACATCCGACAGGTGAACTCCATCCGCCATAAAATAACACTCCGCCTCCTCCTCTTCAAAAGGTAGATGTCGCACCCCCTCACCCTCCATCCTCCTCAAAAAACTTTGCATGCAGCGATTCAGCTTGATACGGCCAAGCCGCACCGCCTCCTCATTCTCCGCCTGCTCCCACACCATCCTTGGCATCACCTCGGACCACACCACCACTGTCCATGGTGACCACACCCTCAACTGCCGCAGATCTTCCTGCATCTGCTCCAGCAGCATACAAAGAGGGACCACACCCAAATCTTTCCCTCCCATGTGAACCACCAGCACATGGAGAACTTCACCATGCCTCAGGGCACCCAAAATCGTCGGCTTAAACTCCTCCCATAGGAGTCCACGGATTCCGATCCACCGTACCCGTGTTTGCGACCCAAGCAGACCCATCTGAACTCCAGAGGATCGCACCAACGCCCTTCTTCTCGCCCAAAAAATCAGCGAGTCTCCAATGATCCACACCACTCTTGGAGGATCTGCAAAATCAAAAACAAATTACCAACATCTCCACCACACAAAATACTTTAAAAGAAAAAACTCCCCACCAAACCACCACACATCCCACCAAATAAACCATGACCATACCTGTAAAGAAAAAACATATCATAAACCAACACCAACTCCTTGCCTCCAAATACTCCGAACCCCCACACTCAACCCCAAACAACCAACAAATTTACAAAGATAAAATAGAATAAATATATATATTCCGTATAAAAGGTATAATTCATATTTCATGTATAAGTTTGATATTTTTCATATTTCAAAATTTCTCTTTTTATTCTTTTTTTTTTTAATTGAAAAACATAACATAACATACAGCAAACTGTTCTCCACATTACCTCCCAGCTTTAACAAATGTTTACAAAATTCCTGACACTAAACCAGGATGAACGTAAGACTTAAAAGCCCTGGAGTTCCATCCTCCCAATTCTTGAATTTCCGTTGCCGACGAACCCAACCTTGAAGCTTCCGTTGCTGCCCCAATACGAAAGGAGTGAGAACCAAATTCCTAAACTCAACAAACCCTTCTTAAAAATAGAAATAAACTGATACCTAGATAAAGCTGACCCGTCCGCGTGACATAAAAAGGCCACACTAGACTCCACTCGTACCTCCAAAAACTTTTTAACATTCTCCACTGGACAAACCACACAGTTATCCACACTGAATAAACCAACTCTATGCCCCCTACCCAACTGATCCGTCTTGGAATAAGCAACCCAAATAACCTGATCATTAACTCCCAACCAAACTGCATCAGCTCCCAAACCACCACCTCCTCTCCTAGAATTACACACCAGCTCATCCACTCGAAATGCCCCAAAAAATCTAAACAAAAGACCGCCCTCATAAGCAGAACCTCATAAGGTGAAGAACAAAAGCTACCAACAAAATCCCATAGACCCTCCAATAATTGTCTTGAAACTGAACGCAGAGCGTCCACCCTGCATCTCCCCTTCACATAACCCCGAACTGCACATCTGATCACCAAATCTTTGGTGACATCTCTTTTTCCCCGATACCTGAAAAAGGAAAGCCAAGGCGGCTAAAGACTGCCGAACCACTCCAGGAGATGCCATAGACTCAAATAACCAAATGAGGTATGCTCTGAGCAGACTTTCCTCATCCCAACCACCCACTGACACGTACCTGAACCGCTCAGCCAAAGCGTCCCAATCACTCCATACTCGCGAGTAGGCCTTCCAAGATGACTCAGACAAAGAACCTCTCACCCATCTTCCAAAAATTCCGAGCCTAGCTGCCAAAGGCAAGGGGTGCCCACCTCCTCTGCCAATGGAGCCAGGGAACGAAACCTGTCCCACTGAAAATGAGACAAAGCATCCGCCACTGAGTTAAGGTGACCCGGAACATGCCTTGCCCTGCATAAAACATTAAACTTAAGACACATCAACGCAAATCTTTTCAGCAATCTGATGACTGGCAATGATGAAGCTGACAAAGAATTAACAGCCGACACCACCGCCATGTTGTCAGAATGGAACAGAATCCTTCTCCCCTCCAAAGCACCTCCCCACAGCTCCAAGGCCACCACTAATGGAAAACAACTCCAAAAAAAGCCAACTTCCGCACCAAGGAAGATGCCAACCAACTATCAGGCCAACGAGAAGCACACCAACGTCCCCCAAAATATACCCCCAAAACCAACACCTCCCGAGGCATCCGTGAAAAATTCCAGCTCCTTCGCCAAAACCTCTTTCGAAGGGAATAAGGCCACCCCATTAAACACCACCAAAAAGGATTTCCACACTTCCAAATCTTCCTTCATGGCACCAGATATTCTAAGAAAGTGATGACCTTCCCGAATACCCCGTGTTGCCAAAGCCAATCCATGTAAAAAGACTCTTCCAACCGGAATGACCCTGCACGCAAAATTCAAATGACCAATCAGCGATTGCAGCTCTCTCAACTGTAATTTTTTAACCGACAGGGCCCCTTCTACTTGCCTCAAAGCTTCCACCACTTTTTTAACAGGTAAACGACACTCACCCTTTACTGAATCAATCTCAATTCCCAAGAAAGTGATAACCGACGCTGGACCTTCCGTTTTATCAGAAGCCAAAGGAACACCAAATCGGTGTGCCACCCACTGAAAAGACCGAAGAATGTGCAGACACTCTCCTGTCCCTTCCCTTCCCACACACAAAAAAATATCCAGATAATGAGTCATATTGTTCGACCCTGCCACTTCACGGCCCACCCATTCCAAAAATGTACTGAAACATTCGAAAAAGGAACAGGAAATGGAACAACCCATAGGCAAACATAAATCCACATAAAATTCGCCTTCAAACCAAAATCCCAGAAGATGATGACACGAAGGATGAATAGGTAATAGCCGAAAAGCCGACTCAATATCCACCTTAGCCATTAAAGCCCCCGGTCCTGCATCACGAACCAAACTAACCGCAGAATCAAATGACACGTATGACACCGAGGCCAACTCCTCACCAATATCATCATTCACCGATTCCCCCTTGGAAAGGATAAATGATGAATCAAACAAAACTCTCCTGCCTTCCGCTTCGGCACAACCCCCAAAGGGGATATCCTTAAATCCCGCACCGGAGGAGACGAGAATGGACCTGCCATCCTACCAGCCCCAATCTCCTTAAACACCTTCTTCCGAACTACCTCCGGATACACTCTAGCCGACTTCAAATTTCTTAACTTCCCACCCCCTGGCCTTATGACAAAAGGAATCCGAAAACCAACACCAAAACTGTCACGTAAAAATTCTGCATCTCTATGTCTTCTGTAAAGCCTTAGCCCCGGTAACATCGCGTCGAGTTTCACCGGAGAAGCTCCCCTCTCCAGACCCTCCAAAAGGCAGACCTCCTTGTCTTGCCCTCTTAAAACATCTGGACAATGAATGTAATCCTCCACAATTTGAACATTCGTGCTTGTACCTGCACCTCGCACCAAACTTGCACTGACCCTCATTAAACTGCCAGCACAATCCCTTTTTAACACCTGCCGTTGGGGAACTGACTCCCCCACCGGCTCCCCCTGGAAAGGGCAACGCCCCGTTTTTGTGGCGGTTTCTGCGGGTTTTCGGTGAGCCTTCGCCGGATATTGCGGTGAGTGTTAGTCTGGTTTGCGGCAGCTTTTCCCTGCACTACGGCGGCCCTGTGGTGCTTGCTGAATTCACTGCAGGGTCAGCGAACTAGAAATCGCTGAATCGCCCCAAAGTGCGGGGAACGAAAAGTCAGCAAAAGTGTGGTGACTTTTCGGATCTCTTTGAATAACCATGTATGGTTTCATCCCGAGAGTGAATTCTCCTTTTAATGCATGACAATACCTTGCTGGCCTAGGCGACTGCAATTAGGTTAGTCTGACATGATCTTTGTTTCATAAAACCATGAAACCATGCTGATTTATGCTAATCAGATTATACCCAATGAATTCCTGAATATTATCCCCTAGTAACCCCTCAAATACTTTCCCAGCAACAGATGTTATGCTCACAGGTCTATAAATCCCAGGCAGACATTTTGAAAATAGGAAAACTAAGTAAAGATAGAAAGGAAACATGAGTTATAGGTCAACAGAGAGAAAATAACGGGCAAAAGTACAGGAACATAAAAAAAAAGAGATACAGTAGTATAGATATAATGGAAGAAGAAAGAAGGAAAGAACAATGAAAGAGCAATATTGCACAAGTAAGGTATAAGGAAAAGAATGTCAAAAATGGATTAGGAGATAAATAGTTTGTGAGTAGGGATGTGCGTTTCGGGTTTCGGAATTTCGGAATTTTCACAAAATTTCCAGATTCGTGTTTTCGGATGCGGCCGAATTTTCGAAAATTTTTAGATCCGAAAATGGCAGATCCGAAAAGTTTTCCGAGCCGAAACTAAATATTTTCAGAATTTTCGAATGGACTTGAAATGTGTCAAATCGAAATTTATTGCTTTGAAACGAGGAGAACAGACGTTTCGAAAAAACGAAATTTTCCGAAATTACGAAAAGTCGATACAAAAAACGAGCAAAGTGACACGAAAATACGAAAAACGGTCGAAATTCCGAAAACATGTACAATTCCGAAAAACGAAAATTTCCGAAATTCCGAAAAGTCGATACAAAAACGAGCAAAGTGACACGAAAATACGAAAAATGGTCGATATTCCGAAAAAAATGTACACGAAAAACGAATCGAGCCGAACCGAATCGAAACAGAAATCGGTCGAAACGAGCCGAATCGAAAGGTTTAAAAATCCGAAAAATCTAACCGAATCGAACCGAAAAAAAAATCGGTGCACAAGCGTGAGAAATTGCTAATTTGAGGGGAGTGAAGCAGTAATATAAGAGTATGGACATGAAAATTGATTAACCTTTATAAAAACAGAAGTTACACTGTACAAAAAAACGATTATGTATCACAGGCAACAAATTTAGTACAATTCCATATAATACAATGGAATCACTGAGAAACCCCCCCCCAGAAAAAAATCAATCAAGATGTGCAAAAAAATTGTTGTAGGCTTTAATAAATCTTAATATAGAATACAGGTTGAATGCCCCTAATCTGAAATGCACGGATCCATAAGCATTAAGGATTTTTAAAATTTTTCACTTTTGGAATCTTGCCAGGAACTCAAACAGCCTGAGGGGAGGAGGGGGCGCAAGGGGGGGGGGCGAGGCACAAGTTAAGCAACACCAGTAAGGGACATGTTGAAATGAACATCATAACCTAGTGCATGTCTCACTGGTGCTGATAAACACTCTGCTGCAATGAGGGAATGGAAGTGGTTGTGGTAGGAGTAGCATGAAGGTGAGCAAAGAGAAAATCGAAAGGCTCTGAAAACTTTGGGCCCTATTCAGTTCCTCAAGTTAAAATGCAAATGCTAATGGGGAAAACCTGCGCCTACAGGTTTCCCTATAGCGTCCCCATTTTAGCACTAGATTCCAGGGCATGCGCTACTTCAGCACCTTGCCAAGGAGCCATGTGCTACATTCGGGGGTACTTGCGGTAGAGTTTCCGCACCACCACGAGTATCACCACCTGGAGCCCATAGGACTCCATGGAGGGTGGCACTGCTGGGCCTTGAGATCGTGCAGCGCCATGGAGTGATCGAGGAGGGAGATTGGGAACTATTTGTCCCCAGTCTCATTCTGCTCCCGGTGTCAAGAAGCAGTGGATCAGGCCACCGTTCTCGATGTGGGATGAGAGGTGAGTATCTGATATATTGGGGGGTGGGTTAGCAGGTGTTATATGATTCTGCAAAAGAGTGTTCAACCTGTATATGATAATATCTATCAATTTATGTATTTTTACTCCACACTGTTACAGTTACTTCTACAGAGTGAGCTATTAATCAGTATATTGTACTTTAATTAGATATCATCAGCCTGTGAACAGAATTTGCTAACTATTCTATTTTTCTTTTCTTGAACATTTGTCAACATAGTAACAGACCTGCTCCCTGACTCCTCTGCTACCCAACAAGATAACTCAACAGCAGATATACTCCTTAGTGACCCATGGATACTAATAAGCGGTAATTTTAACATATTTGTTTACCATTCACACATGCACATACTTTTGGATAGAATGAATTACTTTTTAGTTTCACAGAAAAAGATTTCAGCTTGACTTATGTTCCAATTTGGAACGCTTGATATGTCCCACGTATGAAACTCAAAGCACGTTACATGCTCAGCTCCCATTACTCCTGAGGGGAGCACTGCAACCCTAACAGTCATTCCCGATTCTTAAAAAAGTGAAAAAAGTGAATAACATGTATATCATACTAACTGAAAATCCTGAACACAAATCTTGGCAGTCTCTTGATTTTCTTTCAAAATTAGTGCATTGAATTAAAAAAATAAAATACAATCCACTATGCAAACGTTTTGTGAACTGCATTAAGAAAGATATACAGGGTTATTCAAAGAGCGTGAAATGCAGGAGAATGACTGGAGAATGAAAAATTCTAGGTCAAAATAGCCGATTTGGAAAGTGAGATGAAAGGGAGAATTTTTCTGGTTTGGCTATTTTGACCTAGAATTTTTCATTCTCCAGTCATTCTCCTGCTTTTAACGCTCTCTGAATAACCCTGATAATCTATCACTATTATGCAACACTGCAAAATCCTTTTCCAATCTTTGAATTATCAGTTAAAAATAATTTCTAGGATTTTAAATGTCAAAATCTTTCTATCAAATTTCTGATTCATTTTAACAGGGTTGTCTAAAACCATCAAAATAACCCTATTAGTCTTGTACAGTTTTTTTTGGGGAAATCATCTCACCAACCTGGCTGTACACATCATATTTTGATTTTAATTTGTCATTAAGTAGGCATTTCTGATTGTCCCTATATTAGCTTAGCCAATACCTTGCACTAGATTACATACCGATTACTAATGTTAGCATTTGGATACGTAAGCGGTAACGCCAGGATAAGTGACTTTAACGCATTTCCCCCGATTACTATACTAACGCTAATCAGGGAAAAAATCCGTTAGCTCATCGGTGATTGCTCTAGCTTGCGCAAGCTTACTGTACTTTGCGCACCCTATACTTAACATTAATAATAATTACTACACCGATGCGGTATCGAACATTTTACTGTCATCTAGAAGCTGGTGCTAACGGATTCCACTTATCCAAAATCAGTTAGCTCTAGCTAATCCGCCCACCAATAAATCCGTTACTCACCTCTCACCCACAATGAGAACAGCGATTTGAACCGCTGCTTTTGTTCCCCGGGAGCAAAGGGAGACTGGGGACAAATAGTCTTCATAAATACAGAAAAAATGGCGTCGCGCCCATACTCACCGGAGCGGCAGCAACTGCCAGGAGTAACAGCCCAGTTAATGTATAAAACATAACAAGGAAAAAAGGTGTCATCTGCGCTCGTTTCTATGTGTTCCATGTACAACAAAACTGAGGTTTTTGTTTGTTTCAATGGCCATTGCAACGTAAGCTCACTCGCCACTTCACGGCACCTCTTTACAGAGTGAGTACCTAACAAATGTAACCAAAAGGCCGCTCTACTGAGCAGCTCCAAGCCCCTCCTGCTGCTTTTCAGCCAAGAAGAGGCAAAGATATGGTGGGTTTTATTTATACACGCACCAAACACTTCCCATTTGGGATTAAAAACAAAAACATGGAAAACAAATAGTCCTCAGTCTCCCTCTGCAAGCATTCTGTGGTCCTGGGCAGGGCTCGTGGCCTCACAGTGCGACCCTCCATGGAGTTCTATGGCCTCCAGGAGGTGATTCTCTCGGGGGCGCGGAAGCGCTACATCGAGTATCACCTCAGGTAGTGTGTGGTTCCAGGGCAAGGTGCCGTGGTAGCGCCTGTCCTGGAATCTCACGCTAAGACAGGGATGCCACGGAGAAACCTGCAGGACATACTTGAAAATGAGAGAAATCTCAATGTATCTTTCCTGGTAAAATACTTTATAAATTAATAAATAAGGACGTAATATGGTCCCTTATCTTTCATGGTCAAAATTTTTTCTCCCTGTATTTCAGTGGAGGGCTAAATATTTTATTAAACTTTCTTTGATTATTTAACCTATGTTTCAGGACAATATTTGCAATTTTAATAGAGATATTTACATCATAGATGACCATCAATGCTATTTTTTTTAAAATCATATCCATAGAGGCACATGTCTCGATGGAATCAAACCATACATTAAATATACTTTTACATTTCGGGACAAGATAAAGATGAAATGTTCTGTTACAGAGTTTTAGTTTAGCTCAATAAACAGAGAGCCGCCTCTAAACGTCATTCTCATCCACTCTCTTCTTCACTGTGATCTATGATATTATAGAAAAAGTCATTTAGAAGTGTGCTTAGAAGCAGAATGGAGTTTCATTCAAGTGATTAACCCTTTCACTGCTGAAGACGTGTGGGACACGTCCTCAGTGATGCACGTTGCATGCTGAGGACGTGCCCCACACGTCATCAGCTGTTTGGGACCCCCGGCGGAGATACTCACCTCTCTGTCTGGGGTCCCACGGCGTTCTGACTTCAGCAGTCTCAGACGCTGAAGTCAAGCGCCTCCCGGCGTAAATGACGTCATCGCGCCATGCGCGATGACGTCATTTCCAGGCGACCCCCCGGCAATGTCGGGAGATAGCCTGGAAGGGAGGGGGGGGGATCCGTTCGGATCCCTCTCCCTCCCGATCGGGAAGGAGCAGCGGTAAAAGCCAGGCACCGCTTAAAAGGGGAGAGTCTCCCCTTTTAAGCGATGCCTGGCTTTAACCCCTCAAGTGCTGGGTTGCACTTCAGCGCCTTGCGGCGCCGAAGTGCAGCCTATCTCCGGTGGGGGCCGCCATCTTGGATAGCGGCTCCGCCCCCGGGACTCCCCTCGCTGTCTGACGTCATCACGCATAGGGCTAAATATTTTATTAAACTTTCTTTGATTATTTAACCTATGTTTCAGGACAATATTTGCAATTTTAATAGAGATATTTACATCATAGATGACCATCAATGCTATTTTTTTTAAAATCATATCCATAGAGGCACATGTCTCGATGGAATCAAACCATACATTAAATATACTTTTACATTTCGGGACAAGATAAAGATGAAATGTTCTGTTACATAGCGTGATGACGTCAGATAGCCGGGGAACCCCTAGCTGCCGGGGATTTCCCAAGGAAATCCCCTGGTGGAGATAGGGGGTTCTTGTGAACCCCGATATCTCCAGAACCGTGGCAGCTAGGGGGTCATGGAGGGTGTCATTTGAAAGGCCTGAGCATGGCCTTTCGAATGATACCCAACATGACTAGGTATGAAGTAAAACAAAAATAATTAAAAAAAAAAAAAAAAAATTAAAAAAAAAAATAAATAAAAAAAAAACAGTTTTTTTTTTGTGTGTTGTTTTTATTAATGCAGCAATATTGTTCACATTTCAATTATAATGTGAACAATGATGCTGCACTAATGATTTTTTTCTATGGGGTGCGTTTGCTAAAAATCACGTAATTCCCCCCAAAAAAAGTAACAAGTCCCCATTTCAAATTTTTTGTACAAGCGCACCCCATAGAAAACATAACCGCAAACGCTCATGTGATAAAATGTGAAAAAAACCACTTTACACACTGCAGATGATTAAAAATTCAATTTTTATTGTATTTTTTGTTATAATATACAGGCAGGTCATGACGTATACATATAATAATGACATATTATGAATCTGCGTAGTCTGCCGGAAAGAACGATATATAATATGTCTGGGTCATTTATTAAAATGTGGCTTCAAATCGCGTTTAAACATGATGAGCGAAAGCGGTAAAAATGAGCTCAGCACACAGGCGTGAAATGCCTCAGCAGTGAAGGGGCTAATATTTATAGAATGTAAATATTTTTAGCTTCTGTGAAATAAATTTCCACAAACATCAAATTCCATTAATACTAAAATTCCATTATTTATTTTCAGTTAATACACTTTTATTATTAAGTATACTACTAAATTCTAAACCTAAGTTTCAAATGTTCTTTACACATACAGGGTTATTCAGAGAGAGGTGAAACTCAGGAGAATGACTGGAGAAGTGTAAATTCTAGGTCAAATAGCCAAACCAGAAAAATTCTCCCACTGTCCAAATTGGCTATTTTGACCTAGAATTTTCACTTCTCCAGTCATTGTCCTGTTTTTCACCTTTCTCTGAATAACCCTGATAGTTTACAATTTCCTAACTCACCTGTTTGGAATTTCACTGATAAAATTAATTTGAATAAATTCAACAGATTAGTATTTGGTAACAACAACAAAAACAAATCAAAAAATAACCTTTACTAATCACAATATTTTAAATGCATTACAAGGTAATCCTGGACAACACCTGTAAACCAAAAATATCTAAATTACCATAGTTATATCCATGAACAGATAACTAAATAAGATTGTGTTTTAATTAATCTATTCTATGCATTGTTAGATGGAAGTTCTGGTTCACAAAATGTATCAAGTACAACAGTGGAAACATCTGCCTTTGAAGAAGGTTCTGGGGAAGAACCTGTAATAATAAGCACAACAGAGCAAACAACTACATTTGAAGATGGTTCTGCAACAGAAACACAAAGTACAACACAGAGACTCTCTACAGCTGATGAGGGCTCTGCTACAGAACCTGTAACAATTTCAACAGAAGGAATATTTACAACTGAAGGAAATTCTGTTACAGACTCTGTGACAACTTCAATAGAAAGGCTATCTACAGCTGAGGAAAGTTCCGGTACAGAACCTGTAACAATTTCAACAGAAGGATTCTCTACAACTGAGGAAAGTTCAGGTACAGAACCTGTAACAATTTTAACAGAAGGACTATATACAACTGAGGAAAATTCCAGTACAGAACCTGTAACAATTTCAACAGAAAGGATATCTACAACTGAGGAAAGTTCCGGTACAGAACCTGTAACAATTTCAACAGAAAGGATATCTACAACTGAGGAAAGTTCCGGTACAGAACCTGTAACAATTTTAACAGAAGGACTATATACAACTGAGGAAAATTCCAGTACAGAACCTGTAACAATTTCAACAGAAAGGATATCTACAACTGAGGAAAGTTCCGGTACAGAACCTGTAACAACTTCAACAGAAGTACTATCTACAGCTGAGGAAAGTTCTGGTACAGATTCTGTAACAATTTCAACACAAGGAATATTTACAACTGCAGAAAATTCTGTTACAGACTCTGTGACAACTTCAACAGAAAGGATATCTACAGCTGAGGAAAGTTCCGGTACAGAACCTGTAACAATTTCAACAGAAGGATTATCTACTGAGGAAAGTTCTGGTACAGATTCTGTAACAATTTCAACACAAGGAATATTTACAACTGAAGGAAATTCTGTTACGGACTATGTGACAACTTCAACAGAAAGAATATCTACAGCTGAGGAAAGTTCCGGTACAGAACCTGCAACAACTGCAACAGAAGGATTATCTACTGAGGAAAGTTCTGGTACAGATTCTGTAACAATTTCAACAGAAGGAATATTTACAACTGAAGGAAATTCTGTTACAGACTATGTGACAACTTCAATAGAAAGGCTATCTACAGCTGAGGAAAGTTCCGGTACAGAACCTGTAACAATTTCAACAGAAGGATTCTCTACAGCTGAGGAAAGTTCAGGTAAAGAACCTGTAACAATTTTAACAGAAGGACTATATACAACTGAGGAAAATTCCAGTACAGAACCTGTAACAATTTCAACAGAAAAGATATCTACAACTGAGGAAAGTTCCGGTACAGAACCTGTAACAACTTCAACAGAAGTACTATCTACAGCTGAGGAAAGTTCTGGTACAGATTCTGTAACAATTTCAACACAAGGAATATTTACAACTGCAGAAAATTCTGTTACAGACTCTGTGACAACTTCAACAGAAAGAATATCTACAGCTGAGGAAAGTTCCGGTACAGAACCTGCAACAATTTCAACAGAAGGATTATCTACTGAGGAAAGTTCTGGTACAGATTCTGTAACAATTTCAACACAAGGAATATTTACAAGTGAAGGAAATTCTGTTACGGACTATGTGACAACTTCAACAGAAAGAATATCTACAGCTGAGGAAAGTTCCGGTACAGAACCTGCAACAATTTCAACAGAAGGATTATCTACTGAGGAAAGTTCTGGTACAGATTCTGTAACAATTTCAACACAAGGAATATTTACAACTGAAGGAAACTCTGTTACGGACTATGTGACAACTTCAACAGAAAGAATATCTACAGCTGAGGAAAGTTCCGGTACAGAACCTGTAACAATTTCAACAGAAGGATTATCTACAGCTGAGGACAGTTTTGGTACAGAACCTGTAACAATTTCAACAGAAGGACTATCTACAGCTGAGGACGATTTTGGTACAGAACTGTAACAATTTCAACAAAAGGAATATTTACAACTCAGGAAATTCTGCTACAGACTATGTGACAACCTCAACAGAAAGAATATCTACAGCTGAGGAAAGTTCCGGTACAGAACCTGCAACAATTTCAACAGAAGGATTATCTACTGAGGAAAGTTCTGGTACAGATTCTGTAACAATTTCAACACAAGGAATATTTACAAGTGAAGGAAATTCTGTTACGGACTATGTGACAACTTCAACAGAAAGAATATCTACAACTGAGGAAAGTTCCGGTACAGAACCTGCAACAAGTTCAACAGAAGGATTATCTACTGAGGAAAGTTCTGGTACAGGTTCTGTAACAATTTCAACACAAGGAATATTTACAACTGAGGGAAACTCTGTTACAGACTTTGTAACAACTTCAACAGAAAGAATATCTACAGCTGAGGAAAGTTCCGGTACAGAACCTGTAACAATTTCAACAGAAGGATTATCTACTGAGGAAAGTTCTGGTACAGATTCTGTAACAATTTCAACACAAGGAATATTTACAACTGAAGGAAATTCTGTTACAGACTATGTGACAACTTCAATAGAAAGGCTATCTACAGCTGAGGAAAGTTCCGGTACAGAACCTGTAACAATTTCAACAGAAGGATTCTCTACAGCTGAGGAAAGTTCAGGTACAGAACCTGTAACAATTTTAACAGAAGGACTATATACAACTGAGGAAAATTCCAGTACAGAACCTGTAACAATTTCAACAGAAAGGATATCTACAACTGAGGAAAGTTCCGGTACAGAACCTGTAACAACTTCAACAGAAGTACTATCTACAGCTGAGGAAAGTTCCGGTACAGAACCTGCAACAATTTCAACAGAAGGATTATCTACTGAGGAAAGTTCTGGTACAGATTCTGTAACAATTTCAACACAAGGAATATTTACAAGTGAAGGAAATTCTGTTACGGACTATGTGACAACTTCAACAGAAAGAATATCTACAGCTGAGGAAAGTTCCGGTACAGAACCTGCAACAAGTTCAACAGAAGGATTATCTACTGAGGAAAGTTCTGGTACAGATTCTGTAACAATTTCAACACAAGGAATATTTACAACTGAAGGAAACTCTGTTACGGACTATGTGACAACTTCAACAGAAAGAATATCTACAGCTGAGGAAAGTTCCGGTACAGAACCTGTAACAATTTCAACAGAAGGATTATCTACAGCTGAGGACAGTTTTGGTACAGAACCTGTAACAATTTCAACAGAAGGACTATCTACAGCTGAGGACGATTTTGGTACAGAACCTGTAACAATTTCAACAAAAGGAATATTTACAACTCAAGGAAATTCTGCTACAGACTATGTGACAACCTCAACAGAAAGAATATCTACAGCTGAGGAAAGTTCCGGTACAGAACCTGCAACAATTTCAACAGAAGGATTATCTACTGAGGAAAGTTCTGGTACAGATTCTGTAACAATTTCAACACAAGGAATATTTACAAGTGAAGGAAATTCTGTTACGGACTATGTGACAACTTCAACAGAAAGAATATCTACAACTGAGGAAAGTTCCGGTACAGAACCTGCAACAAGTTCAACAGAAGGATTATCTACTGAGGAAAGTTCTGGTACAGGTTCTGTAACAATTTCAACACAAGGAATATTTACAACTGAGGGAAACTCTGTTACAGACTTTGTAACAACTTCAACAGAAAGAATATCTACAGCTGAGGAAAGTTCCGGTACAGAACCTGTAACAATTTCAACAGAAGGATTATCTACTGAGGAAAGTTCTGGTACAGATTCTGTAACAATTTCAACACAAGGAATATTTACAACTGAAGGAAATTCTGTTACGGACTATGTGACAACTTCAACAGAAAGAATATCTACAGCTGAGGAAAGTTCCGGTACAGAACCTGCAAGAATTTCAACAGAAGGATTATCTACTGAGGAAAGTTCTGGTACAGATTCTGTAACAATTTCAACACAAGGAATATTTACAACTGAAGAAAATTCTGTTACGGACTATGTGACAACTTCAACAGAAAGAATATCTACAGCTGAGGAAAGTTCCGGTACAGAACCTGCAACAAGTTCAACAGAAGGATTATCTACTGAGGAAAGTTCTGGTACAGATTCTGTAACAATTTCAACACAAGGAATATTTACAACTGAAGGAAACTCTGTTACAGACTTTGTAACAACTTCAACAGAAAGAATATATACAGCTGAGGAAAGTTCCGGTACAGAACCTGTAACAATTTCAACAGAAGGATTATCTACAGCTGAGGACAGTTTTGGTACAGAACCTGTAACAATTTCAACAGAAGGACTATCTACAGCTGAGGACGATTTTGGTACAGAACCTGTAACAATTTCAACAAAAGGAATATTTACAACTCAAGGAAATTCTGCTACAGACTATGTGACAACTTCAACAGAAAGAATATCTACAGCTGAGGAAAGTTCTGGTACAGAACCTGCAACAAGTTCAACAGAAGGATTATCTACTGAGGAAAGTTCTGGTACAGATTCTGTAACAATTTCAACACAAGGAATATTTACAACTGAAGGAAACTCTGTTACAGACTTTGTAACAACTTCAACAGAAAGAATATCTACAGCTGAGGAAAGTTCCGGTACAGAACCTGTAACAATTTCAACAGAAGGACTATCTACAGCTGAGGACAGTTTTGGTACAGAACCTGTAACAATTTCAACAGAAGGACTATCTACAGCTGAGGAAAGTTCTGGTACAGATTCTGTAACAATTTCAACACAAGGAATATTTACAACTGAAGGAAACTCTGTTACAGACTTTGTAACAACTTCAACAGAAAGAATATCTACAGCTGAGGAAAGTTCCGGTACAGAACCTGTAACAATTTCAACACAAGGAATATTTACAACTGAAGGAAATTCTGCTACAGATTTTGTGACAACTTCAACAGAAAGGATATCCACAGCTGAGGAAAGTTCCGGTACAGAACCTGTAACAATTTCAACAGAAGGATTATCTACAACTGAGGAAAGTCCCGGTACAGAACCTGTAGCAATTTCAACAGAAGGAATATTTCCAACTGCAGAAAATTCTGTTACAGACTTTGGGACAAATTCAACAGAAAGGATATCCACAGCTGAGGAAAGTTCCAGTACAGAACCGGTAACAATTTCAACTGAAGGATTGTCTACTGAGGAAAGTTCTGGTACAGATTCTGTAACAATTTCAACACAAGGAATATTTACAACTGAAGGAAATTCTGTTACGGACTATGTGACAACTTCAACAGAAAGAATATCTACAGCTGAGGAAAGTTCCGGTACAGAACCTGTAACAATTTCAACAGAAGGACTATCTACAGCTGAGGACAGTTTTGGTACAGAACCTGTAACAATTTCAACACAAGGAATATTTACAACTGAAAGAAATTCTGTTACAGACTTTGTGACAACTTCAATAGAAAGGCTATCTACAGCTGAGGAAATTCCCAGGACAGAACCTGCAGCAACTTCAACAGACGGACTATTTACAGCAGATGTAAGTTCTGGTACAGAACCTGTAACAATTTCTACAGAAGGCATATCCACAGATAGGAGCAGTTCTGGACCAGAAACTACATCAACTACAACAAAGGGAACTTTCTCAGCTGGGGAAATTTCTGGAGCAGAAACTATACTTAGTACAACACAAGAAATATCTACAATTGGTGGCAGTTCTGCTACAGAACCTGTAACAAGTTTTACAGAAGCAATATCCACAAATGAAAACAATTCTGGGACAGATACTATATTAAGTACAACAGAGGCAACGTCCACGACTGTGGAAAGTCCTGGTACAGATATATCAAGTCCAGTAGTTGGAATATCTACAGCTGAGGATGCCTCCAATACAGTTTCTGTATTAAGTACAACGGAAGGGACAATTACAGGTGGGGAAAGTACCAGTAGAGAAAGCATATCAAGCCCATCAAGTTCAAAAATAACAGCATCCACAGGCATGGACATCTCTGGTGCAGAAACTGCACTAAGAACAACTGAAGTAATAACTACAGTTGAGGAAAGTTCAAATACACAAACTATATTAAGTACAACAGAAGGAACATCTACAAGCCAGGTAACCTTCTGCACATCTCTAAATACAAGTGATGGAATAACTAGTACTTCTAAACTGTGTACAACAGATAGTACCTTTACACATGAGAAAAGCACCGGTGCAGTATTTACATTAAGTACCACTAAAGAAAGTACTACGATAACAAGTGCAACACTGGAACAACATACAACTGAAAAATTATCTACAGCCGAAGAGGGTCTTCGTGTAACATCTGCATTAAGTACAACTAACAGAGAGACTACATCAGAGGCAAATAGTATGAAATCAAGTATAACAATAGAAGAATCTACAACTAGAATAAGTCCAAATGTAATTACTGAGCATACACCAATTACAACTGAAATAAGAACAACTGCACAATTGAAGTCTAGTGCAACATCCATTGTTAGCACACCTCCAGAAAGAACTACAAATGTCATCAAATCTGAGGGGACTTTTCAAACAAGCACAAATGAATCACTGCTATTAACCACCACTTCCACGACAACAGTATCACTGCCTACAGCTGAAACAACACAGAATATGGTCTCCACCATTTTTTCAGTATCCTCCACCACACCACCAACAACTGACAAATCTTTAGCAACAATAAAACTGTCAACAACACCTACAACTACAAATACATCACCCATTTCAACCGTGACCACAGAATCTGTTTTCTCATCTATATTATCAACGACACAAGCAATTAATCCAACCTCACCATCAAAAATAACAACGGCAAGTACCTCACCAGTGGTAACATCTTCTGTGACAACAGCATCCGCCACTACATCACCAATTATACAAACAACAAATGTGAAAACTACATCAACTTTAGCAACCAGTGCCACTTCTATGTCTATTGCCTCGTCTGCATCCACAAAAACATCAAGTGTGACTTCCCCTGCTACATCAACTGCCTCAACTGCAACAACAACACCTAAAACTACATCAAAACCTGTTTCTCCTACCACCACCCCATTGACTACAACGACTGTTCCTGCAATAAAAGGTATATATAACAGTCAAACTATGGGTTATATTTCACAGCAATGATTTGCCATCAGTCTATTTAACATGTTCAGGTTGTTTTTTTAAAAAAGTGAAAATTATACGTTTCTCAGTCAATGGATTTGTGAATTTGATCTGGCTTGACAAGAAACCATCAAATTGCTTCGAGCTAAAGGTTTGATATGTGGGAGTGTGGATTACTGATTAGTACTATATTGTACTTTTTAAAGGTTGTTTAATCTACAAAAGCATATGAAAATTTGCCTACTGGTCATCAACAGAGTGCTGTGTTATTCATTAGTGCAGTAATGGCGAACATTGGTACCCCGGGGCTTTCAGAACTACATTTCCCATGATACATAGTCACACTTTACACTGACTGAGCATCATGGGACATTTAGTTTAGAAATATCTGAGGCCCTATCAGCTGCCTACAGCTAAAAGATGCTAAGGGGAAAAATTTGCATTTGCTAATCTCCCCCTAGCTAATCCATTTTAACCATAGTTTACGGGGCAGGCGCTGAGTCCAGCAGCCTGTCCCGTAGTGGCTGCTAGGGTCTTGGATGCTCGGGACAGTCCATAGGACTCCATGGAGGCTTCTGCTGCCAGGTCACATGACGGCAGGATCTCGTCTCTCGCGATATCCTGCTGGACGGTGGAGTGATCGCGGAGGGAGGCTGGGGACTTTTTCTCCAGTTTCACTCTGCTCCCGGCAGCCAGAAGCAGTGGATTGGGCCGCCATTCTCACTGCAGGATGAGAGGTGAGTATTTGTTTTTTTGGGGGGTTTCAGCTGCAGCTAACTGATTCCGCAGAAGCGGAATCAGTTAGCACCAGCTCTGAGATGTAGCAAGCTCTTTAGTTAGCGACAGCTGTTTGTAATTAGTGTTAGGACTTTGTGATCCTAACGCTAGTTACTCACTGCTTACACTTTGCACTCCCAATGTTAAGTATAGGGAGCGCAAAGTACAGTAAAAAAACATAACAAGAAAAAAAAGTGTCATCTGCGCTTATTCCTAGTACAGGAGGTGCGGGGTCGCGCCTATTCCCCGATGGGGCGGCTGCAACCGCCAAATGTATCCAGCCCAGCAACATGTATAAAACATAACAAGAAAAAAAATAACAAGAAAAGCAAAGTACAGTAAACTGACACTAATACCGGTTCGCTAATGTTTTTTTTAACCCATTAGCGATCAGGAGGTGATTCAGGCAGAGCTCTTTCATCTCATTTAAGCTAGCACTAACACTCATTTATTTAAACGCTAGTGTTAGCGTTAAGGAGGTAAAAGAGCCCCTGGTGTGCCAAGATTTGCAATCAATGTGTTAGTGAGAGCAAAGCAAACCGAGGCCTTTACATAGTCATATACCACATTAAACAGTACTTACCCAATATTATTGTGCTAGGCAGCATCTAGATGATAAAAGTCTGCCTTTTAAATCCTGTGTTATTAAGGGCTGGCAAATTCATTGAAATATTTGCTAAAATATGGGCAGATTGTTGTACACTATTTTGTAGATAAGGGTGCAAAATAACTTAATATGCTCACTATAACTCCTTTTAAATTTTGATAACCTGACAAAGACAGTTTAAGAAATAATGTTTTGCATGCCAGTAAGTATAACATATGTAGTGTTACCGTTAATGTAAGTAGTTGCTCTCAGTTGCGGTTAATAGTACAATTTAGCCCATCAAATAACCTTCAACTTTACTGTCATGCAATCTTTCCATGGAGATCATCTGTCTCAGTAACTAATGATATAGGCGTTCTTTATGTAAAGAACGTTACCATTCCTGTCTCCTGTATGTTTAACAGGGGAATTGAGCAAATTGTTTACATTTTAAAATGTCATATATACAAGAATAGTTCACAGGTGAAAAATGACAGGATAAGAACCATGTCAAAATATGGGTAAAGTGTTGCATTTGGAGCACGTACTATAGCATGTAAAGCGATGTTAATGCTGATTGCTATAAATGCAACACATTGACCCACAGTTATTGTCATAAACATGCATAAGACAGAAATTGTGTAATGTGCATTTTGCTGTGAACAGATTCCTTATCATTTCGTAAAATGTTATGTCGTTTTTTTCTAGCGGTGTCCCTTTTTGGCTATGGTTCCAGTTTTGGTGATAGCCAATGTGTTCAAAGATCAGTTGACTTCAAATGCCCATTGTTTGAACCACTTCCAGGATTTCCATTTGGTTACCAGTTAAGACAATATGTATATGTAAGTTTTTACATTTACCAATCTTCAACACAATCAGGGTTATACAAAGAGCTCCGAATTGTGGCCAAAAGGTAACTGAACAGTGAAATTCAGCGTACGGTTACCTTTCCTGCCCATTTAGCTATTCAGAGAGCAGGCAGTTCGCCAAATGTTGGCGAATTGCCTGCACATACGGTGCCTGTTCAGTGCCTGTTCGAGGGCAGTGAATCCCCATAGAGAAGCAATGCTTCGTCTATTCAGAGAACAAAAACCAGCAGTGAAAAGTTGACGAATCGCCCTGCTGTTCGGTGGTTTCATTCGGCAGATTTATTCAGGCGAATCCCATAGGCTTCAATGTTAAAATATTCCCGTTTTAATTCACTATCTAATAAACCGTTAATTATAATATTCTGCAGTATATAATCTCTTTATTTTTAGAATCTTTTTAGGATTTTTTAGGCATTTTTCGGTATTTTTTAGCAAAAATTTATTTCCATTTTTTTTTAATCGTTTTTTCTTTTTTCTGTAACAGCCCTTTTTATTATCATTCATTATATCTTATATGTAAATTCCAGGCATTTTCGCTTTGTAGTCCTTTGCAAACAGCGTTTCAATTTCCCACCTTTCAAGAGTACTGTGTTTTGGTTTTTTTTCACCTCCTTCGTTTGCGTGTCAGGTTTTTCCGGCGGCTGCTCTGCGCTGTGATCGATGGCTAGTCGAATTTCTCCGGCGTATTCAGCGGGGTTAATCAAGATGTTTTTGCGGGTTTCTGTGAGCGTTCGCCGGGTTTTGGGCCGGCTTTTCCCTGCACTACGATGGCCTTGTGGTGCTTGCTGAATACACCGCAAGGTCACCGAAATAGGATCGCCGAATCGCACTGAACGTGCGGCGACTTTTCGATTCTCTTTGAATAACCCTGAATGTATATTTCTTACTTTATTTCAGACGTGTTTAATGTGATTTTGTTTATCGCTTCTCTAGTACACAGACAATGGACTAATTGTGTTTCCAGTATCCAGGAACAATATCTTCTCATACCCTAACCCACCGCAAAGCGGATTGAAAAATTCTGGTGCTGCCACAATAGCAGTATTTTGGGATGATGCAGATTTCTCCAACAATGGGACAACGTACTACCAGGTTTCGTAGCTTAGCTCCTTGGCATGTTGAAGCTTTTGTTTTGTTTTTTTCTTTGCTGTTTCTATAAGAACTGATAAGAAATCTATGTATCCATCAAGGTGAATCACACATTTGTCCAAAAGAGCTTCCGTCACTTATGAGAAAGTATAAAGTAGTAGTGGCATTGGTAATAATAAAACTCATAAAAAACAAAGCATTTTAAAATGGCATGCAGGAATGACCGATTAACCCCTTCATGACATGTGCTGAGTGTTCAGCAGCCCACTAACTAGAGCACCATCCTTATCACCATGTCATGTGATCATGCAGGGCTATTCAGAGAGAGGTGAGAACCTTGAGAATGACTGGAGAATTGAAAATTCTAGGTCAAAATAGTCAAAACAGAAAAATTATCCCATTTATCTTACTTTCCAAATTGGCTATTTGGTCTAGATTGTTCATTCTCCTGCCAATTCTCAATGTTTTCACCTTTCTCTGAATAGCCCTGATGATCTCATGTCAGAGGCAGTCAACTGCGATCCTTGAGTCTGGACGTAAATATAACCTCTTCACGTGATGACATGACATGACAGCGACACATCCTCTAAAGTCTTTATTGTGAGTATCATGGCACATCACGTGGTGTGAAGGGGTTAATATGACACCAAACATATCAATGAAAAGTGTAGACAAGGTAATTTCTGTTACTTATAATTTCAAACAATTAAAAAATAAGTATATGTAAAAAAGCCTCACCTCCCAAACACACAGATCACATAAGGAATTAAATTTCACTTGGGAACATAAAACAGTTTTATGTTAAACTTTCAACCACAATGCTATGCCGGTCACTCTGAAGAGTTTTCAGCTGCTGTTATTCTTTGTTCCCACCTCACCTGTAATTAATTGCATCGATAAGTACTCACGTACTCAAGTACTTACGAATCATGGCTGCCCCAAGACTGCTTCCTGCCACTATCCCAATTATCCCGGTGTTCTTGGCACTGTTTCTATAAACCTGTTAATGATTTTAGCTCTATATCTGTCACAGACACTTTCCCTACAAACGATTTTGTCACATTCTTCCCAAATCAACATCCTGTAATCCTGTTCCATCACAGAAAGGGTTTTACAGTTCTCTCAATATGATACCGTTGATGTAATCCAGTACGAAATGTGGATGTAGAGCAGATACGTGGCTGTGACAGTTGCAAGAACTTACTTTCCGTGTGACATTTTTGTGAGGATAAATAGAAATGTCAGTCATTTAATCTAACACACTTCTTTCTATTTTGTTTGTTTTTTATTACATTGGTAACTCTAGCAATATACAAGGAGCAATAGCAACAGCAATAACTATTATGCCGTGGTTCAGAGTGTGGAATCCATGATTAAACAATATACAAAGACTACATACACAGCTGAGTGGACCTTGAAAATTACATGGGAGAATGCGCCTGCATACCAGTCTAATAGTAGATTGGTAAGTATACAATGGGTGTTAAGTTTACCTTTGACTCAAATCCCTCCCCCAAATATATTTTGTCATTTGATTGACTATTTCACATAAATTAGAAACTTGTATTCTAACACTCACACATAACTATATATTTAGACCAACACGTACCAGGCTGTACTGACCACCAATGGTTATGTGTCCTACGTTCTAATGCTCTACAAAGATGAAGGGATGAACTGGGATGTGACTAACCACATTAACAATGTTGCCATCGGATATAGCAGGTAACTGGACCTATTACAAAATCTGTATTTAAAATTTTGTTAAAAATAGATCTTACGTAGTCAGCTAATGGAGTAAATCTGACTATATTAAATTTTAGTAAGAAATGCAGAGGTGTCAAGCAGATGGGTCTGCTTCCATTCCAGTACTGGAGTCTTAATTCTCATAATAATCATAATTCTCATAAACCATGTTTGATAGTGCAGTAGTGATGGAGTCAGGGATATTTATTAACTAAGGTATTCATGTGTAATAATAAGACATGGAAAAGGGGTGAGTGTTACAGGGTTATTCAGAGAGCACTGAAAAGTCACCAACATTGCAGTGCACTCCCATTGCCCGCACTTCGGCTAGTCCGATTTGCCGACCCTGCAGTGAATTCAGCATTCAACGCAGTGCCCTGAAGTGCAGCAATCGAGCCGCCATACACATCCGAAAAACAGCCTCAAAGCCACCGAATCGATCTGAAAAAAGCTGACGACCTGATGAACAGAGCGCCGACCATATATTAATATATAAGTTCTTATGAATAATAAGGTCTGTTACAGAAAAAAAACGCCATTTTTAAAACCTCGCTGAAAAAATCCTGAAAAATGCCTAAAAAAATGAATATATAAAGAGACTTTTTGCTGGAAAGGAAAATAATAAATGGCTGAATAAATATTTAATTAGAACTGAATGGTTTTTACATTGAAACCCTATGGGATTCACATGATTAAACCTGTTCAATGAAACCACTGAAAATCAGGGCATTTCACTGACATTTCCCTGCTGTTAGGTGTTCTCTGAATAGACTAACCATTACTTCTCTATGGGAATTTCACTGTCACCGAAGATCACAGTATTTTGCTAACAATTCGCCAATATTTGGCGAACTGCCAGCTTTTTGAATAGCCGAATGCCCATAAAATTGCACCGTATGGGGAAATATCACTGTTTGGTGCAATTTTGAGGTCAAGTCAGCTTTCTTTCAATAACCCTGATAGTGTTCTAAATCTAAATCGCTTCCACGATTGAAAACTAACTCACATTAATCAAGGAGCATTTATACTTGTTAAAAAAATTGAGTTTGTGACTCAACTTTTAAGCTGTGGATCTAAATCAGGGCTTCCCAACCCTGGTCCTCAAGTACCCCTACCAGGCCAGATTTTCAGGATTACCTTGGAGAAATGCATACTGGATACTGCAATCACTGAGCAGCAAATCAGACATAGGTGGCAAGGAGTTCTTCTTGTAATGATGAGCATTTCAGTTTTGGCAAGATTGAGTTTCGGGAAGGGGGGAGACATCGATTTAGAGATGGTAGAGAGACATTCAGAGACACGATCCATTAGAGCAGGAGAGATATCAGGGGAGGAAAGGTATACATGAGTGCCATCAGCGTATAGGTGGTACTGGAATCCAAATAAGCTGATCAGTTTGCCCAGAGAGGCAGTGTAGATCAAAAAAAGAAGAGGACCCAGTACTGAACTTTGGGGCACCCCAACAGAGACAGGCTGCCGGGAGGAGGTACTTCCAGAAAAAGACACTAAATGATCATTGGGACAGGTAGGAAGAGAACCATGAAAGATTGAAGGCCTATATCTCTAAGAGTTTGAAGAAGGAGCGAGTTGTCAACTGTATCAAAGGCAGCAGAGAGGTCTAGAAGGATCAGTAGAGAGTAGCACCCAATAGATTTAGCAGTTACAAGGTCATTAGTTAGTTTCGTAAGAGATGTTTCTGTCGAGTGTAGGGAGCAAAAGCCAGTTTGCAGAGCATCAAGGAGAGAGTGTGAATTGAGGTAGTCAGTTAGACGGGCGTACGCAAGCTTTTCAAGGGGTTTGCAGACGAAAGGGAGTAGGGATACGTGGATTATAGAAACTGAAATCAACTTTTGATTTAAAGACAAAATTAAGTGTCAAAAGAAGGCAGTGTGAGACTCTCACCTCAACACTAACCTCGCTTAAATAGTTCCTATGGTGATTTCAGAGTTTCACGTTGCTCCAACCTTGCCTGCACTAGCATTTTTTTAAATTCTCTGATTCAATAAGACCATTCAACCTCATTTAAAAAAAAACCTACAATTTGAATTCAAATTTATTTTGACAATGTTTCTGAATCAGAAAAATCACTTGATTACTAGCAAAACAAGAGGACATAGTCTTAGATTAGAGGGGCAAAGGTTTAAAAGTAACATCAGGAAGCATTATTTTACTGAGAGGGTGGTGGATACATGGAACAGCCTTCCAGTTGAAGTGGTAGAGGCCAAAACAGTAATTGAATTTAAGCAGGCATGGGATAGGCATAAGGCTATCCTAAACAAAAGATAAATCCAGGTAAAGCATCCATGTAATTGGGCAGACTAGATGGGCCGAAAAGGTTCTTATCTGCCGACATTTTCTATGTTTCTATGACCTCAAGTATAGATTGTTCATGTTCATATGTACTTACTTATAAAGTATATAACATGTTTTTGTTCTCTTGGATTAACCATTATTAACCTATATTGCTTGTGGATTTATTAAACTGTTACATCAGTGGGAAAAATGATGACTTTTACATGGATGATGAGCTCATGAAGAAATTGGCTGAAGATAAATACCGGCCTTATAAATATGTTCAAATTGATCCAGGTATGCTAAACTACAGAGATTATTTGGTAATGTGTGATATGAATAATTGACATGCCAACAACATCTTAAAACTAAATATATATATATGTGTGTGTGTAAGTCCTAATCATTATTCAGTATGTGTAGAAAGAACTTTTACAATAAAGCAAAAGATGTGATAATGTATAAGAACTAAACTCAGTATTCTACACATTGAACAGAATGTTCGTTTTAGAGTAACAATTTAGTTTGTGACAAATTTTAGTACTAAATGCTTTATAGTTCGGCCGTGAATAAGTTGGAGTACAAGGGGACCCATTAACCTCTTCTCGGTAACAGGGAGCTGCTAAGGGAATTTTGCCGCGAGCTAACAACACATTCCCGTTACAGACCCTACCATGGCTGAGCTGGTGTATTAGAGTCTCGAGTATAATGCTAGGGACCTGCCTGCAGATACTGGTAGTGACTGCATGTGTCCCCCCAACGGGTATCGGCTCCTTGAATCCTTAGGACTCCATGGAGCCAAACAAGAATTCTCATAAGCAGGGTTGCATTGAGCCTGCAGAGGGAAACTGGTAAATATTTGCTCCCAGTGTTGTGATGATCACGACCAGAGGAGGCCGAGGATTGTACCACCCTCTGCAATGTTGGATTAGAAGCAAGTTCGGGATTTTTTGATGAGTTTCTTCTTATGTGTTAAATGTTTTTGTAAAAGCAAAATCACGTAACACTAGTCTCTGGGAGCCAGCCTTCATTCTGGAATAAGGGCTGAAGAGAACAAAGAGCTACGTTGGAATAGCTTGCTGTTCTTGAGCTGAGTTGTTTTTAATGGCACCTGAACAAAGCATTTCTGGAAACATCACTGTACTGTAGCTCTTCTAGAAGACCAAACTAAAAGCCATGGCACATCTTTTCCTGTAGACTCCTTATGAAATTAAAAGGATGATCAACCACATGAAGAACTTAAGAGAAAGGAGTATACCCCATCAGGAATGGCAGTAATGACCTCCCATTCCCATCCCATACAATTCTCTTCTATATAATTAATTAATTAATGCAGAAATGAATAAAGATTTTAGTTGTAATTTTTTAGTATCTTTTGCCAAACACATTTAATCTATCTTTTGATAAACATACATTTTGTTCACTTACCCAAACCAGACATTTACAGCACCTTGTTTTACATATAGTCACGCAGAATTCTTTTAGCTTTTGTGCTTGATGTTACGTTACAAAAATATTCAGCTATGGAAAATGTATTATTTATTATTATCATGAAATGTTATATATAAATGATTAGAAATCAATATTCTATTGTGATTTTTTCCACATTTTTCTACACTTATGTGTGTACCATCACAATTCTCCTATATTTTTCGTTACAGATTTGCGAGCTCTCAGAATGTATGCTCTGACCAATATAGTCTTGGAAAATAAACGTATGAAGTGCCTGAACTGGTACAACTCTGAGCCTTCACCATTTTGGTGGAATTTTAACCTAATGTCCTGTCCATGTTTATATATCCAGGGATGGCTTGATTTTCGATTCACAAGAACCAGATCAGGTGGGCCATGTTGTTTTTTCTGATGGACATATCTATTAAGAAATGGAAATGTTGCTTATTGGTTACAGTTGGGAATGGAGTGTATTCATCCCGTGATAGCATTATTAGGCAATATTTGACATTTATAAGTAATTTTACTAATAAGTCAAAAAGGCCAATGCATCGTATTAGGGGAAAAAAAGTAACTATTTATTTATTTGATTACTAACCACGTGTACTGGCAACATGATTTACAGGCAATCCTTACACAAGAGCACTCCGTTCTGTATTCCCGAACTGGTTTTTCGCTGGCATAAGGTGTGTGTACAGCAACTGGGGTGATTACTTATATGGTTTTCAGGAAAGGAACTGGCTATATTCTGATGCAGGTAAGCAGAATTTCTTGCTCGTTTCCTGCCAAATGTTACATCACACAAATATATTCACTGACAATGTAGGTGCAGGAGCAGACACTGGAGCGCTATACCAGAGCTTTGCGAACAATCAAGTCACGGTGTTGAAAAATACATCTACAATTCGATATTGCGTTTAACACTGAAATACATATTAGTTATTATTTATAGCCCATACTTCTTTGGATAATATTATTGCTCTTATTGTATAATGCTGACACATACAGTTTTTCAATGTTTACATGCAATTTGTGGGTGACAGGTTGATTTTCATGGCTGTAACAATTTATCTATATTTAATCAAAAACTTTTTTTAGCTTTGTTAGCAAACATATACCCATGCCTACATATGTACATATATGTGAAAGTCACTTCCTCCATCTTCTGTTTAACCCCTTCACTACCAAGACCAACTATACTCAATCTGGAAGGTGCCCAATATCGAGTATAGTCAATATGGAGAAATACAAAAGAATTCCAATTATTTCAAACCAAATCCATTTGCATTTGGACTCCAGAACACCGCCCCCCTAAGGTTTTAGTACTGTGGGCACAATGCCTGAGGTGCTAAAACCTTTTTAAAATCAGTTGGGAAATGTGTCTGAATAACATCTCCCCAGCTGACCCTACAAGGAGACTTGAACCGCAGTAGCACCTTTTGGCCACCGGATGTACCTCAAGTCATATAATTGAAACATTATTTTTTTATTGCAAATAGACAAATAGGGATGGATAATAATTCAAAAATGTATGTGCCTTGTGTAACCCACAACAGAAAAATAAGACGAATAAACACAACAAAACAGTGCTAATAATAAGACAAATAAATATAAAAACTAGATAAATAATAATAAGAAAACTAAAGGAACTGAACTAAATAAAACTAAACCAAACAAAAATCAAATATTTTTTCTATCTCCTTGTTTCCCAACCCTGGTTCTCAAAGTACTTCTAACAGATTTTAAGGATCACTTTGAGGAAATGCAGACTGAATCCTGCAATCACTGAGCAGCAAATCATATCACCTGTGCTTCAGAAATCTGGAAAACCTGGCCTGTTAGGGGTACTTGAGGACAGGGTTGAGAAGCACTGCTCTATCTCATTGCAATCTTGATTATTATTTTTTAAAATTATTATTATTATAACTGAATTATAGACAGGGATAGCAGTGTCATATCTCTTTGAATTGACACAGTATGCCAGCCCACCCATTCATTTTTATTTATGTTCACACACTTTTTTTAAATGTTAAGAGAAGAAAAGGAGTAGGATTGTTCTACTGCTAAAACAATTTCAAAGGCTTGTAAACTTGCAGCCTTTTGGGGACTTTATCACATTTTGTGTATTTGACGCAATGATCATTTCTGCCTTTATACTAATAATGGAGGCCCCTTTTGAAATTGTGCAGCACGCCATCTAAACTTTATAACCTTTCACCCCAGCAATATTTTTCAACCTAATAAATTAAAAATGTGGAAATTTACATTATTTTAATCTTTCAACTGTCTCAGAGTGACAATCTTAATGCAAAATTACTACTTTATCCTACATTTAAATCTTATCTTTGCAACCCATGTTTCAAATAAATGTTATAATATTTTTTCAGCAAAAGTGACTCAACGCTTCACACAAATAACTAAATGCTTCATAATTGCTTTGCAGACATTATACAACATCTGTACCATTATCCACACTTTATTCACTAAGTTGCATCAAAAAAGGAAGTAGGAAACGACAGCTTCCCTTTTAAAGCTTAAGCACTTCCATACAATAAAATATTACACAGTAAAATGTCTGAAAAGGTACTCTGCACGTATATTCACACTATAGCTTTGATTCTTTTGTTACATTAGTGTGTATCTTTTATTACATCAATATCGTGTTTTGTTACATTGTTAACTTTGTGAAGTTATAAATGCATCTCCTGTAGAACACATTGAAAACAATACAGTATAGTTGATACATTTTTTTGGTTTGGTTTTTGTTCTGGTAAATGTTTAATAGAAGCCACATGTGTCACTACCGCCAGTATCATTTAGCGACTTTGAAATATAATAAGCCGAGCTGCTGACATAGCCAGTAATAGGGAGTTGATAATACTTACAGGGTAATTCAAAGAGATTCGTAAAGTCACCGCACGTTCAGTGACTTTTCGTTCTCTTAAATTCGGTTCCTTTTGCCGATCCCATTTCGGTGATTGCGGTGTATTCAGCAAGCACCACAGGGTCCCCGAATTGCAGGGAAAAGCTGCCGCAAACCTGACAAAAACTAACCGCAAAACCCGGCGAATGCACGCCGAAAACACGCAAAAACATCTGGATTAACCTGCCGAAAACCACGGTAAAACCCGAGCAGGAGCCGATCGCAGCCTCCGGAAAAAGCCAACACCGCAGAAGAGGCAGTGAATAAATTAGAAAAACAGTTTGCATGAATGTTTGAAAAGTGAAACGCTGTTTGCAAAGAAACTACTGAGCGAAAATGTCTGAAATTTGCATATGAGGTCCAGGGAATGATAATAAAGAGGGCTGTTACAGAAAAAATAAGTAAACTTTAAAAAAAAAAAATACAGAAAAATGCTTAAAATATCCAAAAAAATCTATAAATAAAGAGACTCTTTACTGCAGAATTTTATAATGAACGGTTTATTAGATATTGAATTAAAACGGGAATATTTTTAACATTGAAGCCTATGGGATTCTCCTGAATAAATTTGCCGAATTAAACCACCGAATGGCAGGGCATTAGGGGAACCTTTCACTGCTGGTTTGTGTTCTCTGAATAGACGAAGCAGTGCTTTTTCATGGGGATTTCACTGCCCTCGAACAGGCACCGAACAGGCACCGTATGTGCAGGCAATTTGCCAGGATTTGGCGAATTGCCTGCTCTCTGGATAGCCGAATGGTCAGGAAAGGTAACCGAATGCTGATTTTCAGCGTTCGGTTACCTTTCTCAAGAAATTCGGATCTCTTTGAATAACCCTGTTAATGGTTTGCGCCTTCTTTTTGCATTCGCTACTCCCTAATACAGGCTTTGCCAGAATGGTTACCAAAATATTTCTGTTTGTAAATCTTCACTAGATTTTCTTACTGATTATCACTATCACTTTTTCTATATTCAGATACTAGTTACCATGATGTGTGCTGTAATCAAGTGAATGATCCCAGATTCTGTTCAATGTACCTGGAAAAGAGACCCCTAATCAACTGCAGGAACTTCAGGCCCTTGTTCTTCAGTAAGTTATAACCAGCTACTCCACTAGGATAGCAATGAAAAACATTCAATGGAATTTTACTTTTTGTTTTGCCTTTATTTTTGGTGTTATAAAATACAGTTTTACGAGAACTACAAAATATTATCGTTCAATCTAGAATGAAAATCTGTATTCTAAAATGTGAAACAAAACTAAACAGTTCTAATATCATCCTCAAGGATAATGACATTGCATCAACTTACACTTGTATGGAGTCTACTTCTTGCTCTGCTACGGGATCTACATTACTTGAGTCAATCCTTTCCTGCTAGCAGTTGACTTAGCTGGTGTTTGTTAGTTAGAAACTAACAAACCAAGCATTTCACTGCTTCAGCAAAGGATTTAGATCAGTGGTTCCCATCCGTGGTCCTCAAGTACCCCAACAGGTCAGGTTTTCCAGATATCTGAAGCACAGCACAGGTGATATGATTTGCTGCTCAGTGATTCCAGGATTCAGTCTGCATTTCCCCCAAGGTGATTTGCAAAATCTGGCCTGTTAGGGGGACTTGAGGACCGTGATTGGGAACCACTGATTTAGAGGCATGATAGAAAAAGCTTCTAAATGGTCTAGAAGTGCAAAAGTTTGGGCTTTCAAAAAATTTGGCATTTTCAGTAGGAAGGCTTGCAAACAATGGGGTGCAGAAACAACAAAATGTTGGGAAGACACACTTTTCCTTTAAATTGCAAAGCACTTTCTACAGTGATGCCCCTTTCACTACTGCTTTCAAGTAAACTTGATCTTCAAATGCTCTTGCAGGAGTCCTAGATTGAATATATATTATCTGGTCTTATTCTGGAGCAATGCAATGGGATTTAATTTATTCCAAAGAAAATTGCTTGCAAATGGTCTTTGAAATGCGCCCCTGAAGTTCCAATATTTTAGACATGACAGACAATGTGTTGTAATGGTTTGAAAAGCTTTGAGTTGCTTTTTTTTTTCAAGGGTAAATGGAGTTCAAGCTGTAATGTACATGTTAAAAAGGAAAGATGGCTATACTCCGTGGCGCTTGATATACACTTTTAAGGATTCGCTATAGTCCCTCACTGTGGGGTACATTTTGTAATGTACAGGTAGTAGCACTTTTTGGCCAGTAGAGGGCCTGTCAAATAGGACTTGCCAACAGTGAACACATTCAGTAGAGATATTTCTGTATATTTTTACTATTTGGGTAATGGAAAGTAGTTTATCATAAAACCACTGGGTAGCTGCCAGTGGTTTTATGGAAAATCATTGAACGAGTAGAAAAAATTTCAGTTAAAAAAGTTTTCATACTTTAAAATGATTATACCATAACCACTTCGCTGCGGTGGACGCGCTCAGCGCGTCCAACCGCAGGTAGTGTTCCATGCGGTGGACGCGCTGAGCGCGTCCTCTCTTTGGGGCCAGCGTTTGTCCGGGTTCCGGCCGATCGCTGGCCCCCCCGGTGCGGGCTGACATCCTCGATGTCAGCCCAGCACCCGGAACCGCCGCCGGAGCATGTGCGGAGGAGGCGCCTGAAAGGGAGGGGGGAGGTCCTTCGGACCTCTCTCCCTCCCGATCGGCGGCATGCAGGGGGTTAACCCAGGCACCGTTTGGAAGGGCACAGCCTGCCCTTCTAAATGGTACCTGGCATTAACCCCATGGGGGCCGGATCACGAATCGGCGCCGAAAAGCACCGGTTCGTGATCCTTTCCCGGAGCTGGCCGACATCTTGGCATAGCACGATGACGCCAGTCCTGGAGTTAACCCTTAACTGCCACCAATGGTGGAGATAGGGGGTTCCAATGAACCCCCTATCTCCCGATCCGTGGCAGTTAGGGGTTAATGTTTGGTATTGTTGGATCGGCCAGAGCATGGCCGTTCCAACAATACCAAACATGGGTATAAAAAAGTTTAAAAAAAAAATAAATAAATAAATAAATATTTAAAAAAAAATTATAAAAAAAAAATAAACAATTTTTTTTTCTTTTTTTTGGTTTGTTAATGCAGCAATATTGTTCCCATTTAATTTATAATGTGAACAATGATGCTGCACTAACGATTTTTGTATGCGGTGCATTTGTTAAAAATCGCGTAATTTTCCCCAAAAAAAATGTAATGAGACCCCATCTCTAATTTTTTTAACAAGCGCACCCCATACAAAATATAACCGCAAATGCTCGCATCTTAAAATGTGAAAAAAAACCACTTTACACGTTGTAAATTATTTTATTGCATTTTTTGTTATAATATACAGATAGGTCATGACGTATACATATAATAATGACATATTATGAATCTGCCGAGTCTGACGGAAAGAACGATATATAATATGTCTGGGTCATATACTAAAATAAGCCTTCAAAACGCATTTAAACATGATGAGCAAAATCGGTAAAAATTAGCTCAGCACAGAGGCGGGAAAAGCCTCAGCAGCGAAAGGGTTAATGGTTTTCTTGAATCTCATCCTAATGTCATTGGTCTTTTTTTCTTTTTTCAATTTAAAGTGGATCATTTGTTTCAAAAGTTACAAGTGACTTTTGGAAATATTACATGCATAAAATGTTTTGTGAGTTATAGTATATAAATTAAATGAGTATATGTTTATATATAATTGACCATATAACATTTTGGTTTCTTTTATTTTCCAAATAGGTTGGATGTTTGGAGACCCACATATTACCACTCTGGATGGGCTCACTTACACCTTTAATGGACTAGGAGAGTTTCTCCTCCTCAATGCGACAAGTTCAAATATTTCCCTTGCTCTGTATGGACGGACAGTCCAAACCGGAACTGCAATGGCAACCAACTTTAATGCTTTCGCTTTGCAATACATCTCTAGCAATACAAGTGTTAAAGTAAGTTGTAGAAATCATTGTGAAACAGAAACTAACATATATTGACTAGAAATAAAATGAAGTTCAGTGGGAATTAATAACACACTGCTTGATCTGGAATAGAGCTGAGAGGTTCTTTCAGGAGTTTGGGGGGAAAACCCCAAAAATTAAGATTAACTGTACTAATGGCAGAGCAAAGAACTTTGCTGTTGCCCTTAGTCCCACATCTCTGTTTTTTTGTTTCTATCTTTTTCTCATCCACATTTACCCCTGAAGAGTAGGATTTTAAGTCCATTCTTAATTAAACATGCAGATTGATAATAGATCTTGAATTTTCTTGTGGGTCCTCTCAGTTTAAAAATGCAATTTTTATTAAGATCAGCTGCTTAAAATGAAAGTTGCAATCTTCTCAGCCTCATGTGCTTGAGCTTGCACTCGATTAAATCAAGTATGAGTTTAAATTTGCCAATAACAAGATGGTACTATGCACACCATTAACGTATCAACGGTCAACAAGATGTGCACCTAGATGCTGAGAGCGTCAGCTCCTTGTAGCACTACATACCAGTGGTATCTGGTAAATCCTGAACTCATCAGTGAGAGGTTTATTGAAAGCAATGCAACGTTTTGGCTGTTCCACAGCCTTTATCAAGCATCAGTTTATGGCAGCATCCTAGCTTAAATCTGAAAGTGAAAAATGCCATGTTCCTCCAAACATAATTTGTACATGGAAAAACAAAACACAGCATTAAAGAACACAATTCAGACCAATAATACAGCTCACGTACACGTTATTTCATGCTGAGACATCGATCTCACGCTCAGAACTGGCCTTGCTCATATGTGAGAAAATACCAATTGCAATATCTTGTGAGTAATGACATATTGGTTATTTTGCGATAACAAACTCCACAGAAAGGTCAGATCCAGCCCTGGTAAAGGGTATGTGTGTGTTCAATCACCAGCATTTACTAATTACGTGATTTAAGTCTTTGTTTTCTTGCCAATCTAAATGTTTTTGATTCCTATATTCAGAGTTGTTTTGTTCTTGTTGCTGTTCACTTTGCAGGTGGAGTGGTATCTTGAAGGAGACAATACTATAACCGCATACATAGATGGCCAGGTAGTCAACTATAGCTATTCTGCAGGTAGGTGAAACATTTGTCTTGCAAACATTGAGTGATCCATTTTCTTCAAATATTGTACATTTGCAAGCGCTTACTTAAAAGTAGGGATTCAGAAAGAAATTAACATTTCCTAGCGAATTATTCATGATAACCTCATAAAGCCTGTTTCCAACCCCAACCCTTCTAGATTGTGAGTTCCTACGGGAATAGGGCCCTCATCTCCTCCTGTACTGTTTGTCAAATGTTGTTCAATGTATTGTAACCCTGTCTATACTGTGCTTATTGTACAGCGCTGCGGAATATGCTGGCGCTTTATAAATAAAGAATAATAATAATAATAAAGCAGGGATGTCCAAACTCTAGCCCCCCAGATGTCCATGAAATACAACTTACCTACGCCTTTATACTTCCTTCTATAGCCCCACCCCATCTATATCCACTCTTTGCTTTCCTTATAGCCCCCTTTATCCTACCCTCTTTAACCCCTTTTTGTAACTCTATACCAGAAATTATTTAGGGTTATGTTAGGGTTACTTTTAGGGTCTGGGTTAGGATTCGAGCTAGGGTTGCTTCTAGGGTTAGGATTTCAGGTTAGGGTTACTTTTAGGATTTAGGTTAGAATTTAGGTTAGGGCTATTATTTCTGCTTCTTTTTTGATAATTGTTAGGACTACATTTAGGGTCTGGGTTAGGATTTGGGTTACAGTTAGGGGTAACATTTCTGCATGTTTTACGATTAGGGTTTCAGATAGAGATCAAATTATATTCGAACCAATTCAGTAAATTTATTTCACATGTGATTCAGTTTGGTGACTCAGTGTTTCAGAATCTCGGATGTTTCTGATTCGCCGACATTCAGACAAATTTATATTTGGTCCTATCCTAAATGCACAAGTCTGAAAGATACAGGTACCATAGAAAAGAGTAATGAATGATATGAAAATATGATTGTGACATATTTAATACTGATACAACCAAATTATTGGGAGTTTTTCATTCTCAATACCTTAAAAATAGTATAAAGCTTTGTGTAAAGGTAAGGTGGGCGGTAGATTTTGAAATATCACATGATTACTATTATTGTTATTATTATTTATTTATAAAGCGCCAGCATATTCTGCAGCACTATCCAATGGGCAAAACAAAGACAGGGTTACAATACATTGTATACATGGTAGAAAATGATAGATCCATGACAATGACAGAGGGACTCAGACTTCGTAACATATATTGAATGCTTTTGTATTTATTGACATGTATTAAAAACAACTAAATTCATGGGCTTTTGTGGTATTTTTTTACTTTCATTCTAGAAACGGGACAGTATAGTAGCAATACCAACTCAGCTGTGTACTTCTTGAACAGCACATCGGTCACAGCAACATTAGAAGGCGTTCTCTCCGTATCTGTATCGGCTGATCTAGGAATGATGAATGCCATGACATATCTACCAAATGACTTCATGAACAAAACCACAGGTTTAATGGGTAAGTAACATCTGCAGGTGATTCAATGCATTTAACTACTTATTAAAAATTTGGATTTCTTTTTGATGAACGTTGTCTATTTTAGTAAAGGAGACTTGCTCAAATTTGAAGTTGTAAATAAACCTATAACTCTAGACCAGGGGTCAGCAGCCTTGGCTCCCTGATGTTTTGGAAACTACATCTCCCATGATGCTCAGTCACCCATTTGGCTGACTGAGCCACATGGGATATGTAGTTCCCAAAACATCAGGGAGCCAAGGTTGCTGATCCCAGCTCTAGACCAACCTGGCTGTCGACATATGTTACAAGAGCTATTAAATTTTCTGTACTGTAAACTTTTTGGGGGTTTTCGTTATAGTTCTCAACATATATCCCAAAAGCTAATGGATTTTCTAATCTAATTTTTGTTTTTAAAGGAACATGGAACAATAACCAAAATGATGATTACATAAGTCCAGATGGCACAATACTTCCAAGCCAAAGCACAGAGAAAGCTATATATGAAAATGGACTGAAATGTAAGTTTCTGTGGCTTTCTACATTTAGTACATTAGTTTGTACAGATGATATAATGTGATAATTATTTATGGCAACTGTGAAGGTTGAATTAACAAAAATATCACTGCGTGACAAAAAAACTCACTGATATACAGTATAACTCAAGCCTATGGCTTCAAATATTGTAAAAATCAGGCCAAGTATTGTGTAACCTCATATGTAGTATTAAGATGAGTCAAAGCCATAGGGTCCAAAAGCCTTGAATTTTTGGATGGGTTTTTTAATTCTCAAAACATGTACACAGAAAAAGCATACATTAGCTTAAAAAGTCTACCTTAATTATTTTTCACACTCTGGGAATCATTCATCCTGCGTAGCAAAGGATTTCTCAATGTTTTATAGCATAGTTAGCGAAGTCATGAAAGAATAGGAGGGAGAGGGAAGGCTCAGTTAGCACTTGATTCATTGTAGAGAAAAGCTGCAAGAGGCAAACACAGCTACAAGTTTTTAAAAAGCGCTAACATGTTGTGTAGCGCTGTACAACGGGAGGCAGAATAGCAATTATACATACAAGTTAAACACACAGAACAGTAAGAGAGAGGACCCTGCTCAAGAGCTTACAATCTCAGGTAATTGTACCCGTTCGCGTGTATATACATTTTTTTCCTAGTGTGCACTGGGTCAGGTCTACATGAGGTGTGCACTCATTCCTTAGTGCACACACCTCTGCATTGTGCATCAGCAAACTCACTCCCCCGCCACTCAGGGTTTGAGCTAGTGTACAACTAAGGTTTATGGTATGTGTGGAGCCCTGTGGCTCCATTTTGCCCTGAAGCAAAAAAAGGCCTAGAATGACCATTTCTGCTATATGTAACAAAATTTATTTCTGCCTTTTTAATGAAATTTGTCAGATTCTAACCTCGATTTAATTCCTTTGGATTGACATTTTCAAATGATCACAATCTTTTACAAAAATGTCAACTGATTTAGAAAATATATAAAGTCATACAAACATTGTATACTGAACTTGTGTAAAAACACATTATTTTCTTCGAACAGGGGAGGTCACTGGAAGCAGTATATTTACCATACCAATTTCATTATCGCGGAGTTCAAAAACCTTTACACCTACCTTTCTGAGTGATCTGCAAAGTTATGGAAATTACTCTGAAGTTCTAGAATTCTGCAAAAACAACACGGAATGTGTCTATGATGCTCTATCCACCAACAATCGGGAAATAGGTTTATCGTCTCTTACAGTGTCTAACAAATACAAAGAAGAAAGTGTCATTTTGAGTGAGTACACCTGTTTCAAAACATTGACTTTCTACATAATTAAGAGGCATTTCTTTGTTGAAACCTCTTCGCAATAAATTTGAAGTCTATAAAATGTCTGTTTTATATAAATTGCAGATCGCAGTCCTCCTCTTATCATTGGCAATGAAACTTTACAAGCATTCATAGGAGAACAAGTTCAATTTAAATACAGTGCAGACAATCCTGTCAACTTCACAACTGATGTTTCTTATAAGGATGTTAACATAACTTGTAAGTATACACTATTAAGGATGATAGGCTGGCCAATAACAACGTCAGTGGTCAGCTTATCATTTTCATTGATAATAATATATGAGCTACAGCATATAGCACAAAAGTACTGTAACATAATCATAACTATTGGTTGAAAACCAAACCAGTGAGGCTAATATAGGTATATGGTTACCAAATCTAGACTAAGGAAGGAGTGTTGTTAGTCTGAAATATTTAGGAAATATATGCTTGTGCTCTTCCTTTTCATTTGCTAACTGGTATCTTGCATAAATTATTATTATTACACTTTATTTATAAACGCAAACACATTCCTTAGCACTGTACATATGTATAATTGAGCGTTTAAAAAAGACTGGTGCAATACATCTGAAACACAAGACAACATTTGATAAATTATAGGAGGGATGGAGAGTCCTATTCCCAGGGTAATGTACAATCTAGATGGGTAAGAGGGTGAGAAACAGTGCGTACTGTGAGGGTGAAGATGATGTTTATATAGATTGATATGAGGAGGACATTTATTTGGTTAGTGAAATGCATTTGTTACTGAGTTGGTGAGTAGTTGGATGGTAGGCTTCCCTGAACAGAAATGTCTTTAAGGAGCGTTTGAATGGAAGATTAGGAGAAAGTCAGACAGGTTGAGAAAGTGTGTTCCAGCAGGTGGGAGCTGCATATGAGACATTCTGCCGTCTAGTGTGGTAAGATGTGAAGGAGCAGGTCACTGTGAGATCCTAGGAGGCAGGTGGGGTTATATTTAGTGATTATTGAAGACATGTGGTGGGGAGCGGCATTAGTAGCATAATATTGAAAATGATTTACATGATTAACCCAACCAGGCCATCGGGCTTACCAGGGCTGGCAGCCCTCAAAGTACTCGACAGCCTAAGGCCTCGTTGTACTCTTCCAACAATTGGATTTGGCACAGGTGGCAGGAGAAGTAAGGGCGCAGAAATCCGAACCCCCGGTCCTTGACCAGGGATTTGGATCCCTGCGCTTCCTCACTCTTGGAGCAATGTGGTCTGTGCTGTGATCACGCACCGATCATATTCACACTGAGCTCCAACCTCTCAATGAGTCCAAGTGCCCAGTGCACTCTGATGAGGTATCAGAGTGCCGGCACTGGACTCACTGTCAAGAGGCAAGCGCAAGAGTAGACAGGGCTACTCCCACCCAAAGAGACATGCCCCCTCCCTGCACACCTCTGCCCAATGCCCACTGGACCACCAATGATTTGGCTCCCTCCCAGCACAAAAGGTAAGCAGGAGAGGGGGCAATAATTCATTCCAGTGGACCTGCAGCCAGGATATCCACTTCTAATTGCTGCAGTGCTGACCACCTCTAAGGGCAAACAACTCATCAAAAAGATGTGCACTCCTGGAGTTTTTTAACTATATGTTATCCTTCCTGGTAAAATCCTTTTCAAATAAATGTTTATCTATAGTTATGCTTGTTTAACTATCAACATATAGTTAAAAAACTCCAGGAGTGCACTATATATATATATATTAGTTTGTGTTTCTATATAGCAGTAGACAATCGTGAGCTACTCACTTTAAGATGCCTGGGCCGTAACTCAACATTTAATACATATATGTAGGGCTTAATTTTTGAGGGCTCTTGGAGGAACAAGATCAGGGACCAGAGGCGTAACTATAAACCTCAGGGGCCCAGGTGCAGGAATCATGATGCCCCCCACATTAGGCAAAAACATATTCCTCCCCTTTACGTCAACATGCATTGGTCCTCTCCAGGTCCACAATGTTGACTCCAGACAATCATTGTCCCATTTTTTTCCAGGTCCACTATACCTCTTCAGTCAATCCCATTTTTAATGTAATGTGCAGTATTTGTATCTCACAGAGCTCCACAGCAAAAAAGCTCACAGTAATATGCAGTGTGTATGAGCTTATCTCAGAGCGCCACAGTAATAAATCTCACACTAATGTGCGATGTGTATGAGCAATTCGCAGAGCTCCATAGCAATAAAACTCATAGTAATATGCAGTGTGTATCCGTGTAAATCACAGAGCTCCACAGCAATAAAACTTACACTCATACACACCACGTATTACTGTAAGTTTTATTGCTGTGGAGCTCTGTTATATGCTCATACACACCACATATTACTGTATCACAGAGCTCCAAAGTAAAACTCACACATAAGTATAAAAAAAATAAAAAAATAATTATATATGTAGCGCTGCTTTAAAATTGTGCTTGCTGCATTTACTTGTTGTGGCCACCTGAGGGAGACAGGGGCAATATGGACTATGCTGGACACAAACGGAACTACAATTTCCATCGTGCTTTGCTGTGGAGACAGGAAGTGGGTGGGAGAGAAAGGGAGGACATCCGCAGCCTCGTTCGGAGGATAGCCAGTGTGAGCCGAGCGGCGAAAGGTGGAAGACTCACGTGCGACTGCCAGAGATTGTGACCAGGCCGGAGAGCAGGCGCTGCCTCGCGGGTGCTGGGGATCAGGACAGTGACTTGCCAGAGACCTACCTACGCACCGCTGAGAGGTTCTGTACAGACACAAAGTTCCGGTTGGACCCCGAGTAAGGAGACCGCGATGATCCACTGGGAGTGCAGGCGGTAGGCCGTAGTTTCTCATTGCGGAGATCGGACAAGCAAGGGAAGCGGATCCGGTGGCACAGAGTTCCAAAGAGTAAAAGCGGAGCGACATCCTTGATCGGGCAGCAGAACAGATTGTCTAACGGATGGGTGAGAGGCCTTCCAGGCCACAGTTCCAAGTTTAACCAAGCATGCTGCATTATTGTCTAAATCTACAGGGCCCCAACGTGACTAGTCGAAGATTTGCTCATTCCATTCACTGGCCAGTTGAATACAGTACCCGGGTACACGAGATCATACACACACACACCTTTCTGAGACATTACTTTCGCGGGACTTACACTCCAGAACTGAAGGGGTTAAACTTTTCTTTTTGCCGCCGCGTGTTTTTCCCGCATTACGAAATCCTGTCATTCATATACCGTATTTACATTCTATATGCCACTTTATTGGGATCAGTAAAGTATATAATCTATAAAATCCACAACAGTGCTCGTGTATATTTATTCCCTAGAGCTGTGAGACTAACCCGAGGTTAATTCGGCGGCTCCTTCAGGGGTGAGCGCTACAAGTGGGGGCTCGTCCGGGATTCCAGTCTCTGTAATAAAACCACAATTAAAGGGTTAATTATGGATCCAGACACTGCTGCCAAATGGTGTGAGGATCAAAATAGCCAGATAGAGTTACGCATAGTCATGGATATTCCTGCAGACACTTGGGCCGAAGATCAGATTCACTGGGCCGTGGCCGCGCTGACACCAGATCATCGGGGTTAATCCTGGACATTAAAGCGAACCCGGATACTTCTCACACATATGTTCTTTTTGAGTGGAGAAAGGGTGTTCCAGTATGTTTTCAGGGCGCGAGCGTGAAGCTGACCGATGAGGTGGAAGTTCAACTGATTCAACCAAGTGCGCCACGTGGCGATCCCGCAAGTGTTCCTGCGCCCAGTCCGCTGGCCAGTATCGGGCCTGAATTTATAGTGGCTATTGGAGATTTGCTGGCTAAATTTTAAAGAACAAGCCCTCCACACACTAACTTTGGTTATCGACTGTTGAGAGATTTTACAGGAAATGTACCAACTCTGGCGGGAGAAGAAACCTTTGAAGAATGTGTAGAACAGGCGATGTAGGCTCTGGATGAGTGGGACGTCCCTGAAGCACAGAAGAAGCAAAGAATTACTCAGAGCTTAAAGGGACCTGCGTCAGAGGCTGTCAGAAACCTGAAGTTGAGTAAGCAAGACTGCACTGCTTTAGATTACCTAAACGTATTACAGGAAGTCTTTGGGCGAACAGAAAAGGCTGCTGAGCTCATGTACCAGTATGAACATACTTACCAGCGAAAAGGTGAGAAAATGACTGAATATACAGTTGTGTTCAAAATTATTCAACCCCCAATGCTGTAAAGGGTTTTAGGGAATTTAGTGTACATTTGTAATTGTATTCAGAATGAAATCCTACAAGGACTTTTTAAAGAACCATATGCAACTAAAATGACATCAATTGGTTTTGTAATACAGTAGTAAATGTTTCTTTTGTGAATTCTTCATTGACACAATTATTCAACCCCTTAAAGACTACCACTCTGAAGAACAGAGGTTCATTCAAGTGTTTTCAATCAGGTATTGAAACACCTGTGGATGTCATGGAGCAGCAATAAAGCATAATAAGCACCAATTAGGCAGCTTTAAAATGACTGTGATACTCAGCTCCTTCTAGACATTTACTGGTGTGGTTACAAACATGGTGAAGTCAAGAGAATGGTCCAGGAAGACAGAGAAGAGGTGATTACTCTTCACAGGAAGGGCAATGGCTATAAGAAGATTGCAAAGATGTTAAACATACCAAGAGAGACCATAGGAAGCATCATTCGCAAATTCAAGGCAAAGGGCACTGTTGAAACGCTACCTGGTCGTGGCAGAAAGAAGATGCTGACTTCGACCGCTGTGCGCTACCTGAAGCGTAGAGTGGAGAAAAGTCCCTGTGTGACTGCTGAGGAACTGAGAAAAGATTTGTCAGATGTGGTACTGAAGTTTCAGCTCAGACAATACGGCGCACACTGCGTAATGAAGGCCTCCATGCCAGAACTCCCAGGCGCACCCCCTTGCTGTCTCCAAAGAATAAGAAGAGTCGACTGCAGTATGCCAAAAGTCATGTGGACAAACCACAGAAGTTTTGGGATAGTGTTCTGTGGACTGATGAAACAAAATTAGAACTGTTTGGCCCATGGATCAACGCTATGTTTGGAGGAAGAAGGACAAGGCCTATGAAGAAAAGAACACCTTGCCTACTGTGAAGCATGGCGCGGGGGTCAATCATGCTTTGGGGCTGTTTTGCTTCTGCAGGTACAGGGCTGCTTCAGCGTGTGCAAGGTACCATGAATTCTCTTCAGTACCAGGAAATATTGGATGACAATGTGATTGCAGTCCGTCACAAACCTGAGGCTTGGGAGACGTTGGACCTTTCACAGGACAATGATCCCAAGCATACTCCAAGTCCACTAGAGCATGGTTGCAGATTAAAGGCTGGAACATTTGAGTGGCCATTGCAGTCACCTGACTTAAATCCGATTGAGAACCTCTGGTGGGACTTAAAGAAAGCAGTTGCAGTGCGCAAGCCTAAGAATGTGACTGAACTGGAGGCTTTTGCCCATGACGAATGGGCGAAGATACCCGTAGATCGCTGCAAGACACTTGTGTCAAGCTATGCTTCACGTTTAAAAGCTGTTATAACTGTAAAAGGATGTTGTACTAAGTACTAAGATTGAATGTCACTTGGGGGTTGAATAAAACTGATAATGATGTGAGCACAGTAAAGACATTTGTGGTTATTTCATTATAAATGTTATGTTATATTTATCTGACCTACATGTGCCTCTTTGATTTAATTGTAAGCAAGATGACTGAATGATCAAAATCTATGTCAAACTGGCCTAAACACTCAATTTCAGTGGGGGTTGAATAATTTTGAACACAACTGTATGAGGCGCCTAGATAAGATTCTGCACCAGATACTTCTTAAGAAAGGGGCCGAACCGGCCACAATAGATAAAATCCGAATGCAGCAGATATTGAGGGGCGCTCAACCTCTAGATCCTGTGATGCTACAGCTGAGAACCAGAGAAGGTAACCGAGAATTGAAATACCTGGAACTGATCCGAGCTGTTAGAGAAGAAGAGTCTCTACTGGAAGAAAAATCCTTAAGGAGAGGAGAAAGAGCTTACGCACAACCCGTGTGGCATAATGAATATTTGCAAACTGAAGATGATTCTTTGGACACCTATGGATCTGAAGTTGACCGACAAGAGCATCTGTTTGTTCCTATATCCACAGAGAGTGCTGCAAAAGAGTCAACCATTCCTACATATAGTGAAATACACAAGACTGTTAAGAAGGTGCAAGAAGCTCAAGCTGAACTGAAACAGGCACACACGGACCTGTGCCGAGTACTTTTGAAGGTGGCAGAGACACAGACCGATATGCAGAAGTTCCTTACTGATATGCGGACAACTGGAGTTGCTGTGGTGTCTGGCCAGGGTCCTTCAACCGAATCACCACAAGCAAGTGCGCCTCCATCTTCAAAGAAGAGATGTTTCAGTTGTGGGGAGATGGGTCATTTCCGAGCACAGTGCAAAAACCAAAGGCCTGAAGGAAATAAAGTGGAAGAGTTCCTAAAGGCCTTAGAAGGGCTGATATCTACATCACAGGCGGGAAACGCCAGAGGGCCCAAGTGAAGGAGCAAACTAGGTGCCCAATGGTTGAAAACCGCTCCAAAATTCAAGCCAGAACAGAAAGGCCGAGAGGGCCCAGAGTCTTGCCAACTGCTGAGCCTACCAGGACTGAAAGAGTATCCGGTCCTATGTCATGGGGAAACAATGCACACCCAAAACCTCTACGAGTCAAGAAAAAGGCCAGGGTACAGCGAACTGGGTCAAAACCTCCTGTGGCTACAACAAAGTTTCCTGACCAGCTGATAGGTCCTTCTCCTATCGTTCCAATCCAAGTAGAGGGAGTCTACACTAAAGCTCTGTTAGACTCAGGGGCTCAGGTGACATTGATCTATCGAGACTTCTACGAGAAGCACTTGAAGCACATACCTATACAGAAGATAAAGGACCTGAGATCTGGGGTGTCGGAACTGAGAAGCTTCCCCATGATGGATATCTACAGGTGAAGTTAGAAATTGGATCCGAAGTTATCGGACAGTCTGGAGGTTGTGATGCATTGGCCATTGTGTGTCCTCGGCCTTCAGGGGCCAACAGAAGCTCTATGATAGTGGGGACGAATACTTATCTGGTGAGACGTCTTCTGACTCCAATAGTGATGGAAGAAGGTTCTACCAGAGGAGTGGGCCCGATGTTACGTCCGGTCTATCAGCGAATGGTCGAAGAACAGAGGGCACCTGCCGAAGTGGGGCGTCTGTGGAGATTGGGAGGAACAGAGAAGGTTCTGCAATCAGGAGAAGTGACGAGTTTCCGGGCTTCAGTCAAGTTGAACGGATCACAACCGGGTCCCTATGTGGTACTGGAAACTGATCTCAGTCATGGGAATGAAGCCGGAGTAGAAGTAATCCCTGAAATAATCTCCACGAGAGCTTTGAAACGGACATGAGGAAGAGTCTCAGTTAGTGTGTGTAATGTGTCTGATTCTCCAGTGATCCTGAAAGCACGAATGCCCATCGGGCAAGTAGAGTCCGCTACACCTCTCTCCCCTACCGATTTAGGGGGGGGAGTGAATAAAGAGATTCCAGCTGAAAGGTTCTATCCTAAGGACGCTCCCATCTCACCTGAATAGAAGAAACGTCTTCAGTCCCAGATCTTAAAATGGAGGGACTTGTTCTCGAAGGATGAGTTCGATGTGGGTTTAGCTAAGAGTACTGAGCATCGCATTCGACTACAGGAAGATAAGCCATTTCGAGAAAGGTCAAGACGAGTTCCGCTGGGAGACTTGGATGATCTACGAGAACAGCTGAGTGAACTACAGAGGACTAAGGTGATTCAAGAGTCCAGGAGTCCGTATGCCTCTCCAATAGTGATGGTTCGGAAGAAGAATGGTTCTATCCGTCTATGTATAGACTATCGCACGCTAAACCAGAGAACCATTCCAGATCAATATGTCACTCCTCGGATAGAAGATGCCTTACAGTGTTTGTCTGGAGCAAAATGGTTTAGTGTACTAGACCTGCGAAGTGGGTATAATCAGATACCAATGCATCCTGAGGACAAAGAGAAGACTGCGTTCATCTGCCCACTGGGGTTCTTTGAGTTCAACAGAATGCCTCAAGGCCTTCGGGGGCACCCGCCACATTCCAACGGTTAATGGAGAAGACAGTCGGGACATGAACCTGATCGAAGTGTTGGTGTATCTTGATGATATTATTGTGTTCGGGAAGACTCTGGAAGAACATGAGCAGCGGTTGGAAAAGGTCTTGAAGCGGCACCACGAAGAAGGGTTGAAACTGTCTCTGGAGAAGTGTCAATTTTGTATACCTTCCGTTACGTACATGGGACATGTTGTTTCAGCAGAAGGCGTTTCGACGGATCCTCGAAAGTTGGAAGCCGTAGCTTCTTGGCCTAGACCCCGAAATGTTACTGAACTTAGATCTTTCCTGGGGTTCTGCTCATATTACCGAAGATTCGTAGGAGGTTTTGACAAGATAGCTCAACCCCTGAATAAGCTCCTACAGAAGGAAGATGCAGAAGAAGGCTCCAAGGCCTCTGATCGAAGTTCGTCGGCTCCGGGGCCAAGGAAGACTCGAGAATCCATCCAAGAAGAATGGACTAATCAATGCGAAAGTGCTTTCATGAGGCTGAAAGAGAGTCTGACTCGAGCTCCTGTCATGGCTTACGCTGATCCTCATAAGCCGTACGAATTGCATGTGGATGCCAGCAGAGAAGGTCTAGGGGGAGTCCTATACCAAGAATATGGTGGATTATTGAGGCCTGTAGCGTATGTGAGTCGAAGCCTTACGCCTTCAGAGACGAAACTGGATGCAACGGGACATCAGTGGTTGGCCGCAATGTCAGGGTTTCGGTTCAGCCTTAAGTACCGCCCTGGAGTGAATAATCGAGATGCAGATTCTTTGTCAAGAAGACCCTACACTACAGAATGGACTCAACTGACTCCAGATGGGGTGCAAGCCTTATGTCAAGGAGCAGAGCGCCGGGTCAAGGGAGTAGTTGAAGCAGAAGCTATAGGAGTTATGGCTGCGGCTGTTCCAGAGTTTTATTGTAATCCTACACAGCTGAGGGATGAAAGTCTGTCTACTTTTTCGAAACAGGATTTGAGAGCCGATCAGGCTAGAGATCCTCTGATTGCATTAACAGTAAAGGCCATAAACACGAACCAAAGGGAAATTCTACTGACAAATTCCCCAGAAGGAGCCCGATTGGTATACAAAGAGTGGGAACAGCTGAAGATGTTGGATGGGGTGGTCTACCGACGGGGCCCCTCGAACAATGCTGAAGAGACACAACAGTTGTTCCTTCCCACCAAACACAGAGAGGGTGTGCTGAGATCATTACACGATGATCATGGGCATTTGGGTGCAGAGAGAACTTTTAAGCTAGTGCGAGACAGATTTTATTGGCCCTGTATGAGATCTGAAGTTGAAAGTTACTGCCATTCATGTCTGAGGTGTATTCAGAGAAAAACCCTACCAACTCGAACTGCTCCAATGAGCCACCTGCAAAGTCAAGGACCTATGGATTTGGTGTGCATTGATTTCCTGTGCTTAGAGCCAGATGCTAGTGGGCAGGGAAATATTCTAGTAGTGACTGATCATTTCACACGTTATGCCCAAGCTTTCTCTACAAAAGACCAACGTGCTCCTACAGTGGCAAAAGTTTTGATGGAGAAGTTTTTTGTTCATTATGGCCTACCAAGGAGAATCCACTCGGATCAGGGCAGAGACTTTGAGAGCCGGCTTGTTGGGTAATTGCTAGAACTGTTAGGAATTCAGAAGTCCCGAACCACTCCATATCACCCTCAAGGTGAGGCCCAACCCGAAAGATTTAGGCTAGGGTCAGACAAACGCATTTTTCACGTTGTCCGTGAAAAAGTGCGTTCGATCGAATGGACGTATTTTTTCACGGAATACGCGACAGCGGTCATACGATGCGCATTTTCGTCCGTGATTTTGTACGGATCATCAATAAAACCCTTTTGCGTCTGGACGTGATGTTGGCCGGACGTGTGCAGCGTCTGACGTCTCCCAATCACGCAAACACGCCGCTATGCGGCCGCAGCGCACTCTGTACGTCAGTAGTAGCGGTTTGACGTTCTCGAAAAAATGCGTTCGTTTGCCACTTGCGTTGCACGGACGAACTTTCGTGCGGCCGTTCGTCGTATGTTCCCCCGGAATTGGATGTCATTTGCTGCTAGCACGGCCGTGATTTCGTGCGGCTCAACGCACGTTAAAACTGCTTTCGTCTGACCTTAGCCTTAATCGCACGCTGCTAAATATGTTGGGGACACTGTCAAACCGAGAGAAGCAGAATTGGAGTCGTCACATAGCTACGCTGGTGCATGCGTATAACAGTACGGAGAGTGACGCTACTGGATACTCACCTCACCGTCTCATGTTCGGAAGAGAAGCTCGACTGCCTGTTGACTTGGCATTTGGGTTATCTCTTGATCAGATGTCTGTGGCCTCTCATAAAAATTATGTGGATAGACATCGAAAAAATTTGGCTTCTGCGTTTGAACAGGCCCGTTTAACTTCAGGAAGCCGAGAAGCTGGCGGATAGATGGAGTTCTCAAGTCTACATTGTCTGCAAGCAACTGCCGGGTCTGCCAGTTTACCAAATCCGACCGGATGGAAAGGCGGGGCCTCTAAAAAACTGGCACCGAAATCATCTGTTGCCTTTAAGAGAAGCTGTGAGAATACCAGTTGGAGACGAACTTTCTTTGCCGAACCCGCCTGTTTCACGCTCGATTCCTGTTACTCGGTCTCAACAGACACGGGTTGTTGAAGATAGTGAAGGAGACAGTGAGGAAGGAAGTCTTTGTCTGGACTGGGTGCGCTCGCCTGAGCCTGAAGAGGTCATTCCAGCTTCTGAACGGTGGGAAAGTAACCTGAGGCCCGAGGCTCCTGAATTCTGATTGGAAGTTCCTGAGACTTTGGAAATTACTGTAGTTCCAGAAGATGTGTCCATAGTTTATAGTTCTATGCCTTCACTGGAAGGCTCATATTCGGAAGAGGTGTCTGCTCCAGATGTGGACGAAAGAATTGAGCCTGTAAATGTGGCACTCCCACCCGAAGAGAAGATGATTGAACCAGAGTCTAAACGCTCTATCCGACCCCCTCAGAGACTCACCTACGATTCACCGGGGCATAGCACAGAAGAGGCTGTTACCACAGTGCGAAGGTTGCCTGACTCCAAGGAAGTGTAACAATTACATGACATTCCAGCATTTACTTTAGGCAATATACACAGGTTGAGTAGCAAACATACAATGGGTCAGGTATACATCCTCAAGTTGACTCATGCTCCTGACTACCTCAGCTAGCATAGCAGACACTTCAGACCCAAGAGTTCAAGGGGGGAGAGTGTAGTGCTGCATAGCAATAAAACTCATAGTAATATGCAGTGTGTATCAGTGTAAATCACAGAGCTCCACAGCAATAAAACTTACACTCATACACACCACATATTACTGTAAGTTTTATTGCTATGGAGCTCTGTTATACGCTCATACACACCACATATTACTGTATCACAGAGCTCCAAAGTAAAATTCACACATAAGTATAAAAAAAATAAAAAAATAATTATATATGTAGTGCTGCTTTAAAATTGTGCTTGCTGCATTTACTTGTTGTGGCCACCAGAGGGAGAAAGGGGCAATATGGACTATGCTGGACGCAAACGGAACTACAATTTCCATCGTGCTTTGCGGTGGAGACAGGAAGTGGGTGGGAGAGAAAGGGAGGACATCCGCAACCTCGTGCGGAGGATAACCAGTGTAAGCCGAGCGGCGAAAGGTGGAAGACGCACGTGAGACTGCCAGAGATTGTGACCAGGCTGGAGAGCAGGCGCTGCCTCGCGGGTGCTGGGGATCAGGACAGTGACTTGCCAGAGACCTACCTACGCACCGCTGAGAGGTTCTGTACAGACACAAAGTTCCGGTTGGACCCCGAGTAAGGAGACCGCGATGATCCACTGGGAGTGCAGGCGGTAGGCCGTAGTTTCACATTGAGGAGATCGGACAAGCAAGGGAAGCGGATCCGGTGGTACAGAGTTCCAGAGAGTAAAAGCGGAGAGACATCCTTGATCGGGCAGCGGAACAGATTGTCTAACGGATGGGTGAGAGGCCTTCCAGGCCACAGTTCCATGTTTAACCAAGCACGCTGCATTATTGTGTAAATCTACAGGGCCCCAACGTGACTAGTCGAAGATTTGCTCATTCCATTCACTGGCCAGTTGAATACAGTACCCGGGTACACGAGATCATACACACACACACCTTTCTGAGACATTACTTTTGCGAGACTTACACTCCAGAACTGAAGGGGTTAAACTTTTCTTTTTGCCGCTGTGTGTTTTTCCCGCATTACGAAATCCTGTCATTCATACACGATATCTACATTATATATGCCGCTTTATTGGGATCAGTAAAGTATATAATCTATAAAATCCACAACAGTGCTGGTGTATATTTATTCCCTAGAGCTGTGAGACTAACCCGAGGTTAATTCAGCGGCTCCTTCGGGGGTGAGCGCTACATATATATAAAATATAGTCAAGCCCCCACGCCCAGGCAGGTGTGTGTGGGCCCCCGTACTCAAGGGCCCGGGTGCGGTGGCACCCTCTGCACCCCTGGTAGTTACACCCCTGTCCGGGACCTATTAATTTTGTCAGTCAGTGTTCCGGGACCTGTTTGGGTATAAAACCAAGAATATTAAATTTAGTTTAGTACCATAACATTTATATCTAGTAAGTAGCCATATGAGTACATAGCATGTTGTTTCAGGACCATTTTCCACATGAGTTCCAGAAACTGAACTCACCTCATCATCCCTCTGCTGTCCTATGCACTTTGTGGTCTGGCAACTTCTGATTTACTTATTAAGCACAGCATACATGTAACTCAAATGGTCTGCATCATATTACTTTTTCTTTCAACTTGTACAGCTGATGGAAATCTTTCCTGGATCCCTTCTAGTACAGATGGTTTTACACTGCAGCTAACAGCTACAGATTCTAACAACATCACCTCCACTTTAATGATTTTGTTTCTCATCTGTGACTGTCGCTTGTCGAAAGAATGTGATTACAGTCAGTTAACCAAAGTCGATAACACCTCAGTTTCTGTGAGTATGGAAATCAGAGAATAAAAAACCCCACAAATAATCTGGGAATATTACTAAAATAATATAATTCTATTACCTAATACTAATTACTAATATAATATAATTATATTATTTAATACTAATTACTAATACTAATAGTATATTACTTACTACTAATATAATACTAATATTCTTATTAGTTTTCTACCTGTTGCCAAAATATTGCTAAATTGATTGACTTCACTTTTATTTGTATATATATATAGATATAGATATGTATATATATATATAGATATAGATTATGCACAATATTGTTAAGCTAGGCAGTTTTATTAAGTATCCATGCATTCTTTTGCTGTACTGCAAATAATGGTCACATTAGCCAGCTGTTTTATTCACTGTTGTGACACAGATTGCAGCCTGTAACTGTGCAGACAATTACACGGGCACTTTCTGCAAGACGATGCCAGATCCCTGTGTTGAAGGATGCTTCCCTGGGGTAGAATGTGACAACACAACTGGCTGTGGACCCTGTCCTGATGGACTCTCTGGTGATGGAAAGCACTGTGTAGGTAAGGAACAGAAATAAGATGTACATTATTATTATTAATATTATACTTTATTTATATAGCGCCAGCATATTCCGCAGCGCTGAACAATGGGCACGATATAGACAGGCTTACAATACACTGAGACTGAACAACATTTGCAGGAGGAAATGAGGGCCCTATTCCCATGGGCACTCACAATCTAGAAGGGTTGGGTGGAAACAGGAGGAGAGGACTGCAAGGTGAGAGTGATGGACTGGTTGGGGCAGTGAGGTGTATCAGTGAGTTGGGTGGTAGCCTTCCCTAAATAGGAATGTCTTAAGCATAAACTCAATTTTTCCACGCTGCTTTGTTTTCTACAACTTTTCACTATCATGTTACAAGACTTCAAATATCTCCAATAAAAGGTAAAGGTGTTTTTCAACACAAAGCAAGAAAACGCCTGTACGAAATGCTTCATTATACCTTATAGGGCATCTTAGAGAGAGAACGATCACACGAATCCTATATAAATTAATTTGCATTAATGATTGCAAAAAATAACGTTCCTCGATAATCCGTATCAAATCCAATAATAACTTTTACACATTGTAGTGTTTATGGTGCAAGGCCAAACTCATTTTTGACTGTTTAACCCCTTCACTACCAAGGGATTATCCAAAAGAAAATTGACAGAAACCAGTGGTTTCTTGTAAAATCATTTTTAATTCATTTACAGTAAGAAATATTTGGGCATATACCCATTGTATTTCTTACTGTAAATAACCTATTTAACCAGTAGATGGTGCCATCTACTGCAAAATTGCGTTACAGCTGATACAGTTGCAGCTCAAGGTTTCCTGCATTGGCTGCTGAATGTGCAATATCAGAGCAATCGTCAGCCGATTTTGCACAGTTTTAGCTCTCTGGACATTATGCTCATAGGGCTAAAATTGTGGGGGCACCTTCTGCAGCCCAAAAGCTAATTCCATTGCTCAAATGGGAATGTTATGGGTGTATTATCCCCTTATTCAAAGGCTTAATGCCTCCTTTTTCAGTTATTTAAGGTGGATGCTTATGATCCTTCTTGCCCATTTAGCTTGTATGTAGTTGGCATGGCCACGCTATGCTACCTCCTTGTAGACTCTGGATGAGCTCATGTGCTCAATCAGGGAGCCGGATACAGATCTGCACTCGTAAAACAGCAATGTGACTTATATACAGACTGATAGGAGTGGGGGAATACAGTTATTAGATTAGGTATGAGATTCAATATCTTATTTATAAAGGAAACTATTACCACATTCTAAGGTACATTGCCCCAAAAAACCTGCCTGCAGGGGTGTAATGGAATATTCTCAACCTTCATTAAATAAATGAGAAAAAATAGGCGAGACCAGACAATTTTCTGTTTGTGAACAGCTGACTACAAAACTAGAAACCCTGGAAGCACACATCAAATGCAGGAACTTCGAAGATACTGCGCTGTGGAATATGCTGGCGCTATATAAATAAAGAATAATAATAATTTCCATTTTTAGGTGTATTTTATAATATACTATTTAAACAGAGGTCTACAGCATTGGCCCTCCATATGTTTTGTAACTACATTTCCCATGAGACTCAACTGATCTAAGTAGTACCTGAGCTTCATAGCAGATATAGTTTCAAAACATATGGAGGGCCAGTGTTGCTTGCCCTCGTATTAAATCGACAATGTAAAGCATTACAATGGCAGTGATCTCAGACTTGGAGGGTCTATTTTATTGGTGATCATCGACTACTGCCCACACCTGGTAAGAGACGCATTGTCAAATAATGGCTTCAGTTTCATCAGTAATAAATTTGAGGCTAAGTGATTATTCATATAATATGATGACATATGTTATTTATTTCGACAGATATAAATGAATGTGAAAACAACAGCACTTGCTCTCCACTTGCTCTTTGTACAAACACGATCAAGAGCTATAACTGCAGCTGCAGATCAGGATTTACTGGTAAGGTATTATTATTAAACTAGGTGGAGATTGTAAGCTCATGGGGCCCCTTAAATTGTGTTGGGCTTGGGCAGGCATTTTTCGTAGCGTATACATTAATTATGCGTATATTTACTTTATGCGTATATAAAATAGCACGTGGTATGCATGGCATGTCAGCCTGGTATTTAGGCACACTGGTATTATGACACACTGGTATTATGCATGGCAGACTGGTAATATGGCTGGCAGACTGGTATTATGCATGGCAGACTGGTATTATGGCTGGCAGACTGGTATTGTGCATGGCAGACTGGTAATATGGCTGGCAGACTGGTAATATGTCTGGCAGACTGGTATTGTGCATGGCAGACTGGTAATACGGCTGGCAGACTGGTATTATGGCTGGTAGACTGGTATTATGCATGGCAGACTGGTAATTTGGCTGGCAGACTGGTATTGTGCATTTCAGACTGGTAATATGGCTGGCAGACTGGTATTGTGCATGGCAGACTGGTAAAATGGCTGGCAGACTGGTATTGTGCATTGCAGACTGGTAATATGTCTGGCAGACTGGTATTGTGCATGGCAGACTGGTATTAAGGCTGGCAGACTGGTATTAAGGCTGGCAGACTGGTATTACGGCTGGCAGACTGGTATTATGCATGGCAGACTGGTAATTTGGCTGGCAGACTGGTATTGTGCATGGCTGACTGGTGATATGGCTGGCAGACTGGTATTATGCATGGCAGACTGGTAATTTGGCTGGCAGACTGGTATTGTGCATGGCAGACTGGTATTATGGCTGGCAGACTGGTATTGTGCATTGCAGACTGGTAATATTGCTGGCAGACTGGTATTGTGCATGGCAGACTGGTAATATGGCTGGCAGACTGGTATTGTGCATTGCAGACTGGTATTAAGGCTGGCAGACTGGTATTAAGGCTGGCAGACTGGTAATATGGCTGGCAGACTGGTATTATGGCTGGCAGACTGGTATTGTGCATGGCAGACTGGTAATATGGCTGTCAGAATGTTAATATGTCTGGCAGACTGGTATTGTGCATGGCAGACTGGTAATAATAAATCAATGGATATGTAAAATCCATAAAAGCAATGTAAAATTCAATAAAAATGTATATCATAAAGATAAAACTGTTATTAGTTATTAATATAAAGGTCAATGAAAGTGCATAGAGTGAAGTCCAGGTCGAATGTGCAAAAAAAGTGCTCAAATATACAATAATGGAATACTCAAAAAATGATGATGAAGAATGGTGTGCTGATCTTCTTTTAAGTGCTGGTGTTGAATCCTTTTATCCGTCAGTGATCCTCAAAAAAAGCACATCACAGGAAAAGATGATAGTGCAGATGGTCAGAATAAAATTAGCTCAAATTATAATGGAGGTCTAAACCACTCACATTCATGGGAGCCTACAAGGTCCCGGCTCGAGGAGAAACAGCCTGCGGCCAAATATAGAGTGGCACTTCCCTTCTTTATGTCCGTACTGGAGACTAGATGAAATGGAGAGAATCGGGAGACGGCACTCCCATAGCGTAATACTGCATATATATGCAAATGTGAAAAGGAAAAAATGAAACACACTCACCGATTTTGGAGCCTCGTAATGTCAGGCTCAATGTATGTAGCTCTGGGTCCTCTTGGGGTGGGAACCCAAACCCCTTTGTCGCAGCGGTGGTGGGTCCAAATTTCCAAGGAGAAAAAAAGGGTCGGAGAAAGATAGCAAATGTTGGGAAATAAACAAAATTTAATGAATAAGTAAATAAAGTCCAGGACAAGGTCTACCGAGACGCGTTTCGGCTTAAAAAAGCCTTCCTCAGTCGGTATAGAAGTAAATGTCCATAAAAAACATGATTTTTTATGGACATTTACTTCTATACCGACTGAGGAAGGCTTTTTTAAGCCGAAACGCGTCTCGGTAGACCTTGTCCTGGACTTTATTTACTTATTCATTAAATTTTGTTTATTTCCCAACATTTGCTATCTTTCTCCGACCCTTTTTTTCTCCTTGGAAATTTGGACCCACCACCGCTGCGACAAAGGGGTTTGGGTTCCCACCCCAAGAGGACCCAGAGCTACATACATTGAGCCTGACATTACGAGGCTCCAAAATCGGTGAGTGTGTTTCATTTTTTCCTTTTCACATTTGCATATATATGCAGTATTACGCTATGGGAGTGCCGTCTCCCGATTCTCTCCATTTCATCTAGTCTCCAGTACGGACATAAAGAAGGGAAGTGCCACTCTATATTTGGCCGCAGGCTGTTTCTCCTCGAGCCGGGACCTTGTAGGCTCCCATGAATGTGAGTGGTTTAGACCTCCATTATAATTTGAGCTAATTTTATTCTGACCATCTGCACTATCATCTTTTCCTGTGATGTGCTTTTTTTGAGGATCACTGACGGATAAAAGGATTCAACACCAGCACTTAAAAGAAGATCAGCACACCATTCTTCATCATCATTTTTTGAGTATTCCATTATTGTATATTTGAGCACTTTTTTTGCACATTCGACCTGGACTTCACTCTATGCACTTTCATTGACCTTTATATTAATAACTAATAACAGTTTTATCTTTATGATATACATTTTTATTGAATTTTACATTGCTTTTATGGATTTTACATATCCATTGATTTATTAACCTATTAATTGCACTATATGCGCCGTATGGTTTTCCGCTTTTTATCTTGTATCCTGACACATATTTTGGTTGTTTTTTATGTGTTTTTACCATACTATAGGCAGCATTGACTATTTATTAGCACCACACCCAGCACTTTAATATTATCACTCATAAATAGGCGCCCACACTGTGTAGTGTATATTTATTTATACACACTCCTTGCTTCAGACTGGTAATAAGGCTGGCAGACTGGTATTATGCATGGCAGACTGGTAATATGGCTGGCAGACTGGTATTGTGCATGGCAGACTGGTAATATGGCTGGCAGACTGCTATTGTGCATTGCAGACTGGTATTAAGGCTGGCAGACTGGTAATATGTCTGGCAGACTGGTATTATGGCTGGCAGACTGGTATTGTGCATGGCAGACTGGTAATATGGCTGTCAGAATGTTAATATGTCTGGCAGACTGGTATTATGGCTGGAAGACTGGTATTATGCATGGCAGACTGGTAATTTGGCTGGCAGACTGGTATTGTGCATGGCAGACTGGTATTATGGCTGTCAGACTGGTATTGTGCATGGCAGACTGGTAATTTGGCTGGCAGACTGGTATTGTGCATGGCAGACTGGTGATATGGCTGGCAGACTGGTATTGTGCAATGCAGACTGGTATTAAGGCTGGCAGACTGGTATTACGGCTGGCAAACTGGTATTGTGCATGGCAGACTGGTAATATGGCTGGCAGACTGGTATTGTGCATGGCAGACTGGTGATATGGCTGGCAGAGTGGTATTGTGCATGGCAGAGGCTGAACCGGGATGCCCAAGCACGCTGTGGGTGTGCTGTGGCGGTTGGCTGCATGCGCACCCAGCAGCACGCGCATCCAACCGGCCAAACAATAATACGGCGGAGTCTCGAATGGGCGTACGCTGGGTGCGCACGCAATCGACACTCCGTCGTATTACTGTTTGGCCGGTTGGATGCGCGCGCAGCTGGGTGCGCATGCAGCCAACCGCCGCAGCACGCCCACACTATGCGCCTGCGCAGTACAGGCTTGGCGACGGACACGCCAAGCCTTACTGCTTTATGTTATAGATAACTCATCCACATTGCACATTCATGAACACATTTAGAATGCGCCGCTGCGATGCTATGAGATAAGTGATGGCTAGAACATAAGCAATGCATATAAATACAAATGTTCAACATCTCATTGAACGCATACAGTCTCCTGTTTTTACTATAATATAACACCTTCAATTTCTCTTCACCTACATATATTCAACTAAGGTTTGGATCACATCCATCATATTTTATTGTTCTTGCTTTTGCACCATCTTCCAGGCTAACTTTATCATCTTAACCATCACCATACTAACTGATTAATGATAGCTGCATGGCTGCCTATAATGAGATATTGTACTGTTAGGTACCGGTGTGGCTTTTTCTTTTTACCAATTTCTAGGCTCTATCTAGCTATATGGGATTGTCCTAATTTATACTGGCCATATATAGGACTCACACTGCTGTGGCCCCGGATGCAGCTGTGCTGTGCTTCATTTATACATTACTATGATTCAGTACTTAGTAAATTGGTCTGTGACAGTAATTTCTGTGCTATCTGTGCTTTCCATCATTCATTATTTATGTTGTGTACATATGGGCTTCTATGTGTGTGGCCTGGTATAATGGTGTATTATGGTTCTGTAAATTTTCACCCTGTGTTAAGAGGTACTATCAGGCCACCATGGAAGTGTCCTATTTGAAGGTTCATTTCTGACCTATATGTACCCTTCCTTTAAGATTTTGTGTGTGGTTGTTTTTTTGATAATTTCTGTACTTTTATTATTTTTTAGATATTTTGTTCTCATTCAATAAAGACTGTGGTCTGTGGGTTTTACCTAATTCTGCGATTATTTTTGGCATCATGTCCCTGCCAGTTAGGGGAGTGTGGGCGTAGTCTCCTTACTCTTCCTAGGTGTTGTGTTTTTTCTTTTTTTTTAACTTTATCATCTACCTCTTTAAAGTAATTTATGTTCGAAAAGGACTTATTGGTCCAAAAGCTTTTGTAAAGAGTTTGTGTTGTTGAACTACTTGGCGTCTCCTCCGATAAGGCTTTAACATGTCAGTTCTAGTCTGTCACTTGGTGGCGCTAGAAATCAATTATTTCTAATGAATATCTTATAGATGCAAAGAGTTAGATTTTACCTTAGCTACACTGACCGCAGTAGAGGTTATCTATCTGTCTGTCTAGTCACCATTCAGAAAGAACACCACAATATTAATTATGACTAACAGGGTTATCCAAAGAGATCCGAATTGCTTGAGAAAGGTAACCGAACGCTGAAAATCAGCGTTCGGTTACCTTTCCTGGCCATTCGGCTATCCAGAGAGCAGGCAATACGCCAAATCCTGGCGAATTGCCTGAACATACGGTGCCTGTTCGGTGCCTGTTCGAGGGCAGTGAAATCCCCATAGAGAAGCACTGCTTCGGCTATTCAGAGAACACAAACCAGCAGTGAAAGGTTCCCGAAATGCCCTGCCATTCGGTGGTTTAATTCGGCAAGTTTATTCAGGAGAATCCCATAGGCTTCAATGTTAAAAATATTCCCGTTTTAATTCAATATCTAATAAACCGTTCATTATAAAATTCTGCAGCAAAGAGTCTCTTTATTTATAGATTTTTTAGGATACTTTAAGCATTTTTCAGATTTTTTTATTATTTTTTTAAAAGTCCGATTTTTTTTGATTTTTTTTTTCAGTTTACTTATTTTTTCTGTAACAGCCCTCTTTATTATCATTCCCTGGATCTCATGTGAAAATTTCAGACATTTTCGCTCAGTAGTTTCTTTGCAAACAGCGTTTCATTTTCCCAGATTCATACAAATGGTTTTTCTAATTTATTCACTGCCTCCTCTACGTCACAGCTGCTTCGGCTCTGTGTGATTCGGCTCCTGTTCGGCTCCTGTTCGGCTCCTGTTCCTCTTTTTCAAAGGTTAATCCAGATGTTTTTGCTTGTTTTCAGTGTGCATTCGGTTAGTTTTCGTCGGGTTTGCGGCAGCTTTTCCCTGCAATTCGGGGACCCTGTGGTGCTTGCTGAATACACCGCAGGGTCACCGAAATGCAATCGGCAAAAGGAACCGAATTGAAGAGAACGAAAAGTCACCGAACGTGCGGTGACTTTTCGAATCTCTTTGGATAACCCTGTAAGTTACTAAACTAGAAAGTGATAGAAACCTCAGATAAATGGGATTTCAAACAAAATTGATTAAAGTGGAAAAACAAATCTCTAAGTGAGCTGGAGATTTTTTTCCAAGTTAAAAATGTAAAATCCCGTGATCAAATCAAAAACATCCCAAAACGAGAACCTATCTTATTTATTTAAGCCGATCATGTCTTTTTAAAATATATTTACGTGTTAAGGTCAAATGTAGGTGCTTTAGAAATTGGCTTTTACGTACACCTGTGTTTGGACCAATTTTATTTTTTTTAGTAAATTTTCACATCTCCTGAGTGCCTAAGTGTAGTATGCCCCCTGCGCAAGCTAAAAAATAAATAAATCATGGGGCGATGCCAAGTCCCTGAGTCAGCGTCATGACACCACAAACATCCTGCATCAGACTGTGGATGCCCCATGCAACCCATGTAATTTTCCTGAGGCTACACTCATTTGTTTTGGCACATTAGCAAAAGGTGCAAACTGTGTAATTTTCTAAGCACCATGTTTGCTAGGTGTCATGGAAAGACCAATAGAAACCACCCCACCTCTGTGAGCATTACTCATGGTTTAAAAGCTATCCTTTGCCTTTCCCAGTGGGCTGTCATGGCGTCCATTTCCTTCAGTGTGTGTTTCCCTGTTCTGTGTTCTATTCTCTGTTGTAGTTCGATCTCAGTTTGATTTTGACTACCCTGTTTTCTCCAATGCTTGACCATGGCACATCTTATAGATTTCTCCTACCCTACAACTTGGCGTGCATTTTGACAATACTTATGGCAGCCCCATTACCTGACCATTGCAAAGACCTGGAGTTTAGGGTTATATTCTTACCTATGTTGCCGGGGATTGGATCAGCATGATGGGCCGGATCCTCCTGCCTCTATTTAACCTCTTCATTACTGAGATCGAGATATCTCGGGCTTCAAAGGCTTCATCTGGTGCCCAGATATTGAGATATCTTGATCTGCAGCTCTGCAGACCAAACGCAAATGATTTTTGTTTGTTTTTGGGCAGAAGGTACCCCCAAACTTTTACCCCTGTAGACATAATGCCCAAAGAGCTAAAACTGTGTAAAATCGGCTGATGATGCTGTGACTTCGGGCATTCAGCAACTAATGCAGGGGAAAAAAATTGAGCTGCAGCTGTAACGGCTGCAACTCAATTTGGCTGTAACAGCCGTAACTCAAGTAGATGGCACCACCAACTGGCCAAATAGGTTATTTACAGTAAGAAATACAGTGGGAATATACCCAAATATTTCTTACTGTATAATTAAATAAAAATTATTTCACCAAAAAAAAAACCCTTGTTTCTTACAATGTTTTTTGGAACTATCACCTGGTAGTGGTGGGGTTAAGTAGAACAAAAATCTCTCTTTATGTAGGACTATAGGACTTTGAGCATGTATGATACTTCTTCTATTTGTTGGATACTAGGAGACTCTCGTCTTAAATAAATGACATAAAAGCTCATTTATCTGTTACATTACATTTAACACTAGTCCTTTACCAGTAGAAGTGACAAAACAGGAAGGAGATCTTTTCTTTTCATGAACTTACTTTGAAATACGGATATTTTTGGATTCCTCCACTTAGAGATCTCCATAATACTGTAGTGTATTATATTCTTAATACCGACTACATAAACACAACCTTCATACATACAGTCAGGTCCAGAAATATTGAGACAGCGACACAATTCTAACATCTTTGACTCTATACACCACCACAATGGAGTTGGAATGAAACAAACACAATGTGCTTTAACTGCAGACTGTCAGCTTTAAAACTGTCTGAATTTCCCCCATATAATTTGTCATGGTGGGTAAGGATAGTAAACTAATATACTGATTTGTTAGTGTACATTTGTGCAGTAGTTTGATTAAATTAGACCCCCATAATTCCTTCCAATTGGGTTTTTCCCCAGATCTTCTTTACGCTTACACTGATCCCTAATGCATTGTTTAAAAATAATTTATATATTAAAATGGTTAAATATTAGAAACACTTCAGATGTTTGTTCTTTTCTGTAGAAAGTTTATTTTATGTTTAATAATGCTTAACATATCATTGTCTGATTAGGTAATGGAAGTTACTGTGAGGATTTCAACGAGTGTCTGAATGTGCCGTGTTCAGTTAATGCTACTTGTACTAATACGGAAGGGAGTTACACATGTTCTTGCGAGAAGGGGTTCACAGGTACTTAAATATAGTGCAACATAGAGAAAAAAAAAGTTATGTCGTTTAAATTTATTTTTAGTATACACTGTTAGAATTCTTACTTTGCCGTACCATTTGTATCTAGGGTTATAAACTTTTGTACCCATACATCTGTTGCCTTTGCCTCTGCTACCTTGGTATTTCCTTATAATATGAGGTCAGGAAAGATTATTATATGTTATATAGGAACAGAAACACTGACTGACCAACATACAGTATATATTTCAAAACAATGTGCCATCTTACATTGTTCTCACTAATGTTAACAATCAGCTGTGTGAGCGTTAGCTTTGAATGCCCTAGCACGGGCCACCCATATTACATTCCAAACGCTATCTGGTTAAAAAATCTGTTAGCGATTCGGGTCTTGCGCTTTTCAGCACGCGCTTACTGTACTTTGCGTTCCCTATGCTTAACATGGGGACCGTTAAGTGTTAATTAGCGTTTTATTACAAAGTCCTAACGCTAATTACGCCAAGCTGCGGTTACTCAAAAGGTACCCACAGCTTGGAGCTGGTGCTAACGAATCCCGCTTCTCCGGAATCCGTCAACATCAGCTGAAAAAATTCGCAATAAACAGATACTCACCTCTCATCCTGCGGCAAGAACAACGGCTCAATCCGCTTCTTGCCACCGGGAGCAGAATAAGACTGGGGGATAAAAGTCCCTCAGTCTCCCTCTGCGACTAACACTGCCGACCTGCCGGATCTTGCGAGGCGAGATCCTGCAGGTCATGTGACCGGCAGCGTTAGCCTATGGACTCCATGGAGGGGATGTTCGTGGTGTCGCTTAGCACTGCCACGAGCATCCCGAGGCTTAGCACCACGTTACGATGCAGGCTGCTGGTTTAGCTCCTGCCCCGTAATATCAAGCTAAAACAGAGACTCTAAGGAGAAACCTGCAGGCTCAGGTTTTTCTCCTTAGCGTCCCCGTTTTAGCATAATATTCGCGATATAGCCCAATGAAGGCACAATATAAATGTTTACCATTGATTGTATGATACTGGTGAACATATGCCTTGTGTTCAATATTGTATTGTAAGAGTATATGACTTGTAGGTAGACAGAATAACCGATACACAGAATTGAAAATATAATCCAGTGTAATATCTTGTGTACTACTCTTTATTTCTATTTTTATTTTACGTGCTTTGTGTTTTATAGCCTTTTTAAAAGTATGTCTCTCTGGTACTTATAACAATGGATATTTGTTAAATTAGATAATGGAACCCACTGCGTTGATATCAATGAGTGTCTTAACAAGCCATGCTCCGTCAATGCAAGATGCGAAAACAAAGAAGGAAACTATACTTGTACTTGTATCAACGGATTTACTGGTAAGTCATTACAATGAAATTATCCTTTTTTTTTTTATAATTAAACTACAGTCTTTTCTTTTGACCTGTCACAAGGAAGATGAAAAGAATAGAAATTAGAGAGATATAAATGCTTTCTCCTGAATTCCTGCATTTATAATTGTTCATTATAAACCGCAAAATTACCTTTTTTTTTTCTCAATATAAATGTCTTATTAGCAATTCTGTGGGAAAAAGGTAAAGAAAAAGCAACTCTCACCAGTCCAGCATTCATGCATACAACCTGTAGTAGTGCAACCTTTTGACATTCTGGGATACACAATAGCAGATTAGTGCGATTTGATTAGGACCAAATTGATATTTGGGAGATTATCGGCGATTCAGAAGTATCTGAATTTCCAAGTCGCCTACTAACCGAACTGAAACACGTTTGAATAAAATATTTCTAAATTGAACTGAATATAATCTGCTCTATGTTACCAGACTTGAAAACGAGAGAAACCTCAATGTATCCTTCCTGGTAAAATACTTTATGAATAAATAAAATAAATAAATATATTTGGATCAATATGGATGACAGGATATAAACAGCCAGTGCTATCAATCAAACAAAGGCATAGGGTGGGGTTAGTTAAGTAATATAAGGGCACGTGGTGTTATTGAACTCTTCATTTTGGCTACTGAGTCACGCGACTATGTGCACTGCAGTGAATAAATTAAATACATAGATATATGTCTGATTCTCATAATATTATTACATTCAGTTCTGTGTAGCAGTAGCTGGCCCCGGCCTACTAAATTTAACATGTGTCCAAATATCATAATCAACCAAATACATTGGACTCTGATATTTCCAAATCCGAAATATCAGAAAGCCAAAATCTGACGGAATGTTTTGACCATGCACATGTCTACATGCTAGGTTATTCAGAGAGATCCAAAATGTCGCTGAAATGTAACTGGACACTGAAATTCAGCGTACGTGACATTTCAGGGCCATTCGGCTATTCAGAGAGCAGACAGTTTGCCAAATCTTGGTGGATTACCTGCACGTACGGTGCCTGTTCGAGGGCAGTGAAATCCCCCATAGAGAACCAATGGTTAATCTATTCAGAGAACACCGAACAGCAGAGAAAAGTTGCCGAAGTGCCCTGCTGTTGGGTGATTTCATTCGGCAGCTTTATTCAGGCGAACTCCATAGACTTCAATGTTAGAAATATTCCCGTTGTAATGCAATATCTAATAAACTGTTTATTATTTTATTCTGCAGTAAAGTCTCTTTATTTCTGGATATTTTTTTAGGATATTTTAGGCACTTTTCGGGATTTTTTCGTCAAAATTTTCTTTCTGCTTTATTTTCTGTAACAGACCTTTTTATTATCACTCATAGGCTCTTATATGTTAATTCCAGGCATTTTCATTCAGTAGTTTTTTTGCAAACAACATTTCAATTTTGAAACTTTCAAACATACTTTTTTTTTTTTTTACCCCTTTCATCAGCTTGTTGGGTTTTTCCGGCGGCTGCTCTGCTCTGTGATCGGCGGCTCATCAGCTTTTTCTGGCGTGTTCAGCGTGGTTTTGCAGTTTTTCAGTGAGAGATCGGCAAGTGTTCGTCGGGTTTGCGGCGGGTTTTCCCTGCACTCCGAGGACCCTGCGGTTGTACTTGAATACACCGTAGAGTCAGCGAACAAGGATCGCCTAATCGTCCCGAAGTGCGGGACAGTGCTCTCTGAATAACCCCTATGGTTTTTTATCACTCATCTTGAATTTCCTGAAAAGGTTTTACTTTCAGGATGAGAACAGTTGCATGCTGACACATGTCGAGGTGTGGGCTTTGTTTCAATTATTAGGGCCATATTACATACTTGGTGCTAACTTAACCAGAGCTGTTGTAAACTTCCCAGAGCCATTATAGCCTATGGAGGTTTTCAGTTTACAACAGCTCTGGTTAAGTTAGCACCAACTATGTAATATAGCCCGTAGTTTGTTATGTGTAAAAATAAAAATAATAAAGTTGGACTGTGATGAAACCTTTTGGGAGGTCTGCTGTGACTTAATAGGGTTCAAATCCCACAAGTATCTTTTTACCTTTTGGTAAACAGGACTTCAACTCAGGACATAAGCATAACCCCCTAATCAACAAAAGGTTTGCCTTAAAATATCTTCCTGTTATTCCATTAGCAGACCCCATGATACTATTTAACTCCCTGCATGTAAGTAGGCAGGACCTATAGGTTCTTGTAACTAAACTGCAATTTGTGGTGTCCTGAAAAATGAATTGCAATATTTTTATTGGCCAACGTTATAGTCGAAAAAGCCTTCAGTATTCCATAATATCACATATATACCATGTTTTTAAATGCTAATTTGATATCTTTGTAACTAGGTCATTTTTACACATTTTCATTTTAATTAGGGAATGGAACATACTGTACTGATATTAATGAATGCCTATCAAGTCCATGCTCATCCAATGAGACTTGTAATAACATTGAAGGGAGTTACACATGTACCTGCAAGAATGGATTCATCATAAGTAAGTACATTTTTTTCGTTTCGTACTACCGTGGATAGAATATGTAGAAACTGTTTTCTCACAATACAGTTGTCAGATTCTTGTGCATTGGAACAATGGAAATACTACTTTCAGTCCAAACGAGCTGACCGTGGCTAGTTTTTACCAATCTGATTGAGTAAGGCATGGATCTCTTGTTTGGGGAAGAATGATAGTTTCTGACATTGCATTGCTAAGTGACATGATTTTGTAATCATAGAAAAAAAATCGAAATGTGAACAATTTGCTTTTTTTATTTTTTGTTAAGGTTAATGTCAGACTAACGCAGTCTGAGCGCACTCTGCGTGCGTGCATAACGGACGGACGTACTGACGGAAGAAACTGTAGACACCACACGGTCTGTTTTTTTAACCCTTTCACTGCAGAGGACGTGTGGGGAACGTCCTCATTGACTCCCACTATATGCGGGTGACGTTCCCCTCATGTCCTCCACAAGCGGGAGCTCCCAGAGAGATACTTACCTCTCTGTCCAGGGTCCTGCGGTGTTCTGACTTCAGGGAAGTCAGACGCCGAATTTAAACCCCTCCCGACATCAACGACGTCAATGCGCCATGATGTCATTTTCAGGCAACCCCCCGGCAATGCCGGAAGATCACCTGAAAGGGAGGGGGGGTTCCGTTCGGATCCCTCTCCCTCCCGATCGGGAGGGACCAGCGCCGCAAGCCAGGCACCGCTTAAGAGGGGAGAGTCTCCCCTTTTAAGTGGTGCCTGGCCCTAACCCCTCCGGCACCAGGCCGCGATTCGGCACCATGCGGTGCCGAATCGCGGCCTAGCTCCGGTTGGGGCCGCCACCTTGGATGGCGGGTCCACCTCCGGGTCCCCCCTCGCCTCCTGACGTGATCGCGCATGACGCGATGATGCCAGATAGCCAGGGAACCCCTAGCTGCCCGGCTCCTTTAAACCCTGATATCTCCAGAACCGTGGCAGCTAGGGGGTCATGGAGGGTATCATACGAAAGGCCAGAGCATGACCAAACATGTTCAAAGTAAAACAAAAATTAAAAAAAAGAAAAATAAATAATTAAAAAAACATGTTTTTTTTTTTTTTGTTTTTATTACTGCAGCAATATTGTTCACATTTCAGTTATAATGTGAACAATGATGCTGCACTAATGATTTTTTTCTATGGGGTACGTTTTCTAAAAATCACGTAATTCCCCCCAAAAAAATGTAAAGAGTCCTATTTCTAATTTATTTAAAAGCGCACCCCATAGAAAATATATCCGCAAAGGCTTGTGTTATAAAATGTGAAAAAAAAACACTTTACACGTTGTAGATGATTAAAAATTCTAATTTTATTGCATTTTTTAAATAATATACAGGCAGGACATGACTTATACATATTAAAATTATATATTATGAATCTGCTGAGTGTCGAAAAAAAAATGTTTGGGTCATATAATATAACGTGGCTTCTAATGATGAGCAAAAGCGATAAAAATTTGCTCAGCACACAGACGTTAAATGGCTAAGCAGTGAAGGGGTTAACGGATGTAGAAAAAAAGGGAAATATGGGAAACAAAATTAATTAAAATTAAAAGACGGGTACAGTCAGCCAGACCAAAAAAACTTCTGAACGCCAGCGTGATGGACGTCGCAAATGTGTTGCATCTGATGTCGCGTCATCACGCACACAGGCTGCTACGCGGACGCGTAGCACTTTTACATCGAGGCCTAAATGGCGTCTGTTGCCATCTACGTGGTGCGTGCGCACTTCGGTGCGCATGTACTTCTTGTGTTGGTCTCTATTGATCAGAAATCAATGCTACGACGGACGTTAAACTGTGCAGCGACACGGACGTGATGACTGCTTTCGTCTGACGCTAGCCTAAATGAAGCAAAATTCTATAGTTCTGTTCAGTTTAAATTAGAAATTATTTAAAAAAACATATAAAATCAAAATACAATTTCCCAGAATTTGTTGCTGTTAAGCATTGGTGGAGTTTAACCCTTTCAATGCGGCGGACGCGCTCAGCGCATCCTGCCGCATGTCTACTTGGCTGCAGTGGACACACTGAGCGCGTCCTCCCTTTGCAGCAGCGATCGGCCGGTATTCCGGCCGATCGTGGCGGCCCCCCGGTGCGGGCTGACATCATCGATGTCAGCCCAGCCTCCGGGACCCCGGCGGGCACGATAGACGTCATCGCGCATGCGCGATGACGTCTATTTCAGGCACCCCCGACCTCTCCCCCTCCCCATCCGTGCGGGCCAGCGATTAAAGGCAGGCACCGCTTGGAAGGGCACAGCCTGCCCTTCCAAGCGGCGGCTGTCTGTAACCCCTAGGGGACTGGATCACGATATGGCGCTAACATGCGCCGTATCGCGGTCCCCTCCCGGAGCTGGCCCACATCTTGGATGTCGGCCAAGCTTCCGGGATATCCCCCTAATGACTGGCGTCATCGCGCAGAGCGCGATGGCGCCAGTTTCGGAATTAACCCCTTGCTGCCACCTATGGTGGAGATAGGGGGTTCCAATGAACCCCCTATCTCCCGATGCATGACAGCTAGGGGTTAATGTTTAATGTTAATGAGTGTGGCCTTTCCAATGATACCAAACATGACCATGTAAAATGTAAAAAGAAATAAAAAAAAATTAAAAATATAAAAAATTTAAAAAATGGAAAAAAATTAAAAATTAAAAAAATGTAAAATAAAAAAATATTTTTTTTAAAAAAATTTTTTATTTTTATTTTTTTCTATTAGTGCAACAATATTGTTCCCATTTCAATTATAATGTGAACATTGATGCTGCACTAACGATTTTTTCTATGGGGGCGTTTGCTAAAAACCACGTAATTTTCCCCAAAAAAAGTAACGATTCCCCATTTCTAATTTTTTTTAACAAGCGCACCCCATAGAAAATATAACCGCAAATGCTCGCATTTTAAAATGTGAAAAAAAACACTTTACACATTGTAAATTATTGAAATTTTATTGCATTTTTTGTTATAGTATACGGACAGGACATAACGTATACATATAATAATGATATATTATGAATCTGCCAAGTGTCCCGGAAAGAACGATATACAGTATAATATGTCATGTCTGGGTCGTATAATAAAATGTGACTTCAAATCGCGTTTAAACATGATGAGCGAAACTGGTAAAAATGAGCTCAGCAGAGGTGTGAAAAGGCTCAGCAGCGAAAGGGTTAAAGAAATTAAAATGACATGTTTTGCAGGCAAAACATCTGAGCTACAGTTATTGCTGATTTGAATTATGGTCCACATGTAGCGGTTTTGTCCTTAAATGTATAATTTTTGTCCTGCTTGATTTGTTCAATACTCACACCTTATAATAGATCAGGGGTCAGCAAACCTGTCCCTCTAGATGTTTTGGATCTGTATTTTGCAAGAGGTTCAGCCAATCTGAGCATCTTTGGAGATGTCATTTCAACATATCTGGAGAGCCAAGATTGCTGACCGCTGTCATAGATGGTTGTACACTTGGAACTACCAGCTGATAACCTCCCCAAGACCTTAGGTTTCCAAAAAAAACATTTGTCCAATTGTCCCACTTATTTGTATTAATTAGGTAATGGAAGTCAATGTGTTGATGTAAACGAATGTCTGAATAGTCCGTGCTCATCCAATGCAATTTGTAATAACACTGAAGGAAGCTACACGTGCACCTGCAAGGATGGATTTGAAGGTAACTAATATTTTCTCATATGTATATGTATATGTCATTGAGAGCCATCAAAATTACTGCCTGTGAGTTTAGTACATTTATGCCAGTCAATATTTTTTTTATATAAAGTAGTATATAAAAAATTCATTTGTAATAATGTTTATGTAAATTATGAAAGAATAAATATAAATAAATGTGTAACTATTTATCCTAATATTAGAAGAGCATTATACATAGAATGGTGCTTTGTTTTTATTGTTAGCACGATAGTAACTGTGCATAGTAAATATTGTTGTGAAGGGTAAGAAGAGATAAGAAGTTGGCATTAAAGAAATTAGAAACATAAACATATTGTAAATGTTTTTTTTAAGTAATTTGTTTCTAAACTGGATTGTGGAAAAAGCGAATATTTATAACAAATGATTATTATTCCTTATCTATAACTTCACCAAGCCTAGTATTATTTTATTATTCTGTCTGTTCTATTTAAATAGGAAATGGAACCTATTGTACAGATATTAATGAATGTCTTAAGAACCTGTGCTCATCCAATGCAATTTGTAATAACACTGAAGGAAGCTACACGTGCACCTGCAATGATGGATTCATAGGTAATTGTTAGCTCACTTATACCTAGATAACCCCAGGACCAAGGCTTTTAAGCAATTTATTTTGTTTCTTATATAGAGATGCTTCTAAAATGAATACTTCTAATTTGTGGTCCCTTTTCTTAAGCAAGAATATCCCGGCTGGGTGGAGTAGAGGTAACATCACTGCTCTACGTGGAGAGAGCCTGTGGAGACATGGGTTCAATCCTGGCAAGAGCACCTCTCCAGTAAGTGTCCTTGGGCAAGACACCCAACGGTACATACTCGCCACCCAGGACATACTTGAAAACGAGTGAAATCTCAATGTATCCTTCCTGGTAAAATACTTTCTCAAAAAATAAATAAATTGAAAATAACACAAAGCTTTATAATAAATGATCACATTTCTCTTCATAGATGGAGTGTGCTCGTATAGGAGTGTATTTGTGTGGAATGTCATTTTGCACATGAATGCCAAATGCATTCTGACATTTTTCATAAATTCCGTAATTTGGGACCGTTTTTTGAGTAACTGCCTAACTTGCCTTGTTCTTGGGAAGCCACCTCAAAGTGTAACTATGGTAATCCTACTTTATGTTCATGCAAAATGTTTAGATAATGTCTTTATACTTTTGGACTTTTCTATTTTAGTTCATCATGGGATACTGGAATCCTCCATCTTTGAAATAATTACACATTTAATTGTGCACAGACAATCTTGGAGTCAGGATTCCTAATTAGCGTCTTTTTTGCATTCTTTGTTGTGAATAAAACCACTTTCCGAATAATTATATAGAAATCTGCACTAATGCAAGGTTTAAACGGCAAGACTCATATTTGAATTTTCTGTAAGAAATGAGGAAATATATTGACAGGGGATTTTGAAGGGAAGCAGGGGAAATGATCGAAAAGGTTTATTTATGTATAGGAAAGATTACCAGGCAACAATACTTTGATACCGAAAAAAATATGTTTTAAAGCACCATAGATCCATAGTTCCTTTTTTGTTGTTGCAGGTAATGGCACAGTGTGTACTTGTGATGCATGCCAAGCAAGCTACTGCAGCAATGGTGGAACCTGTACCAGAGTGGGAGCCGCGTGCACTCAGAAATGTACGTGCCACCCAGCATTTACTGATGACCGATGCATTATTGCTGGAAACAACTTCCCTGCACAACTTAAAGCGGGTGAGTTACAGTCACACTTAATGCTGGTGTGAAAAATAATATATTAAAAATAAGTGATAGAATTAATTTCAACTGCACATCCTGCCCTTCAGTTAAATGAACAACGCGACCATCTGAAGGTCTGGTACTTTAAATCCCCAGTTCAAAGACCCTTTAATTTCACAACCATATTGGACCCTATTCCATTGTTGTCAATAGGATAACTACAGGAGACGTTACACATAATGTATCCTGTAGTTATCTTATCGAGGGGAATCACTAATCCATTCTTGCGGCAAATGTAATGATTCCTTGCACGTGGTTACTGTTAATGTAGTAAACTTTAGTATAGGAGACTTTAATTTTCACCTCTGCATGGAAATGCAATTTATTCAAATTTAGCCTGCACTTCCATCCGTCTCCTCAAAGCTCTTTTTAAAAGAATTTGCTAAATCACGTAACACACTCTGAACCCCCCATTAAATTCCATACTCACCTCTCATCCCACGGTGGAGAGGGTGTTGCAACACGCCATTTGCTCTCCCCGCAAGGAGAATGAGAGAGGGAACAAATAGTTCCTAATCTCCTTACGCGTTTACTCTGTGGAGCTGCAAGTTCTATTGAGAGCAAGCTCGAGCAGAGCTCAAGGCTCCATGGAGTCCTATGGGCACTATGAGCTGATTGTCGTGGTGGCAAGGAGCACGGCTCCAGTATCAGGCAGCCTTGTGCTTCAATACGGGTCTAGGCATTTATAAAGCGACTACCCTGAAATACGCTTCGTAAAATGGAGACGGTGAGGAAAATCTTGGAGACATGAATTTTCTTGCTTACCCTCTCCATTTTTCCGACAAATATGGAATAGCGGACAATTGTTGCCGTATGTATGTTTTAAAGAATTTATCCTAGATACTACAATAAAATACAGTGGGCACTATTAAAATAATAATGCTAACGTTAGCGCTCACCTGTGTGAGCGTCAACGTTAGCATTGATGGCCCTTGTGTGGGTGCACCATATTACAATCTGAACGCTAACGGGTTAAAAAACCCGTTAGCGATTTGGATCTTGTGTTTTTCAGCGCGAGGTTACTGTACTTTGCGCTCCCTATGCTTAACATGGGGAGAGCAAAGCTTTTAATTAGCTTTAGTATTACATTGTACTAACAATAAAAACCGTCTTGCTGCGGTTAACCCGAACGTTAACCACAGCCACGACCTGGTGCTAACGGATTCCCCTGCTGCAGAATCCGTTAGCACGAGCCAAAAATCCCCCCAAATAATTCATATACTCACCTTCCATCCTGTGGCGAGAAAGGTGGCTCCAACCACCTCCTCTGGCCGCTGGGAGCAGGGAGATTGGGGGATAGAGTCCCCCAGTCTCCCTCTGCAAATCACTACGCCGCGAGGCAAGATCCTGCAGGTCATGTGTCCGGCAGCGTCAGCCTCAATGGAGTCCTGTTGACTCCATGGAGGGGATCCTCGCAGCGTTGTTTAGCGCTGCCGTGCGCTTCCCGGGGCTTATAATCGAATTACGATGCAGGCAGCTTTTCTTTTTTTCTATGCCTGCATCGTAATATCACCCTAAAACGGGGATGCAAAGGAGAAACCTGCAGGCATAGGTGTTTCTCCCTAGTGTCCCTTTTTTAGCGTGAGGATCGTAATAGTGTCCAGTAAGTCTAATGTGGTTGATTGCATCGCATTAATGTGTTTGATGTACATCGCATTCACATAGATTAACATGGTTTTTCAGAGAGATTCGAAATGCTGCCGCACGTTCGGTGACTTTTTGTTCCCCGCACTTTGGGGCTCATTCGGAGGTTCTAGTTCGCCGACCCAGCAGTGTATTCAGCAAGCACGCAAGGCCCCCCATAGTGCAGGGAAAACTCGCTGCAAACCCGCAGAACACTCGCCGAACACTCACTGAACACTCACTGAACACTCACTGAAAACCTGCAAAAACCCAGCCGAACACGCCGGAAAAACCCGACAAGCTGACGAAAGTGGTAGAAAAAAAAAAGAAGTACACTTGGAAGTTTGAAAATTGAAACGCTGTTTGTAAAAAAACTACTGAAGGAAGTGTCTGGAATTTACATATAAGATCCTATGAATGATAATAAAAAGGGCTGTTACAGAAAAAAGAGAACACGATTTAAAGGAAAAAAAAATGTTGCCGAAAAAATCCAGAAAAATGCCTAAAAGATCCTAAAAAAAATCTAGAAATAAAGAGACTTTTTACAGCAGATTAAATAAACGGTTTATTAGATATTGGATAAAAACGGGAATATTTCTAACATTGAAGCCTATGGGATTCGCCTGAATAAACCTGCCGAATGAAACCACCGAACCTCAGGACATTTCGGCAACTTTTCTCTGCTGTTCGGTGTTCTCTGAATAGACGAACCATTGCTTCTCTATGGGGGATTTCTCTGTCCTCGAACAGGCACCATACGTGCAGGCAATTCGCCAAAATTTGGCGCACTGCCTGCTCTCTGAATAGTCGAATGGCCCCGAAATGTCAGCGTACGCTGAATTTCAGTGTCCAGTTACATTTCGGCGACATTTCGGATCTCTCTGAATAACACTGTAAGATACCTCTCTCTTCCCTCTTACATGCATTTATTCATCACTTCCTAATGTTAATTTGAAAAATAGTGCTTTAGAGCCCAGTACAGCAAACCATGCCAGCGCCAATTCATATCACTTTCTACTTCAGTCTTTCTGTGAAATGTTCGCAGCTAAATGAGATAAGTGAAGTTTCCCTATATTTATTGTTGTATTTGTGAAGCCTGCTTTGTAAATAAATGCTTATGTGTGCGAGGAAATATGTGTGAATTTGTGAAGTGGTTTCCTGTACTTTTAAGCATATATTTAAACACATAAATTGCATATGACCTGGCACATCTGACCTGGCATAAAAAACATGTGCATGTATATATTTACACACAGATTCACAAATTGCATAGTTATAATTAGAATGATATCAATGCATACAAAATCATTCATTGCTCATTTCAGAGCTTATCTATTCCCACCATACTATATTGCAGCCTGGCCGACAGTTTCTACTGCCTGTCACAGGGCCAAAATAACATAGGGCTATTGGCTCTGCAGCTCTAGTCCCATGCCCTAAAATACAGGCAATATAAAGCTATGTCAACATCAACTGCCACCAATACAAAAGAGGTTAAACAGGAAGGGGTAGTGGCAGGTGGATGGTGAGAAGAAAGGGACAGAGGGACAAAAGAAGGTGAGAAGAATGGGATAGAGGAACCATGGAAGGGGAGAAATATGGGGAAGAACAATGGAGTTGATAGGGATGTCACATACAAGCTCAAATCTACAGTCTTAGGCTCATGAAGCCCTTAAGGCCAGTGTGTTATGGTTCCACATTTCAGTCAGTCTCCCTGGTGGTGAGAGCGATCCAAGCCAGCTCTTGTGGTGTTCTGGGCTAGCCAGTCCAGGCTCACCACTCCTGGATTCCCTGTGGCTGATCTGGCCTGTGGTCACATGACCTGCCCTGTTCCCATAAATATGGCCAGCAGTGCATCAGCTCCCTGCTCCCGGATGGGTCCAGTTCCTCAGAGGCTTGCTCCTTGTAGTTCTGCATTCTGTGTTACTCTTTGTATGATATTGGCTTGTTATTGACTATTCTGTTGTCTGCTCCCCTTTACCCTGTATATTGATGTGTACCGACCTCTGCTTGTCTGACCTGCTCTCCTGGCTCTTGTACCCTGACATACAGCTGACATACTTCCCTGATGTCTAGACCTTCTGCTTTCCCTGACTACGCTCTTGATTATCCCTGTTTATGTTCGGTGTAATTTATTCCTTGTGTCCTGTTCTCTTGTCTTTGTGTATTACCCAGCAGCATATTATCAGTCTGTGTTCGAGACCATTGCAAGGACCTCATCCTAGTTCAGGGCTCTCTGTGTTGCTGCTGGGCATCTTGTCTCTGGTTAACCCCTGTTGTTATTGTGTTATTTATTCCGTGCCCTATATCCTGTATAAAATTAGAAGACCACTATATGGACCTTACCCCAGTGCAGGGTTTCCTCTTGTGTGTGTTTTATGTTATTCCAGTTCTGTCATTCGTGTCCAGTATTCTGTATTATATTTTGTGTGCTGTGTTCTGCAACAAACCTGCCAAAAAGGCTTAACACCCAGTATAAAGGGCCCACCATGGCTCCAGCCAGATGCCCCATGACACAGTGTCAGACGAGCGCACTATGCGTGCCCAAACTGATGTGCCTTCCGACTCCTGTCGCAACATTGTGACGTTTCCGGAGCCAGTCACACGCTGCAGTGCGCACACGAATTGCGCGTGGTACACAGGGGGGGCAACGGGGCAATTCCCCCCCCCCGAGATTCTGAAAAAAATTACTGCCTCTCTGCCTTCAGCTCTGAGCTCAGCAGCAGACTGCATTGTAACTCCGTCTGTGTGTCACTCTGTGTCACTGTCTCCTGTCCTGAATGAAAACTCTGCTGCGCTCTCACGCTGGGCCAGGCTTGCCTTGCCGCCGTGGCCGCAGTGCGCACTCACTCAATGCGAGCGAGCAGCGCCAGTGAGGAGTGAGCAGGAACAGGAAGTGAGCAAGCCAGCCATGCCCCCTCCCCTCCTCACGTGTCAATCCATGGGCTGGTCACATGGTGAGTCAGTGTCAGTCACATGGGTGGGAAGCCTCAAGCCGGCCGGGAAAGCTAACAGGAGCCAGCTCAGCCAGGAGGCGCCACACTGTGACTGTCTGAGACTCTCAAGGCGAGGTTTCCCAAAGTAAGCAAGCTGGATAAGGTTCTGAAGCAACAGATCTGCTCCTCATAGTGTGAGCTGAGTCTGAGCAGCAGAGGTAAAAAAAGTTTGCAAAGCTCTTAGCTCACAAGACATGTCAGACAGGTCGACATGAGCACTTACACTTCATTAAACTGAGGTGGGGGCAAATATTACCCATGAGTGAGCAGGGGGCAAATATTACCCACGTGTGAGCAGGGGGAAAATATTACCCATGTGTGAGCAGGGGGCAAATATTACCCATGTGTGAGCAGGGGGCAAATATTACCCATGTGTGAGCAGGGGGCAAATATTACCCATGTGTGAGCAGGGGGCATGTGTGAGCAGGGGGCAGATATATATATCCATGTGAGCTGCCTTGGGGCATTTTATACATCTATGTGAGTTGGGGGCCAATATATATATATATATCCATGTGAGCTGGAGCAAATAGGGGCAAATCTGCCTGTCACTGCAAACCCAACACCAGCTCTTAGCCAAACCTGGTAGAATGCCACCCCCGAAATCTGTGTCTGGATCCGCCCCTGGTGGTACAGCGGATGTGCTGAAAGCCTCCCCATCAAAACGCTATGACGGGGCTGCAAAGCACGATCCTTCATAGGGGGATCAAGCCTCGCAGCGCTGAGTCCACTAACTGCGCTCAGCGAGGTGGCCACACGTGCGTCAGAATGGAAGGAACATCCACTCTCACGGACGTTCCTTCTGCTCTGAAAAACGCTCATGTGACACTGGCCTAATCCAGCAGTACCCTGATAGTATCTTTATATGATGAACATGGGGGCACAGTATAATGTTATTCTAAGCCACGCATCATCAGTGCGATAGGTCATTCTGATGTGGCCATGATTTATTCTCACTGTAAACATGGCTTTAAAAAGGTGTTTAATGCAGACAGTGAGGGTCGCGTTATAGTCTCAGGGCATTACACTGAAAAGATGTAAATAACTATAATAACACAATATGTAGTCCTGCTGTAAAGATTTTTAAACTCTATTACTAACATCTTTCATCTGAATCCCTGGAAGATTGGATGCCTAAATGTATTAGACTTTCCCAAAAATATTTTTGTAAAGAAAAATAGATTTAAAAAATGAAATGATGTATATTTTATTAATACATTTATGCATATCAGAACAAAAATTCCAATGTCTGTAACAGCTGATTTCAAAAATTCTATCTACAGATACAAAATTGAGAACTGTACTTGCAACACTTCATTCTGGAGCAAATTTCACTGCCACAGAGGCATATAGCAAGGTATGGACATTTGATATTCCTGTACAAATCTTTTTATGTCTTTTTATATTTCCTTATTTTGCATTAGGAACTAATAAAACCAGGCGTCATGTTTTTATAAACTGAACATTTCTTACATATGATTTTATTTATAGTTATTGCTTGTTTACACATCCAGAAATGTAATATGAAAGGGGCTGAGGAAAATCTTTTGCAAACATCGGGTGGGATTTTGTTTAAGTTTATAGTTGGGTGGTCAAATGGAGCCTATTCCTGCTTGGACCCAGTCACCACAATACATTATTTCATCCCCACTGCATAAGGATCCATAGATTTTTTTTTAAAAAAAATTCTTTTCAATTCTCAAATACATTGTCAATTTCAAAGATGCATTTATTTTAAGGGGAAATAATAGAAAAAAATGAAGGTATTTGTCTTTTTGGTTCATTTAGTCTCAAGAATCTGGTGCTTCATAGAAAATGTTTACACATATTGAACTGTGCATTAGAGCTGGTTCACATCTGGGCATTTTACAACGCGTTCCTACGCACTGTAAAACGCTCAAACACGGAAATCCCATGATTTCCTATGGGCATGGTTCACGCCAGGGTAACGCTGGGTTCACACGCCCGACAAAAACGAGTGTATGAGATACACTCAGGTGTGAACCCAGCAGTATAGAATTAGATATTTGCCCTACTAAGACAGTGTTTTATTCCCTTTCTGCAGGTTAATGACGTAATGAGCTTTATCTCACAATATAAAAAAGCTACCGACTTCCTTGCCCTACAGTGAGTACAAATTAATATAAATATTTGTATGTATGGTATTTGTGTCAATCTCTGTGTGTAACGGCAAAAGAGAGTTGTCCAGAAACACCATTTGGGGTTCATTATTTAAACAGAGCAACCAGACAGGCTACATTTCAGCTGTGCAACAGCCTTATTAAGCTTTAAAAAGCCTGTTGCACAGCTGAAACATTAACTGTCTGAATGCCCCATAAAATTATTGAATGCTAACGGGAGTTCCTGGACACCACTCTTTGGTGCTATCGTTTGGCCTCTCGCGGCTCCAACCAGCATCTGGATTTAACGTTCGTGTTGATGCTGGTAAGATGGTTTTGCTGTGACAGCGTGCAGAATCTTGTACTTTTTATTATCCCTTTGTGTGAAAACACACACAACTTGGCATTACTTATTAAGCTCTACTATGTCATGTAATTGTCGAGGTGTAAAAGTACTATAGTCCGGTCTCAGCAAAACATGCAAAGCCTCCGATGAGCTTCATTTATGAAAATATCAAACTTCTTATGCAAAGATTGTATAGAAAATAAAGTCCACGTTTATGTGTCTAATCCTAGAAGTGTATTCGTTAGCTAGTTCCTACTAATTAAAAGGACGTGACCTGAATATTTCATGGTCACCAAACTGAAGACTGCTATGGTTACTTCAAGATCCATTTGACTCACATATGTGATTTTTTTTCCCCCATTTCTAGGAAACGGGCTGATAATTTTACAGCTAATGTCACGGCTCATTTTGCCTATGCTGCAAACCTAACAATCATAAGATTTCTGAATAGTGAGCTAATATCAACAATAAGAAGTCAGCTGACTAAGGCAAAGCGCTCAACTACAGACCTCAAAGTGTATAGCGTTGAAGAAGGCTTCAAATGTAAGTTTCTTGCATCACATGAATTAAAAGTCTTTATTATAAGACATCATATTATTTACAATTTATATGAGAGTTGGACTCAGTAGGTATTAAAAATCTCTATTTCACAAATATGACCCTTGAGTATCAACTGTCGATAACACATCTGCCTTTATGGGTGATTGATAATATTAGAACTCATGAAAATTACTGACTTGCCTAATGATAATGACAAATAATATCCTTTGGTGCATGATATTTATACTTAAGAGAAAAATAATACTTTTTTAGAGAAAAAAAACCGTTAGGTTCTTAAACTGGGCATTAGATATGTCAAGCTTCATAACCACCATGACTTTTTGCAGTGGTTTGGATGCTTGTACTCCGTGTTGCCTACGTTACGGTCCATCTCCAAGCATCAGAGTCTTCCCAGGCATCAATACTACCACTCTTACTTGGTTTTCACGAGGAAAAACTGGAAATTCTCCTCATGAAAAACAGTAGACATGTGCATTCGTTTTAGTACTAAAACGATTTAGTCAGAATTTTGTGAGAATTTAGTTTTAGTATGACTCGAGAGAAACGAAACTGCTCAGTACAGAAAACGAAAGAAACTAAAATAAAATGCACTACATTTTAGTTTCAGTCCTTTTTGTGATATTACATTGAGTGAAGGAGACCAGCAATGAAGAGCGCAACATCCAAAGTTCTGCACCCTCGACATGCCAATGCAGTAGGATGTTCTATACAGAGAGGGGCATTAATTAATGCAGGAGGATGTTCTATACATTATACAGAGAGGGGTATTAATGCAGGAGGATGTTATATACATTATACAGAGAAAGGTATAAATTGAGGAGGATGTTCTATACAGAGAGGGACATTAATTAATTAATTCAGGAGGATGTTCTATATATTATACAGAGAGGGGTATTAATTAATGCAGGAGGATGTTGTATACATTATACAGAGAGGGGTATTAATTAATGCAGGAGGAGGTTCTAAACATTATACAGAGAGGATCCTTTTATTTCAGCCCTTTAAATCCAGTGGCTGTGAGCACTGAGATCGGCTGCTTGTTACATTATCTCTCAGTACAATGTATCAGGCTCAGTTGTTACAGTAACTGACTGTAACAGCGCTCAGAGTTTCAGTAAAACAAGGAAAGAATATTGTTCTAACCTCTTATATATAAAAATATTATTTACTAGTTTTACTGAAACTCTGAGCGCTGTGATGAGCAGCAGTCAGTTACTGTAACAGCTTTGCCTGACACGGGGAAGTATTACAATGTTGGTGCTAACTTAACCAGAGCTGTTGTAAACTGAAAACCTCCATAGGCTATAATGGCTCTGGGAAGTTTACAACAGCTCTGGTTAAGTTAGCACCAACTATGTAATATGGCCCACATTGTGCTGAGAGTGAGAGATACTGTAACAAGCAGCGATCTCAGCCCTCTGAGGAGCCACTACAATAGTAATTGTATCCATTGGTTTTCAGATGAATGAAATTAGTTTTCATACTAAAGAACTGAAAACGAATTTCTTTAGTAACTAAATAAATTGCATTTTAGGACTAATCCATTAGTTCAAAACGAAATTTTGTGCTGTGCACATGTCTAAAAAACAGTATGGGTTTGGTGATTCCATATGTAAATGAACACGTGCCAGGATTTTTGTCAAGATCTTTAATCTCGCACTCTCTTTATATATATATATTATTATAACAGTGCCTCCTATACTATTAGTATATTTAGGTTATTAATTCTCATTTTAAGGGAAAATAACCAATCAATTAACCCCTTCACTACCGAGATTGAGATATCTCGGGCTTCAAATGCACCATCCGTTGCCCCGATATCGAGATATCTCAATCTGCTGATCTGCAGCCCAAAAGCAAATGAAATTTGTTTGCAGCAAACTAATGTTGTTTGCTTTTTGGTTGCAGAAGGTGTCTTTAGCCCTGTGGGTATAATGCCCAAAGAGCTAAAACTGTGCAACATCGTCCGATGTTGCCCTTACATCGGGCTTTCAGCAGTCGATGCAGGAAAAAAAAAAAGAAAATAGACCTGCAGCTCTAACGGCTGTAACTCAATTTGGCAGTAAATGGCGCCATCTACTGACCACAATAGGTTATTTACAGTAAGAAATACAATAAGTATATGCTCAAATATTTAGTACTGTACAATTAATTAAAAATTATTTTACAGAAAAAACACTGGTTTCTGACCATGTTTTTTGGAAAATCACCTGGTAGTGAAGGGGTTAATATCAATCTTAACAAATATGTAAAAATCATGTTGTCCTGAGTTCTTTTGAGTCTATGTAGATAGTTTTAGACACAAAAAAATTGTATAAGATAATTTGAGACTACATAATAGTAAAACTAAACAAATAGGGCCCTATTACATTCTTCGCGCAAACATTAACACGTGCGCAAAAACGCATTAACATGAGGGGGAAAACTCTTTGCGCTGCACGTCGTATTACAATGTCCGCGCAAAAGTGCGCGTTAACGTCTACCGCAGGTGAACCTGCGCGAACCCTTTGCGAGCGTAATGTACTGCGCGCGTCCTATACTTAACATTGTGAGCGCAAATGCGTTTGTGCGCTGGTACGCGGATGGTATTACAATCTATGTGCAAAATTTAACGCACAGCGTTTGCGCGCATAATTTTAACGTCTTTTAAAAGCTGGTGTTAATGGCAAATCTGAACGTCCTGGCCGAAACCAAATACACCAGCCCAAAAGTAAAAATACAGCAAAGTATAGTTACACATTCTACACAAACCAAAACAATAAAATTGAGAGGTTGTGCGTGTTTTTATTATTGCTGCAGCATATATACTCAGATTGATTTTGGCAGGCGCAAAAACTTAACGGGAGACAATTGTGGTTCTTAATTCTGATTGGCTGAATTGCGTGAAAAAACAGTCAGCACACCGATTTCTGCGTGCAACGTTAATGCGCGCATGTTTTTGCGTGTCCATTTTGCGTGTGCAATTTTTGGACGGATGAAAAAATGCGTGAGGATTGTAATACCAGCTTCAATTTATGCCCGTTAACGTTTAAAGCTTCACGCACACATTAACGCGCTGTGCGAGCGTTTTTACGCAAAGATTGTAATAGGGCCCATAATGATTTATTCACACCATCAAGTCAGTACAATCATATGTTGTCAATTAATTAATATATACGATTTATGAGCAAATATAGGCAACAATTAGTAGCTGCACTGAAACAAACAATATTATATTTGACAAATAGCTACGTGGTGTGGTCTCACGAGATCCTGCAGGTCGGAGTGATTCGTGGAGGGAGACTGGGGACTTTTTCCCTCCAATCTCACTCTGCTTCTGGCAACCTGTAGTGGCGGATCAGGCCGCCATTCTCGCCGAGGGATGAGAGGTGAGTATCTGATTTTTGGGGTGTTTTTCAGCTGGTTTTAACTGATTCCGCAGAACCAGAATCAGCTAGCACCAGCTCCAAGCTGTAGTTAACTTTTGAGTTAACCGCAGCAGGACGTAATTAGCGATAGGACTTAATCCTAATGCTATTTAACTCATAACAGTTAGGGCCACTTTACCTAACGTTAACGCTCACAAAGCTAAGCGCTAACGTTAGCGTTAAGTATGTAATAGGGCCCATAGACTTTAATGGATCTAGTATGTTTATAAAAGTTCTGGTTAAGTTTACACCTGACTGGGAATCTAGTGTTATATGGGAAAGTCTCCTGAGCCTGGACCTCAGCATACCAATGCTTTTTAAGAGATAGATGCTAATGCTATCTGTTTAACATTGTACTGTTAATGCTAAACAGATAATCTATGACTTGATATAAAGATGGATAGAGATATGTTACATTATAACCATGAGCCTTTCCTTTCTCAGTGAGTGAAGCCGAACTGAACAACTCTCTCACCTGTGAGTTAAATGGGTATAGTGGATACACTTTGGATGTCACAACCTATACGTGTGTATCAGTGTGCAATTCTTACTGCAAGAACAATGCCAAATGTGAGCAGATTTTGAATGAAACCTTCTGCAGGTGAGTCGACATAAGTTACCTCAATATTGTAAAGCCCAATTTAAATATTACGTTATTTATATTGCTTACAATTAGGGATGAGCCGAACGCTCCCAGAGTTCGGTTCGGAGCCGAACCCGAACTTTCCAAATGTTCGGATCCGAACCCGAACCCGAACTCAATGCAAGTCAATGGGTCTGAAAATTCGGTTTTTAGAGTGCCCTCCAAGAGGGCATATATGCTAGATATTTGCCATAAAAGGTGTATGGGGGTCCGGGTAGTGCCCTGGGGGACAGGAAACAAGGACAAAAAGTAAAAAAAAAAATTTTTAAAGGGACAGTGAGTTTTCCATGAAATAAGAGTTAAAAATAAAAATGAAAAATTCTTTCAAATATTGTGCCTAGGAGGTCCCCATAACCTGCCCGTGAAGTGGCGGATTTCTAGGATGTATAGAAATATGTAAAAACCAAAAAATGACATTTCAAATGACGGTAAATGCTTTTCCTTTAATCTATCCATAAACAACTGCTTGGGGCGGCAGGCTGTATGAAAAGAGGAGACATTTTCTGACACGCAGAAAAAGTTTACTGATTTTTTGGCGGTGAAAAGCAGGAGAATGACTGGAGAATGGAAAATTCTAGACCAAATAGCCGATTTGGAAAGTGAGATAAATGGGAGAATTTTTCTGGTTTGGCTATTTTGACCTAGAATTTTCTCTTCAGTCATTCTCCTGAGTTTCACCTTTCTCTGAATAACCCTGTCAGGGTTATTCAGAGAGCGGTGAAGAGCAGGAGAATGACTGGAGAAAGGAAAATTCTAGGTCAAAATAGCCAAACCAGAAAAATTCTCCCATTTAGGCTAGGGTCAGACTAGCGAATTTTTAACGTGCGTTTAGGCGCACTTAATCACGGCCGCACTAGCAGCAAATGACGGCCAATATACGAAGTACGGTCGCACGAAAGTCCGGCTGCACAACGCAAGTGGAAAATGAACGTATTTTTTCGAGAACGTAGAACCGCTAGTATGGACGCACAGAGTGCGCTGCGTTCAATAGCGGCGTGTGTGCGTGATTTGGAGACGTCAGACCCTGCTCATGTCCGGCCAACATAACGTCCAGACACCCAAAGTTTCCTGGTTTGGATCCGTAAAAAAATCACGCACAAAAATGCGCATCATATGACCGTTTTCGCTCATTCCGTGAAAAAATACGGCAATGCGTTCGGACGCACTTTTTAACGGTCGCTATGAAAAATGCGTTAGTCTGACCCTAGCCTTATCTCACTTTCCAAATCGGCTATTTGGTCCAGATTGTTCTCTTTTCCTGCCATTCTCCTGGTTTTCACCTTTCTCTGGACAACCCTGAGAGAGAGGTGAAAGCCAGGAGAACTGGCAGGAGAAGAGAACAATCTAGACCAAATAGCCAATTTGTAAAGTGAGTTAGGCTAGGGTCAGACTGAGGCAGTGCGAACGCGCGTGCAGCCGCACTTAATCACGGCCGCACTAGCAGCAGATGCCAGGCAATGACGGCCAATATACGAAGTACGGTCGCACAAAAGTCCGGCTGCGCAACGCAAGTGGAAAACGAACGCATTTTTTCGAGAACGTGAAACCGCAGGTACTGACGTACAGAGTGCGCTGTGTCTGCTAGCGGCGTGTGTGTGTGATTAGGAGATGTCAGACGCTGCTAATGTCCGGCCAACATAACGTCCAGACACAAAAAGAGTTTTATTGATGATCCGTACAAAATCACGGACGAAAATGCGCATCGTATGACCGCTATCACGTATTCTGTGAAAAAATACGTCCATTCGTTCGAACGCACTTTTTCACAGACAACATAAAAATGCGTTCGTCTGACCCTAGCCTGAAATGGGAGAATTTTTCTGGTTTGGCTATTTTGACCTAGAATTTTCACTTCTCCAGTTATTCTCCTGTTTTTCACCGCTCTCTGAATAACCCTGTGAATGTTTAATCCCGAGGTGAAAAATAACATTGCTTTAGATGTTATTTTGAATTTTTTTCAAACACCAGTTAAATGCAGCATATTAGGATGTTTTAGGAGGGAAATTAATTCTCAAATCTCAATCAGAAGCAGACACCACCCCACCCCCTCAGTATAGTGTACAATGTATCAAATTGATTACCAGACTAAAAACACCTGGTGTTATTCCCGTTTGTGAACAGAGGTCATTTAGAGTTGATAATTTTTCCACGTACACATTCGTTTTTAATTCAATATCTAATAAACCGTCTGCAGTAAAGAGTCTCTTTATTTCTAGATTTTTGAGTATTTTTTTAAGCATTTTCTATACTTTTTTCAAAATTTCTTTTTTTTTCGAACTCGAACCGAACACACCCAAAAAGTTCGAAGTTTGCAAACTTTCGAACTGCCAAAGTTCGGGCCGAACTCCGAACCATCTGAACCCGAACAGCTCATCCCTACTTACAATGTATAACATGCATATAACATATGCTGTCTTATGACTTTATTAGACATTAGTCTGTAATCAAGTGCAGCAAAACAGTGTTGGTGAAATACAAAATTTGCTAAATGTTTGTGTTGTAGGCAGACATGCAGTTTTTCTGCAGATATAAAGTGAGAAACCTTCTACAGAAAATTCTAACATTGAATTTGAATCTATCACATCTTGTCTTTCTCAGGTGTGTTCCCTTCAGTATGTACACCACATCTGGACCACAATGCGAAAACCTCACCATGAACTTGAATGCTTTCTTTGGAATACTCTTTGGCGCTTTGGCATTCTTATTCCTGCTATTTTTATTAATTGGAATTGCCATCTACTGCTTTTATAAAAAGAAACGTGCCACTGAGGACAACGAGAGGTAGGCAATATACAGAGTTATATGTGTAGAATATTATACAAATATGAAATGTTAATACACATTATTCATTAAGGCCGGGGGCACACGAGCGCACCTGTTGCGCCCGTACTTACCGACGCCCGTTGCAGTCATGTGACGCTGCGACAGGGCCGGTCACACGGTTGTGAGCGCGCACGAAGTGCGCACGCAGCAAGCGTCTGCCCAGAAAGCCTCTTCATTGACCCGCTAGACGCGCATCAATGGGGGCTGCACTGAGTGCGCTCAGCGACTGCCTCAAGTGGAAGGAACGTCCACTCTCACGGACATTACTTCCACGCTCGTGTGCACCTGGCCTAAGCTCTGATGTTTTCTGTAACTGCAAACTGTGAAAACTACTGTTGTTGCAACCACAACAAACTTCATTGTTTCACAAAGGGTAGATTCAAACAGCAGCTGGAGAAGCTCCATTGATAAAGTTTCTTCTGCTGTCATTTGATACTTTCTTTTTGAGACGCTGAAGTTTGCTGTAGTAGCAACACAGAGGTTTACACCATTGTTTCCAGCTACTGAAAACACTAGCGGTAATTGAAAACCTCCCATAAAGTAGACACTGACACATAATGCAAGAAGGATGTACATACAGGTCTATTCACTGAAAGGTGAAACTCAGGAGAACTGGCAGAAGAGAACAATGTAGACCAAATAGCCAATTTGGAAAGTGAGATAAATGGGATATAGGTTTTTCTGCTTGGCTATTTTGACCTAGAATTTTCACTTCTCCTGCCAATAATCCTGAGTTTCACCTTTTTAGAGAATAGACCTGATAGTCAAACTAAATAAAACTTAAATAAATATTAAATAGTTATTTGATCAGTTCTTATACTGAAAATTTTGTGGGAAATTGCATGGGAGGTTTTAAGGCAAAATAGCTGCTACGCTTACAGCAATAGTACTTCTTCAGCTCTGTGATGTTTACATTTCAAGTATCTTTACATTCCACTCGCTATGATATTAACTAAAAAATGTTGTCTTTTGTCTTTGTGCAGGTTACACAAAACAGAGTTTTCTTGGAACAAAACTAAGCTACCTGGTGAGAGATCAGATTATTCACTACTTCCAATTGCAGTTTTTAGTGTTTTACTCTCTTCTAATTTGTTTTTTTTTGTAATTTACAACAGGCTTCTCTAAACTGCAGGAGACAACATTACCAACCACAGATAAAAAAGCACCAAATCTAGTGAGCTGGAAGCCCCATTTGCAGAATGTTGACAGTTTTAAAAAGGTACATGTTGATTTTCATGCCAACTCATCTACGTATATTACCAGGGAATGAAACCTACAGATGTATAAATCAAGCAAGACACAAATCAATATGTTTATTTTGACTTATTCTACTTCTACATGACAATACTTTATAATTGATTTGCATTTGTACCTTAATTCATTTAATATCATATTATCTATATATTGTTATACAATCTATCATTACAAATGGGGAATACATGGAGAAACATTCACGAGGGTACTGTAGAGTTATTAGTTGAGATTATTAACTATAGTAAAAATGGAAATATACCACTATCCCATAAACAATGACACAAGGACAATTATAGGGTTATTCAGAGAGCACCGAAATGTCGCCTACATTTCGGTGCTCTCTAGTTCCCCGCAGTTCCCTGTACTTCGGGGAATCAAAGTTCCCCACCCTGCAGCAAATTCAGCATTCACTGTAGGGTCCCCGGAGTGCAGGAAAAACCCACCGCAAAGCTGCCGCAATCCCGCCAAAAATCCACCGAAAACCCATCAGAACTGCTGCAAAAACATCACCGAACTTGCCAGAAAAAGCAGACGAGCTGCCGTTCACAGAGCAGAGCAGCTGCCAGAAAAAGCCGACATGCTGACGAACGGGGAAAAAAAAGAAAAAAAACAATACGCTTGGAAGTTTCAAAATTGAAATGCAATTTGCAAAAAAACTGCTGAACAAAAATGTCTGGAATTTACATATAAGGTTCTACGAATGATTATAAAAAGGTCTGTTACAGAAAAATTAAAAACTGTTTAAAAAAAAAAAAATTATGAAAAAATCTGGAAAAATGCGATGAGAATGAAGTAGCCAAAGCAGTTATCGGACTTCGATGAAAACTGCCGAAGCGCACCGGTAACTCTCAAATTGGCATTGGCTAATTCCGTCGAACTGCAAAATGAAAAAGGTCTCCTAATAGGAGAAAAAATCTGTATAAATGTAATAAAAATGTGTCCAAATAATTAAAGTCCTTAAAAATAATAAAAAGGTCTGCTAAAAAGTCTTTTAAAAAAATAAGCGACTCAAAAATTACAAGAAATACAAAATGGTGATTAAAAAGTGTGATAAAAAGATGTGTTAAAAAGATGAAAAGGTCTTTAAAAAAAAAAGTAAAATATATTATGTGTTTTCATGTTGCACCGTATGGTACAATTTCAGAGACTTTCGGCTATTCAAAAAGCTGGCAGTTCGTCAAATATTGGTGAATTGCCAGCGAAATGCGGCGACTTTCAGAGGCAGTAAAATCCCACATAGAGAAGTTATGGTTAATCTATTCAGAGAACGCCGAACTGCACCAAAAAGTTGTCAACATGCCCTGATTTTCAGTGCCTTTAGGCTAGGGTCAGACGAACGCATTTTTATGTTGTCTGTGAAAAAGTGCGTTCGAACGAATGGACGTATTTTTTCACAGAATACGTGATAGTGGTCATACTACGTGCATTTTCGTCCGTGATTTTGTACGGATCATCAATAAAACACTTTTTGCATCTGGACGTTATGTTGGCCGGACGTGTGCAGCGTCTGACGTCTCCTAATCACGCAAACACGCCTCTAGCGGACGCAGCGCACTCTGTACGTCAGTACCTGCGGTTTCACGTTCTCGAAAAAATGCGTTCATTTTCCACTTGCGTTGCGCAGCCGGACTTTTCTGCGACCGTACTTCGTATATTGGCCGTCATTGCCCGGCATCTGCTGCTAGCACGGCCGTGATTAAGTGCGCCAGAACGCGCGTTCGCACTGCCTCAGTCTGACCCTAGCCTTATTCGGCAGGTTTACTAAGGCGCATTCCAAAGGTTTCAATGTAAAAAATATTCCCGTTTTATTAAATATTTATTAAAACATTTATTCTCTTAATCTACAGCAAAAAGTCTCTTTATTTATTTAGGCATTTTTCAGCTAATTTTTTTTCTGTATGCTTCAAATAGTCTTCTTTTTAAAATAGCGTTTATTTTTTTCTGTAACAGGCCTTTTAATTATTTTTCATAGGACCTTATATGTAATTTTCAGGAATTTTCGTGAAGTATGTTTTTGCAAACAGCTTTTGAAAGCTGTGGTGTTATTTTTCTTTATTTCTACCTTTTTGTTGGCCTTTTCTGGTGCCTGGTCGGCGCTCTGTTCGGCAGATCATCAACCTTTTCTGATAAGTTTGGTGGTTTTGCGGCTGATTGTCGGGTGCGTTCGGTGTTTTTTTGGTGACTTAACAGATTGATCCAATGTTTTTTTGGTGGTTTTGCGGCAGTTTTTCCATTCGATGCAGTGGTTTTGCACCGGCTTTTCAGATATGCTCGGTGGATTTGACCTTGTACTTTGGGGACCCTGCAGTGAATGCTGAATTCTATTCAAATTTGATTCCCCAAAAGAGCATTGAAATTATTGTGGAATTTCTGTGCTCTTTGGCTAGGGTCAGACGAACGCATTTTTCACGTTGCCCGTGAAAAAGTACGGTCGAACGAACGTACGTATTTTTTCACAGAATACGCGATAGTGGTCATACGATGCGCTTTTTCGTCCGTGATTTTGTACGGATCCTCAATAAAACACTTTTTGAGTCTGGACGTTATGTTAGCCGGACATTATCAGCGTCTGACGTCTCCTAATCACACACACACGCCGCTATGAGGCCGCAGCGCACTCTGTACGTCAGTAGTAGCGGTTTGACGTTCTCGAAAGAATGCGTTCGTTGGCCACTTGCGTTGCGCGGACGAACTTTCGTGCGGCCGTTCGTCGTATGTTCCCCGGCATTGGACGTCATTTGCTGCTAGTACGGCCGTGATTTCGTGCGGCTAAACGCACGTGAAAACTGCGCTAGTCTGACCCTAGCCTAAGAATAACCCTTATAATGATATTACTGAACTGTATTATAACCTTTCTTTTTTTTTCTTTTCCTAGGTGGAAATAAAAAGGCCTGAAACAAAATCCTGAACTGAAGAATGAGTAGACACAGGGATGCAAGAAAATTTATTCTCAATGATGTTTTGGCATGTGTACTAAAACTGAGATAGTAAATGCAAAGACAGACATCTTTGCAGCAAAGCTACAATGATTCAGAAATTACTTAAATATGGGGATGGTCTTTGATTGTATGAAATGGCTGTACAATTTCTGTATATTATTTATTAATTAACCGTCCAAATTTATGCTCTGTAGCATATATATTTTATGTTAATTTACATTAAATATTATACATTCTTACATATATAGAATTCTTTACAATTTTCTCAATAGCAGTAATTGAATATTCACAGACTGAAAGTCTGCGTTAGGGTTTCACACTGCACATGTATTTTATTTGTTATCCATGCTACTAAATGGCCATATTTCTAGAGGCTGCAGACATATTTTACATTCTCTTAATGAAGGGTCAAAAATGCTGCTCAGCAGTATGATGAAACCTTGTGCTTCATTATAAACTCAAGTAGCATGGTGATACTAAAGCTCCGAGCCTTTAATATTACAGAGTCAAGGATTACACAATTGTACCGAGGAAGTTCAAATTACTAATTATGGCTTTTGTACTAAAGGTCTCCGGCATTGTCATCTGTAATGTTTGAGGTTGATAGTGTCATAATGCCTTTCTTTATATATATATGATACACAAAAAATTATGATCGCGCGTTTGTAGATGTCAGTGTGTCAGGTGCAGCGTCTGAAGGGCACTGCCTTTGCAGGGATGATCCCAGTATGCGGCGTTAACACTAGGGATGAGCTGTTCGGGTTCGGACGGTTTGGAGTTCGACCCGAACTTTGGCAGTTCGAAAGTTCGCGAATTTCGAACTTTTTGGGTGTGTTCAGTTCGGGTTCGAAAAAAAAAAGAAATTTTGAAAAAAGTATAGAAAATGCTTAAAACAATACTAAAAAATCTAGAAATAAAGAGACTCTTTACTGCAGAATATTATAAGCAATGGTTTATTAGATATTGAATTAAAAACTAATGTGTACGTGGAAAGATTATCAACTCTAAATGACCTCTGTTCACAAACGGGCATAACACCAGGTGTTTTTAGTCTGGTAATCAATTTGATACATTATACAATATAGTGAGGGGGTGGTGTCTGCTTCTGATTGAGATTTGAGAATTAATTTCTCTAAAACATCCTAATATGCTGCATTTAACCCTTTCGCTGCTGAGGCTTTTCACACCTCTGTGCTGAGGTCATTTTTACCGCTTTCGCTCATCATGTTTAACCGCGGTTTGTAGCCATATTTTGATATATGACCCAGACATATTATATATCGTTCTTTCCGGCAGACTTGGCAGATTCATAATATGTCATTATTATATGTATACGTTATGTCATTTCTGTATATTATAACAAAAAATGCAATAAAATTAGAATTTTCAATAATTTATTATGTGTAAAGTGTTTTTTTTCACATTTTAACATGCAATCGTTTGCGGTTATATTTTGTATGGGGTGCACTTGTTAAAAAAATTAGAAATGGGGTCTCGTTACAATTTTTTTTGGGGAAAATTTCGCTTTTTTTAACAAACGCACCGCATACAAATATCGTTAGTGCAGCAATAGTGTTCACATTATATTTGAAATGGGAACAATATTGCTGCATTAACAAAACATAAAAAAACAAAAAAACTTGTTTATTTTTTTTAGAATTCTTTTTAAAATATTTTTATTTTTTTATTTTTATGTTTTATTTTTTTTAAAAAAACATTTTTCATGCTCATGTTTAGTATCCTTGGAAAGGCCATGCTCTGGCCGATCCAACGATATCAAACATTAACCCCTAGCTGCCACAGATCTGGAGATAGGGGTTACATTGGAACCCCCTATCTCCACCATTGGTGGCAGCTAGGGGTTAACTCCAGGACTGGTGTCAACGTGCTATGCATGATGACGCCAGTCCTCAGGGGGAGTTCCTGGAGGCTTGGCCGACATCCAAGATGTCGTCCAGCTCCAGGAGAGGATCACGATCCGGCGCTTTTCAGCGCCGATTCGTGATCCGGCTCCCCAGGGGTTAATCACAGCCACCATTTGGAAGGGCAGGCTGTGCCCTTCCAAACGGTGCCTGGATTAACCCTCTGCCCCCCGGCGATCGGGAGGGAGAGAGGTCTAAAGGACCTCCCCCTCCCTTTCAGGCGCTTCCTCCGCACATGCGGGGGGGCGCATGAATTAGATGTCATTGCGCCGCCGCAATGACATCTAAGGCTAGGGTCAGACTAACGCATTTTTCGTGTTGTCTGTGAAAAAGTGCGTTCGAACGAATGGACGCATTTTTTCACGGAATACGCGATAGCGGTCATACGATGCGCCTTTTCGTCCGTGATTTTGTACGGATCATCAATAAAACACTTTTTGTGTCTGGATGTTATGTTGGCCGGACATTAGCAGTGTCTGACGTCTCCCAATCACGCACACACGCCTCTAGCAGACGCAGCGCACTCTGTACGTCCGTACTAGAGGTTTGACGTTCTAGAAAAAATGCGTTCGTTTACCACTTGCGTTGCGCGGCCGAACTTTCGTGCGGCCGTACTTCGTGTGTTCCCCGGCATTGGACGTCATTTGCTGCTAGCACGGCCGTGATTTCGTGCGTCTAAACGCACGTTACAACTGCTTTCGTCTGACCCTAGCCTAATTGCTCCGCCGGGGTCCCGGAGTGCTGGGCTGACATCCAAGATGTCAGCCCGCACCGGGGGGCCCAGCAATCCGCTGGAATCCGGCAGATTGCTGCCTCCTGTGCATGGACACGCTCAGCGCGTCCATAGCACAGGAGAACCACTTGGCTGGACGCGCTGAGCGCGTCCATAGCAGCCAAGTGGTTAACTGGTGTTTGAAAAAAATCTAAAGCAATGTTATTTTTCACCTCGGGATTAAACATTCACAGGGTTATTCAGAGAGTGGTGAAAAGCAAGAGAATAACTGGAGAAGTGAAAATTCTAGGTCAAAATAGCCAAACCAGAAAAATTCTCCCATTTAACTCACTTTCCAAATTGGCTATTTGGTCTAGATTGTTCTCTTCTCCTGCCAGTTCTCCTGGCTTTCACCTCTCTCTCAGGGTTGTTCAGAGAAAGATGAAAACCAGGAGAATGGCAGGAAAAGAGAACAATCTGGACCAAATAGCCGATTTGGAAAGTGAGATAAGGCTAGGGTCAGAATAACGCATTTTTCGCAGCGACCGTCAAAAAGTGCGTCCGAACGCATTGCCGTATTTTTTCACGGATTGCGCGAAAACGGTCATACGATGCGCATTTTTGTGCGTGATTTTTTACGGATCCAAACCAGGAAACTTTGGGTGTCTGGACGTTATGTTGGCCGGACATGAGCAGGGTCTGACGTCTCCAAATCACGCACACACGCCGCTAGTGGACGCAGCGCACTCTGTACGTCCGTACTAGCGGTTCTCCGTTCTCGAAAAAATGCGTTCATTTTCCACTTGCATTGCGCAGCCGGACTTTCATGCGACCGTACTTCGTATATTGGCCGTCATTGCCCGTCATTTGCTGCTAGTGCGGCCGTGATTAAGTGCGCCTAAACGCACGTTAAAAATTCGCTAGTCTGACCCTAGCCTAAATGGGAGAATTTTTCTGGTTTGGCTATTTTGACCTAGAATTTTCCATTCTCCAGTCATTCTCCTGCTCTTCACTGCTCTCTGAATAACCCTGACAGGGTTATTCAGAGAAAGGTGAAACTCAGGAGAATGACTGGAGAATGGAAAATTCTAGGTCAAAATAGCCAAACCAGAAAAATTCTCCCATTTATCTCACTTTCCAAATCGGCTATTTGGTCTAGATTGTTCTCTTCTCCAACCAAGATTAATCTGCAGAGGTGCCGGTAACCTCAAAATGAAATTAGCGCAAAAACACACACAGAAAACCCCTTTGAATAAAAACCACTACGGTATACAAAAAGGGTTTCATCAATGTGGGAATTGCCTTAACTGTCGCAACACTAGAAGCAAGAAACAGATTATTACGCAGATAAATGGCAACACAGGACCTATTAAAATAAGAGACGTTATCACTTGTTTCACCAAAAATGTGATTTACCTATTAACATGTCCATGTGGCCTAAGATATGTAGGGAGAACTACTAGAGCCCTTAGGCTAGGGTCAGACTAGCGCAGTTTTAACGTGCGTTTAGCCGCACGAAATCACGGCCGTACTAGCAGCAAATGACGTCCAATGCCGGGGAACATACGACGAACGGCCGCACGAAAGTTCGTCCGCGCAACGCAAGTGGCCAACGAACGCATTTTTTCGAGAACGTCAAACCGCTACTACTGACGTACAGAGTGCGCTGCGGCCGCATAGCGGCGTGTGTGCGTGATTAGGAGACGTCAGACGCTGCTAATGTCCGGCCAACATAACGTCCAGACTCAAAAAGTGTTTTATTGATGATCCGTACAAAATCACGGACGAAAAGGCGCATCGTATGACCGCTATCGCGTATTCCGGGGGAAAATACGTACGTTCGTTCGACCGAACTTTTTCACGGACGACGTGAAAAATGCGTTCGTCTGACCCTAGCCTAAGTGTACGTGTTCAAGAACATATCAGAAATATCCGGAATGGGAATGAAAACCACAGTGTCCCTCTACACTTCAAAAACAAACATGCTATGAACCCAGAGGGACTCACTTTTATTGGGATCAGAAAGGTCGAAGCACCCTGGAGAGGCGGCAATTTTGAGAAAATAATCGGAAAAGAAGAAATTAGCTGGATTTTCAACCTAGACACCCTCCAACCACAAGGTCTGAATGCTGACTTCGAATTATGCCACTTCCTCGACTAACCATTATTATTTTCTCGCTAGTTCCAATCTGTAACACATACGATCATCCCATCTATCTGTACACCCAGATATACGATTATATCCATATAGTATATCATACCACTAGTCATCCTGACTTTCATCTATACCTCTTTTTATTCCTTTTATTATCCTGTCATCCTGGTTTTTATGTGTACTTCATTCATTTATCCCTTCCTAGGGCATTTTATATATGTTTTTATATATGTTTTTATGTCTTTATGACTTTCTTTTATTGCTAACATATATTTTATGTAATTTACCCATTTTAAGTCATCTTGGGAATTCAGTTCTTTTAACCCCTTAGTGACCGGGCGGTTTTACACAAATCCGTCTTTTAGTGACCGCTGCTGTTTTTACGTTTCTGCGCTGTTAGTGTTTAGGACAATTTTTCCTCTTACTCGTTTATTCGACCCACACATATTATACACCCTTTTTCCCGCCATTAAATGGACTTTCTAGAAATACCATTATTTCCATCATATCGAATAATTTACTATAAAAAGAAATATGAAATATGAGGAAAAAAATGGTAAAAACACACTTTTTCGTAATTTAATCCCCAAAATCTACAACCACCCAAAAAGACCCCGGCTAAATAGGTTCAAAATTTTGTCCCGAGACTAGAAATACCCAATTTTAACATGCGTTTGCTTTTTAACCCCTTCACTGCTGAGACAGTTCACCTATGTGCGCTGCGCTCATTCTGACCATTTTGTGCTAATTATTTTTAGATGACAGCCTAGGTCCTATTTAATTAAACTCCCCCCAGACAAAAAAACTTTTAAAAAAAACACATTTTTTTATTTTATTTAATTTTTTTATTATTATTTTTTTATTTAATTTTTTGTTTTAATTTGTTTTTAAAACCAAACCTGGTCATGTTTGGTATCATTTGAAAGGCCATAATCAGGCCTTTTAAATGATGGCAAATATGACCATCCAGCTGCCATGGATCGGGAGATAAAGGGATCCTTAGGATCCCCTTATCTCTACATGGCAGCTAGAGGGTTAACTGGCCCACTGACATCCTCACACATATGCTGTTAATGCCATACACCGCTGGAAAGGGGAGGCTCTCCCCTCTCCAGCGGTGCAAACGGCATCTCCCTAGCTTCAATGGTTGGGGAGATAGAGGGCTCCGAAGGAGCCCCCCCCTCCCCTCCATTGAAACACATGGGGGCACCTTCTGATGATGTCACCACGCAGCGTGGCAACGTCATCAGCCTCGCCTGCCCATGTAAATCACATGGGCAGGCTTCCTCCCTGCCAGATCGCCGTGGGATCCGACGAGGGAGGTGAGTATCGGGCGGGAGGGGGATTTGGCGCCGCTGACGTACCCTGTACGTCCGCGGGTCTAAGGGAGACCCGAGGACAGGACGTACAGGGTACGTCAGGGGTCATTAAGGGGTTAATTGCTATTGTGCTCTGTCAGTATGCTGTTTTAATTTGCATTGGTCACTTTATTTCCTCCACACCAACTATGAGTTGCCAATGTATTTTTCTGATTAAGCAGATTCCGCTTTCCCTTTATATTGGTACAACTATATGATTATCAGTGGATAGGCATTCTCCTGTCACTAGCTGTCCCCTGGTGATTGCCCTTATGCACCTTGGAGATCACTCCCTTAGCGCCAGAGGAATTCCCTCTTTCTGCCTTTTTCTTCCGACACTGGCGCTTGAATTGCATTTAGAACGTTTGGAACGCATGTAATCGGCCTATGGAACGCACGTCCAAGATGGCCGCCACGTAATGACACAACACGCACCATGTGACCGCAACCTCCGCGAACCCGGAAGTAACCCTGAAATTCTATGTCCAGCGTTCTCTATTTAAACAGACACACGTGGAGTGTCCTTTATCCCCCCTTTTTTGAAATTGTTTATCACACAGACTGAGGAAGGCTACATTTGTTAAGCCGAAACGTGTATCTGTGATACCTACTGCCTTTTTTAACCCATTAAAAACCCTTTTTTCTTCACCATCTGCATCTGAGGGATTTATTGCACAATACATGCTGTATATTCCTTCCTTTTCCTTGTAAGAAGATTGTCTGCTGCTGAAAGAGGTGCAGGTACCCACCATAGTAGTACCACATGCCTACAAGTTGAGCCTGTCATTCAAGGCTCCAACATCGGTGAGTTTTTCCATTATCATCTACCTCATTTAACCAGCAAATGCATATTACGCTATGAGGATGTTTTCTCTCTGTGAAGAGTAAGAGACCAAGGTCACCTGGGAACTACTACAGGGAACCACTACAAAGAAGGGCAGAGGCCACCCTCGATTAGGCCCAAGGCACTTCACACCAGAGCCGGTACAAGAGGCTCTATACACTGTAAGTGTCCCCTTGACATCAAGGCACCTGATCATTTATCTATCAGTATTGCACCATTTTTTCTTTTTTGTTTCCCTTCTCCCTCCCCTTCCCAATTCCTGGGAACCGTGAGCCTATATAGGACCTAGGAGAGGAAAACACCCTAGGACCCCACACAAGACCTCCGGATCATCTTAGCAGAGATTCTACTGGACTACCCTTGCTTTTATACACGGTCCGAACTATTTTATCTATTTTCAACACGTTTTTACCTTTTTCCCTTTTATTCACCACGAACTGGAACACGGGACTCTTTTTAGGAATTTTTCCACGTGCACTTGTACATACACATTTTATTGCATTTGCACTTGTATGTATCTTGGCTACAATAGGAAGCAAGTTATTTGTATAGAATAGGACGTATACTGCTTTTACCCTTTTTTTTTCTGCTCACTATTGCACTTTACGATTAGCACCTTAGCGGTTATTTCTACCGTATTGGATTTATAGGACCATTATACTCGTACCTGTATTACATAGATCACCCTCAGAAGGGACTGCGCCACTCGGATCCCCCTCCCTTTCTCTACTATTGTTTGCACATTTCTGTCGAGGTTTTGTGTTATAATCCTTGACGCCTGCATTACTTGAACATTAACACCACACTAGCGCCACCACTGTACCCCATTTCCTGTTCTCTTCTCTTGCCAGTTCTCCTGGCTTTCACCTCTCTCTCAGGGTTGTTCAGAGAAAGGTGAAAAGCAGGAGAATGGCAGGAAAAGAGAACAATCTGGACCAAATAGCCGATTTGGAAAGTGAGATAAGGCTAGGGTCAGACTAACGCATTTTTCACAGCGACCGTCAAAAAGTGCGTCCGAACGCATTGCCGTATTTTTTCACGGATTGCGCGAAAACGGTCATACGATGCGCATTTTTGTGCGTGATTTTTTACGGATCCAAACCAGGAAACTTTGGGTGTCTGGACGTTATGTTGGCCGGACATGAGCAGGGTCTGACGTCTCCAAATCACGCACACACGCCGCTAGTGGACGCAGCGCACTCTGTACGTCCGTACTAGTGGTTCTGCGTTCTCGAAAAAATGCGTTCATTTTCCACTTGCGTTGCGCAGCCGGACTTTCGTGCGACCGTACTTCGTATATTGGCCGTCATTGCCCGTCATTTGCTGCTAGTGCGGCCGTGATTAAGTGCGCCTAAACGCACGTTAAAAATTCGCTAGTCTGACCCTAGCCTAAATGGGAGAATTTTTCTGGTTTGGCTATTTTGACCTAGAATTTTCCATTCTCCAGTCATTCTCCTGCTCTTCACCGCTCTCTGAATAACCCTGACAGGGTTATTCAGAGAAAGGTGAAACTCAGGAGAATGACTGGAGAATGGAAAATTCTAGGTCAAAATAGCCAAACCAGAAAAATTCTCCCATTTATCTCCCTTTCCAAATCGGCTATTTGGTCTAGAATTTTCCATTCTCCAGTCATTCTCCTGCTTTTCACTGCCAAAAAATCAGTAAACTTTTTCTGCGTGTCCGAAAATGTCTCCTCTTTTCATACAGACTGCCGCCCCAAGCAGTTGTTTATGGATAGATTAAAGGAAAAGCATTTACCGTCATTTGAAATGTCATTTTTTTGTTTTTACATATTTCTATACATCCTAGAAATCCGCCACTTCACGGGCAGGTTATGGGGACCTCCTAGGCACGATATTTGAAGGAATTTTTGTTTTTTTATTTTTAACCCTTATTTCATGGAAAACTCACTGTCCCTTTAAAAATGTTTTTTTTAAAACTTTTTGTCCTTGTTTCCTGTCCCCCAGGGCACTACCCGGACCCCCATACACCTGTAGCATATATGCCCTCTTGAAGGGCACTCTAAAAAACCGAATTTTCAGCCCCATTGACTTGCATGGGGGTTCGGGTTCGGACCCGAACAAATGGGAAGTTCGGGTTCGGGCCCGAACCGAACTCGGGGGGTGTTCGGCTCATCCCTAGTTAACAGACAGAGATGGGTTTGACTTTAATGAGAAGTCCTCTAGAGTGTGTTTATTGTGTAGTGAGTACCGGTTGAGCCCCTGAGTTAACTGGAGATGGCAAGTGCCACGAAGCTGAAAATATGTACACGTTTTCATCATGTGATATATATTGTATCTTTTTCCTGTTTTGTATCAACTCTTATAACAGAAACATAATATATAAAATAATATATTATAATGAATATATTGCTTAATAACTGTAATTTATATCATATTGAATTTTGTTACATGTAGGAGTTATCTCAGCTTTCAGTATGAGTCAAGAGAAGCAGGAAAGAGAAGAATGGTCCTTATTTATATAAACCCTTTCACTGTCATGATTGTTTCAACACAATCTCCAAAAGTGCCATCTGTTCCTTTTCTGGAGAAAGGCAAATGCTTGGCAAATGTAACAAATAAAATATTTTCTCAGCATCTAATTGGGATTATTATTTATTGAGATGCTAAAGTTATAGGAGAACACATTATGCTATTATGATTTTAGTGACCAATGATCGTCAGTAAAACACATTTTCAATGTACTAAACTCAATGCAGGACAAAAATACACATTTGTATGCTGCTAACAATTAGAATTGTACGATACCTTTTTCAAGTATACGACGCATAGGAAAAATACAGAATAATGTATTGTTAGAGAACAGAGGATATTTGAGGATACTGGAAGAAAAGTGAAGAAAATCTGCGAACCTATTGAGACGTTCTTTCTGCTGATAGGACTTTGAAATCGCTACACATTGTTTATATTCTGTGAAACTATGCATTGGATGATAAGGCCAATATTTTGTGTCAAGCGATATCCCTATATTAATGTGAATACCAGTGCAGCATAGACCTATTTTTTATAATGCATTGTTAGCTCATGAAAAGAATGACCACAGTAGTTCTCCTTTTTTTAAAGAGGAGTATTATGGAGTATTCTAGTGTTCTTCCTACACATTGGATGGTGGAGTGTATCAATTGTAAAAATGGCTAAAATGTAATCCGTTTATTAACCCCTAGGCTGCGGAAGACGTGTGGGGAACATCATGAAGTTTCCCTGCTCTATGCAGAGGACATTCCCCACACATCATCTGGTCAGCAGGGTATTCCGGCCCATACTCACCTCACTCTCATGGGTCCTGTGATGCTTTTATACCACCTCCTGGCACACTGACGTCATTGCGACAAGCGCAATGACATCAGTTTCAGGCGCCCCCACCAAGCAAAGTCGGAAGAGCACCTGAAAGGGTGGGTCCTTTGGACCCCTCTCCCTCCTGAATTGGAGGAGATATATCTTCAAGAGTGGCATAGCTGGAACGGTCACAGTCTGATCTTTCCAGTGATGTCTCTCTTTAATCCATTAGGTACTGGTTCATGATACCACACATGGCCAGGTTTCGTGTAAAACAACAATTTAAAAAAATAAATAATTTAAAATAATTGAAATAAAAAAATATTTTTTTTTCCTTTTTCAAATTTATGAATGCAGCACTATTCTCTTTTTATTGATATAAAAAGCCCTAACCATACCTTCCTGGACTGGTTTCTCTCCTCATGTCCTGATAGAATACAGGAGGCAGGCATTCTCCCTAATAGTTTCAGTGACCACTGCCTAGTGTACTGTATATCCAAAATAAAGGCCACAAAATCTCCCCCAAAGGTAATTATCACCAGGTCTTTCAAGAAATGTATTCTTGAATCCTTTCTAAGTGATTTCAAACAGCTCCCATGGTACAGACTAAACCTAATACCAGAACTGGATTGTGCAATTGAATACTTTCAGTCTGAGCTCTACAAGTCTGGAATTCCCATGCACTGCTGCGTAAAGTGTGAGTAAAAGGGGCACATCTCCCTTGGGTTACAGCTGACCTCACACAAATGTGCCAGTTTAGAGATTCAGTGTAGTCAAATTTCAAGCGTACTGGTTCCATGAACGATCACTGTGTTTACCGAAAAAGGCGAAATGCATGCACAAAACAATCGAAAATGGCTAAAGCCCAATACTTCAATGGAAATCTAAACAATAACATATCAAACCCAAGAAATGTTTGGGAAATCATAAGTAACATACAATCACCCCCCCACCACTCCCAACCAGCCGCTATCAAAGTAAACAACCAAACCCTTCAACACCCCATAGATGTAGCAAATGCCTTTAATAATTATTTTGTGGGATGCACCACCACCCTGATTGCTAAGCTAACAAATGACATGCTTTCAGAGAGGCTGCATGCATGTCAGGCACCACCAACTGTGCAAAGACCCTGTATCACAGAGAAAGTTGATTTTAGACAAGTGCCTGTCAGTGTAGTTACTAAACTTCTTTGTAATCAAAAAATGAAATACCAGTCTGGACCTGATCAAATCCTATAAATGCTGCTGAAAATCAGTGCACCGACAATTGCAAATCCTGCCACATCCCTAATTAAGGAAACACTGGCGATTGGATACTTACCAAAACTCTGGAAGACTGCGAGAGTAGCACCGTTCCATAATGTCATGCCCCGTTCCACGGCCCACTCCCGGTCCGGGCCGCCATGCTGGGAGAGGTGCTCTACTCACCTGAGATCCCTCGTGGCGCATTGCTTCAGGTTCCTGGTCCACAGGATGGAGAGAGAGAGCCAGGAGACGCCCCACGCCGCTGGCTGAATCCGAGTACTGAAGGTGAAAGCGCGCACGCGTGAGAACAAACTCTCCTAAGTAATACAAGACCTGGTACTCTGGCGCCCTCGGCTGGCCGATTAGGGATACTGCTTGACATCTGTTCTGGAGATCCTCGTATACCTCCCATTGACCTACCAAAGATTCAGGTACCTCAACTCCACCTACAATACCCAGGTGAAAGGTATTCCCATGATCCTATGAACCCTATTTAAATCCGCCTTCCTTCCCAACACATTAACCAGGTTCTACTGTTGCCTTCCACTTCAGTTTCCTAGTGCTCCTCGTATTCCTTGACTACGCCACCTTCTTCGATCCGGATTGTGCCACCGACTACGCCACCTTCTTCAACCCTTCGACCCAGATTGTGCCACCGACTACGCCACCTTCTTCAACCCTTCGACCCGGATTGTGCCACCGACTACGCCACCTTCTTCAACCCTTTGACCCGGATTGTGCCATCGACTACGCTACCTTCTTCAACCCTTCGACCCGGATTGTGCCACCGACTACGCCACCTTCTTCAACCCTTCGACCCGGATTGTTTCATCGACTACGCCATCATCTTCGTTATTACTTGTTGTCCTTTCCTGGAACTTTTGTCTTACGAATTCCTATGCCGACCGTATCATTTTCTGGACTTAAGTTACTATCCATGATTCACTAAAGATTGTTTTATTCTACATCGTTTCCTGAATTCCTTATCCGCGGCTTGCCATTGGGTTTCATACTCATACTACGCAGAGGTCTCAAACCCTGCATTACACATAAAAATGACGATAATGCTTTGGTATCCAACTTCCGTCTGATATCATTGCTCCCTTATGTCAAAAAATTTGGAAAAATGTGCCTACACGCAGTTATGTGATTATTATAAATACTTGAACTACCTAACCCCAAATTTATCTGACTTTTGTCCAAATCATTCAACTACAACTGCCCTTTTAAAAGTTTGCAATGATATACAAGCTGGCATGGAACAAGGAAATCTAACTGGAGCCATCTTCCTTGACTGTGCTAAGGCCTTTGACACAGTAGATCATGGCATCCTATTACAAAACTTAAAAACTCCGGTATTGGTGATCACACACTAACCTGGTTTCAATCATATGTATCTGATCGATCGCAATATGTTTCCATTTCTGACAGCACTTCCCCTCTCAATCAAATGGGGTGTACCCAAGGCTCGATACTTGGCCCCCTGCTATTCACAATATTCATAAATGATATGCCCAATGTCTGCAAAGACTCAACTGTACACATGTACGCAGATGACACCGTAATCTATACCAGCAAACCAAATCTCCAGCAGCTGGAGGCAGTGCTGCAAGAACAATTCACAGAGGTAGAAAATTGGATCGTAGATAACAATTTTTTTCTAAATACTGACAAAAATGTTACAGTGCTCTTTGGAACAGCACCTAAACTACATAAATTGCAAACTCCCCATCTATGTGTCAGGACAAAATCAAATGGCACGCTGACTAGTCACTTCTCTCAAATATCTAGGTATGTGGTTAGACCCAAATCTATCCTTTGGCCCTCACATCGAAAAACCCTCATCTAAACTTTACCCCAAACTAGGTGCCCTGTACAGAAACAAAACCTGCCTGAGCCCCGTAGAAAAAAACAGATTGCTTATGCCGGCTATTGAAAATGGAGATGCAGTGTATGCAGCTGCCCCACAAACGCACCTTCATAAACTTACTACTTGGTATTATTCGTTCTGCCGCTTTGTGCTACAATGTAACTACATAACCCACCATTGTAACATGTTAAAAGAGCTAAACTTGCCATCGCTGGAATCTAGACGCATCCTTCACCTTTCCCACCTGGTGTTTAAGAGGTTTTCTGGGATGTTACCACTCTACCTGAATAGCCTGCTACCCCCAGCAGTTCCCTCATCCTATAACCTCTGATCCAGGACCTGCACCTTACTTGCAAAACCACAATACAAAAAGAAAGTGTCTCGATCCTAGTTTTCTTACAGAGCACCACAATTATGGAATAACCTCCCAGATGCCATCAAAACTTACCCTAGTCTAAAGTCACTTAAGAGATCTCTATTAACATACCTCGATACAGAATGCACTTGTAAATATGTAACATAATGAGTATATTTCCTACATATTTATATTGTGTGTTAATCTATATATTTGTGTTTTGTTTTTAATATCTTGCATTTATTACTTTGTATTTTTGTAACGACTGTAAACATTTTTGTTGTTCTTGAACCGAGGACATACTTGAAAATTAGAGAAATCTCAATATATCCTTCCTGGTAAAATACTTTGCAAACAAAATAACAAATAAATTCTAATGTGAAAAATGATGATGCACAAACGAAAAATGCTGTTGTTTCACCTTTGGCTAAATTCACATATTTTCTCAGAAAAATAAAGTACCAAGTTCCCATTTCTATTTTCTTTAACAAGAGTACCCCATAGAATGTATAACTGTAAAGTTAAAATGTGATAAAATGTGAAAAAAATTATTTTACACGTAGATGATTGAAATTTTTATGAAATTTACATTTTTTGTTATAGCATTCTGGCAGGGCATGACGTATACATATAATAATGATATATTACAAATCTGCTTACTCTGCCGTAAAAAAGGATATATAATTTGTCTGGGTCGTATAAAAAAACATGTCTTCAAATCGTGTTTAAACATGAGGAGCACAAAATGGTCAAAATGAGCACCGCAACACAGAGTTGAAATGGCTCAGCAGTGAAGGGTTACATTGATTTAATTAAAACTATAAAGGTACACAAATACATAAAATATCTAAATTTAAATTAATTCAGATTTTTTCATGTGTTTATGGTAGGCATTATGGAATAATGGAAATGAAACAAGTAAGCCTCTGCAGTGAAGTTCCTAAAGGATACTATAGGGGTTATTCAGAGAGCACCGAAATGTCACCGAGAACAATTATTATTATACTTTTTTTTATATAGTGCCAGCATATTCCACAGCGCTGAACAATGGGCATGATATAGACAAGGTTACAATCATAGGCGTGCACACGGGGGGTGCCTGGGCACACCCTAATGCCGGCCCCCGGCACACCCCGCAGGCCCGCAGAACACTTTGGGTCCCGGCTGTCCGCATCCCATGGATAGCCGCTGGGACCCTTCACCCCCGCAGGCCTGGCGGCAGCCTCTGCCTCCCTGGTGGTCCCGTGGCTGTGGGGTGCTGCATTGTGATCAGTGCTTTGCGCACAGACCGCAGAGAGCGTCCCACAGTAAGTGACTGGACACGAGCGCCGGCGATCGCTGATGACCTGTCACCTGACCGCTGGTGCTCAATGACTGTGTCAGGTCACCTCAAGCATACGTGTCCAGTCACTCGCTCACTGTGGGACGTGCCCAGGGCCGGCGCTAATGTAAGGCGGCACAGGCGGCCGCCTTACTGTCCTGGCCTGCTGCCAGTTTGAGGGGCGGAAAAATCAGATTTTCTAAACATACTGGAGAGAGATTGATCATCTGACAGCAGCCCATGGGCCCAGCGATGCACTGTCATACCGCGGCGGCGCTGCAGTGTGCCTGTCTCAGTCCCATCCCACGTTCTTAACACGAGCAGGCACACTGTGTAATTTGGCGCCGCCCCCACACGTGATCCACATAGCCCAGGCAAACAACTGCAGGCGGAGCCACCAGCCCGCGTGCTTTCACTCTGCTGCGAAGGAGGACCGAGGCAGAGAGGAGATTTATTACCAGGTGTGAATAAACTAATGGGAGGGGGGTGTAGATTAATATACTGGGGGGGCTTTAAATTGCTGCACTGGGTCCAGGGGCTGTAAATTGATATACTGGGTCTGGGGGCTGTAAATAGATATACTGGGGGGGGGCTGTAAATAGATATACTGGGTCTGGGGGCTGTAAATAGATATACTGGGGGGCTGTAAATAGATATACTGGGTCTGGGGGATGTAAATTGATATACTGGGTCTGGGGCCTGTAAATTGATATACTGGGTCTGGGGGCTGTAAATAGATTTACTGGGGGGGCTGTAAATAGATATACTGGGTCTGGAGGCTGTAAATTGATATACTGGGTCTGGGGGCTGTAAATAGATATACTGGGGGGGGGCTGTAAATTGATATACTGGGTCTGGGGGCTGTAAATGATATACTGGGTCTGGGGGCTGTAAATAGATATACTGGGGGGGGCTGTAAATTGATATACTGGGTCTGGGGGCTGTAAATAGATATACTCGGGGGGCTGTAAATTGATATACTGGGTCTGGGGGCTGTAAATGGATATACTGGGTCTGGAGGCTGTAAATAGATATACTGGGGGGCTGTAAATTGATATACTGGGTCTGGGGGCTGTAAATGGATATACTGGGTCTGGGGGCTGTAAATAGATATACTGGAGGGCTGTAAATTGATATACTGGGTCTGGGGGCTGTAAATGTATATACTGGGTCTGGGGCTGTAAATAGATATACTGGGGGGGCTGTAAATTGATATACTGGGTCTTGGGCTGTAAATTGCTGTACTGGGTCTGGGGGCTTTAAATTGATATACTGGGTCTGGGGGCTGTAAATTGAAATACTGGGTCTGGGGGCTGTAAATTGATATACTGGGTCTGGGGCCTGTAAATTGATATACTGGGGGGGCTGTAAATAGATATACTGGGGGGCTGTAAATTGATATACTGGGTCTGGGGGCTGTAAATAGATACTACTGGTCTGGGGGCTGTAAATAGATATACTGGGGGGCTGTAAATTGATATACTGGGGTCTGGGGCTGTTAATTGATTTACTGGGGGTGTAAATTGCTATGCTGGGGGTGTAAAATCATGTACCGGGGTCTGGGGGTGTAAAATGATATGCAGGGGGTTTGAATAAACTGATATTGGTACATTACCGTTTTTTATTGCTGTGGAGCTCTGTTATACACTCATTCACACTGCACATACTATTGAGTTTTATTGCTGTGGATTCTGTGATACGCTCATACACACCGCACATTACTGTGAGTTTTATTGCTGTGGAGCTCTGTGATACGCTCATACACTCTGCACATTACTATGAGTTTTATTGCTGTGGAGCTCTGTGATACACTTTTACACACTGCACATTACTGGAAGGTTTATTGAAGTGAGCTCTGTAATTTGCAGTGTGTATAAGTACATCAATAAGGTAGACGTATCTTATAAACCTGAATTGCTCCTGGTGAGGGTATAAATAAAACCACCAGTTTCTCTCATGGCTGAGAAGCCGCATGAGGACATGTGGTTTGCTTAGAAAGCAGCTTTTGGTTTCATTAGGAAGGACTAGCCTGACCCAGAGGTGTAGTGATGTGGCAGAAGAGCTTACACTTTAATGACCCTTCAAATAAACCAAAACCTCTGTATTTTGTTTAACATGGAGCTACAGGGGTGAGCAGGGCTGGACTGGGACAGAAAATCAGCCCTGGATGTCATCCAGACCGGCCCAATTTAATTATGCAAATACGCACAAAAATAGTATATAATCCAACTGGATCGCTCAACCAATCGCTCTACAGATACTGGAGTTGCTGCAGAGCGATTGGGTAAAGCACCGAAGTGGCACTGAGCCATCGGCCCACCGGGAATCTCCCTGTAGTCCCTATGGCCAGTACATGCCTGGGGTTGAGCGCAAATGACAACTTATTTTCTTGGTATGTTTTAGAGATTATTATGCATCTCAATGCTGATTGACATGGCATGGTAGGGATGGGGGGGGGGCACCAAAACGCACCTTCGCCTGAGTAGACAAAAATGCTTGCACCGGCCCTGGACGTGCCCTGCAGTCTGTGCGCGAAGCACAGATCACATTGCAGCATCCCACAGCCACTGGACCACCAGGGAAGCAGGGGCTGCCGCCAGACCTGCGGGGGTGAAGGGTCCCATCCCGGCAGCTATCCATGCGATGTGGCCAGGGGCAAATATAGCTATGTATGAGCTGCTGGGGGCAAATATATCCATGTATGAGCTGCTTGGGGCAAATATAGCCATGTATGAGGTGCTGGGGCAAATGTATCTATGTATGAGCTGCTTGAGGCAAATGTAGCCATGTATGAGCTGCTGGGGCAAATATAGCCATGTATGAGGTGCTGGGGCAAATATAGCCATGTATGAGCTGCTGGGGGCAAATATAGCCATGTATGAGCATCGGGGCAAATATAGTCATGTATGAGCGGCTTGGGAAAATATATTCATGTATGAGCTGCTGGGGGCAAATATATCCGTGTATGAGCTGCAGGGGGCAAATATAGCCATGTATGAGCTGCTGGGGGCAAATATAGCCCTGTATGAGCTGCTTGGGCCAAGTATAGCCATGTATGAGCTGCTTGGGGCAAATATATCCATGTGAGTTGGGGGCCCCAACACACCGCACATTACTGTGAGTTTTATTGCTGTGGATTCTGTAATAAGCTCATACACACAACGCACTTTATTTATTTATTTTTATTTTATTTATAAAGGATTTTACCAGGAAGGATACATTGAGAGTTCTCTCGTTTTCAAGTGTGTCCTGGGTTCAAGAACATTGAGTGGTTACAGAAATACAAAATAGTAAAATGCAAGATATACCAAATATACAGATTAACAGAAAAATAAATATGTAGGAAATAAAGTCATTATGTTACATGTTTACAGGTGCATTCCTTATTGAGGTATGTTAATAGGGAACTCTTAAGGGACTTTAGACTGGGGGAAGATTTGATGGTATCTGGGAGGTTATTCCATATTTGCGGTGCTCTGTAGGAAAATGAGGATCGAGCCACTTTCTTTTTGTATTGCGGTATTGCAAGTAAGGTGCTGGTCCTGGATCTGAGGTTATAGGATGAGGGAACTGCTGGGGCAATCAACCTATTCAGCAAAGTGTGGTGTGTATTGCTGGGGTTTTATTGCTGTGGATTCTGTGATAAGCTCATACACACCGCACTTTGTTGGCTCTTTTATTGCTGTGGATTCTGTGATACGCTCATACACACTGCACCTTACTGGGGTTTTATTGCTGTGGATTCTGTGATACGCTCATACACACTACACATTGCTGGGGGATTTATTGCTGTGGATTCTATGGTATGCTCATATACGCTGCACCTTACTGTGAGTTTTATTGCTGTGGATTCTGTGATACGTTCATACACACCGCACATGATTGGCGGTTTTATTGCTGTGGATTCTGTGTTGACTGCACTGTATGGCTGTGTGTGTAAATGCATGTATTTGTCTTTAAACAGGCTGCTGTGCATAAAATTCGGCACATGTGTCCTTGTCTCAGCCCGGCATTGACCCTTGCCCTGCATCCAAAAGGCTGGTATTGCTCCTAGAATCGCCGCTAAGTGTGCCAGGGACCGAGGGCCTGAAGATAGGACATGCCTTGGATGAACGAAGGAAGAAAAAGTGTCAAAAGAAATAGCTGTAAACAGGTAAATAATTAGTGCATTTTTAAATCAAAGCGATGCTTAACCCCTTCACTACCGATATCGACATATCTCAGGCTTCAAAGGCACCATCTGGTGCCCCGATATCGAGATACAGTTGTGTTCAAAATTATTCAACCCCCACTGAAATTGAGTGTTTTGGTCAGTTTGACATTGATTTTGATCATTCAGTCATCTTGCTTACAATTAAATCAAAGAGGCACGTGTAGGTCAGACAAATATAACATAACATTTATAATGAAATAACCACAAATGTCTTTTCTGTGCTCACATCATTATCAGTTTTATTCAACCCCCAAGTGACATTCAATCTTAGTACAACATCCTTTTACAGTTATAACAGCTTTTAAACGTGAAGCATAGCTTGACACAAGTGTCTTGCAGCGATCTACGGGTATCTTCGCCCATTCGTCATGGGCAAAAGCCTCCAGTTCAGTCACATTCTTAGGCTTGCGCACTGCAACTGCTTTCTTTAAGTCCCACCAGAGGTTCTCAATCGGATTTAAGTCAGATGACTGCGATGGCCACTCCAAAATGTTCCAGCCTTTAATCTGCAACCATGCTCTAGTGGACTTGGAGGTATGCTTGTTGAAAGGTCCAACGTCTCCCAAGCCTCAGGTTTGTGACGGACTACATCACATTGTCATCCAATATCTCCTGGTACTGAAGAGAATTCATGGTACCTTGCACACGCTGAAGCTTCCCTGTACCTGCAGAAGCAAAACAGCCCCAAAGCATGATTGACCCCCCGCCATGCTTCACAGTAGGCAAGGTGTTCTTTTCTTCATAGGCCTTGTTCTTCCTCCTCCAAACATAGCGTTGATCCATGGGCCCAAACAGTTCTAATTTTGTTTCATCAGTCCACAGAACACTATCCCAAAACTTCTGTGGTTTGTCCACATGACTTTTGGCATACTGCAGTTGACTCTTCTTATTCTTTGGAGACAGCAAGGGGGTGCGCCTGGGAGTTCTGGCATGGAGGCCTTCATTACGCAGTGTGCGCCGTATTGTCTGAGCTGAAACTTCAGTACCCACATCTGACAAATCTTTTCTCAGTTCCTCAGCAGTCACACGGGGACTTTTCTCCACTCTATGCTTCAGGTAGCGCACAGCAGTCGAAGTCAGCATCTTCTTTCTGCCACGACCAGGTAGCGTTTCAACAGTGCCCTTTGCCTTGAATTTGCGAATGATGCTTCCTATGGTCTCTCTTGGTATGTTTAATATCTTTGCAATCTTCTTATAGCCATTGCCCTTCCTGTGAAGAGTAATCACCTCTTCTCTTGTCTTCCTGGACCATTCTCTTGACTTCACCATGTTTGTAACCACACCAGTAAATGTCTAGAAGGAGCTGAGTATCACAGTCATTTTAAAGCTGCCTAATTGGTGCTTATTATGCTTTATTGCTGCTCCGTGACATCCACAGGTGTTTTCAATACCTGATTGAAAACACTTGAATGAACCTCTGTTCTTCAGAGTGGTAGTCTTTAAGGGGTTGAATAATTGTGTCAATGAAGAATTCACAAAAGAAACATTTACTACTGTATTACAAAACCAATTGATGTCATTTTAGTTGCATATGGTTCTTTAAAAAGTCCTTGTAGGATTTCATTCTGAATACAATTACAAATGTACACTAAATTCCCTAAAACCCTTTACAGCATTGGGGTTGAATAATTTTGAACACAACTGTATCTCGGTACGCTCGGTTTGCCCAAAAGAAAATGAAATTAGTTTTGCTGCAAATTTATTTAATTTGCTTTTGGGCTGCAAAAGGTGTCCCCAAAGTTTTAGCCCTGTGGGCACAATGCCCAAATAGCTAAAACTGTAAAATCAGCTGCATAAAGCTCTGAAATATCAGGCTTTCAGCAGCTGATTCAGGGAAAAAAAGACAAAAATAAACCAGCTGCTCAAACTTCTAACTCAATTTGGCAGTAGATGGCGCCATCTACTGACCAAAATAGGTTATTTACAGTAAGACATATAATGAGTATAAGCTCACATATTTCTTACTTTCTAATGTAGCGCTTACTCCCGAAGGAGCCGCTGAATAGGGATGAGCTGTTCGGTTTGATCAGTTCGGAGTTTGACTCGAACTTTGGCAGTTCGAAAGTTCGCGAAATTCGAACTTTTTGGCATGTTCGGTTCTAAAAATGATTTTTTTTGAAAAAGTATAAAAAATGCTTACAAAAATACTAAAAAATCTAGAAATAAAGAGACTCTTTACTGCAGAATATTATAAGCAATGGTTTATTAGATATTGAATTAAACAACTACCCAGGGCAAGAAGGCACGCATGTGTGCGATGATTAGCAATGGATGGACTGTGTACGTCATCAAGAAGCGGTATGTATAATAGCATAAACATGTTAGATACACATATCACACATTACATTATATCTTGCATATATGCCCTCTTGGAGGGCACTCTAAAAATTAAATTTTCGAGTCCCATTGACTTGCATTGAGTTCGGTTCGAGTTCGAGTTCGAACTCGAACTTTTGAAATTGTTCGAGTACTAATGCAGCCGAACACGGGGGTGTTCGGCTCATCCCTACCGCTGAATAAACCTCGAGATAGTCTCACCACACTTGGAATTATTACACACCAGCACTGTTGTGGATTTTCTACTTTTATATACTTTACTAAAAGATAAATGCACATTGAATGAATTTACAGGATGCGTCACGCAGGAAACACACGCAGCGGAAAAAGAACGGTTAACCCCCTCAGTTCTGGAGTGTAAGTCCCGCAAAATAGCTCAAAATATATATGTACAAAGTTTAGGGTACCCGGGTACTGTGTTTCGACTGGCCAGTGAACGAAAAGAGTAATCTTCGACTAGTCACCGTTGGGGCCCTGTGAATTTAAAAAATATTGCAGTGTGCATTTCTGTTTTGGAACTGTGGCCTGGAGGCCTCTCACCCATCCGTAGAACGAAACTGTCCAACACTCGATGCCTCGACCAAAGGATCTTTCTCCGCTGTGTACAGGGACTCTGTGCCACCGAATCTGCTCCCTGCTTGCCAAATCTCCGCAACTGGAACAATCGATCTGCCGCCTGCACTCCCAATCGATCGGCGCGGCCTCCTAACGCGGGGTCCTGCCGGAACCAGCTTGTCCTCCAAATCTCTCAGCGCTGAGTAGGTAGGTCACAGAATGATTTCTGTCCCGATCTCCAGCACCAGTAAGACAGCGTCTGCACTCCGGCCTGGTTGCGATCCCTTACAGCTCCAACGTGCGTCCTCCACCTTTCACTGCTTCGCTCACTCTCCCCCTGTCAAACACGAGGCTCCCCAGTATATCCTCCTCTTTGTACCACCCACTTCCTGTCCTCACGCAAAGGGTGATGGGAGATGGAGTCCGCTCTGTCCAGCATATTCCACAATGTCTCCCTCTGGTGGCAGCAATAATTCAATACACCAGAATACAGTTTTTAAAGCAGCGCTACAATAATTAATTAAAAATGATTTAGAAAGAAAAACACTGGTTTCTGACAATCAATTGACATCAATTTACCTTGACTGACTCACTTAAGTTTTTGCGCCTGTCAAAGTAAATCTGAGTATACATGCTGCAGCAATAAAAAAAATATGCACGAATTCACAATTTTATTGTTTGGGTATGTGTAGAATGTGTAACTATCAGGGTTATCCAAAGAGATTCGAATTGCGGTTACCTTTCCTGGCCATTCGGCTATCCAGAGAGCAGGCAACTCGCCAAATCCTGTCGAATTGCCTGCACATACGGTGACTGTTCGGTCCCTGTTCGAGGGCAGTGAAATCCCCATGAAAAAGCACTGCTTCGGCTATTCAGAGAACACAAACCAGCAGTGAAAGGTTCCCGAATTGCCCTGCCATTCGGTGGTTTAATTCGGCAAATTTATTCAGGAGAATCCCATAGGCTTCAATGTTAAAAATATTCCCGTTTTAATTCAATATCTAATAAACCGTTCATTATAAAATCTGCAGCAAAAAGTCTCTTTATTTATAGATTTTTTAGGATACTTTAAGCATTTTTCTGAATTTTTTTAAAAAAATTAAAAGTCCGATTTTTTTTTTTTTTTTTTTCAGTTTGCTTATTTTTTTTGTAACAGCCCTCTTTATTATCATTCCCTGGATCTCCTGTGAAAATTTCAGACATTTTCGCTCAGTAGTTTTTTTGCAAACAGCGTTTCTTTTTCCCAGATTCATACAAATGGTTTTTCTAATTTATTCACTGCCTCCTCTACGTCACAGCTGCTTCAGCTCTGTGTGATTCGGCTCCTTTTCGGCTCCTGTTCGGCTCCTCTTCGAAGGTTAATCCAGATGTTTTTGCTTGTTTTCATAGTGCATTCGGTTAGTTTTCGTCAGGTTTTCGGCAGCTTTTCCTGCAATTCGGGGACCCTGTGCTGTTTGCTGAATACACCGCAGGGTCACCGAAATGCAATCGGCAAAAGGAACCGAATTGAAGAGAACGAAAAGTCACCGAACGTGCGGTGACTTTTCGAATCTCTTTGGATAACCCTGTATAACTATACTATGCTGTATTTTTTTTCATGCTGGTGTTTTTTGTTTCGGCAAAAAACGTTCCGATTTGCAGTTACCACCAGCTTTTCAAATACGTTAAAATAAGGCTAGGGTCAGACTAACGCATTTTTCGCGTTGTCCGTGAAAAAGTGTGTTTGAACGAATGAACGCATTTTTTCACGGAATACGCGATAGCGGTCATACGATGCGCATTTTCGTCCGTGATTTTGTACGGATCATCAATAAAACACTTTTTGTGTCTGGACGTTATGTTGGCCGGACATTAGCAGCGTCTGACATCTCCAAATCACGCACACACGCTGCTAGCGGACGCAGCGCACTCTGTACGACCGTACTAGCGGTTTGACGTCCTCAAAAAAATGCATTCGTTTGCCACTTGCGTTGCGCACCCGCACTTTTGTGCGGCCGTTCTTCGTATGCTGCCTGGCATTGGACGTCATTTGCTGCTAGCACGGCCGTGATTTAGTGCTGCTAAACGCACGTTAATACTGCGTTAGTCTGACCCTGGCCTTATGCACGCAAACGTCGTTCGTAAAAAAATGCGCATCGATTGAAATACCATCTGTGTACCAGCGCACGAACGAATTTGCGCTCACAATGTTAAGTATAGGATGCGCACAGTTCATCACGCTCGCACAGGTCCATCCGCGTTAAACGATAACGCGCATCGTTTGTGTGAACATTGTAATACGACGTCCAGCGCAAAGGGTTTTGCCCCTCCCGCAAATGCGCATTTGCGAACGCAAAACGCACTGCGCGAAGAATGTAATAGGGGCCATAATGTACATTTTGTTTAGTTTAGAATAATCAGAGTGACAGAAAGTTTTCACTTTGTAAAACCGGTATGCAAAATACTGATCAAACAAGTTTGGCTATAATTAGTTTTCCCTGACGCAGACTCATGCTTTGAAAAAGCTAAAAAAGATTAGGTAAGAATAGTTGCATAGAGACACAGAAAGACAGCTGGCATTGATGGATCCCTAGTAAAGTAGATATACGGGAATAGACTTAAATATATTTATAATTTTCGATAAGTTAATAAACAAAATGCAATGTTTCAATTGTATTTCAAAGTAATTCACATTACTATTAACACATCTACATTGTACCGGCGAGAGCCTGTGGAGTCATCGGTTCGATCCCAGCGAGCAACCTCTCCAGTAAGTGTCCTTGGCAAGACATCTAACGGTACATACTCGCCACCCAGGACATACAGTTGTGTTCAAAATTATTCAACCTCCAATGCTGTAAAGGGTTTTAGGGAATTTAGTGTACATTTGTAATTGTATTCAGAATGAAATCCTACAAGGACTTTTTAAAGAACCATATGCAACTAAAATGACATCAATTGGTTTTGTAATACAGTAGTAAATGTTTCTTTTGTGAATTCTTCATTGACACAATTATTCAACCCCTTAAAGACTACCACTCTGAAGAACAGAGGTTCATTCAAGTGTTTTCAATCAGGTATTGAAAACACCTGTGGATGTCACGGAGCAGCAATAAAGCATAATAAGCACCAATTAGGCAGCTTTAAAATGACTGTGATACTCAGCACCTTCTAGACATTTACTGGTGTGGTTACAAACATGGTGAAGTCAAGAGAATGGTCCAGGAAGACAAGAGAAGAGGTGATTACTCTTCACAGGAAGGGCAATGGCTATAAGAAGATTGCAAAGATGTTAAACATACCAAGAGAGACCATAGGAAGCATCATTCGCAAATTCAAGGCAAGGGCACTGTTGAAACGCTACCTGGTCATGGCAGAAAGAAGATGCTGACTTTGACTGCTGTGCGCTACCTGAAGAGTAGAGTGGAGAAAACAGTCCCCGTGTGACTGCTGAGGAACTGAGAAAAGATTTGTCAGATGTGGGTACTGAAGTTTCAGCTCAGACAATACGGCGCACACTGCGTAATGAAGGCCTCCATGCCAGAACTCCCAGGCGCACCCCCTTGCTGTCTCCAAAGAATAAGAAGAGTCGACTGCAGTATGCCAAAAGTCATGTGGACAAACCACAGAAGTTTTGGGATAGTGTTCTGTGGACTGATGAAACAAAATTAGAACTGTTTGGGCCCATGGATCAACGCTGTGTTTGGAGGAGGAAGAACAAGGCCTATGAAGAAAAGAACACCTTGCCTACTGTGAAGCATGGCGGGGGGTCAATCATGCTTTGGGGATGTTTTGATTCTGCAGGTACAGGGAAGCTTCAGCGTGTGCAAGGTACCATGAATTCTCTTCAGTACCAGGAGATATTGGATGACAATGTGATGCAGTCCGTCACAAACCTGAGGCTTGGGAGACGTTGGACCTTTCAACAGGACAATGATCCCAAGCATACCTCCAAGTCCACTAGAGCATGGTTGCAGATTAAAGGCTGGAACATTTTGGAGTGGCCATCGCAGTCACCTGACTTAAATCCGATTGAGAACCTCTGGTGTGACTTAAAGAAAGCAGTTGCAGTGCGCAAGCCTAAGAATGTGACTGAACTGGAGGCTTTTGCCCATGACGAATGGGCGAAGATACCCGTAGATCGCTGCAAGACACTTGTGTCAAGCTATGCTTCACGTTTAAAAGCTGTTATAACTGTAAAAGGATGTTGTACTAAGTACTAAGATCGAATGTCACTTGGGGGTTGAATAAAACTGATAATGATGTGAGCACAGAAAAGACATTTGTGGTTATTTCATTATAAATGTTATGTTATATTTGTCTGACCTACACGTGCCTCTTTGATTTAATTGTAAGCAAGATGACTGAATGATCAAAATCAATGTCAAACTGGCCAAAACACTAAATTTCAGTGGGGGTTGAATAATTTTGAACACAACTGTACTTGAAAATGAGAGAAATCTCAATGTATCCTTCCTGGTAAAATCCTTTCACATAAATACAAATGGTGATGAGTTTATCCAAAATGTTAATTTTCTCTGAAAAAAGTCTTGAACACATACAGGGTTATTCAAAGAGAATCGAAAAGTCACCGCACGTTCGGTGACTTTTCGTTCTCTTCAATTCGGTGCGATTTGGCGATCCCATTTCGGCGACCCTGCGGGATATTCAGCAAGCACCACAGGGCCGTCGTAGTACAGGGAAAAGCCGCTGCAAATCCGACAAACACTCATGGCAAAACACGGCGAAGGCACACCGAAACCCACAAAAACATCTGGATTAACCCCGCCGGAGAAACCCGAGCAGCCGCCGATCACAGCGCAGAGCAGCCGCCGGAAAAAGCCGACACCGCAGACGAATGGAGTGAAGAAAAAAAAAACAGTACGCTTAAATGTTTGAAAAGTGAAACGCTGTTTGCAAAGAAACTACAGAACGAAAATGTCTGAAATTTACATATAAGATCCAATGAATGATAATAAAAAGGGCTGTTACAGAAAAAGAATAAACTATTTAAAAAAAATATATATATGTTACAGGTAAAGCCCGAAGTGCGGACAATCCTAGGATTACCCAGTTAATCCTGACATTACCCAAAACGGCCAGGTAAAGCTGCAAAAAAATGAAAGTTACGGACTTTACCCGGGTGATTTTAGGACTACCCAACTGCCCTTGGGTAACGGTCTAGAAGAGCTGAAAAATCTGCACTTCACCCAGATAATGTGCAAGTCTGAAGCTTCACCCGGGTTAATCTGAGGATTATCCGCAGCTTCGCCTGGGTAATCTGCAGAGCATCCAACCCCGCTTGGGTAACAGTGAATTTTTTGCTAATTTTCCTATTATCTATGGATATTTTCAACTAAAATGGCAAAAGACAAACATTAAAACCGTATTGAGGATAGAATGAATAAACAGAGCGACGGGATGTGTTTCTTACATGAATGTGAAAACAGTTACGTGATCTTTATTACGTGTCATGTGTGCTAATATATATCGTTTGTAAAACATAACAACCGTCAGGTAAACTCTTTATATCTCCTTAAATTGAGCTTTCCTCGGAATACAGTCACCTGTAACCTGCTGAAAACCCAAGAAAAGCGGAGTACCCAGAGGCGTTTGGATACTTTGCAGATTACCAGGATGAAGTGCGGATGTTTTGTTGCACATCACACTTTATCCAGCAGCACTAGGGTAATGTGCGAATTACCCAGTTAAAACAGTGCAGGAAACCGGGGTATCCAGAGGCCTCTGGATACTTTGCTGATTACCCGGGTAAAGTCCGAAATTTCATTTCACTTCGGACTTTTGCTAATAACGCCTGGGTAATGCTAGGATTAACTGGGTAATCCTAGGATTAACCGCACTTCGGACTTTACCCGTAACATCTGATATTTTCGCCCAAAAAAATCCTGAAAAATGCCTAAAAGATCCTAAAAAAATCTATAAATAAAGAGACTTTAACTGCAGAATATTATAATCAATGGTTTATTAGATATTGAATTAAAACAGGAATATTTTTTAACATTGAAGCCTATGGGATTCACCTGAATAAACCTGTCGAATGAAACCACTGAACAGCAGGACATTTCGGCAACTTTTCACTGCTGGTGTTTGTTCTCTGAATAGATGAAGCTATGGGGATTTCACTGCCCTCGAACAGGCAACAAACAGGCACCGTATGTGCAGGCAATTCGCCAAGATTTGGCAAACTGCCTGCTCTCTGAATAGCCGAATGGCCAGGAAAGGTTACCGTATGCTGAATTTCACTGTTCGGTTACCTTTCTCCAGCAATTCGGAGCTCTTTTAATAACCCTGTCAGTTTAAAGGATTTTACATATGTTTGGTACATACACATGCTTAAGTTTTAGAAAGAGAGCTTTTGTTTGGTTTGTGCCAGCGGAAACTAGATCGGACTGGTAAAAGACAGATAAAACAAAATGATACATGTAAATGGATCCTAAATGATCTCATTGAGCATGTCATTTCATCATGTTTTGTATTTGGCATTTTTACAGGAAGCAATGCAGATACATTCACATATCGTACAGTTTATGAAACATTGGTATCTGACAGCTCGAATAGTGCAACAACGGGATCAACACAAATTATAATATATCAATTAAGTGAGAAAGCACCTACGGCATCTCATGTAACATAATACCAAACGGAATATAGGTGTGGTGCCCCTGTGTGTTTCAAAACATATTCACCTTATATATAAATGAATATGTATAAACCTTACATAAGTGAACTTAGAGTAATGTTACTTATACAAAATTCTTTATATAAGGAGAACGGATTCTCGATACTTATCTCTTGCAAAATATAAATCATTCGTAATTTTTTATTCTGTATGGTACTGAAAAAAGAATGAATTGCTGCATTGATTTGTCCAAATACACTCTAGCATAGCTCCTGATGTTGCCGATTATAGGGTGAAACGCGTAGAGTTATGATTGATTTTGTTTCTATTATGAATGATTTTACTTCTAAGCTTGATAATGTTTTTTTGAGGAGCGCTCACAGCAGCATCCATTGCTGGAGAGACATTATCTGCCACTGCATATGCTATTTAGCTTCGGCTACATTTAAAAGAGCAGTTTTCATGTGTCTTCATATTCTTCAATCTGGTCAGCTATATCTATCTGCCTCTGCTCTTTCCTATTTTGCCACAGACCCTCGACGGCCCGTTTCCTTTCTTACTAGAGGTTACGTGTAGATTTCTGAATTGACAGAAGTTTATCTATCTCAAGCATTAGGGAATGTGATGTTTTATTTCTTAATGTTTTCTAGTTTCATTGGTTCTCTTTTAGTGTGTTATATATTAAAAGGTAAGCTTTAATATATACTTTTCTGAGATTAGATCCAGTATCATCATTATTCTGTATTATTTCCGGTCTCATATTGTGGCTTGTTTTTTGACTACTCTTTCTCTAGCCTAGTCCCCAGCCATTCTAATGACTGGCCTTTTGATTCTATCTGCATGTTGGGCCACCTCTGTATTCTGACAACATGTTACTTGGCTGATATTTGAGTAGATCTGTTTGAGAAATAGACAGTAAATAATTTGTGGCAATAGTGAGATACAATATTTGGTGATACAAGGACATAATTTGTGAGGCAGGTGTGCGAAAAGGTGTTGGAAAAATCCCTATATTTTGACTATATAGTAATATACAAATAAGCAAGAAAGGAGAAAATGGAAACTGGAGAGAGATCAAGATTATCAGGGTTATACAAAGAGAGCCGAACTGGCCCCTAAATTGCAACAAACAGTGAATTTCTCCGAACGATGCAATTTCATGGCGATTTCGATATTCAAAAGCTGACAATTCGCCAAATATTGGAAAATTATTTATTAATTATATTGGCGGATTGCCAACGGAATACGGTGCTGTTCGGCAGCAGTGAAATCCCCATAGAGTAAAAGGGACCAATCTCCCCTGGGTTACAGCTGATCTTACACTAATGTACCAGTTTAGAGATTCACTGTGGTCAAGTTTCAAGAGTACTGTTTCCATGAACGATCACTATGAATACCGACAATGCCGGAATGCATGCACAAAACAAACAAAAATGGCTAAAGCCCATTACTTCAATGAACATCTAAACAATAACATATCAAACCCTAGAAACTTTTGGAAAACCATAAGTAACATACAAGCCCCCCCCCTCCACTCTCAGCCAGCTGCTGTCAAAGTAAACAACCAAACCCTGCAACACCCCCTAGATGTAGCAAAAGCCTTTAATGATTATTTTGTTGGATGTGCCATCACTTTGATTGCCAAGCTAGGAAATTACATGCAATCAGAATGGCCGCATGCAGGTCAGGCCCCTCCAACTGTGCAAAGTCCCTGTATCAGACAGGAATTCAGTTTTAGACCAGTGCCTGTCAGTGTTGTTACTAAACTCCTCCGTAATCAAAAAATGAAATACCAGTCTGGACCTGATCAAATAACAGCAATGCTGCTGAAAATCAGTGCGCCGGCAATTGCAAATCCTGTCGCAACCCTAATCAATGAATCACTGGCGACTGGATACTTATTCAAACTCTGGAAGACTGCGAAAGTGGTACCTATCCATAAAAGTGGTGACAGTACTTTGGTAACCAACTACCGTCCAATATCATTGCTCCCTGTAATGTCAAAAATTTTGGAAAAATGCGTCTACACAATTACGTAATTATTATCAATATTGGAACTACTTAACCCCAGATCAATCAGGCTTTCGACCAAATCATTCAACTACAACCGCCCTTTTAAAAGTCTGCAATGATATCCAAGCTGGGATGGAACAAGGAAGCCTAACTGGAGCCATCTTCCTTGATTTTGTCAAGGGCTTTGACACAGTAGACCATGGCATCTTGTTAAAAAAATGTAAAAACTCTGGTATTGGTGAACACACGCTAACCTGGTTTCGATCATATGTATCCGATCGATCACAATATGTGTCTATTTCTAACAGCTCCTCCCCCTCCCAGTCACGTGTGGTGTACCCCAAGGCTCAATACCTGGCCCCCTGCTATTTACAATATTCATAAATGATCTGCCCAACGTCTTCAAAGCCTCAACTGTACACATGTATGCAGACGACACCGTAATCTATACCAGAAAACCAAATCTCCCGCAGCTGGAGGCCGTACTGCAAGAACAATTCAGAAGTAGAGACGTGGATCAAACACAACAAACTTTTTTTAAATACTGACAAAACTGTAACAATGCTCTTTGGAACAGCACCTAAACTACATAAGTTGCAAAATCCCCATCTATGTGTTGGGACAAAATCAAATGGCACGCTAACCAGTCACTTCTCTCAAATATCTAGGTATGTGGTTGGGCCCAAATCTATCCTTTGGCCCCCACATCAAAAACTCTCATCTAAACTTTAACCCAAACTAGGTGCCCTGTACAGAAACAAATCCTGCTTGAGCCCCACGGTAAGATAGCAAATTGTACAACAAATGCTTATGCCGGCTATTGATTATGGAGATGTAGTGTATGCAGCAGCCCCGCAAACACACCTTCAGAAACTTACTACATTGTATAACTCATTCTGTCGCTTTGCACTACAATGTAACTACATGACCCACCATTGTGACATGTTAAAAAAGCTAAATTGGCCATCGCTGGAGTCTAAACGCACCCTTCACCTTTCCAACCTGGTGTTTAAGAGCTTTTCTGGGAAGCTGCCACCCTATCTGAATAGACTGCTTCCCCCAGCAGCTCCCTCATCCTATAACCTCCGAATCCAGGACTAGTACCTTACTTGCAATATCACAATACAAAAAGACAGTGGCTCGGTCCTCATTTTCCTACAGCGCACCACAGTTATGGAATAACCTCCCAGACGCAGTCAAATCTTCCCCCAGTCTAAAGTCACTCAAGAGCTCCCTATTAACATACTCAATGCGGAATGCACCTGTAAACATGTAATATAATGACTATTTCCTACATATTTATTTTCTGTTAATCTGTATATTTGTATATTTTTTTTAATATCTTGCATTGTATTACTTTGTATTTCTGTAACAACAACTGTAACATTTCAATGTTCTTGAACCCAGGACATACTTTAAAACAAGAGAAATCTCAATGTATCCTTCCTGGTAAAATACTTTATAAATAACTAAATAAATAAATAGAGAAGCAATGGTTAACCTATTCCGAGAACACCGTACAGCACCGAAATGTAATTGAAATGCCCTGATTGTAAAATGTAAAAAATATTCCTGTTTTTATTGAATATTTATTCTTTTAATCTGCAGCAAAAAGTCTATTTATTTTTTTTTTGTATTTTTTAGGCTTTTATTTTTTTGCTCGATTATTATTTTTTTTTAAATAGTGTTTTTTTTCTGTCGGTAACAGATCTTTTTATTATTATTCATAGGACCTTATGTGTAATTTTCAGGCATTTTCATGCAGTAGTTTTTTTGCAAATGGATTTTAAAGGTTTTTTTCTTTGGCTTGTTGTCAGGATCGCCACGCTCTGGCCCCTGTCACCCACGCCAATCCTGCACCATGAACAATGCATCTTCCTAGTACTTCTGTGAGTTCCCAGCATCCTAGCCCTAGAACCTCACCTGACCCCACCTTCCCCTGATTATCCCACTATATCAGGAAGCTATGCCCTCCGGTATTCACTTCCACATTGAAGTTCCTGACTGCGATACCGATCTGCTAAAGCTCCCTGAAACCTCCTGAATTCTCTGCCAAAGACTCCAAGGACCCTCTGTTATAATCTGGACTTTCATTGCTTCATATACCAGTACCCTCCCATCCTGCTCCCCCTCTGCCCCCCATCTAAGACTCCCCGTGTACCAGACCCCTTGCTGAACCCTGACCACTCTATTGCCTGTTGCTTGTCTGATTCTATGCTACCGTGTTTATTTATAATAAACACCCTTTGTTATCCTGAACCTGCCTCCATCACTGCATCCTGGGCTCACAACCCCATCCTACTAAACCAACCGCAGTCTACACGTGACAGAATGTGGAAGCCAAGACCCTGTGAGCCCGCAGTGATCCATACTATGGTGGAGAACTTGAAAGGTGCCTTTCTAAAGACCCAGCAGTACCTGGATTCCCTGCTTGATTATATGCAGCAAAAATCAAGGGGCACCTCATCTAAGGTGCGTGTTCCTGCTACAGAGGGAGCCAGAGGACCGCTCACCCCAAAAGAAAAGGCAAGGAGGAGGGCGCTAGACCTCTGCTTCTACTGTGGGGGTCCCTTGCATCAAATATCGGCCTGCCCACCTAAGCCAGGTACAAAATGTTTCCCTACACCTGTTCCTGTAAAGCCTGTTTGTACCAAGCCTGCACCTATCAAAACCACAAGGTTGATGGTGAAACCAGTACCCACCCAGCCAAAAATAGCTGCACCAACTGTCAAGCCCACAAAGTCTTCATTGGGGAAGCCGGTGCCTGCCCTGCAAAAACGACTTCATCCACTGTCAAGCAAAAAAAAGCAAGCACCCAAAGAAAAACCCCTATCCCAGCCTACTCCCAGAAGAAGCCTGGTAATCAAACCTCCTGCACCAAAGCATGTCCCTGCTCCCAGGAAACCTGAGCCAAGAGCTACCAGACTCTCTGCACCCAGAGACCAGGTTACCCAAGAAGCTTCTACTGAGGGGTCAGACCAGGAGACCCCTATGGAGTGCGCCGAACCGGAGTCTGACCCTGAAGTGCCCATGGAGCAGGAATCTATAGACACTGAGCCAGCCATGCCAATGGAGATCGAGCCTAGCCAGCACATCATGGTTGGTATTACCAGAGATCCAGAACCCAGCCCGCTACCTCCATGCTGCACATATGCCTCAAACGGGACTGTCGTTCGCAGAGAGGACCTGGAGGTCTTCGAACTGGCCCTGAGACTTCGGGAAGCCGCTCCTCATGGGCACACAGTGCCACCTTCACCATGTCCTTCTGATGACTCGGAGTCAGAAGAGTAAACCGCTGATGCTGGTCTGGACCTGTCCAGACAGACTGCACGCCGCACCCAGGGACCCCCAGGACAGCACGGGGGGTATGTTGGCGTTGCGGGATCCATTTGTCGCCCAGCTGGAATGACTCACCGTACCCCGCTATTTCCTGGAGACGGACTACAATCCCTTCAGTGGCTCCTCTGGTGAATCAGACCTTGAAGGGGAGCCAAGCGAGAATTGCCCAGCCACCATCTGTGCCGTTCAGTGGCCAATTACAGAACTCCAGCTACCAAAACCATCTCGAGTGCACCATGCCAGAGATCTGCCTTCATTGGTGCCCTCTTCTCCATGACACCCACCGTTGTTCAGTTGCCTATGACAGTGGTCCCCAACCCAGGCCCTCATGGCCCACTAACAGGCCAGATTTTGCAGATCACCTTGGGGAAATGCAGACTGAATCCTGCAATCACTGAGCAGCAAATCATAACACCTGTGCTGTGCTTCAGATATCTGGCAAACCTGGCCTGTTAGTGGGCCCTGAGGGCCTGGGTTGGGGACCACTGGCCTATGAAACCGAGGCCTCAGGAGCTGGAGGCTCACCCATGCCTCATTGAATTGGAGGTTGAGCAAAAGCCTGAGGTCGCTGCCCAGCATCCCCGCAGGATCTCGAGAGGTTGCTGCCCAGCATCCCGCAGGATCTCGAGAGGTCGCTGCCCTGCACCCTGCAGGATCTCCTGAGCTGTCGTCGCCGCCGCCGTAAGGCCAAGCCACTCACTGCCCAGCAAGAGCCGTGCAGTACCCAGGTCACTCAAGTGCCGTGCCTCACCAAGGTTGTGTAACGTTGGGAGCTTCCAGCCCTACCTGTGTGCTTGAGGGCAGCATGTCTGATGCTGCTCGCTGACCAATGCCCGGTTTAAATGGAGACAGGCAGGGAGGTGGTTGCATGAGGTGCGGCTTGAGTGGGGGGCGTGGCCTGGTGAAGGTCTTTAAAAACCCTCAGTGTATTCTCAGCAGTTGCCAGATCGTGGTTATCCATACCTGAGCTCCTTGTACCTGACTGCTATATTGAATTAACCCGTTATTGACCTCTGCTTGTTTCTGACTATTCTGCCTTCTGTTGCCCTAGACCATTTTCCTGTACTACGCCACTGCTCTGATATCGACCCGGCTATTCCATTTGACCATTCTGAACTCTGTATTCCTGATTCTGGCTCGGCTGACTACTCCCTGTGTTGTTAACCCTTTCTGTCTAGCTAGTTTACCTGGCCAATTCTAAGGACCAGACAGTTAGAGATCTTTCACGGCTACTCTGTTGGTAGCTTCTGGGCTCTGTGGGGTGTTAAGTACTGCGTGGTGGGATCTGGGAACCGTGACAGGTTGCCACCGTTGAGCCGTGCTGTACCCAGGTCGCCGCTGAGCCATGCAGTACCAAGGGCGCTGCCCCTCCGTGCCTCGCCAAGGATGCCGCCGTTGAGCCGTGCAGTGCCAAGGTTGTCACCAAGGGCGCTGCCCCATCGCATCTCACCAAGGGCGCTGCCCCACCGTGCCCAGCTGTTGGCGTGGAAACCACCATCTCCACTACCCATTGTTGGCAGTTTCCAGCTATAGCCGCGCCAAGGAGGGTTTGGGGGTTTGCCAAAGTTTACTCTCCCATCCCTCACAGTCGCAAGTTTGGGCTTGGTTCTGGTCAACAAAGCCAAGAAACTGCACATATTGGCACCACTGTCGCTACCCCAGAAGGCACCATCCGTATGGAACCCTTGCCTCCGGGGTTCATATATGCCTCGAATGGGACTGTAATCAGGTGCGTGGACCTCCGTGTTCCCAGACATTCAAAGCGCCCGAAGATCGCTCCTCGAGGACAGTGTTTTGCCAAGTTCTATCAACCACTCACCAGAAGATCAGGATCCCTACACGGTACAGGGACTCATTATGGACCCTCCTACTGCCCGTCGGTTGGCTTTAGCCATCCGGGGGTCGGCTCTTAAGGGGGGAGTAGTGTCAGGATCGCCACACTCTGGCCCCTGTCACCCACGCCAACCCTGCACCATGAACAATGCATCTTCCTAGTACTTCTGTGTGTTCCTAGCCCTAGAACCTCACCTGACCCCCACCTTCCCCTGATTATCCCACTATATCAGGAAGCTACGCCCTCCGGTATTCACTTCCACATTGAAGTTCCTGACTGCGATACCGATCTGCTAAAGCTCCCTGAAACCTCCTGAATTCTCTGCCAAAGACTCCAAGGACCCTCTGTTATAATCTGGACTCTCATTGCTTCATATACCGGTGCTCCCCCTCTGCCCCCATCTAAGACTCCCCGTGTACCAGAACCCTTGCTGAACCCTGACCACTCTATTGCCTGTTCCTTGTCTGATTCTATGCTACGTGTTTATTTATAATAAACACCCTTTGTTATCCTGAACCTGCCTCCATCACTGCATCCTGGTCTCACAACCCCATCCTACTACACCAACCGCAGTCTACACGTGACACTTGTTGGCTTTTTTTGGATGTGTTCAGTGGTTTTGCAATGCATCGTCGGGCGCTTATGGCATTTTTTGGGCATTTTTAAGTTTATTTCGCCGTTTTTTGCAGCGTTTTTTCAGTAGTAGTTGGCAGCTTTTCCCTGCACTTCAGGGACCCTGCAGTGAATGCTGAATTTACTGCAGCGTCGGGGAAATTGATTCCCCAAAGAGCACCGAAGTTCGGGTGGAATTTCGGTGCTCTTTGAATAACCCTCATAGAATAGAAGAGAAAGAAAATAGCCAGGAAAAGTACAGGATACACTTGTTTATAAAGAAGGCATAGAAAGATATTTGAGACTCATGTAGACTCAGAACGCTGGATTCTGAAAAACCCTGATACTTTGTATTATCTTCTTGTGTTTGAATGACCACTGAGGTGAAATAGTTGTGACATTATTGTGAGATTGTAGACACTTACAGGGTTATTCAAACAGAATCAAAGCCACAGCATGTTCAGTGACTTTTCGTTCTCTTCAATTTGGTTCGATTTGGCGATCCCATTTTGGCGACCCTGCGGTGTATTCAAGCACCACAGGGCCGTCGTAATGCAGGGAAAAGTCACCGCAAAACGAGAGCGAACGCACGCCGAAAACCCGCAAAAACATCTGGATTAACCCACCGACAATGCAGGAAAAACCCCAGCAGGAGCCGATCACACGCAGCGCAGCCACCGGAAAAAGCTGACGAATGCAGACCGCAGACAAATGCAGTGAATAAATTAGAAAAACAGTTTGCTTAAATGTTTGAAAAGTGAAACGGTGTTTGCAAAGAAACAACTAAGCGAAAATGTCTGAAATTTACATATGAGGTCCAAGGAATGATAATACAAAGGGCTGTTACAGAAAAAGTAAGTAAAGTTAAAAAAAAATTAAAAAATTGAAACAAAATTCTAACAGGGTTATTCAAAGAGCTCCGAATTGCTTGAGGAAGGTAACCGAACGCTGAAAATCAACATTCGGTTACCTTTCCTGGCCATTCGGCTATCCAGAGAGCAGGCAATTCGCCAAATCCTGGCGAATTGCCTGAACATGCGGTACCTGATCGGTGCCTGTTCGAGGGCAGTGAAATCCCCATAAAAAAGCACTGCTTCGGCTATTCAGAGAACACAAACCAGCCGTGAAAGGTTCCCCTAATGCCCTGCCATTCGGTGGTTTAATTCGGCAAGTTTATTCAGGAGAATCCCATAGGCTTCAATGTTAAAAATATTCCCGTTTTAATTCAATATCTAATAAACCATTCATTATAAAATTCTGCAGCAAAAAGTCTCTTTATTTATAGATTTATTTATTTTTAGGATATTTTAAGCATTTTTCAGATTTTTTTTTTTAAGTTTACTTATTTTGTCTGCAACAGTCCTTTTTATTATCATTCCCTGGACCTCCTGTGTAAATTTCAGACATTTTCGCTCAGTAGTTTCTTTGCAAACAGCGTTTCATTTTCACAAATTCACACAAACTATTTTCCTAATTTATTCACTCCCTCGTCTGCGGTGTCGGCTGCTTCGGCTGTGTGAGATCGGCTCCTGCTTGGGCTTTTTCCGTGGTTTTCGGCAGGTTAATCCAGATGTTTTTGTGGCTTTTCGGCGTGCATTCGCTGGGTTTTGCAGTTAGTTTTCGTCAGGTTTGCGGTAGCTTTTCCCTGCAATTCGGGGACCCTGTGGTGCTTGCTGAATACAGCGCAGGGTCACTGAAATGGGATCGGCAAAACAAACCGAATTGAAGAGAACGAAAAGTCACCGAACGTGCGGTGACTTTTCGAATCTCTTTGGATAACCCTGTAAGAAAAAAAAATCCCGCAAAATGCTTAAAATATCCTAAAAAATCTATAAATAAAGAGACTCTTTACTGCAGAATATTATAATCAACAGTTTATTAGATATTGAATTAAAACCGGAATATGTTTTACATTGAAGCCTATGGGATTCGCCCGAATAAACTTGCCGAATTAAACCACCGAATGACAAAGCATTTCGGAACCTTTCACTGCTGTTTTTGTGTTCTCTGAATAGCCGAAGCATTGCTTCTCTGAGGAGTTCACTGCCCTCGAACAGGCATCGTATGTGCAGGCAATTTGCCAAGATTTGGTGAATTGCCTGCTCTCCTGATAGCCGAATGGCCAAGAAAGGTAACCGAACGCTGATTTTCAGCGTTCGGTTCCCTTTCGGCAGCCATTCGGATCTCTTTGAATAACCCTGATATTCTTGCATTAACTGATGATAGAGTCAAATGGGCTCTATGGGTGAGGTTTACTGCTGGTAGTATTAAAAACAGAGAAATGCCTAGACAAAACCTTGGAATTCTATTGGTTGTCCCCAGTGGTAATGTGTTACCAGTAATGGTGTCCATGTGCTGTATTGCTCGTGAGTTCTTGCTGAAACTGTATTAGTGGACTGAAAATGTTGTTACATTTAATTTTTTAACCTTGCAAGCACAGCTATAGGTTTTGATTTCACAATGGATTGCCATTTAACAGCATGTAAAAATGGGTTATAAAATAAGAAAATCAAATGCGTCCCAAGACACACATTCATTTTTTTGATCACATGCTATTTTTTTTTTTTTAATTCAGTAACTAATGATGTTTACTTAACAGTGATTCTGTATCTTTCATTTCAGTTTATAGTATTCAGAAAAGATAAAATTATTCATTGATTGGATGTTTTGATATGTGTACTTCTTAGATTGACCAGAACCCACTCTCTCAAAAAACAACTGAAGACAGGCAACAAATAAGGAGGACAACTCAAATACTGTAATGAAGGTGGCCACTGGTCTTTATGACAAAGCTCATGAAAATAATTTACTGTCTTTAGGCTAGATTACATACCGAACGCTAACTATAGCCCGTTGTGTGTGTGTGTGTACATGGAGAACATGACACCAGATTTAAGAATCGTTCATGCCTCATCAACTCTTTTGCAACACCTATTGCTTCCAAAAATATACTGTGAGGAAAGATTAAATTGAGCAGTGAATGTTAGTTGCCGGTGAACTCCATTGTTTTCTTTGTGCTCCACAGAATTCAGATACAGCTATTTTTAGACACTCTGCAGCAAACCAGTAGCGTATTCAAGTAATCATGCACACCTGCGTCTTCAGCAAATTTGGAACAAAATTGGAAAGTGCCCAAATCAGTCTCATGTCCAGGGAATTAATTATTGTCATTTGTATTTTATGTATGTTATTATATTTCTAACAGCTGTTTTGGTATAAATTTTGACCTGTCCTTGGTCCTAGAGTAGAGTTCTTAGTTTTAGTGAATCAGCTATACCCCTTGATGAGGACTTACAAGGCCGAAACTATCGTTGGAAGTTGCAGTATCTCTCGTGAAGAGGACACCTCCTTAGCATATTAGTTCTGGCCACCTTTTCTGGGTGATAGCATTCTGCTCTGCATTTGGAATAGTCTTCCTTGTAATGACAACATTAAGCTCAAACTTTATGAAACCTGATTGGGGACTCACCGTAGGGCCACTAATGCTGCTGCATATCCTCAGGTCCCTCAGAAACCTTGTTTTTACTCACTTTTAGTGAAGAGATGCACTATATTTTCAGTAAACATTTTACTCTGTGTATATTTTGTCCTTTTCTAATATGCTGTGTAAATATTTTATACAAATATACCATTTTTTAAGTTTTGGCATATTGTCTAACTTTTCAGTTAGCCGCAGCGGTGCGTAATTAGCGTTAGGACTTTGCGATCCTAATGCTAATTACTCTTTGCTCTCCCTATGCTTAACATGGGGAGCACAATGTACAGTAAGCTCGCGCTAGAAAGAGCTATTACTGATGCGCTAATGGATTTTTTTAACCCATTAGTGTTTGGGATGTGATCCGGCTGGCCTGCAGTGACTTCTTTTAAATTAGGGCTAACGTTCACATATATGAGCGCAAACGTTAAGGCGTGAAATAGCCTGTAGTGTTTAAGTTCTATACATTTTGGAGACTTCAAAATCAGTTCAATCTTTCATGTTGATGAAGGGTCACTAGAGTAAAAGGCATTTTGCCCTGCCTCTCTAATCATTATAAAAGAGATCTCCCTTGGAGATTTAGACACAAACACCTGTTTGATGGTCAGCAGATAGGTTACCTGCTTTGCAACATGCACAGACTGAGGAACCTGCTTTGCAAGAAAACGGATTGAGTGGAAAAATGTTACGACTTTCCTGGTTCTGTTTGCTCACCATTCTATGGGGAAAGAATGGAATTCTCATTCAAGGTAGAGACAGAAAAACAAAGTTTAAATTTTATATTCATTTTAACAGATTGTATGTCTTCAATGGAAACTCTTCTTGAAAGACAAATAATGGTATATCTGAAATGAAATCTCTGGACACAATTTACAATAATGGCATCCAATATAGCCATTATCGTCTTGTTTTAATTGTTTGAAATATTTATATAATTTTATTATACGATTATTTTTATCAGTATTGTGCCAAAGGCAGAATAATGCAGGATTTTAAATGAACCATACAAGTCATATTGATTACAAGATTCTATCAAAGATATCCTTTCAATGCACAGACATTTTAGCAACTAAAACTATAACAAACCAATTGTTAAAATAGAAAAAAATAGTATGAAAAATATTAAATAAGACATTTTTTAAAATTACCTTATTATTTGCATCACATTTCTGTCACTTGTTAAATGATTCAGTTGTTTATTAAAGGATCAAGAGCGTGTTATTTTCTCAGCAGTTCCAAAAAATGATTTCTATATGAAATATGTAAAATCTAATTTCTTGAGGGGTTACTTCTGAGAGCTAAAATATACATATTTGTAGAGTTTATCCACTATCAGGGTTATTCAAAGAGATCCGAATGGCTCCCGAAAGGGAACCGAACGCTGAAATTCAGCGTTCGGTTACCTTTCCTGGCCATTCGGCTATTCAGAGAGCAGGCAGTTCGCCAAATCCTGGCGAATTGCATGCACATACGGTGCCTGTTCGTTGCCTGTTCGAGGGCAGTGAATCCCCATAAAGAAGCAAAGCTCGGCTATTCAGAGAGCAAAACCCAGCAGTGAAAAGTTGCCGAATTGCCCTGCCATTCAGTGGTTTCATGCGGCAGGTTTATTCAGGCGAATCCCCTAGGCTTCAATGTTAAAAATATTCCCGTTTTTAATTCAATATCTAATAAACCGTTTATTATAATATTCTGCAGTAACAAGTCTCTTGATTTATAGATTTTTCGGATATTTTAAGAATTTTTTGGGGATTTTTTCCAAAAATAATAATTTCCGATTATCTTTTAAAAAAAATTTAACTTTACTTATTTTTTCTGTAACAGCCCTTTTTATTATCATTCCCTGGACCTCATATGTAAATTTCAGACATTTTCGCTCAGTAGTTTCTTTGCAAACAGCGTTTCACTTTTCAAACATTCAAACTGTGTTTTTTTTTAAATTTATTCACACCATTCGTCTGCGGTGTTGGCTTTTTCCGGCAGCTGCTCTGTGTGTGATCGGCCCCTGCTCGGGTTTTCCCAGCATTTTTGGCAGGTTAATCCAGATGTTTTTGCGGGTTTCGGTATGCGTTCACCCTAGTTTTGCGGTGAGTTTGCGGCGGCTTTTCCCTGCATTTCGGCGGCCCTGTGGTGCTTGCTGAATACACTGCAGGGTCGCCAAATTGTACCGAATTTAAGAGAACGAAAAGTCACTGAACGTGCGGTGGCTTTTCGATGTGTCATTCCTTAAGGAACATGTCGGTGTCTTGCAGTGAACTTTTTATTCTTCTGTAGAGTGGAAAGATTCTTTCTTGGTGCTTTGGCCTTAATCTTACATATCAGTAGTCAACAATCAGTTTCTTCTTATTCTATTAGAGAACCCCACTAACCAAAAAGCTTCATTTATTGCCTTTGCATGTACTTTTTCGGTTGTTCCCACTACAATAATGGTTGCAAGAGCCGTTAGAGGCCCTTACTACGTGATGGACATGCAATAAGATTAGTTTGAGAAGACGTTTCCAGGAAAGCATATTCTGCCTTGTCAATATAATTTACTCCAGGTGCTTGCACCAGAAATTTGTTTTAGTAAGGACAACATAGGAAAGTAATGATGAAAAAAATGTGCTACCAGGGACAGGTGTTTATTTAAGCTCCATTAGTTTGTTTGCATATCTGACAGTTTTTCTTGTCTTACTACATCTATAGCCCTAGGCCGCAGTGTCACAGTTGTGGGAGTGTGTGTGTTATACGTTTACATATTCTGCTTAAATTATGTTATAAAACTCCGTATAAACTTTACATAAGCATGACTAAATATAAAGGGCAATATTACAAAGTTGGTGCTAACAGCCAGAACTGTTGTAAATTTAGCAACTCCATAGATTTATAATTGCTCTGGTAAGTTTACAACAGCTCTGGCTAAGTTACCACCAACTTTATAATATTGTCCAACATTTGGAGAGGCTGAGAGTAAAAAATACCATATATTGTTATTTGTCAAAATGTTTACTTACATGGAAATGCGTGTTTTTAAAATATAATTGATACATTTTGTTTAATATATATTAAGTAGAAAGAGTTTCATCGCATTGTAGTTTTCCTATAGCTAGGATCTATCTTTTTTGGACAACTGTACTGCACCCCAGTAATACACCTTTTATTATCAGGGTTATTCAGAGAGCGTGAAAAGCTGGAGAATGATTGAAGAATGAGAAATTCTAGGTCAAAATAGCCAAACCAGAAAAATTCTCCCTTTCATCTCACTTTCCAAATCGGCTATTTTGACCTAGAATTTTTCATTCTCCAGTCATTCTCCTGCTTTTCACGCTCTCTGGTTTTAAACATACAGGGTTATTCAATGTGACACGCTATAACCTTGTCACTAATATAGCCAACTTTCGTTAATTAAATATTATGGGCCATATTACTCGCGCATCGGTTTTGCGCGCACGCAAATGCGCATTTGTGCGAGGACAAAATCATTTGCGCAGAATGTCGTATTTCAACGTTCGCGCAAACGATGCGCGTTATCGTTTAACGTGGATGGAATTGCGCCAGAGTGATGAACTGTGCGCGTCCTATACTTAACATTGTGAGCGCAAATGCGTTAAGCGGATGGTATTTCAATAGATGTGCAACTTCCTACGAACCACGTTTGCGCGCATAATTTTAACGTCTTTGAAAACTTGGTGTTAACTGCAAATCTGAACGTTCTGGCCAAAACAAAATACACCAGCACAAAAAAAAAATACAGCACAGTATAGTTACATATTCTACACATACCCAAACAAAAAAATTGTGAATTGGTGCATATTTTTTTTATTGCTGCAGCATGTATACTCAGATTTATTTTGACAGGCGCAAAAACGTTAGTGAGTCAATTAAGGTGAATTGATGTCAATTAAGGTTCTTAATTCTGATTGGCTGAACCCGCGAAAAAAACAGTCTTGCGCAACGTTACTGCGCGCGTATTACACTTCGTTTTGCGTGTTTTTTTACTAACGTTATTTTTTGATGGATGAGAAAATATGATCGGATCCGAATATCACGTTAATTTTCGCTCTAACGCTGGACAATGTGCGCAAAAAAAATTGCGCAGAGAATGTGATATGGCCCTATATTTAGAATTTACTATATTTATAATTAATAAATTTATTCTCTCCTTATTGACCTTCGCCTAAACTGACTGTGCCCACTTCAATCCATGCTACATGCCTCAGTGCAACTCCTCTTCCTTAGCCATTGCTCTGCCTCTGCCTCCCCTGTGTTTGGGTCGAAATCCCTACAATCAGGTTCCCTAATGCCAAAATCCTGATGGCCAACTTCCCTACACAGACAACTCCATGACGGCCAATGTCCAGACATCCAAAATCCCAGCAGCTAACACTATCCCTACTCCCTAAACCTAGTCCTAACCCCCTAAATCTAGCCCTAACCCCACCTAAATCTAGCCCTAACCCCCCCTAAACCTAGCCCTAACCCCCCCTAAATCTAACCCTAGCCCTAACCCCCTAAACTTAGCCCTAAACCTAGCCCTAACCCCCTTAAACCTAGAGTTAGGGTGTTAGTATTAGGGTTAGCCACCGGGATTATGGCTGTCTGGAAGTTGGCCGTTGGGATGTTGGCATTAGGGAACCTGGCTGTAGAAATTTTGTCCGGCATCCCGCCTCCCCTATATCCCAGTCTCTGCACTGGCCTCTGCTACCTCGAAGATTCATTTTTAAACCACTGTCACTTACTAAGAAAGCCCTCTCCAACTCTGCCCTCTTACCTTGTACAAAAACAAGGAGATAGAATTTTGTATATAAATCCTCGGGCTGGTTTATTGGGATATTACTAGTCCCTATATATGAGTGGATGAGGCAGGAATGATTTCTGTAAGGATTTTCATATGTTTTAGCACAAAATAAGCGTCAAAATAAACAATATTACAAATTTGCATACATATTATATCTCTGGATAGTTTGAAGGAAACTTGTAACTGCTAAAAAGGTAATAACCTGGAGTTTAGTTTTTTTTGTGGTCAACTGCTGGATGGGTGTCAGTTTGGTTCTTTCAAAATAAAGATGTCCCTTTTTTATTAATATGTTTTTACACAGCTGTTGCCAATATGTTATATGGACATTTAAAAAGATAATGGCTAAGGCTCATTCAATGCTAAGGGTATGGGATGATTAAGAAGGACTTGAAATTAGGGTTAAAGGGGACATAAGGCCATGGGTACAAAATACAGTGGAAAAAAAATCAGAGGACTGTCATCTATGGTTTTAATAAAGAGCTAACGTATTATGCAGCGCTGTACAATGGGTATATATCCACATACTTCACTCAGTGATTAAAAGAGCACTTGTGATTATTTTTGAATGTATTTTATATTTCTTGTTATTTCATAAAAAGCATATATGCATGGATTCACAGGATATAGTATGGGTAAGAGTGTCTTCCATGTGCCAATAGGTTATTAGTTTATTGTGGTTACCTGATTTTTTTATTTTCCCTGTATTTACTGTACCTTGTAGTGCAATATAATTATTTGTGTATTTTTTAGAAGTTAAAGAGTGTGCCAGGCAGTGAGAGCCCCTAATAGCCGGCCAGTGCAGCACGGTGCTCCACCGCAGAGAGCCACTTCTCCCAAATATACTAATCTAAAATACAGGTCAGTGGGCAACCCAGTGCTGACAATAATGTGGGTCTTTATTAAAGACAAAAAAAAACAGTGCTGTTTCGGCCTCACATGGCCTTAATCAAGCTAATACACATATATCATAAATCATATCATATACATATAAATGGGGATACCATTTAGTAAAGGAGACTGTGCAGAAATGATTACCATCATGTGTCCAAAATTCATAACCCCATCCACTACCATAAACACATAAGCATGCTTTGATAAATACATGCCCATACTTTAAAATCAGCTCTACATATAGCGGAAATAAATTTTAATGGATGAAAACTAAAAATTAAGGAATTGGCTGTCGCTGGGCTAAAATAGCCTGGTGTGTTTTTCTCCACTATCAGCATGTTTATACTTCATGATAGTTCTATTTATTTTGGATGTTTTTAAATACCGCAGACAAACAAGCCCCGCCACAACCTTCTTTATGTGTCCTCTTTTATTTATGTAAACAAACCATAAAACCTGCGTGAACCTCTCTGGACAGAGAATTCCACATTTTTTACTTTTTCTTAACGTAAAGAGCAGTTTCTTCTGGTGTAAGCAACGTATTTCTTTAAAATCTATAAGAAGTATATATTTATAAATATTATACTTACATATAAAATTTAGAGCACTTAACCCAACATGAGTCTTAGATTTAAAAAAAAACCTGGACTGGGCTTTACAATGATGGGGTTTAGTTACAAGATATGATCATGCAATGCTTAACCCTGTCACAACGTCAGTGTACCCCATCACAGCAGGTCTTATCTATTCCAACCTAATGCCTGAGATTTATAAAACCAGAATGGCTTCAGTCAACATAAACATGCATTTTTCATATGGTGCTTTTGAGACCAAGTGAATACAACCTACAAAATTCAGAAGACTTCCCATTAATATAGTTTTAAGGATTTTTAAAACACCTAACATCGGAAAAAAGAAGGGGATTTGGTTAAAAATATGATCTTACATTGCCTAAGCCTGCGACAATGTCATTGAACCCCCTCCAGGGCAGGTCCTATCCTTCCTTACCTAAATAGGTCCTGCAATGAGGCCCTTGTGAAAAGGAGGGGTACAAAACTAAGGAGAGTGGTAAGCCCCAACATTTAACATACAAAACCAGAATGGCTGCATTCAATCTGAAAATGCGTTTTTCATGACACCCAAGTAAGTGGGCATAACTGAAAAGAGCAGTCAATAGGTTACAAAGGAATAGGAGTTGCCGTTGTGGAGTACATTGATGTTGTTGCACGGTTATTCAATATATGATCTTATTATGTAACCAAATCTAAAGTTTTATTTCCTTAAGTGATATGGTTTTCAATTTTTTTTAACATGGAATGCTCGGAATTTTGCATGTTGCTTTTATGAGATTAACCCCTTAATGCCACTGGGTGTGCTATGCTGTCCAGGTGGCTGGTGGCCCTGAAGCCTAGGGGCGGTATAGCATGCCCAGTGGCTCTCTGCCAACTCCTACAGCCCGCCTCCCTTCCCTGAGGCTGACCACCTTCACTGGCTGCAGGCGGCAGTGCTATGTTGCCCCTCAGCATTCAGCCTTGCCTGCTTCTGTGCGCTGCCCCACCGTTAAGGGGTTAAGACATGTAGTAGTGGCATACATGATATAAATACAAGCAAATTATAGATAGATATACATGTCGAGCACTCTTTATCTAAACTGCTCGGGACCCAGGGCATTTTGGAGTAGGGATTCTTCCAGATTTAGCAATCTGGAAGAATCTGTAGTCGAAGGAAAAGGGGCACACAACAGGGGAGCCGTGATACAATGCCTGCTGCATGTATACACGTTGGGAATCCGCACACAGCCATTTGCAAGGGCCATGCTGTGCGACATGTCTCTGTGCAGCATGTCACTTGCAGGAGCTGCCCAAAGTCTCCTAGAATGTTCCTCGTGTTTCTGCAGGCACAGAAGGAGTGTCTATGTACAGTTAGACCAGTTTGAGTGTCAGAGAGGTAAGTAAAACTGAATTTTGAAATACTCCAAAAATTCTGGATTTCGGAGATTTCCGGCTTACATAATTCTGGTTATGGGGTGCCCATCCTGTAGATGTATACAAATCATAAGTTCCAATTTCTCTAAGATAATCATATACATTCTTTAGCCTTTCTTCATTACTGAAATTATTTATTACCCTTTAATACCTGAAATAAGTAAAAGAGATTATAAACCATTAATGTTCTTTTAACAGTGCAGTACAGGAAAACACAATTAAAAAATGACAAATGTTGCACTGCAGCTAAACTGCATTATAAAGGGAAGTCTTACCATTGATTTCTACAGACTTTACATTTTTGGAGTTGCAAATAAATAAAATTTTAAGTTTCTTTTGTTGGTATTGTAGGAAAATATTGATAGCAAATTGTCGTTACATGATATGGGATCAATCAATAAGAGATGTTATTTGTTCCGCTAATAAATGAACAATGGTTTATATTGACTTAAATCAGTGTCACATAAGGCTATCTAAATAAAACCATGAACATTATGGTTGGTTTAAAATGAGCAGATTGGTTATGAGCATTCACATTGTGACATACTGTATACATGTCAAACAAGTTTGGTTGGAACTTGTTTTTCCAGAGCCGTATTGGGAAATCCCAGACTAAGAATGCAACAATACTTCTTAGAACTGTCAGAAGTTTTGATGATAAGGTGATAATAATCTGCTTTTTTCTCAACTCACTATTTCACAGATAATTACCAGTTAAAATTTCTGCTTCAAAAGAAAGGAATTGACTGAGAGAATAGGATAAGCATCATGATGCTTACATTGGCATTTCACATAGCACCAATGTTAAAGGTTATATATATATATATATATATATAATCACACACACACGTTAGGCATTCAGTATGTAAAAAGACGCATTTCAGTCACTCAATCTTCATGCCTTTATTTCAAAGTCAAATCACCGCGCCAACATTTTGGCACCACTGAGCCTTTATCAAGACAAACAGAGAGAGGTGAAAACCAGGAGAATGACTGGAGAAGTGAAAACTCTAGGTCAAAATAGCCGATTTAGAAAGTGAGAAAAATGGGAGAATTTTTCTGGTTTGGCTATTTTGACCTACAGGGTTATTCAGAGAGATCCCAACAGTCACCGCACGTTCGGCAACTTTTCATTCCGCGCACTTCAGGGCGATTCAGCGATTCCTAGTTCACCGACCCTGCAGTGTATTCAGCAAGCAACGCAGTGCCACCGTAGTGCAGGGAATACTCATCGCAAACCCGCAGAACATTCGCCGAACACTCATTCGAATACTTACCAAACAATCACGGAAACCAGCAGAAACCGCCGCAAAAACCAAGCCGAACACACTGGAAAAATCAGAGCAGCCGCCGATCACAGCGCAGAGAAGCAGCCGGAAAAAGCCGACACGCATACGAACGGTGTGAAAAAAAAAACTGTTCTCTTGAAAGTTTGAAATTTGAAACGCTGTTTGCAAAAACACTACTGAATGAAAATGTCTGAAATTTACACATAAGATCCAATGAATGATAATAAAAAGGTCTGTTACAGAAAAATGAAGAAAACAAAAACGATTAAAAAATACCTGAAAATGCCTCAAAGATTCTATAAAAATCTAAAAGTAACGAGACTTTTTACAGGAGAATAAAATGATACACGGTTTATTGGATTAAAACTGGATTATTTTTTTTTTTTTTTTTTTGTATTTGAAATTTTTATTTATGAAGCATGTCAGCAAGAAACAAAGCGGCCACGCAGGGCCCAGCAAGGAGCAAAACAGGCAGTAATATGGAAACAGCGCACGTGTAACTAAACAAGAAAAATCAACGCAATTTTGGAAAGAGAAGAGAGGAGGGAGAGAGAGAGAAAAAAAACAAAAAAAAACAAAAAAAAAACACACAACACCTTCCCCGGTGGGAGAGATAGTAGCCCCTCAAGGGTAAAGTGGTACTCAGCAGCACACCCCTGCAACCTCGGGGCCGGACAGGGGGCCACAGAGGGAACCACAGGGCAAAGGTCACCTCGGGGCCAGAGGAACAGTGAGAGCCTAGGTGACTATTTTGAACATTGAAGACTATCAGGGTTATTCAGAGAGAGGTGAAAAGCAGGAGAATGACTGGAGAAGTGAAAATACTAGGTCAAAATAACCGATTTGGAAAGTGAGATGAATAGGAGAATTTTTCTGGTTTAGCTATTTTGACCTAGAATTTTCCATTCTCTAGTCATTCTCCTTCTTTTCACCGTTCTCTGAATAACCCTGTATGGGATTCGCCTTAATAAACCTGACACATGAAACCACCGAACGGCAGGGCACTTCACTGACAATCCTCTGCTGTTCGGCATTCTCTGAATAGACGAACCATTGCTTCTCTATGGGGGATTTCACTTCCCTCGAACAGTTACTGTATTTGCAGGCAATTCGCCAGAATTTGGCAAATTGCCTGCTCTCTGAATAGCCGAATGTCCCAGTTCGCCGAAATTCAGTGTCCGGTTACATTTCGGATCTCTCTGAATAACCCCCAGTGTTTAATAAAGGCTCGGTGGAGCCGAAACATTGATGCTGTGTTATTAGAGCTTGAAATAAAAGTGAAACCAGGAAACTTTCAATGAAGACCCAGGACAGTCTGCTATTTTTTCACTGTGGCTTATATATATATATATAGCATTTACAGTTATTTATGCATGAATGAATATAAAAAATTCTATAAAAGTAAGCTTTTAATAGAATAGATAAAAGTGCCAGGTGAACATAAACACAGTGGAACCCATAGATTAAGACAACAAACCTATAAAAACAGAGCAAGAATAGGCCACCACACTAAGGGCACTATAACGTGCCCCTCGCTAAAACCGCTAATAGTTTCACCAGCAGATTATGGGGCAGGCACTGATAGGCTCGCAGGTGCTGGGGGCAGTGCTAACGCATCGCCCCAGCGTCTGCTCCCTGGAGTGCAAAGGACTCCATGGAGGCTTCTGCTGCCAGGTCACATGACCGTCAGGATCTTGCCTCTTCCGAGATTCTGCTGGTTGGCGGAGTGATCGTGGAGGGAGACTGGGGACTTTTTGCCCCAGTCTCACTCTTGCTCCCGGTGGCCAGAAGAAGCAGATCAGGCTGCCGTTTTCACCGCATGATAAGAGGTGAGTATTTGATTTTTGGGGGGTTTTGAGCTTCAGCTAAATGATTTTGCAGAAGCGGAATCAGTTACCTACACCTCTGAGCTGGTGTTAACTTCTTTAGTTAGTGCCAGCTCTTAGTAACTAGCATTAGGACCAAGTGATCTTAACGCCAGTTAATGTGTGATTTAACTTTGCGCTCAACGTGTTAAGTAAAGGGAGAGCAAACTACAATAAACTCGCGCTACAAATCGAAAATAAAGGAGCGTATCGGGTTTTTTATCCCGTTAACGCGCCGCACAGATTGCCTCCAACTCGCTATCACATCCTTTAGGCTAGCATTAACGTGGGCACTTGCGTTAGTTTGAAGGAGGTGATAGAGCCCTAAGAGAGTAGAATTGTCTGTTCTTATATGTACAATTTACCTAGTTATGACAGTATGACAAGATGCTAATGTGATATAGTGACCCCATTAGAGACCCTATCACAAGCTTAATGCTAACATTAGCGCTCCAATACATGAGCGTTACTGCTAGGTTAAGTAATTTTATTGCATGCCTCCCATATTGCAACCCTCGGTCTAACTGGTTAAATAATCCATTAGCGCATCAGGGATTGTGCTTGCTTCTGCAAGATTACTGTACTTTGCGCTCCCTATACCTAACATGGGGAGCGCAATCAGTAATTAGTGTTAGGATTTCAAAATCCTAACACTAATTACCGCACCCCTGTGATAAAGGAAAAGTTACGAGCCAGAGCAAGACCGCGCGGGGCTTGCAGCCCGGTTGTGCAAGCTTCCATGGAGTCCTATGGAAGCAGTGCCGCGAGTATCCCAGCAGTTAATGCTGTGTTCTGGAACAAGGTGCTGAGGAATATTGCGCTAACATGGAGATGATACGAGGAAATCTGCAAGCAAGTCTCTGAATTATTTTGAGACTTGTTTGATCACAAACAACCTTGCATTACATTGGTTCTATAATCCCGCGACCGTAACCCCTTAAGGACCACTGACGTAGTATGTCCTAGGGAAAATTCCCCTTATGGACCACGGACGTGCTATGTACATCAGGGTCCCTTAACCCCCTCCGTCACTATACTCATGTCACGGATCCCCCTGATTACTATAGTGGTGGTCCCTGTACGCAAGTCACTCTCTAACCTTCCGATCCTTAGAGTGGTCGGTACGACTAGACAGACTACTAGAAGGGCAGTACAGAACACATACAAGAGAGACGTCACGGATCCCTCTGCTATCTGGCTAGTGGTCCCTATACGCAGGACACTCTCTACCCTTCCGATCCTTAGAGTGGTCGGCACGACTAGACAGACAGAGAATGATACACAAGAACTAGAATAGTTAACTCCTCCCAAGACCCTAACAATACAAGGGGTGGTCTGATGTGTGCTTGGGGTGCCACACAGACTGACCTCAATACCAGAATAGAGGAGTAAAGTCAATACCAGGAGTTATTCACAGAATCGTTGATTTGCCAATACCAGGGGTCATGCACAGAATCGTTAGTTTGCCAATGCCAAGGGTCATGCACAGAATCGTTAGTTTGCCAATGCCAAGGGTCATGCACAGAATCGTTAGTTTGCCAATGCCAGGGGTCATACACAGAATCGTCAGTTTGCCAATGCCAAGGGTCATGCACAGAATCGTTAATTTGCCAATGCCAAGGGTCATGCACAGAATCGTTAGTTTGCCAATGCCAGGGGTCATACACAGAATCGTCAGTTTGCCAATGCCAAGGGTCATGCACAGAATCGTTAGTTTGCCAATGCAAGGGTCATGCACAGAATAGTCAATAATTATGTAACAATATACAAGAGCTCTGCGGGAAGTAACTACCACGTCAGGGCACCGGCTTCTCTGAGAGTCTGGGCTTTAAACCCGGCGGGTCCGCGCCAGCCCGCCAGGCCCCGCCCCCCGGCGTCCCCACGTGTGCGGAAGCGACCGCAATATCACTCGGCGCCTGGCCAGCGAGCAGCGAGGAAGCTGCTGCCAGGCGCCGGGGGGGTGCGGGGGCCAACGTGACAGAACCCCCCCTCTACGGGCGGCCACTGGACGACCCCCAGGGGCGCGGGGATGAGCCAAATAAAAAGCCCTCACCAACCGAGGAGCATGAACCTCAGTAGCCGGAAGCCAAGAGCGATCCTCCGGACCGTAGCCCACCCAGTCAACCAAGTACTGAAGGACCCCCCTAGAAACCCTGGCGTCCAGAATGGCTTCAACTTCAAACTCCTCCTCGCCCTCCACAGAGACCGGAGGAGGGGGGACACGGGCCTTGGTGTACCGATTACACAAGAGTGGTTTCAAAAGGCTCACGTGGAACACATTGTGTATCCTGATATGGGAGGGCAGTGCCAAAGCATAGGAGACCGGATTGATTCGCCGCAGAATCTTATAGGGCCCTATGTATCTGGGTGCCAGTTTCATGGAGGGTACTAAAAGCTTGATGTTCCGTGAAGAAAGCCAAACCCTGTCCCCAACTTGATACACGGGTGCCGGCCTCCTGTGTCTGTCGGCCTTGATCTTCTGGGTAACACTACTATCCTCCAGTGCCCGTTTAACCCTTCCCCAAGTTTCTTTTAATGACACTAAATGCTCATCCAGAGCAGGAATCGCGGTATCAGGAAACGTAGCAGGGAGCACGGGAGGATCAAAACCGTAAACAGTGAAGAAAGGGGAATGTCCTGTGGCTTCGCTTACTGCACTGTTCAAGGCATACTCTGCCCACGGTATCAGGTCTGACCAGTTATCTTGTCGTTCGGATATAAAGCACCTGAGATATTTCTCTATATTTTGGTTGGCTCGTTCCGCTGCCCCGTTGGTCTGGGGGTGATAGGCCGAAGAGAAGGATAGGTCTATCCCCACACTCTTGCAAAACCCTTTCCAGAATCTGGAGACGAATTGGGTCCCCCTATCCGAGACAATCCCAAGAGGAATACCGTGTAAGCGGACCACATTGGAAATAAAAATGGGCACCAGTTCGGCTGCCGAAGGAAGTTTCCGAAGAGGAATATAGTGACCCATTTTGGAGAATCGATCTATGACCGTGAGTATTACAGTATTCCCTCTTGACTCGGGTAACTCTACTATAAAATCCATAGCTAAATGCGACCATGGTCGTTCGGGGATTGGCAGAGGCTGGAGTAAACCAATGGGCGCTGTTTGGGGACTTTTATGTCTTGTGCACACCTCGCACACGGTTATGTAATCTTTAACATCACGGCGCACCGTGGGCCACCAGAGGAGTTTACGTATGCTAGACACTGTTTTGGTGATCCCCATGTGCCCAGAGGTTTTGTTATCATGATACAGTTTTAATACTTCTTCTCTTTCGTTCTCAGGTACAAAGAGTTTCGCAGGAGGTCTCCCCCAGGAGCTGTACCCTGGGCGGTCTGCAATCTCAACATCAGAGGAGACGAGACACTAATCGTGGTAAGAGCTATAATTCTTTCCTGGGGTACAATGGGATGCTGATCTTGGATGTTATGTTCGTAGGATTCGTACTGTCTTGACAATGCGTCTGCTTTAATGTTTCTTGACCCAGGTCTATATGTGAGGACGAAATTAAAGCTGGAAAGAAACAATGACCATCTCGCCTGTCTGGCATTCAACCGTTTAGCGTCTCCAATGTACGTGAGATTCTTATGATCGGTTATGATGACAATGGGGTCCCTAGACCCCTCCAATAAGTATCTCCACTCCGTCAAGGCTGCGATTACTGCTAACAACTCTCTATTTCCGATATCATAGTTCCTTTCTGCCGGGGACAACTTTCGGGAATAGAAGCCGCATGGATGCAAGGGTTTGTCGGGTGCCTCCCTTTGGGACAAGACTGCACCAAGACCTAGCTCGGAGGCGTCAACTTCAACCTGGAAAGGCAGAGCCGGATCAGGATGTCGGAGAACAGGGGCAGTAGTGAATGCCTGTTTAAGTGCCTCAAAGGCTTGACTGGCCTGGGGTGTCCATTTCTGATTCACCAGCCCTTTTTTAGTCATAGCCGTGAGGGGAGCTACCAAGGCCGAAAAGTTTTAATGAACCTCCGGTAGTAATTAGTAAACCCCAAAAACCTCTGGATGGCTTTAAGCCCTTGGGGTAAAGGCCAGTCAAGAATCGCTGAGAGTTTTTTAGGATCCATTTGGAAACCCTCAGGGGTTATTATATACCCAAGAAGTGCACTGTCTCTATGTCGAATAAGCATTTCTCTAGCTTACAGTATAACCCAGCCCTCAATAGTCTCTTCAACACTTGTTTCACCGGGCGTGATGAGTTCCCTTATCAGGAGAGTATATCAGGATGTCGTCCAGATATACTATAACGAACGTTTGCAGAAAGTCCCTTAGGGTGTCGTTTATGAGGTCCTGGAAAACGGCTGGCGCATTGCATAACCCAAAGGGCATCACCAGGTATTCATAATGCCCGCTACGTGTATTAAAAGCCGTTTTCCATTCGTGCCCCTTCTTAACCCTGACCAGGTTGTATGCTCCGCGTAAATCAAGTTTAGTATAAATACGGGCCCCTTTTAAACGGTCGAACAATTCTGTTATAAGAGGTATTGGATATGCATTTCTTATGGTAATCCTATTCAAACCTCTATAATCGATGCAAGGTCGCAGGTCACCCTCTTTTTTGGAAACGAAAAAGAAACCTGCTCCTGCTGGAGAGGAGGATCGTCTGATGAATCCTCGCTCTAGATTCTCTCTTATATATTCCTCCATAATGTCGTTTTCCTTTTGTGACAAAGGGTATACGTGTCCTCTAGGAGGCATAGTACCAGGGAGTAACTCTATAGCACAGTCATAAGGACGATGCGGTGGTAGGACCTCAGTCCTGGTTTTAGAGAACACCTCCTTTAGCGCCATATAACATTCAGGGACTTCAGTGGACAAAGGAGGTGCTGTGGCAATATTGAGGCTACCAATCACATCAACCCTGCCCAGGCACTTTGACTGGCAACTAGGACCCCAACACTTTATATCTCGCTGGGCCCAGTCAATCACCGGGTTATGTTCCGTTAACCATGGGAACCCTAGAACGACAGGACAGGAGGGAGAGTCGATAACCTGGAATCGTATGATTTCACGGTGCAGAACTCCTGTAGTCATGCACACATCGATAGTGTCGTGAGTGATATGGGGACATGACAGGGGTTTCCCGTCTATGGCTTCTACCATAAGAGGCCTCTCCTTCAGAACTAGAGGTAAGAGGTGGTTGGCGGCAAAACATCTATCCATAAAATTACCTGAGGCTCCAGAGTCTAGGAACGCCTCAGACTCGAGGTGAACCCCCTCCCAGGTGAGGGAGATGGGTAACAGAATCCGAGTTTTTTTTTTCTCATCATCCACAAAGGAGGCATACAGAGAACCAATAACCTGGGTATTAACTGTTTTTTGACCTGATTTGCCACTCTCACCCCTGCTACCCCTGGGTCTCTGAGGACATTGAAGGCGGAAATGATCTGCCCCGGCACAATAAAAACAGAGCCCCCTTTCTCTCCTGTGAGCTCTCTCTGCCTCTGAAATACCCGTTTTACCTATCTGCATGGGTTCAATGGCCGGTACATCGGTCTTAACGGTCTCCAGGTTACCTGATGCAGTGGTATGCCTGGGTACTAAGGGTAAAGGAGGCAGGACCCTTCTGGGTCTATCTCTGGGGTGTCTCCTTTCCCTGATTTGATCGTCCATGGCAATGCAGAAATCAACCAAATGATCCAGATGTTCTGGTAATTTTAGGGGAGCCAATTCAAACATAAACGCCTCGTTCAGACCTTCGGTAAAGGCCAGTGTTAAAACGTCGTTCGGCCAGTGTACCTCAGAAGACAAAGTCTTAAACTCAATGGCATAGTCGGAGACCCTCCTATTACCCTGTTTGATGTGAAACAGGGATCTACCCGCATTGGTAGCCCTTCTAGAGGGATCAAAGGTACGCTTTAACTCGGAGGTAAAACCCTCATAGTCATAAATGATGGGTTTCTTGTTCTCCCACAAGGGCGTGGCCCACAATAAAGCTTTTTCGGTCAAGTGATTAATCAGATAGCCTACTTTGGCTTTATCAGACATACAGGACCCTGGATTGTTTTCGAACAAGATCTCGAGTTGGGTCAGAAAGCCCCGGCATAAGTTTGGCGTTCCATCATAACGTACGGGTGCCTTCATACTGAGCCTACAACCCTCGAGAGCGGCCGAACTGACCCTAGGCACTACTGGGTCTGGAGGGCTTGCAGTTCCAGAACTGGATCGGTTTAGCAGGGTTTGCAGAGCAAGAGCAATCTGGTCCATCCTATGGTCCTGCTCTTCTTGTCTGGCTGCAATACGTGTCAACTGATTAGAGAGGTCTGCGGGATCCATTGGCCCTGACGTAATGTCACGGATCCCCCTGATTACTATAGTGGTGGTCCCTGTACGCAGGTCACTCTCTAACCTTCCGATCCTTAGAGTGGTCGGTACGACTAGACAGACTACTAGAAGGGCAGTACAGAACACATACAAGAGAGACGTCACGGATCCCTCTGCTATCTGGCTAGTGGTCCCTATACGCAGGACACTCTCTACCCTTCCGATCCTTAGAGTGGTCGGCACGACTAGACAGACACAGAATGATACACAACTAGAATAGTTAACTCCTCCCAAGACCCTAACAATACAAGGGGTGGTCTGATGTGTGCTTGGGGTGCCACACAGACTGACCTCAATACCAGAATAGAGGAGTAAAGTCAATACCAGGAGTTATTCACAGAATCGTTGATTTGCCAATACCAGGGGTCATGCACAGAATCGTTAGTTTGCCAATGCCAAGGGTCATGCACAGAATCGTTAGTTTGCCAATGCCAAGGGTCATGCACAGAATCGTTAGTTTGCCAATGCCAGGGGTCATACACAGAATCGTCAGTTTGCCAATGCCAAGGGTCATGCACAGAATCGTTAGTTTGCCAATGCCAAGGGTCATACACAGAATCGTCAGTTTGCCAATGCCAAGGGTCATGCACAGAATCGTTAGTTTGCCAATGCCAAGGGTCATGCACAGAATAGTCAATAATTATGTAACAATATACAAGAGCTCTGCGGGAAGTAACTACCACGTCAGGGCACCGGCTTCTCTGAGAGTCTGGGCTTTAAACCCGGCGGGTCCGCGCCAGCCCGCCAGGCCCCGCCCCCCGGCGTCCCCACGTGTGCGGAAGCGACCGCAATATCACTCGGCGCCTGGCCAGCGAGCAGCGAGGAAGCTGCTGCCAGGCGCCGGGGGGGGGTGCGGGGGCCAACGTGACAACTCACCACTCTGGCCAGGGTCCCAATTGGTGTCGAATCACGTTCCACTCCCGGAAGTGGATGATATCTTGGATGTCACCCAAGCCTCCAGGTCACCCCCCACTCACTAACATCGGTGCCATATGTGCAATGATTTGCAGTTGGCCAGTTAACCCCCTAACTGCCAAGTAGAGCTAGGGGTGTCCTTTGGACACCTGTATCTCCTGATCTGTGGCAGCTAGATGGCCATGCCTGATCATGGCCTTTCCAATGATACCAAACATGTCCAGGTTTGGTGTAAAAATAAAAAAAAAATAATGATAATAATTGTCTGGAGGGTATAATAAAATAGGACTTCAAATCACATTTAAATACAATGAGCATAAAAAGGTCAAAATGACCTCATCACACAGAAGTGAAATGGCTCAGCAGTGAAGGGGTTAAAAAGGAAAATCATGTAAAAATTGGGTATTTCTAATTTCAGGACAAAATTTCAAAACTATTTAGTTGGGGTCTTTTTTCTGTTGATTGCAGATTATGGGATTAAAGTTTGAAAAAATTTGTTTTGTTTCCATTTTTTTCATATTTCATATTTTTTTTCTTATAGTAATTTATAAGATATGATGAAAATAATGGTATCTTTAGAAAGTCCATTTCATGGCAAGAAAAACGGTATATAATATGTGTGAGTTCCATAAACGAGTAAGAGGAAAAGTAGACCTAAGGCTAGGGTCAGACTGAGGCAGTGCGAACGCGCGTGCAGGCGCACTTAATCACGGCCGCACTAGCAGCAAATGACGGGCAATGACGGCCAATATACGAAGTACGGTCGCACGAAAGTCCGGTCGTGCAACGCAAGTGGCAAACGAACGCATTTTGTCGAGAACGTAAAACCGCTAGTACGGTCGTACAGAGTGCGCTGCGTCCGCTAGCGGCGTGTGTGCGTGAATTGGAGATGTCAGACACTGCTAATGTCCGGCCAACATAACGTCCAGATGCACAAAGTGTTTTATTGATGATCCGTACAAAATCACGGATGCAAATGCGCATAGTATGACCGCTATCGCGTACTCCGTGAAAAAATGCGTCCATTCGTTCGAACGCACTTTTTCACAGACAACGTGAAAATGCGTTCGTCTGACCCTAGCCTAAAAGCAAACAGCGCAGAAACGTAAAAACAGCAGTGGGTACCTTCAGAAAGACAATGGTAATATCGCCTGGTCACTATGGGGTTAAACCCTAGAGTGTAGTGTGCTTCACATACACATGCTTTTTCAATTTTTTGTTTGTGTGATTTCAGTTCTATTTATGATTAATTAAAGATTGTCTGATAACCTTGTATGGTCACAAGTTATTTTGCCATATCTTGTACTAGGTGCAATTTTTTTTGCAAAAAAATAGACCTTTCATTACATTTGAGCCAGTGTAAGCAAAAACAGCCTAGAAACAATTGATGCAGTAAAATGACAAATGTAAATGATACTGACCAAATGAACCTCTTACATATGTACCGCAATTACATCATGTTTTACATTTGCCATCTATGCAGGAAACACTAAAGACACAACCACCTATAATACAGTTTATGAAACTTTGGAAACTGACATCTCAAAGGTTGCGAGTGAGGAGACAACAACAATACCATATTCAACATCTGAGGAAACATCTACATCATTACATGTACCTGGAACAACCTTCAACAATTTTACTTCTGAGATCAACCAAACTGTATCTACTGAACAAAGCACAACAGCAAATGATTCTAACTTTGTTGTAGGCTCCAATACACAAACAAAGCAAACAACTCATCATTTAATTGATGATAATTATAATGTTAATTTGTCAGGTGAGCCAAAAACAGAAGAGGGAAATACAGTATCTAAGAGCAGCTCTAGTGCAATGTCAACAGGATCTACAACGCAGAGCACGTCTCAAGGAATATATACAGAAGAAACCCAGACTACTTCAGCATCAGACCCACGGTCATCTGAAGGAGTATCAATGGTTGAAAACTCTTCCTATCAAACATCAGATCAATATACAACCAGAAAATACATAACCGATAGCATAATTGGAGAGAGATCTACACATGAAATCAGCTATAGGACAGTCCCTGATTTAAGTACTGATAGTGGAAGAAATACTGTTGACATAATCTCAAGTGCCTCAAGTACAACAGAAGGGATATCCACAATTGACAGTCCATCGGTAATAAATTCTAGGGCAATTTCATCTGAGACAGCTTCCACAATTGTAGGAAACTCTAGTGAATCGTCTCAATCAAGTACAGCTGATGGGAGGAATACAATAGAGGAATTCATAACAAATCAATGGAAGTCTACAATGGATACAGTGTCTATCACAAAAACTAAAGAATTTGAAACTAATGATGGAACGTCTGATGATATAACTTCTACAGCATCAACTGATGAATTTACAACAAACATGAATATGGAGTATGCTAGCACATTTACATCATCACCTGCAACTGGAGACAAGTTCACAGCTGGCATCAGCAGAAGTGTAACATCTAAACCAAGTGAAGTCAGCACTCCATCTGATGGACTCTCCACTACAGTAACTAAAACAAGAACAAATAAAGAAACTGATACTGTTGGAGTAGACAGTACTAGCACAACCTCTAGAGAGTTTACAAGTGAGAGATCAACTACAGCTACGCCACCTTCAAGTGTAGCTAGTGAACAAAGCACAAGTGGAGAGAGATCTACACATGCAGTCAGCTATAGGACAGTCCCTGAGTTAAATACTGATAGTGGAAGAAATACTGTTGACTTAATCTCAAGTGCCTCAAGTACAACAGTAGGGTTATCCACAATTGACAGTCCATCGGTAATAAATTCTAGGGCAATTACAAGTGAAGAAAGAACAACAGATGAAATTAGCTCTACCACAGTACGTGAACAATTCACAAGTGAACAAGGATCAACTATTGCAACAAAATTAAAGGCAACACCTGAAATGAGTACACATGTAGAGAGAACAACATTAACAGACAGCTATAGTGCAAGTCCTGGATTAAGTACTGGGGATGTAAGGAATACAACTGAGACGATCTCAAGTGAAGGAAACATTGAGAGTATGACAGTAAGCAAATCCACTATTGCCTTACCAATTATTGAAACTCTGAAAGCAAATGCAACTGAAGGAAGAACAACACATGGTATAGGTTCTACAAAGGTACCTGAAATATATACATCTGAGACAGCTTCCACATTTGTAGGAAACTCTAGTGAATCGTCTGAACCAAGTACAGCTGATGGGAGGAATACAATAGAGGAATTCATAACAACTCAATGGAAGTCTACAATGGATACAGTGTCTATCACAAAAACTAAAGAATTTGAAACTAATGATGGAACGTCTGTTGATATAACTTCTACAGCATCATCTGATCAATTTACAACAAACATGAACATGGAGTATGCCAGCACATTTACATCATCACCTGCAACTGGAGACAAGTTCACAGCTGGGATCAGAAGAAGTGTAACATCTAAACCAAGTGAAGTCAGCACTCCATCTGATGGACTCTCCACTACAGTATCTAAAACAAGTACAGATAAAGAAACTGATACTGTTGGAGTAGACACTAGCACAACATCTAGAGAGTTTACAAGTGAGAGATCAACTACAGATACGCCACCTGCAAGTGTAGCTAGTGAACAAAGCACAAGTGGAGAGAGATCTACACATGCAGTCAGCTATAGGACAGTCCCTGAGTTAAGTAATGAAAGTGGAAGAAATACTGTTGACTTAATCTCAAGTGCCTCAAGTACAACAGTAGGGTTATCCACAGTTGACAGTCCATCAGTAATAAATTCTACAGTGTCTATCACAAAAACAAAAGAATTTGAAACTAATGATGGAACGTCTGTTGATATAACTTCGACAGCATCACCTGATCAATATACAACAAACATGAATATGGAATATGTCAGCACATTTACGGCTTTAACTGCAACCGAAGACAAGTTAACAGCTGGGATCAGCGAAAATGCTAAAACAAGAGAAGTAAACATGTCTTCTGATGGACTCTCCACTACAGTAACTGAAACAAATACAGATCAAGAAAGAGATACAGTTGGATTTGACTTTAGCCCAACATCAAGACAGATGACAATTGAGGACACAACAGCAGATACCATACCTTCAAGTCTGGCTAATGAACAAACAACAGGTAGCGAGAGCTTTACACATGCAATCAGCTATGGCACAGTCTCTAAAATAAGTACTGCTGATAAAAGAAATACTGCTGATTTATTACTAAATACAACAATTATAACAGTAGGGAAATCTACAACTGACAGTCCATCAGTAATAACTTCTAAGGCAATTACAAGTGAAGGAAGAACAAATGAAATAAGTTCTACCACAGTACGGGAACAACTCACCCCTAAGACAGGATCCACTAATGAAGCAAAGTTAAGTGCAGCACCTGTAATGAGTACAAATGAGGAGAGATCAATATTACCCATCAGCTATAGTGTAAGTCCTGGCGATGGAAGTAACACAACCTATACAACCTCAAATGAAGAAAACACAGAGAGAGTGACAATAAGGAAATCCACTATTGAGACTCCAATTACTGAAACTCCTAAAGCAAATGTAAATGAAGGAAAAACAGCACATGTGATAAATTCTTCAACAATACCTGAAACATATACATTTGAGGCAGCGTCTACAACGGTAGCAAAATCAAGTGATTCCACTGAAGGAAGTACAGCTGATGGGAGAAATACAATAGAGGGATTCTCAACGACTAAGTGGGTTTCCACAATGGATAGCGTGTCTATCATAACAACGAAAGAATTTGGAACTGATGGAAAAACCTCTGTTAATATACCTTCTACAGCAACATATGATCAATTTATATCAAACATGACCCCTGGATATGCCAGCACATTTACATCATCACCTGCAACTGGAGACAAGTTCACAGCTGGGATCAGCAGAAGTGTAACTTCTAAACCAAGTAAAGTCAGCACTCCATCTGATGGACTCTCCACTAGAGTAATTGAAACAAGTACAGATCAAGAAAGGGATACAATGGGAGTTGACTCTACCACAACATCTAGACAGATTACAAGTAAGAGGACAACTACAGATACCATAATGCCTAGTATAGCTAATGAACAAAGCACAAGTGGAGAGAGATCTGCACATACTATCAGCTATGGCACAGTCCATAAATTAAGCACTGCTGGCGGAAGAAATACAGCTGATTTAATCTCAAATGCTCCAAGTATAACAGAAGGGAGATCCACAGCTGACATTGCGTCAGTCAAACCTTCAAAGGTAGTTACAAGTGAAGGAAGAACAACAGATGAAATAAGCTCTACCACAGTACATGAAAAATTCACAAGTGAACAAGGATCCACTACTAAAGAAAAATTAAGTGCGGCACCTGAAATGAGTACACGTGAAGAAAGATCAACATTTACAAGTCCTGAATCTACTAGTACTGGTGATGAAAGGAATACAACTGATATAATTTCTGCTGAAAAAAGTACCTTGAGTATAGTTGTAGGTAGAACCACATTCACCAATTCCAATACTGAATTCTCCAAAGCAATTTTAACTGAAGGAAGAGAAACACATGTTGTAGGGTCCTCTAGACAGCCAGAACAACTCCTAACTGAGACAAACCCTGTCACTGTAAGCAAAGTAAGTGGAGAATCTGAAAATGGTACAACTTCTGTACCAACACATTCAAGTAGCAAAGCACCGCCTCATGGAATGGCTTCAACTACTTACCGGGTTTATTCTTCAACAGACATCACTAGCACAGTCAGTAAGTATATAGAGTCCTAGTGAGAGAAGCTGAATTTTTATATCATATTTTTTATGTCATGTAACTAATTTATGATTTGCCTTTTCAATCCAGCACCTGATCTCTGCAATTTGCCATGTATAAATGGCCAATGTTACATTAAGCCGAACACTTCCACTCCTGCATGCAGTTGTAATAGTGGCTTCGTTGCTGACCAGTTTGAGAGGAGGTGTGAAGGTAAGAGCAATTCCCTAATTTTCTTTTTCATTTTCATTTTGCTTTTTGTTAGGACAATATTACCATCATTATCATTTATTCTAGGTTTCCTTTTATATAATAACATTAAACACTTTTTTTTACCACTGATTATACTTTAATGCAAAAATATCACTTATTAACATCATCTTCTTTGCCAAATACAAATAACTAGTCACGGCGCGGGAGACCATATTACAATATGAACGCTAACGGGTTAAAAAATCCGTTAGCAATTTGGATCTAACACTTTTCAGTGCGAGTTTACTGTACTTTGCACTTCCTATACGTAACATAGGGAGCGCAAAGTGTTAATTAGCGTTAGGATTAGAAAGTCCACAGTCTCCCTCTGCGAATCACTCCGCCGCCCTGCTGGAGTGGTGAGATCCTGCAGTCATGTGACAAGCAGCGGAAGCCTCAATGGAGTCTTATGGACTCCATGAAGGGGATGCTCTCGGCGGCACTTAGCACTGCCGCGAGTATCCTGAGGTTTAGCGCTGTGTTACGGTGCAGGCTACTTGTTTAGCGCCTTAGCGTCCCCGTTTTAGCGTGATGATTGTAATAGTGCCCACAGTGGGCTCATGTGTCTGTTTGCAGACCAGGCTGGACTGGAACAATGTGTTCTGAAGGTTAGAAAGAGGCAAAGAGGCAATATTGCTTTCCAAACCATTTTTTTCAGCTGCTTGCATGTTCTACCACAAAGGGGTCTCTCTTGTGTCTCTATTCAGTATTAGCCAGGTGAAGATGACTAATTACGTTTTTCATTGATCTGGTTCAGATATGAATGAATGTTTAGACCAGCCTTGTGTGTATGGAACATGCAGAAACGCTAGGGAAAGCTACACCTGTAGATGTGACCCAGGGTATACTGGTGTAAACTGTGAGACAGGTAACAGGTCACAGTATGTTATCAAAAATTGACTGAGATAATTCCTGACATAAATATTGAAACTCTGTATTGCTAATATTACAAGGGTTTATATTGTTATTATTTTTCAAAGCGGACATCTATCTCTTAATTAAAGATATTTACTTAATTTTCTGAAAATACACTTTCTTGTAAGGGTATACATTCAGGGCTATTCAGAAAGAGGTGAAAACCTTGAGAATGACTGGAGAATTAAAAATTCTAGGTCAAAATAGTCAAACCAGAAAAATTCTCCCATTTATCTATCTTTCCAAATTAGCTATTTGGTCTAGATTGTTCATTCTCCTTCCAATTCTCAAGGTTTTCACCTCTCTCTGAATAGCCCTGTATGTCTTTATTCTCCTGATAGTATTAACTATTTTCTTCTTGTAGAAAACCTCCTGCTCTTTGTACATAACCTTGAACAAAGTCCTAATTGTTAATTTTAAGTAATATACTTGAAATATTTTGACCTTTGATTAATATTTGTTTTACTTTTATAAATAAAAAGTATTAATTCTAAACATCAGAAGGGTCTTTTAACGGCCATATTTGTCCAACTATTTCTGAAGCTTACCAAAAAGTCACTTACTGTATTAAATATTGTATTAGTTTATAAGGTTTATATTGGTCTCATTTCCCTTTGTGTCTTTAGATATTGATGACTGTCTGAGAAGTTCCTGTCGAAACGGTGCCACCTGCATAGATAAGATCAATGCCTTCTCCTGTCAATGTGCTCCTGGTTACACCGGCAGATTCTGTCAGATAGGTGACTGAAATTGGTCAACTAATATGTTCTTTAGAAAGTTAATATTCTTTGAAATACTAGCAGTTTTTAGTTTGCTTACATTCAACCTACTTATATATGCCACTTGTTGTTATAGATATCAATGACTGCACCAGGAACTCCTGTGCCAACGGAGGAATCTGTGTTGACCTTGTAAATGACTTTAAATGTTCATGCCCAGCAAATTATAGAGGAAAGACATGCAGTGAGGGTAAGGTTTCTCTTTTTTTCATCTCATGGGGCTTAATAACAGAATGTCCTTTATTCTGAGTATTTCATTCTTTATTCATATATATATATGAATATAATACATAGGGAAGTCCTTCAAAGACAGGAAACAGGCGTTAAAAATATATAATCCTGCAGATTAATATGCCCCAGAAAAAGGGAATAGAGCACAACGTGCATAAATCACATACAGGGTTATTCAAAGAGATCCGAATTGTGGCCGAAAGGTAACCGAACACTGAAATTTTCCAGTGGCCAATATAGGGGCATCATATCCAGAAAGAAAAAAAATTGGTAAAAATATTCAAAATTTATTGTAACATAAAAACATATATGGATTTTTTTAACAATAGCAGAGCGCTGTAACCTTATTTATATGAGATAGGCACACTAACAAATAGACACTTATTGGTTGGAATTAATTACAAATTTATAACAGTCTCTTGAAAACACTCCTTTCCAAAAGAGGTGTTTTTTTAATCATCATACAGTCTCTTGCTTTGTTGATTAAAATCTTCCTTTGCAGTGCCAGTCTTGTGTTTCCCAATCACGCCAGATGGCTCTGAGCCTCACTGACAGGGGCTGTCCTGTGTTTCTGCATGCGGTGTAGTTCATTTGGGATCACCACCCCTCTAAATCGATATCCTCCTCCACTCCACTTTTCTCCAAAAGAAAGAGGAATCTCAGCAACTCAGTGGATTTTTCAAAAAAAATATAAAGTTTATTTAAAACAATTTAAAACAAACAGAACTTTAACCTCCCTGGTTAATTATTAGTTAGTTATTCAAGAGTGTGACTCGGGGTTAAATTTCACTACCGCGAACAGTAACCCTGAGCCACACTCGGGCTGGACGCATACTCACCTCCTCCTGGCTCCCTCGCTGTCCCCCGCAGTGTGATCACGGCGAGCTGCTTCCTGGTAAGGCTCCCTGCGAGTCACACGATGCAGGGGGGCGGGACCAGCAGCAAACTGTGAAAAAAAATTTACACTGTATAATCCAAAGTGCAATGTTTATGATTGGCCACTAGGTGGCACTACAGGATAAGAAACAGACCATACATGTCTTACCCTTGTTTTCAGACAGATTTCAGTGTTTTTTGTTGTATTTTATTGAATATCATTTATTTGCATTATTTTGGATAATTATTTTTTGGGATAATAAATTATTATGTCATGTTTCAAACTTTATCGGACTCAGTGTATTTACTATTATTTTTTTAATTAATTAATTTATTTATTTATAAAGGATTTTACCAGGAATGACTCTTGATTGCACGGATTTCAGTGCGTGTTTCCTAATTATTACAGGCTAACTATGTACAAAAACAAGTTTCTTGAAATTTTGAAAAAATAAGACCGCCAGGGAGGTTAAAAAAGGATAATAATGCCAAGACGCGTTTCCCCGGTGTTACACCCGGCTTCATCAGTTGGCCAACTGTCTACCTTCAATAAAGATACTGTTTGTTTTCCAGATGTAAATGAATGTGAGATGGGGCTCAGTAAGTGCAGCACATACGCTAATTGTTCAAACACTGCGGGATCATACGACTGCACTTGCAAAGATGGATACACTGGAAATGGATTTACTTGCAAAGGTAAAAAGTGAAAGACATATAACATTTACATAGATCACTTGTATATATTACCGCACCACACTTCTATTTTCTTTCTATCACTTAGGGACATAATATAAGTAACTCTGTTTTCCTTCATATGTATTTTTTTCACAGAAAAACACCTGTTTGATTACACGGACAGTATCACTGTAACACAAAGGAAAACAGATTTTACTTCTCCCCTGATCGATGTTCCTATTGGTTTTCCATTTGGATCTTCATTTTTTACCTCATTATATGTGAGTATATAAATTAATACATTTGGTATACCATAAAACCAAAAGTGCAGAAGAGTAGAACTGACAACAAGAGCATGTAACAGAACGGCATGGGAAAGTAGTGTGGAGAAGGTTATGGGTTCATAGACAAGAAACAAGACTATTTAGACATTTTAAATAGCGCAAAAGGAGCGGAAGAATAGCAGGGAATAGAGCGAAAAGTAATGAAGGGGCCATTAGCTGAGGGATAAAAACACTAGATCATGTAATATAATGATTAAAGGACTATTCAATTTAAAAATAGAGTTCCTTTTTTGCCCTTAAATAATTGGGCAGGGGCTGCAGACAGCCTCTACCCAATTATTATTATTATTATTTTTTACTTTTGGTGATTTTACTCACTTTTTTGTTCCTTGGCACGTTGTTCCTCCTCTTTGGCTCAGGGACTTGGGAACCAGAAAGTCCCTGAAGCTTTTCCGTACAGTTTTTGCTCCTGCAATTTACACGCCGCTATGGGACTTACACACACACATTACGAGCACACGTTCCATAACATTTGCTCAGAACAATGGATTGGCTGCCTCTCTGAGACTGCTCACAGCATGTGGTCTCCAAGAGGGTGATGCCAGCAAGCTTCCTGCATTCTAATGTCAATAGTGACCAATTTGATGACCAGCAGCTGGAAAATTCAAAAAGGCCTGATGATGATACTGGATGGGGTGGAGAAACCTCAGGATCGGGGCGGGGGGGCACTCCTACCATCCTCACCAATTTAAAACTATAACGTGGTCAGGATGAGTAGTGAGTCCGTTTAAAGCACAAAAGGCATGAGAAGGGTCAAAAGATATTGCAGGAGACCATAGAAGATATTCAACCGGAAGGAATGTAGGTCAAGTTACAGAATGGATATAATGAACCACGTAAATAATGAGAATATTAAGAAGTACCTCGAAGTTATTCAGATTGGAATAAGCAATCCATAAAAGTATAGAGTTGTCTAAAAATGCATCTGTAACTTTGGATTTTCAATCTAATCATAAACATTTATGTTGTTTTTGTATTTGCAGTTTACAGACAATGGAAACATAGTTTTTCAGCGCTCTTCTGGAAGTAAAATGAACACATACCGCAATCCTCGTAGGAGGTTTGACCTCAATGATGATAATACTCCACCCATAATTGCCGTGTTCTGGGCTGATTCCGATTTTTCCCAATCGGGAGAACTATACTATCAGGTTTGAATCAAGGCTAACATCTATTTGTTATGTATCTTTACTTTGGAAACAAAGAAAATTTATGTTACAGTTATAGTTACAAGTATTTATAAAGTGCTAGCAAATTTCTTAGCGCTGTACAATGAGAAAAACAGACTAACAAATATACTTACACGATACACACACGGAACAGAATGAGGGAGGACCCTGCTTGAGAGTTTATAATCTAAGAGGAGAGGGGTGACATAATAGGTGAGGGTGAATATGTTAAGTGAAGTTTTGGGATGCAGAAGAACTGAATGGGAATAGGAGCAAGTTGTGTGCAGTGGGGGGGTCATGGAGTGAGCCGATAGGCTTCTCTAAAGGAATGCGTTTTCAGAGACATCTTGAAAGACTGACGAGAGGGGGAGAGTCTAGGCGCAGAAGAGGGTGGTCAACAGTGTGAAATGTCAAGAAGAATAAGGAGGGAAAAGTGACCTGTTATATTATATGAAGTACTAACGCTAATTTACAATAAATAAATACACCAGGCTCTTTTAGAAAAAAGTGAGGTGCACTAGATGTGCTAACGGAAAATAAAATAACTGACATAAAAACCATAGGTCCATATTACATAGTTGGTGCTAACTTAACCAGAGCTGTTGTAAACTTTCCAGAGCCATTATAGGGCCCTATTACACTCTCTGCGCAATTGCGCTCGCGCAGCGGAAAAAATTTTGCACACGAAAAAAGAACGTTACCGCACGAAAATTAACGTTGGATTTCAATCAGAGCGCATTTTTTCGTCCGTCACGAATTTTCGTGCGCAAAAACAAGGCGCAAAATCATGCGTGCATTAACGTTGCGTGCAGAAATCGGTGGGCAGACGGTTTTTTCACGGGATTCAGCCAATCAGAATTGAGAACCACCATTTTCTAACGTTAGGTTGTTGCGCCTTCAAAGTCAATCTGCGTATATATGCTGCAGAAAAAAAAAATAACACAATTTATTAATTTTATTGTTTGGGTATGTGTAGAATGTGTAACTGTACTGTGCTGTTTTTTTTTCTGTGCTGGTGTATTTCGTTTCGGCCAGGATGATCAAACTTACAGTTACCACCTGCTTTTCAAAGACGTTACGAAAATGCATGCAAACTTTCGTTGCGCAAAGATTGTAATACCATCCGCGTACCAGCGCACGAGCGCATTTGCACTGTCAATGTTAAGTATAGGATGCGCGCACGGACTTGCGCTCGCGCTGGGTTCCGCAGGGTCAATCGCGGTAGACGATTACGCGCATCGTTTGAGCGAATGTCGAAATACGACGTTCTGCGCAAGTGGTTTTGTCCTCGCTCAAATGCGCATTTGCGTGCGCGCAAAACCGATGCGCGAGGAGTGCCAGGTTTTAAGTTTACAACAGCTCTGGTTAAGTTAGCACCAACAGTGTAATACTGCCCAAAGTGTGTTATTTTCATATATTACTCTGCTCTAAATGTAAGTTTGGGGGATGTCCTGGTGTGTCACCACTGTGTGCGGAGGACGTCCCCCACACGTTGTCGGATCTCCGCAGTCTCCCACACTATACTCACTTCTCTGTTCTCTGTCCGGGGTCACACAGTGGTCTGGCTTCCTTGAAGTCAGACCCTACTTTTAAACCCCTCCCATCACACTTACATCATTGCACCTGGGCGCGATGAGGTCAGTTTGAGGCGACCCCACCACTGACAAAAGCCTTTGGACTTAACAAAACATGACTTCAAATCACGTTTAAGCATGATGAGCACAAAACGGTCAAAATGAGCTCAGCACAGAGTTGAAATGGCTCAGCAATGAATGGGTTAAGAATGCTATTGTCAACAACGCATTTTTATTAATGTATCCTGCATTATTTTTTTTTCATTTATTTCAGACCTATGACTTCCTCAATTCATCTGGAGGACACGATACTTTCAAACAAGATCTTGAAGAAGAGATAAAGAGTTATTTTAAACTTGATTTTAAAGCTCTCTGGGCGATTAAGATCACTTGGGAAAAAGCTTCACCCTTTCCGGCACATTACTTCTCTCCTACACAAGTATGTTTATACACATTGTTGTTCTTGTCAGGAACAAGGAAATCTGCTATATGTATTCCAGGTAAAAGAAAAAAAGCTGGTTTAGCCCGCAGCACTAATATTTAACTCCTGTCTCTGATTTGTCCTCTGCAGACAAACACTTATCAAGCTGTGCTGGTGACAGATGGTTTGCGTTCCTTCTGTCTGATACACTTTCATGATGGAGGGATGAACTGGCCGTATGATGCCTTGCCTACCCATTACCTACCAAAAATGGGCTATTTCAGGTATAATCTTTAATAGGCATCATTTATTGTAGACTACAGTAATGTTGTTATGGTTAATTTATAAAATCAGGCAAAGCAATTATGCTTCAAAGTGATATCACTCTTTCGATTCTGTAATATTCACATATATTAGCCCTACTGTAATTAGGGGTTATTGCTATTTAAGCCCTTTAATAAGGTCCCAATACCTATGTCTGACTAGATATCTTCACTGAGGATCGTTAAATAATCAATCTTTTACATTTAGTGAGAAACCTACTAACCTTGATTCTGGAAGCAATTTCCCAGCATTCAACGACCCACAGACAGAGCCCTCTGTGCCTCTCCAGGAAAGATATACCCCAGACCAGTCTGAGGGATATAATACATGTAAGTTGAGTTACTTTTACGTTACTCGTCTTGTACTAGTTTGCACTATTTTTATGCTCTGCAGTTTTGACATATATATAGATGCAAAAAAGTGAGAAGTTGTGGATTTCATTTGCATGTCCTACCCAGAGTTCTTTGCTGCTCGTGGAGAATGTAGCACAAGAGTTCTGTAAGCAGTTCTCTGAATTGCTGTAAATGTCTTCTGCAACTATAAACGTTATTATTTGCTGTGTGGAGGCTTTTAATCTCACCTTTTTGCTATTCACTACAATGTTAAAGCATATTTACTAAGTTCCTGTAAATTACTGACAAACGATTAAAACAAATAGATTCATCAGACATTGGCAAGAAGGAAATATTTAGCTGTTTGATGACAGTTTGGAAAAAACCCAATAACAAAATATGTACTAATATTAAATATAAAGCATAAGTAATTGTAGCCACTTGATTATGCTGTTGTTGATGGGTTTTGCCATCAAATTAGGTCACAACAGCAGACCATGAAATATCAGACATCTAACCTTAAAAGCTGTATTAAGAAATGAAAACATAAGTTAAAACACATTATGACACTAAAAGTGTTATCTGTTTATTGACAGTTAAGAAAGGTTACTGGGCTTATCGTTTGGAGGCAAATACAGATATCGCCAGTAACCCACGTCTACAATGCCTGAGCTGGTATTACAATGAACCAAACATTAGCTGGGCCTCAAATACAAGAACCTGCCCCTGCACCATACAGCAGGCTACATTTGATTCCTCATTCACATCTTCTAGCAGACTATCACAGTATGGCTTCCAGAACAAAATTCCAGGTTAGTCTTTGTTTGAATGTTTTTGTTTTTTTACATAATATGGGATGTGAGCAGCCAATGGTAACACTTTTTCCAATTGTTCTCATTGTGTCCGATTTATTTGTCACTTTTAGGGTTGCTTTTTCTACCCATTGCACAGCATTGTGGCATATGTTGGCACTTTAGAAATAATTGAACTTGTAAAAGTGAAAACCATTATTGTAATCACATGAAGAAAAACCTTAATGCCTACAAAATTATTTGTATTAATTAATTTCTATCTGTTGAGAAGGTAATCATTTAGATTAATTTAATCATTACAAAATGTAATGTGATGATGTTTGTAGTAAGGGGTCAAGTCCTAAGAAAAGAAGTGTGGGAACTCTCCAATATTTCGGTTCCCCAATCAGAAATTATCATTTTGCACTTAAAACAAACGCATGTTCAAATCTGAGATATATTTATAAGAGATGCAATGTGAGTGTGGCGCCACTAAATGTCTCTACTAGCCAACAGAGAATAGTTGAACACACTCGTTAAGTGTATGAAGATGATTAAGATTAATCAGTTGGAAGGTGAAGGTATGATGATTGCCACTAATGTCTACAGAGAGAGCATACTGCTGCGTCTAATTAGGAAGCAATTACACTCTTCAACACATAATATAGTGTACAATAATCTATACAGGTGGTGTTGATAATATTAAATCAATATGCACAATAAAAGTGGCAAATGTAATTAAAAGTGCTGTGAATTCCAATAACAGTAATGAAACCACAATACAATAACGTGCACCTGGGCGGTGTAAAATGGTACAAGGTGGAAGTGCAAAGTTACAAGAATAGGAGTGACAACGTGACTGCAGATAATGGTGTGTTCTAACAGTCAGACATGACGTTCTCAGATAAAGGGTAAATCGCCTATAATAAGTTAATTAATTAAAGTGCTGAAGTACCCCTAATAAATTTAATTAAAATGCTGAAGTACCCCTAATAAAATACTCTAAAGTGCTGATAGTATCTTTAAAATAGTCCTAATGACTACTAAATGTGTACCAATAATTACAGCTCAAACCCAATCGGGTGAAATAAATAAGCTTAATTACAACCAATTAGACATCCAGAGTGCATGATCCAAAATGTGTTATAGTGCAAAACATTAATGAAAATTAATAGACAAAAATATAAATACAAACAGTCAAATTAATAAATATGTGATGGAAAGAATAAAATTAGTAGACATCAGTTCTTTACAGGATATAAAAATCGATTCTCTGAAGGAAAAAATGCAGCAGCCTTACACACAGAATCAGCGTCTAATCCCCAAAGTCGCTGAAAATAGAGTGTTCAAAAAATGTAGAAAGCTGGTGTCTGGCGCTTGCAAAAGTTCGTTCTTTAAATCCAGTCAAAAAATTCAATCAAAACATTCTAGGTCCGCTTAGCATCTCATCCACAGATTTGATTGAAGACACATGAAAATAAGAAGAAAAGGAGAATATTTTGTGCAGAATCTTAGCACATAATTTAGGTAAGCATGCCAAAAAAGGAATACTCACATTTAGGGGTGCCAGTTGTAACAAATAGGCACCTAAACGTAGGCAAATCAGTGAATTTATATATCAGGGGCACCGATTCCCCTGTGTAGGTAGGACAACCAAAGATCCAGGCGCCGTAGAGATGTACAATAAAAGTACCAGACGGTTTGGAATCAACAGAATACGCTTGAATAGAGTCGGTCAAACACAAGTTTATTAGGAAACTTAGATAAACACCTCAAACGCGTTTCGCTACAAGAGCTTCATCAGTGAGTGTCGCCTGGATCTTTGGTTGTCCTACCTACACAGGGGAATCAGTGCCCCTGATATATAGATTCACTGATTTGCCTACGTTTAGGTGCCTATTTGTTACAACTGGCACCCCTAAATGTGAGTATTCCTTTTTTGGCATGCTTACCTAAATTATGTGCTAAGATTCTGCACAAAATATTCTCCTTTTCTTCTTATTTTCATGTGTCTTCAATCAAATCTGTGGATGAGATGCTAAGCGGACCTAGAATGTTTTGATTGAATTTTTTGACTGGATTTAAAGAACGAACTTTTGCAAGCGCCAGACACCAGCTTTCTACATTTTTTGAACACTGAGATATATTTATGTACAGTATCTATATGGAATTTAGAAAAAATATGTGATAAATCATATATTTATTGTGACTTAACATGGAAAGATATGATTGAGCACCTATATTCAAGCTTTATAGTGTGTGGAACTAATGGGAACTCAGTTCCCTCTGCAAAAATAGCACAGGAACTCCGTTCCCAAGCATTCCCCCAGGACTTGACCCCTGTTTGCAGTCATCAATCACCAGTTACTCTAAAAATAATATTTATTCAAATGCTAGATTTATGCTACAAACATGACCTTAATATGGTCCAGAATAAGTAAATCTGTTATTTACAGTAAAATTACTAAAATAAATATAGTAAATGAAATTACAATATATCATGACTATGACTTTGCTTATCACTTGTATTTATTGCTGTCTTTGTTTATTTCCACAGATATGACTTACTCATTCCAGACAACTTCCACCTCGATTTTAGGAGGAGGGACAAGATGTTACTACAGTAGGTCAGGCAGTCTCATCTATGGAGAAAAAGAAAGATTCTTACCAACACCATGGACATATGATCAATCCTATATGAATTCATATAGCCAGGATTTTTGGAATAACACATTGCCAACTTTGCAAAATGAATATAAAGGTAATCTGATAGTGATTGAAATAAAATGTATTAGTTATTGACAGCGGTTCGTAATTAGCGTCAGGACTATGTGATCCTAACGCTCATTACTGATTGCTTCCACTTTGCGCTCCCCATGTTAAGCATAGGGAAAGCAAAGTACAGTAACCTCGCGCTACAAAGCACCAATACTGATACGCTAACAGATTTTTTAACCCGCTAGTGATCGGTAGGTGATCTGTGCGGCAGGCTATCAACTCAATTAACCTAGCGCTAATGCTCATTTATGTGAGCGTTAGCACTAGCGTTGAGGAGGTGATAGGGCTTTTAGTATTCCTTTGCATACTTGACATGGGAACAAAACAGTTTAAGGACTAATTTTCAATTTTCTAACTGCCTTTGGGGTCTTTTTGTGTCTCATTATTTACTTTTAGTGATAATTTTATTTTGATGTTTGTTTTTCTTAATATGAAAGTATTCTATAGGTGTGCAATTCAGTTAATGTAAGTGAACACCTTATGAAGTATAGCCTATTACAGGGCTCAAAATTTCAAGTCCTGAGCTACTAGCCAGGCCTTAAATGTTACTCACCACCACTTGACCCACCTAACCCCTACCCTGCCCTTAACTCCGCCCCTAAACACAGCCTCTCAAATTATCTTATGAAATTATACTGTTAAATTTTTATTCAGAATAAAGTTACAAAAATAAATAACAAGAACATTAATACCCAGACATCAGATCCCAGATACATGTATACCCAGACCCCAGATACATGCATACCCAGCCGGAATATGCTGCGCAAGCAGCACAAAAAAATTTATTGTGCTGCCTGGGTTTGCATTTCCACTCGCCCTCACTTAATTTCCACTCATGAAATGCGAGTAGGCAAGTGGAAATATTGAGCCCTGGCCTATTACATAATACTCAAAGTTTTATTGTTTGACAAGAGTAGATTACCACATGATTTTGTTGAAAGATGGAAATTCCAAATAAAAGCAAAGCATACATTATATCTTAATTAACATTCCTTATTCCCTTTTTTCAAATCACATACATTTTTTGCATGTTTCTTCTTACAGTGAATGAGAGAAATCCTTACAATAGTTGTTGCAGAGACTCTGGTTCAAAATCTCTTTGTTCCATGTACAGAGAAAAAAGACCTCTTGATAACTGTTTCGGATACATCCCACAAAGGATTGGTAAGCACTAAGGCATTCATTGTAAAAAAGAGGTATATAGATGAAATAGCTGAACTGTTGCCCAGGATCAGCTCCATTGTTTGTAGGGTTGAATATAAGGCAACTTGCAGGGTCACTCTATTTTTTTATAGGAAGCAATTTTTAAACAAATATAAAATGAATCAGAATATATATATATATATATATAGTGTGTGTGTATATATATATATATATTAGATAGGCCGTGTTAGTACAGATGCCAAAATCACAAGTATAGCAGTATGTAGTGGTACCTTTTATATTGGACTAACGTTACATTTAAAAGACAAGCTTCCGAGAGTCTCCTCTCTTCGTCAGGTCTGAGGAATGCTAAGGGAGAAAGGAGACCTGAGGAAGAGAGGAGACTCTTGAAAGCTTGTCTTTTAAATGTAACGTTATTCCAATAAAAAAGGTATCACTATGTACTGCTGTACTCGTGATATATATATATATATATATATATATACATACTGATTGAGATAGGAAGGATTAGCTGACTCAGACATTACGGAGCATTTGGTTGGCTGACAGAGATGGGAGTGAGCATGTGGGCCATTGAGTGAGATGAGGGTGTATGGTTGGCTGAGTGAGATAGTGTGTGTGAGGTTGGTGGAGGTGTTATGCTAGGAGTGAATTTGTAGTTGACAGAGTGAAATAGGAGTGTTTATATAGTTGGTTGAGTGAGATGTGAGATTGGGTATAGTTGTGTTCGGGGCGGCATGAGCTAGAAATTCATGTATGGTTGGCTGAGTGAGATCGTAGAGAGTGTTGGCTGAGTGTGATAGGCATGAGCATATGAGTGTGTGTGGTTTGGTGGGTGAGCTAGGGTTATATGTTTAGTTGTACAGCACTGCTCATACTGTACATGTAGAACACACCACACGCTGGGCCATATTACATTCTTAATGCTAAAGTTAGCACTCACCTGTGTAAGTGTTAGTCCTATGGACTCCATCGAGGGGATGCTCGCGGTGGTGCCTAGCGCCGCCACAAGCATGCTGAGGTTTAGCGCCGGGTTACGGAGCAGGCTGCTAGATTAGCACCTGCTTTGTAATATCATACTAAAATGGGGACACTAAGGAGAAACCTGCAGGCGCGTGAACATTGTAATATGGCCCATTATGTATACACAACACACTGTACATACTTTGCATACAGTACACACTAGACATAATGCAATTATAACATGTGGCACATTCTTCACATACTACATACACAACACAAAGCACACACTGTTGCATACACAATGCACATACTACACACAGTACTCAAAAATCCTATAACTGTGTTGTTTGTCTCAATTTTCACATTCAGTTTTATATAGACTAGAAAATTCAGCAAGCTCAAATGAATAACAGTACTGTTTTTGTTTTCTAGGACATCTCTATGGAGACCCCCACATTGCGACACTAGATGGTGTACATTATACCTTCAATGGCCTGGGTGAGTTTATTTTGGCCAATATAAAGGATGAAAATGGCATTGTGATCTTCAAACTTCAGGGACGCACAGCCAGAGCTGGAAATGGAACATCTATGGCAACAAATTTCATTGGATTATCTGCAGAGATTAACAATGAAACGACGGTAAGAAAGTGAAAAATGTTAAGAGAATAATAATTCCCATATATTATTATTTTTGAAAACTTTGAACAATGAATTGGCGAATGCACAGTGGCTTGTTATAAACATTTCTGCATGGCCTCATGTCTATTATTTAGGTTCTATTATATTGCAGTTACGGTTACAGTTACAAGTATTTAGAAAGTGTCAACAAGTTCCATAGTGCTGCAGAATGAATGAGACAGAGCAACAAATATTAGACATGTGCAATTTGTTTCATCAAAATTTGGACAAAATAAAAATAAAAAATCACCATTTTCGTATTTCGGGAGCATTTCCGAAAATGAAAAATCAGTCGCCTGAAGTTTCAGATCAATCCGAAATGTCGAATCGATATAACACATAAACAAAATCGATTCGAAAATGGATCCGAAAAGAAAAAAATTTGACGAAAATGAAATGTCGGCGACGTGAACAACCCTGATAGTATCATATTATGATGTTTCACTTACAGGACCATGGCTAAGGCTCGCTCGGAGTTCTCCGTGGTTCTGACATGAGGTATTCACTTCATTGCTGAATGCAGACGGACTGTGATAAAATAGTAGAGCTGTGTTTAGCAAAGAAAAAATACACGCCTCTCTATTACATTTAAAATAAATTATGAAACCTTAAAATCAACCCAAAAAAATCCAGAAAAATGCCAAAAAAATCCTAAAAAATAAATAAACAAACAGGGTTATCCAAAGAGATCCGAATTGCTTGAGAAAGTTAACCGAACGCTGAAAATCATCGTTCGGTTACCTTTCCTGGCCATTCGGCTATCCAGAGAGCAGGCAATTCGCCAAATCCTGGCGAATTACCTGAATATACGGTGCCTATTCGAGGGCAGTGAAATCCCCATGAAAAAGCACTGCTTCGGCTATTCAGAGAACACAAACCAGCAGTGAAAGGTTCCCCTAATGCCCTGCCATTCGGTGGTTTAATTCGGCAAATTTATTCAGGAGAATCCCATAGGCTTCAATGTTAAAAATATTCCCGTTTTAATTCAATATCTAATAAACCGTTCATTATAAAATTCTGCAGCAAAAAGTCTCTTTATTTATAGATTTTTTAGGCTACTTTAAGCATTTTTCTTAATTGTTTTTTTTTTTTAAAAAGTCCGATTATTTTTTTATTTTTTTTAAGTTTACTTATTTTTTCTGTAACAGCTCTTTTAATTATCATTCCCTGGACCTCATGTGCAAATTTCAGACATTTTCGCTCAGTAGTCTCTTTGCAAACAGCGTTTCATTTTCACAGATTCATACAAATGGTTTTGCTAATTTATTCACCTCCCTCGTCAGCTGCTTCGGCTGTGTACGATCGGCTCCTGCTCGGGCTTTTTCCGTGGTTTTCGCAGGTTAATCCAGATGTTTTTGGGGGTTTTCTGCGTGCATTCGGTGGGTTTTGCGGTTAGTTTTCGTCAGGTTTGCGGCAGCCTTTCCCTGCAATTCGGGGACCCTATGGTGCTTGCTGAATACACCGCAGTGTCACCGAAATGGGATCGGCAAAAGGAACCGAATTGAAAAGAACGAAAAGTCACCGAACGTGCGGTGACTTTTCGAATCTCTTTGGATAACCCTGATTATGGCTTATTGCTGCAATTGAAAATAATAAACGGTTTAATAAATATTTAATGCACATGGGGAATTTTTTAACATTCAAACCTATAGTGGAAAAAAGCCTTGCTTCTTTAAAATAAGTTAGGAAACCTAAACTTTAACCCAAAAAACAACCAAAAATCATAAAAAATAAATAAGTAAGGAGACTTTAATTTTATTGGTAGTAAATCTGTTTTCCCAATCTGAAATAACCAATAAAAAACGAAATAATTCATAAAAATGAAATTAAAATCAATCCAAAAGACAAAATAACTCACAAAAATGAAAAAGTAAGGGATCCGAAAAATGAAATAACCCATAAAAACGGTTTTGAAATTCCAAAACAAAACGGACCGAAATGACACAAAAACTGTCTGAAATGACCCGAAATGATAAAAAAAACATCCCAAGAAAAAAACAAAATTAAAAAAATAAGTCATGCATATCTCGAACAAATATACATACAAGCAAACACACAGAACAGTAGGAGAGAGGACCCTACTTGAGAGTTTACAATCTGAGAAGAGAGGGGTGACACACTAGGTGAAGGTAAATAGGAGAGTTTGTGAAATAGTGTAGTGCATGTGGGCTGTGTGGGAAGATGGAGCAAGACATGTACAGTGGGGATTATGGAGCACGTCAATAGGCTTCTCTAAAGTAATGTTTTCAGATGCTTCTTGAAGGAATGGAGAGACAAGGAGAGTCTGATGTTGCGGGGGAGGGAGTTTCATAGAAAGGGGACAGCCCGGGAGAAGTCTTGAAGGCGGGAGTTGGGGGTGCTGGTATGAATAGAGGATAACATCAGATCATTGGCAGAGCAAAGTGGTTGGGGTGGCATATACCTGCTAATAAGGGCGGAGATGTAGGCAGGGGCGCGGTTATGGAAAGCTTTGTAGGTGAGCACCAATATTTCGAATTGGATTCTAAAGGAAACAGGGAGCCAGTACAGAGCTTGACAACAGGGCAAAGTGTGAAAGGTATGGAATGTGAAGTGGATGAGCCTGGCACAGGCGTTCATAACAGACTGCAGAGGGAGAATCTGGGATCTCTTGAGGCCAGCGACAAGAGGGTTACAGTAGTCAATTCAGGAGATAATATGAGCTTGGTTGAGCATTTTAGTAGAGTCCTGATTAAGAAAGGGGCGGATGCGTGCAATGTTTTTTAGATTGAAGTTACAAGATTTGGTTTGTGACTGAATGTGAGAAGTAAAGCAGAGATCAGAGTTGAAGAGGATACCGAGGCAACGAGCCTGTGAGGTAGAAGTAATGGTGGCACCATTTGCCTAAAGGAAAATTTGTGCATGAGTGTGAGCCTTAGAGGGAGGGAATGCAAAAAGTTTGGTTTTAGAGAGGTTGAGCTTTAGGAAACAGGAAGTCTTCCAGTCGTAGACAGCTAATAGGCAGGCAGTAACACTGTCCAACAAAGGAGGAAACAGATCGGGAGAGGAAAGGTAGATTTAGATGTCGTCAGCATAGAGCTTGTAATGGAATCCATAGAAAGCGATGGGATGGCCAAGAGAAGCGGTATAGATTGAGAAGAGTAGGCGACCCGGAACAGAGCCTTGAGGTAAATCAACTGAAAGAGGAACCAGGGTGAAGAGGCACCAGCGAAGGAGATACTGAAGGAGCAAAGAGAAAGATAGAAAGAGAACCAGGAGAAAGCGGTGTCACTGAGGCCAAGTTGATGTAGAGTGAGGAGCAGAAGAGGATGCTCAACTGTGTCAAATGCAGTGGAAATATCAAGAAGAATAAGCAGGGAGAAGTGACATTTAGTTTTAGCAGCAATTAAAACATTAGTCACTTTGGTCAGAGCAGTCTCAATAGAGTTTTGAGAGTCAAAGCCGGGTTGAGTTAAACGAGGGACAATAACCGGTAGGACAGATTGAATAAAGTGCATGGGAATGGGGTCAAGCAGACAGGTGGTGGGGTAGGAGGACATGAGAAGTGTCAACCAATACGTCCTCCTCCAAGACTGGGGAAAAGGAAGACATAGCAGAAGAGGAGACAGGGAGTAAAGGAGTGAGTGAGGTTGAATGGTTGAAAGAAGAGTGCAGTGAAGAGATTTCTAGTCTAAGTTTATAAATATTTTCGGTAAAGTAGTCAGCAAAGCTGACAGCAGTGAGGTCCATGGAAGGATGAATGGGAGTGTGCTGCATTAACAGATTGAAAGTATGAAACAGACATCTGGAATCATGAGTAGTGATGGGCCGAACACCCCCTGTGTTCGGTTCGCATTCGAACACGAACATTTGAAAAAGTTTGAATTCGAACGCGAACACAATTCGAACTCAATGCAAGTCAATGGGGCTCGAATGTTGATACACCATAATAGCTGGCAGTGCCAACACACACAGGGTTATCCAAAGAGATTCGAAAAGTCACCGCACGTCCGGTGACTTTTCGTTCTCTTCAATTCGGTTCCTTTTGCCGATTGCATTTCGGTGACCCTGCGGTGTATTCAGCAAACACCACAGGGTCCCCGAATTGCAGGGAAAAGCTGCCGCAAACCCGACGAAAAGGAACCGAATGCACGCTGAAAACAAGCAAAAACATCTGGATTAACCTTCGAAAAAGCCGAACAGGAGCCGAACAGGAGCCGAACATGAGCCGAATCACACAGAGCCGAAGCAGCTGTGACGTAGAGGAGGCAGTGAATAAATTAGAAAAACCATTTGTATGAATCTGGGAAAAAGAAACGCTGTTTGCAAAGAACACTGAGCGAAAATGTCTGAAATCACAGGAGGTCCAGGGAATGAATAATAAAGAGGCTGTTACAAAGAAAATAAGTAAACTGAAAAAAAAAAAAAAAAAATCGGACTTTTAATTTTTTTTAAAAAAATTCAGAAAAATGCTTAAAGTATCCAAAAAATCTATAAATAAAGAGACTTTTTCTGCAGAATTTTATAATGAACGGTTATTAGATATTGAATTAAAACGGGAATATTTAACATTGAAGTCTATGGGATTCTCCTGAATAAATTTGCCGAATGAAACCACCGAATGGCAGGGCATTAGGGGAACCTCACTGCTGGTTTGTGTTCTCTGAATAGCCGAAGCAGTGCTTTTCATGGGGATTTCACTGCCCTCGAACAGGGACCGAACAGGCACCGTCAGGCAATTCGCCAGGATTTGGCAATTGCCTGCTCTCTGGATAGCCGAATGGCCAGGAAGGTAACCGAAGGCTGATTTTCAGCGTTCGACCTTTCTCAAGCAATTCGGAGCTCTTTGGATAACCCTGACAGATTCAAATTCCCAGAACTCTGGTATAACTCAGTGATACACCATAATAGCTGGCAGTGCCAACACACAGATTCAAATTGCCAGAACTCTGGTATAACTCAGTGATACACCATAATAGCTGGCAGTGCCAACACACAGATTCAAATTCCCAGAACTCTGGTATAACTCAGTGATACACCATAATATCTGGCAGTGCCAACACACAGATTCAAATTCCCAGAACTCTGGTATAACTTAGTGATACACCATAATAGCTGGCAGTACCAACACACAGATTCAAATTCCCAGAACTGTGGTATAACTCAGTGATACACCATAATAGCTGGCAGTGCCAACACACAGATTTAAATTCCCAGAACTTTGGTATAACTCAGTGATACACCCTGATATGCAACAATCTCCTCTCCTCTCCGATTCACTCCTGCAACAAACACATGCTGGGGCTGCGGGGAAGCCTTATATAGTGTGCTGCGGGACTTAGCTCTGTGAGCTCATGATTGGGCAAAATATGCCCAATCAGGACTCTGAGCCCTGATTGGCATAGTCTTGCACCTGTCTTGCACCTGACCTGTGGTCAGGTGCATGGCTGTAGCCAATTACAAGCTTCAGGCCAGTGGAAAAGTGCATTGTGGTCCATTGTGGTGCATTGTGGGCGAACGCGAACCGAACACGCGGAAATGTTCACTGTTCGACGAATGGTCGAACTGCCAATGTTCGATGCGAACTCAAGTTTGCATCGAACCGCCAGCCCATCCCTAATCATGAGGTGGAAATGATGGATGTGACATAAGCTTGTTTAGCAAGGGACAAAGCGAAACTGTAGGACTGGAGCCTGAATTTATATTGTAGGAAGTCAGCCGAAGTATGAGACTTCCTCCAGCCATGTTCAGCTGCCCCACAACACTGCCGAAGATAATATGAAACTATGTGTAAATTCAGATGGTAAGCAATTTTTTAGGTAAGTGTACATTAATAGTAAATTATATATATATATATATATACTTTTCTAGGTTGAATGGGATCTTCTTTATGAAAACTCAATGATTGTGAAGATTAATGGGACTGAATTTACAATACCAGGTAATATGAATAATTATCATTTGCATATCTTTTTTAAAAAAATGTGCTTATAATTTCTGTTGTAGCAGAGAATGATGCCAGTGATATACAGTATACGCTGAAAACATTGGGCACTATTCTCTAGTGAATGCTAACAGTAGTGTTCGGATGAGTAAGTGTTGCCGCCAGGATAAGTGACTTTAACGCAAGACCCTTATATTACCTTCCTGACGTATGAAAGCACTTGGCGCATCAGTTGTTGCGCTTGCTTCTGCAAGTTTACTGCATAAATATTACTTTGACAGTGATATGTTCTTAAGCAGACTGTGGAAATATACAGTTGTCACCATGCTGCATTTTTTGCCGTTACTTTATTTATTTGACATTAACTGCTGAGTTGGTGGAACCACAATGGGCTAGATTCACGAAGCAGAGTTATCGGTGCAAACAAAAAAACTAATCCATTAATTAGAAAAAGGCAATCAAAATAGCCTGAAGTCCGTCTGAAGATTAATGCCTTATGATGTGGGGGCAGGGGTTAAATATGGGAAGGCAGTTTGGAAATCCGCCAATCAGGGAATGAGAGCCAGTGCACCTTCCCTGACTGGATGGTGCATGACTAGCTATATTGTCAACTTCAGCTAGTTAGATACTACTGCAATAGGCTTCTCTGATATATATATATATATACCCACACTTTCAAGTAGGCACAGGGCACTTAAATAATTTAAAAAACTATATCCCAAATTGTTAAACCTGTAATATCTATGGTCCTCACACTCCTACCATTCCCAACCTTGCACTCAAAAACAAAATGCACTCCCTGCACATACCTATGATCCCACGTGTAGATTATAATTACCATGCACACGTCAATGTCGTCCAGGGGATCTTTCCATGCCCCATTCATGAGGCCAAATGCGCTGGATAGTCCCATAAGTATTTAACACGGAACACTATCCAATAGTGTTCTTTGTTCATTTTACCTTTCAGTCAATGAGGAAGCTCCGTCTATGGTTGAAATAGGTTGGCCATTGGTAGCCAAATTCACCAATCAGAGAAGGTTAGTGTCTGATCGGTCAGTTGTGTAGACATGCCCACACAACATGAAACAAATAAAAAGATCTTTGAAGCCTACAATATTTGTAAATATTTTTCAAGTTGTGATCTTCTCGCAGGAAACCGCAGTTAGGAATCCCCGTTGGATAGATAGTGATTCTAGTCCACTGTCTTGGTCTTCACAAACACTTCTATAATATATGGAAAATAGGCTGAATAACTCTGACTGAACTGACTGCACAATACCTTTTAAAATACAACACTCTGAGAACTGCAATATGTTCCAACCTTGGAATTCAATTAACTTAATTATTTTGACTTCTAATCTGCATTATCTTTGCAATACCGCACAAATTCACTATGCAGCAATTAATTCTTAACTGTGACCTTACCTTGTTTATATCCAAAACCTGACTCTGACTGCTGCCAACAGTAGGCTCATCTGACCAGCATGCTAGGCAAGCTGCACAAAATCGTGAAATACAGTGTGCACAGTGCTGTGAATATTTGGAAAGAGATTGATTGGCTGCATCCTATTGACTGCACAGGAAATATAAACTATAACTTCGACATTTGAAACTAAAAGAGTGATTGTTAGGGGGCGGAGCTGTCTGCGGGCGAGTGTGGTTGCATTTTGACGAGCTCTCCAGCAAGTGCTTGTTTATCCGCTGATTCTAATGATCCACCTTGTGCTGCTGTGGTTTTTCTCAGGGGGGAGTGTGCTGGGCGATCTGCTGACCTGAGCCCAGACCTCTTCACTGTCTTTCTGTGCAGTTTGGGGTACTTTGTGGACTCCAGCCTAGGTTTGCGGCCTATCCCTGGTGGCCATCTTTGACGTCCATGAGCAAGGCTGAGAACCATTGCATATGCATACCTTGCCGAATCTGTTGCCTTACTGTCCGGACACGGTATGGGGAAGAAGTCAGGGAAGAAGTCCTGTCTGCTGGAGGGACCCCGGCAGTGGTTCATTTGAGAGACTTTGGGGGGATAACTGGCGCAGCCACCATGGTGATTCCCGAGAGGCCAGACCCCTGCCACAGGGTCCTTGGATGAGAAAGGGTCTTCATGGTCGGAGGCCGCGCTAGTTCCTCCGAGGTCGGCTCGCAAAGAGGCGCATGTTAAGGAAACATCGCAGGGATATCATACGGGCACTCTGGCGCTCTGATTTTGAAGCCATGAGGACTGAAGTGTCGGCCGTCAAGGGGCGAGTAACGGATGTTGAGATGAAGGTGAAGAGCGCTGAGACAACGCAAACCCTCTTCGCAACTTGGATGGAGTCCCTGCAGATCCAGGTGGATCTCCTATCTGGAGCTGTGGAGACCCTGGAAGCTTGTCACTGCTGGAAGAACGTGCGGATCCAGGGGATCTCCTAGACCAGTGTTTCCCAAACCTGTCCTCTGGACCCTCAACCAGGCCAGATTTTGCAGATCATCTTGGGAAAATCCAGACTAAATCCAGTAATCACTGAACAGCAAATTATATCACCTGTGCTGTGCTTCAGATATCTGACAAACATGGCATCAGCGGGTCTTTCGGACAGGTTTGGGAAACACTGCCCTAGACGTCCCAGCAGACACTCTACTTGCCTATGTTAATAGACTGGCGTCTTAAGTTTTTGGGACCTCATCGGGTGCTCTGGCTGTTTTTGGCATAGTCATGTGCATTCGGAAGGTGGCGGCGCACTGGTGGATGCTCCATGTGATGGGATCGCTGTCGAGGGGGAGATCGCTGCCAAGCGGCACCTGATGTCAACACTTGTATCCTGCGCAACGCTTATATTTGAGGACTCTACTTTGTCATTACCTTTTGTGACTTTTCTGGCTTGGAGGCGTTTTTAGATGTGTTCGCTTTCTAGAGGGGCAGCGGGATTCGATATTGAGGATTAATGATATTGATTGATTTATCTGTGCCACACGGTTGCTAACCCGGAGGCGGCCTGGCACTTCTTGTACTCCCTTTTCTCGTACGATCTTTCGTTCATTCCGGCCTCTGCCAATGCTAGCCCTTGAATCCACAATCCTGCTGCTTCCGACCCAGGCTACGTCTCTGATGTCCCCTCCTCCCTTCTGGCCTTCCCTATCTATTACCCTTTTCGTTTTATTTTTACTGTTATATTCTCTTCTATGCCACCCTCTTTTGTTTCCGGTGTTTTGCTTTGCTGTCCCTTTTTTCCTCTTCCCCTTCCCCCCTTCGCTCTCTCACACAGGTCTATTCAAAGAAAGGTGAAACTCAGGAGAATGACTGGAGAAGTGAAAATTCTATGTAAATAGCCAAACCAGAAAAATTCTCCCATTTATCTCACTTTCCAAATCAGCTATTTGGTCTAGATTGTTCTCTTCTCCAATTCTCCTGGTTTTCACCTCTCTCTGAATAGACCTGGCAGTCTTTAATGTGTGTCATATTCCCTTTTATGATGCTGTTTGCTCCTGCTGGGTCTTCATGCTTGTCTTAACAGTATTTTTTTTCATGACCTCTTGTACTGGCCCTGCGTAGCCTATAATTTTCTGTGCTGCAGTTTGTGACTGTTTCCAGATGGCCCTGTGCATCCACTATTTTTTCTTACCTATTATATTGACGTCAGTCTCTCAAAATAAAAAATATTAATATAATACCTAAAGAGTGACTGTTAGTCAATCTACTAGAGCCTGTCTACTAATGCTGTCAGATTGAGAGGGATATTCAATGTCATTTCACTTTGTGAAGGGTTGAAAATATGTATATTTCAGTTAAAAAAAGAGTCTGGGTATATTTTAATATATCTATCTATATTTTATTAAAACGTAATCAGACATTCATTGAAATTTCATGCTAACATACCTTTTTTTAAATTTTTATTCAGACAACCCTATATATGTCCGTAAATTCACCTTGGAGAAAACGTTAAGTGGTGGAATAAAAGCTTCATTTGATGGTGGGATCTCCATCTCTGTGTCTGCTATGCTGGGAGCCTTGAGCTTTGTAACTTTGTTTGATGTTTCATATCAAAACAGAACAGAGGGAATCTTAGGTATGAAAAGTTTTATTTTCAGCTTTAAAGGTCACATTACCAGGAAATACTGACACACTGGAATTGATGTTACATATCCAAAGACAGCCACAAACACTTACCTAATAAAACAGTCATAAAAAAAGTATTTAATTTGATTCTATGTTATCAGCATATTGTGAATTCAACTCACATTTACATGTATATATATACTTTAGGTGTATTCAATGGGAATAAAATGGATGACCTAAAGGCCGCCAATGGAACACAACTAGATGTTAATGGACAGACACTTCCCAGCGAGTCCCTCATTTTTGAAATTGGGATGACGTGTAAGTAAAGTCATAATGTTTTGTTACTCGGACCAATGCATACAACAAGCAAAGTTCAGATCTCTCGGCCCAAACATACATGCAAAGATTTTAAACCACCTGCCAGGTTTTAATAGACTAGGATTTAGTTACAACATCTGATCATACATTTAATAAGCCTGCCACAATGTCAGTGTACCCCATCACAGCAGGTCCTATCTATGCCAACCTACTACCTGCCCTTATAAGTTTAACATATATCCTCCTGGAGCTCCTTTCACTTCTACAACAACATTATGTAATATAAGATCATACTTGGTAACTAAACCCCATCTATTTAAAACCTAAGACTAGAGTCTTTAATCTAGACATTAATGGCTGTGTTTTGAGTTATTTTGAGGGGACAGAAAATTTACACTGTTATACAAGCTGTACACTCACTACTTTACATTGTAGCAAAGTGTCATTTCTTCAGTGTTGTCACATGAAAAGATATAATAAAATATTTTACAAAAATGTGAGGGGTGCACTCACTTTTGTGAGATACTGTGTGTATATATATATATATTTATATAAAAAAGGGTCTATTCACGAAACACATAACTTGTCACCGACTGTCAGCAAAACAAATTGATTTTCAGTGTTTCAGTTCGACAGGTTTAAACAGGTGAATCCCATAGTATTCAATGCAAAAATTTAATATCTTTCTTATTTTTTTTGAACGACCGTTTTTTTTTTTTTCATTTTCAGCAAAAAGCCTTTTTTTAAAAAAAGTTTAGAATACCTTTTTCGGATTTTTTGTGTTTCCCTTTTTTTAAAAAAAGCTTTTCTTTTTAATTCTGTAACAGACCTTTTAATTATTTTTTAAAGGATTTATTTTTTTTGCAGTTTGGTGGAATGTGCCAAGGACACTTCGGCGCTCTTCGACACGTTTCACCGAATGGTGAATTTCACAGTTCTGCGTAATTTAAGTTCAACTGGTCTATTCAATAAGCCGTCAGTTTGCCACAATTCGCCGCAATTAGGCAGCATTCAGTGGCATAAAAATTGTCCCATAGACTACTGTACTATATACAAATGTGGTGCTTTGTGACTAGACTCTTATGTGTTTAAATGGGTTATTCAGAGAGCACAGAAATGTCACCAACATTTCGGTGCTCTCAGTTTCCTGCACTTCGGGGAATCAAATTCCCCGACCCTGCGGTGAATTCAGCATTCACCGCAGGGTCCCCAAAGTGCAGGGATAAGTCACGGCAAAACTGCCGATTTAAAAAAAGAAACGCTGCAAAACCGCTGAAATTATCGGATCCAATAATTTTGACAGGTCCCAGCAGTTTATAGGATCGATCCGATCCAATCCCATAAATTATCAGATCGGATCCGATCAGATAAATCACTGCAAACCCGATGAAAGCATCTGGAAAAAACCTGACAATCCACCGAACACAGCGTCGACCGGTCGTCTGAAAAAGATGACAAGCCGACGAATGGGGTAAAGAAAAAACAAACAATAAAACTATTGAAAGTGTCAAAATTGGAAAGGCAGTTTGCAAAAAACTACTAATATTTGTATGTGGTTTAATGTCTGCATATGGAAATTACAGCAACACCAAGTATCTGTACTGTAAATGGATTTTCTGTAATCTTATCTCTGTAGAGTAGTGTGGGACCCCAGAGGTCTATTTGTATTTAGCCTTCTCCCTGGCTGTTGCAATGCAGCAGTAGCGTTTGCTGAGCTGTTAGTTACAGTAATGCTGGGGGGGGGGGGTGCTCCTCGCACCCACAGGAAGAAACTAATCTTAAATTAGAAAGGAATGAAAATAGGGTTTTGTATGCTAATATTTGATTTTCATTGTATAACAATGCAACATCTAGTTTACACTATTTTGGTAGTGAAAGGGTTAAGCTATGTTCTAATTATCAGCAGACAGTTTATATATGTATATATTTCACTTTCACAGGGAAAACTACCCCATTAAACAGCATCTTTAGTTATAACTCCACGCGTCAAGAATCCTGGTATACATACAACAATAACAGCTTTAAACCATTGTTTTCCCATGAGTTACTTGGAACCAGTGATCCCAATACCATTGAAAAAGCAAATAAGACCTGCAAAGGAAACAATGAATGCATTTTTGACATATTGAGCACAGGCAATTTTGCTGTGGGGGAAGCAACATTGCAAAGTGTGACAGCAGTGGAGGAGCAGAGCCAAAGCATGAGTAAGAAAAAGATTCTACATTGTACTTTCTCAACACGCTAAAATTGTGTTTCCAAAGAATGTGACCATATGGATGATATACTTCAATATAAATTTAAAGAATTAATAAACCATTGAAATATTACATATCTGTTATCGGCAAGTCGCCAAATCAGCAATACATTTTTCTGGAGGTTACCTAATGTTGCTCACAAATAATAACCTAATCAGATATCCAATTCATACATTCAAAACCACAATGAATGCACTTAACCTGAACATAAGGATGCTTCTGAAAGACCAAAATATAAAATTGTAACATATAAAAAATTCAGAGCACGCCACTATGATATAGTCTTCAAGAGTTTAAAAACACCTGCCTTGGAAATTAATGATGGAGATTCTGTAAGATATGATCATATTTTACACAAGTCTGCCAACACGTTGTGGAAAAAGCTAAATTGTGGGAAGGATAAATATAATAAAGAAGACCTCAAATAGATCTTGACTTTAAAAAAAAAGATGTCGTCTGTGGTTATCCCTATAACACCATGCGAAACAAAACACAATTAGAGGTTTTAGTTTGCTTGCAAGGATGACCTGTCTGGAATCATGACAAAATATACATAGATACAGGAAAATGGTGTCACGCCTGAGCCCTACCGGGGCGGCTACAACACCCAGACATATCCAGACCAGTACCATGTATAAAACATAACAGGAAAAAAAGATGCCATCTGCCCTTATCCCTATAACACCATGTGAAACAAAACACAATTAGAGGTTTTTGTTTACTTGAATGGCCATTTAAGTTTTAAGCCCGCCTGCCACGTCAAAGTACCTTCACTAAGGTGAGTCCTATCTAATGAAGCCAAAAGCTGCTCTCTGAGCAACCACCTGCACTCATGCTGTTTCTCAGTCATGAGGCAAGATGATGGGTTTTCTTTTATACAGAAAAATTCCACTTTGGGATTGAAAACAAAACCACATTATGGGACAGCTGCAAGGATGACCTGTCTGGAATCATGGCAAAATATACATAGATACAGGAAAATGGTGTTGGGCCTGAGCCCTACCGGGGCGGCTACAACACCCAGACATATTCAGACCAGTACCATGTATAAAACATAACAAGAAAAAAGATGTCATCTGCGGTTATCCCTATAACACCATATGAAACAAAACACAATTAGAGGTTTTAGTTTGCTTGCAAGGATGACCTGTCTGGAATCATGACAAAATATACATAGATACAGGAAAATGGTGTCGCGCCTGAGCCCTACCGGGGCGGCTACAACACCCAGACATATCCAGACCAGTACCATGTATAAAACATAACAGGAAAAAAAGATGCCATCTGCCCTTATCCCTATAACACCATGTGAAACAAAACACAATTAGAGGTTTTTGTTTACTTGAATGGCCATTTAAGTTTTAAGCCCACCTGCCACATCAAAGTACCTTCACTAAGGCGAGTCCTATCTAATGAAGCCAAAAGCTGCTCTCTGAGCAACCACCTGCACTCATGCTGTTTCTCAGTCATGAGACAAGCAGGTGGGTTTTAGATCTTGACTTTATCAAAGCAGCAACATGCCAACAGCTCATACAAATGTTTGAACAGAATATTATAACATTATCTATACTTATTCTTACGCATAATTCCTTCTACAGATAACTTTCCACCCACTATTATTGGACCTTCCAAAATCCACACGAAGCGGAACAATACAGTGACAGTTAGCTATTCAGCGACAGACTTAAATAATGATACAGTGACAATATCCCTGCTGACTGACTCAAGTGACATTACAATGGATGGTAAGGACTCGAGGCCTTAAGTGGGTTATGTGTTTACTCCATTATCATAAAGTATTGCAAGACCTATTTAACCAATTTGCTCAAGTTGAACTCAATCTATAATATATATTTTATATATATTAGAAATGATTTATTTGTAAATTGTATAAATAATCAAATTCTCTATATTAATATTATTATATATACTCCTTCCTTCTATCAGATTTCATATTTTTTGCAGTATTCACCAGTTTCAATACTGATATATCTATGTTGTAATTTAAAGTGATACAGCCAACTAACGGTGTTTTTTTTATAATATAAAGAAAACGGAGTCCTAGAATGGAACCCCACAAGCTCACAGCCAATTACAGCCACTATTCAAGCAAATGATTCAAAGGTTGTTACTGAATTTGTATTGACACTGGTTGTGTGTAACTGCACCAACAATGGGAGCTGCTTATATGAAACCGCAATTAACATCGACAACCACACAAACTTCATGGCAAGTATTTATTCTGGAATAGCATTCCACTAAAATAAAACTAACATTATGTTTGAAATCTAAAAGTCAATGATTATAAGCAAAACAGAAATGAAAAAAAGCAAACGAGAGCTATAAACTTCATCCCCATCTATTAGTAAATAATTGCACTCTACTATAGCTTTCATCCTCCAAATACTGTACAACCCATTTGTGCATGTGAACTCTGTTAGTTATATGTGCATGGCATGTATAGGCCAGAGAGGCAAGATGTATATCACACATTTATATGTATATTTCTATATATTTTTTGTTGTTTATCTGAAATTCATATCTCCCCATCTTGCAGATTGCAGGATGTAAGTGCTCCAATGCATGGACAGGCTCGTATTGTGAAGAAGATCTGAATGGATGTCTGGAAAACCAATGTTATGACAGCAATTCCTGTGTAGATAAACCTGCTCCCCTGGAAGGATTCACATGTGGGCCATGTCCTTCAGGACTCACTGGAAATGGAATTGATTGTTATGGTGAGGACACTCATCATTCATCTTCTTTTTCCGCCAAACTGTTTAATTGATTGCTGGATTAGATATATGGATATATGGATGTATTAGATATACATATAATTATTAGGCCCCGTTCACACTGTGCGATTTATCTTGCGGATTTTGCCACAAAATAGTGGCAAAATCTGCGCGATGACCCGCTATGTAGCATCTCCAATGCATTTCAATGGAGCTGTTCATCTTGCCGCGCGACGTCGCATGTCACCTGTCGCATGTCGCGCGTCGCAGTAGCATGTCGCTGGTACATGACCCTTTTTTTGCAATTTGCGTTTTGCGATTTCCATTGGTGGTGTTTTGAAAATCGGGACGTCGCATGACATTATAGCTCAATGTCACGAATATTAAAATCGTGCGAGTAAACGCTTGATTTTCAAATCGCACCGTGTGAACGGGGCCTTAGTCAGTAAGTGGTGGCCATAGTGATTAGAACACAACTAACATAGATCATATAAATCCCATTAGACAGTATCCAATGGAATTGGTAATAAACTCCTATAGTAATACACACTGGAATATGAAATTTATATGGGACTTTGACCTTTTCTATGTTTAGATTAGGTCTCCAGGGCAATATTATGATCATGTTGATGAGGACATAGTGAAAAATATTCAATATTTCTATGTCTCTATGTTATGATCCTACAGATCTTGATACCTATCGTGACCTTAAAATCATAACATATGATATTGTTTAATTTCTTGTAGTATGCCTTTTCTTCTTGTAATGTTCATGTGACATTCCCCATTCCAGATATCAATGAATGCTTACTAAACATGTCAAATTGTGAACACATCTGCTCCAATCGTTTTGGTGGATACAACTGTAGCTGTCAGGATGGATATGAAGTGAATACAGTAAATGCATCAATGTGTGAAGGTAACATATTATCAGCCAAAGACTACATTCTTTGCAGCATAATAGATGCCATAGTGGTTAATGATCCATTTAATACTCGCTACAAATGTTTTGCTTGAATAAATAAAGAATTTCCTGAAACACATACAGAATATTTTAAAGTATGAGCATGAGTTTTATTTTGGCAGCATTTACACTGTGGTTACTCAGTTGTGTTTGTTAGGGAAATTCGAAAATGTTTTTCCGTATAGTTTTATAAAGACCTACCGTACTTATGCATAATTTGGAAGGTTTGTACTCTTCCACAAAAGTCGTTTAATGATAATATATGGAAATATTGACCTTTATCCTGTTTTGTTTAGCTAAATGTGTGACATTTAAATTCTTCTGTTTTAGACATTGATGAATGTGCAAGATCTACACCTCCCTGTGCTGCAAATGCTAAATGTACAAATGTACCGGGAACCTACACCTGCCAGTGTGAAGATGGATATTACGGAAACCCGCACCTGATATGCGTTGGTGAGTACTAGCATTGCTTTGCTTTTGGAGAACTATGATATTTAACATGTTACTGGCCAGTGTCTGCTTGAAATAGTGAAAACTCTACCATATTGCAAATTATACTTTAACCTATGCAGTAACCTGTTGCAGAGATTAAAAATGCTCTCACAGATATATTAATCCAAAGAAGCCTCATTGTCACTTCCAAAAAAATTTTTGAGAACGGATTTTACCAGGAAGGATACATTTCTCTTGATTTCAAGTATGTCCTGGGTGGTGAGTATGTACCATTTGGTGTCTTGCCCAAGGACACTTACTGGAGAGGTGCTCTTGCTGGGATTCGAACCTGTGTTTCCATGGTTATAGAGCAGTGCTGTTACCTCTACTCCATCCAGATGGTACTAAATATGTTTCTAATTTTTTCGGGATGTTTAGAATTACAGTATTACTTATGTTATAATACAAATGTATAGATGATGGGTTCGGCCACACCTGGTCTGCATCACAATGACTGTTGACTTCTGGTTTGTTGACCCATGCTTTAAAGCAGGAATCTCAAACTATGGACCGCCAGATGTTGATACCTTTAATTCCCAGAATTATTTGAATGCAATAGATGGCCAGAGAATCATGGGGATTGTAGTTCAAAGAAATCTGGGGGGCTAGAGTTTGAGACACCTGCTTTAAAGCCATATGAACTATTTGCATTGTGGGTTATCTGCATATATTGCCTCATTTAATAATATGTTGAGGAGAAGGTGAAATACTAAAATGACATCAGGTCATATATATTTTAATAGTGGAGACAAAATAGACTTCACTCACTACATTAAATGAAATAATATTTACGTTTTATCTGTATGAGCAATGGCTTTTATATCAATGTTTTCAGATATCAATGAATGTGCAGTAGAGAACACAACTATCTGTCCTACACAGTCCATCTGTCTGAACACTCTGGGTTCTTTCACCTGTGAATGTTTACCTGGATACTCAGGAGCCAGCTGCACAGGTAAGATGGAGTTCCAGCACATAGTACAGGCTAAGGGGTCATATCGCACATATGAAAACAATAATTTGATGTAAAGAATTACATTTTAATACATGTTTCTCCCAATTCGCTCTTTAAAAACACATCAAGATCAGTTCTGCGCTCTACACCCACTGCACAGCAGCATCCACTGTTAGTATTCAGCCCCACTTCATGCATAAAACATACCAAAAAATGTCAGGTTTCTTTGAATCCCATATACTCACGCTAAACAAGAACATTTACTAACATTGCCATTAAAGGGATTCTGTATTGAATTTAGAGTAAGTTAGTAAATTGAAAATAGAGTATCCCGCACACAGCTCCTCCTCTTCAGCCCAGGGACTCCCGAACCCAGAAATCCCTGAAGCTTTACTGCACAATTTGCATTTCTACACATCTTGCGTAGCGTATGAACCACAAAGTGCACAACGCAACGGGACTCGTGCACTATTCGTATGCAAACTCTGTAGCTCCCACGCAGAGTGAGCAATCAGAGCTCAGTGCGCATAATCAGATACAATGCTGTCTCTTGGAGACCGCTCGCTAATATGGGCGTTCTCAAAAAGGGTAATTTCAGCACACTCTCTGCTTGCTGAAGTCGCTAGTGACTTATCTGATGACCAGCAGCTGGGAAATTCAAAAATCCTGGCTGCTAGTGATGCTGGGTGGGTTGGAGGAAACTACTCCACTTCACCCAGCAAAAACACCTGATTGGGTCAGCAGTGGGGGGTGCACTCCTGAGGATGAGGGTGAGGATGAGGGTGAGGATGAGGGTGAGGATGAGTGTTCCTTCAAAGTTTTAAGCTCTCTTGCCAATGTAAATACAAACCACTTTAGTTGGGAACCTAATGGCAATACAATGCTTCCAGACAATTTCAGTTCAGAGACAAAATGATGGGTTTATTTATACCCTGTGCCAGGGTATAAACAACCCCATTGCAAATATGAGCTACAAAATACAGAAAATGGTTAAAACCAGATAAAAATCAGTCCCATGCTTGTAAACTCTTTCTGCTTTTTCTGAATGACATAACATAATTTTCACCAAATCTGTAAATTCTATTGACACATACAAACACACACACATATGTAATAGTTCTGTGACATAGATTTACGTATACACTATAAAGTAATTCGTTTTGGGAAATTTATTTATAGACCGTAACACTTAATGCAAGTGGAACTAACACGAGGCATTGTATGAGAAATCTTTTCTCATAATGTTAACATGTGCGATACAAATGACTTGGGTCTCTGTCCAGAGTATGTAATATTATCTCCAATGGCAAAAAACTTTATTTTATTGAAAATCATAATAAGGTTGACTTCTCTAATAGAGCAGTGTATGTTCAGAATTGCAATTTTAAGGGTAATCAACGTTTATGACATTGATCGAAGGGTGCAAATTATCCTTTCTCTTTAACACATCTGATGTTGATGAATGCCAATAAAAAAAAAAAGTGCATTACCTTCAATTTGTAAATTGAAAACCTTGACATAATTCCAGCATGCAGCAGTATTTATACATTGGATTTATTCCTTCACCATAACAAAAACAAACAACGTTTCGACCCCAACATGTGTCATCAAGTCAGATTTGACAAACACCTGGTTGGTGTCCAAACATTGTTTGTTTTCTCTTTGGTGAAGGAATAAATCCAATGTATAAATACCGCTGCATGCTGGAATTATTTCAAGATTTTCGGTGTATTTTGGGCCAAGGAGTGAAGATCCTTCCGGCTGTGGTTTGCAGGTTGGTGCAACTATCCGATTTATTGGTTCAATTTGTAAATGGTTACTATATTGTATATACAAATGGAAATTAAGAAGCACATGTAAACATTGTTAATGATGTAAAATTAAAGACAAAGGGAAAGTATAATAGATTAAAATTTTATCAAGTCTGTAATAATTTACAAAATATATCCAAACGTGACAAATGAGATAAAATCTAAAACTATATATTTTTATTCAGGAGAACTAGCGAATTTAGAATTTTTTCTTTCATATTGTTACAAAAAAAATTAAAATAAAATAGTGGGGGGTCAGTGACGCCAGTTCAATATCTCCCTTTCCTTTATCTGATTTAATTTTTACTCTGCATCCTGTAATGCTTTAGTGATTTTGGCATTTTGTATGTGTCTGTGTATGTATATATATATATATATATATATATATATGGCCATATTGTATTCCTCGCGCATCGGTTTTGCGCACATGCAAATGCGCACTTGCGCGAGGACAAAACCATGTGCGCAGAACGTCGTATTTCAACGTTCGCGCAAATGATGCGCGTTATCGTTTAACGCGGATGGACTTGCGCGAGCGTGATGAACTGTGCGCGTCCTATACTTAACATTGTGAGCGCAAATGCGGTAAGCGGATGGCATTTTAACAGATGCGCAACTTCCTACGAACGATGTTTGCGTGCATAATTTTAATGTCTTTGAAAACTTGGTGTTAACTGCAAATCTGAACGTTCTGGCCGAAACAAAATACACCAGCACGAAAAAAAAAATACAGCACAGTATAGTTACACATTCTACACATACCCAAACAATAAAATTGTGAATTCATACATATTATTTTTTTTGCTGCAGCATGTATACTCAGATTTATTTTGACAGGCGCAAAAACATTAGTGAGTCAATTAAGGTGAGTTGATGTCAATTAAGGTTCTTAATTCTGATTGGCTGAATCACATGAAAAAAGCAGTCCGCGCACTGATTTACATGCGCAACGTTAATGCTCGCTTTTTACTAACGTTATTTTTTGACGGATGAGAAAATGCATTCGGATCCGAATATCACGGTAATTTCCGCGCGATAACGCTGGACACTGTGCGCAAAAATGTGCTGTGCGAGCTCATTTGCGCAGAGAATGTAATATGGCCCATACTGTATATAAAACTATATATTTATATTATTTCTTTTAGCTGATATATCCACAACTTCAGCTTCAATTGGAGATTATTACACATCTATAACTACTGTAAAGGGTGATGATTCAGAAACTACTAACAGTCAGGAGTCGACTCCATATGCCAGTAAGTAATTTATAAGACGTTAAACTGAGCTTTGAATTGATAGATGAGTAATCTGTTACACACAACACTGCTCTCCAACATATTACAATTTCGTATGGTCAGACTTTCCCCTAGTTTCCCTTCCTTCAAACGCTCCCTTAAGACATTCCTATTTAGGGAAGCCTACCACCCGACTCGCTGACGCAACCAGTCCATCACTCTCACCTTGCAGTCATCAATCTCACCTTGCAGTCCATCACTCTCACCTTGCAGTCCTCTCCTCCTGTTACCACCCCCAACCCTACTAGACTGTGAGTTGCTACGGGAATAGGGCCCTCGTTTTCTCCTGTGCTGTTTTGTCCAAATGTTGTTCAATGTATTGTAAACCTCTCTATACTGTGCCCACTGTACAGCGTTGTGGAATATGCTGGCGCTTTATAAATAGAGATTAACCACTTCACTGCTGAGGACGCGCTCAGCGCGTCCTCAGCAGTCCCGCTGGTATGCGGAGGACGCGCTGAGCGCGTCCTCCCATCGGGGTCAGCGTTCGGCCGGGTTCCGGCCGATCGCTGGCCCCTCCGGTGCGGGCTGACATCCTGGATGTCAGCCCGGCATCCGGACCAGCAGCCGCCAGAATTTGGTGTCATCGCGGGGGCGCGATGACACCTAATTCAGGCGCCCCCCCGCATGTGCGGAGGAGGCGCCTGAAAGGGAGGGGGGGAGGTCCTTCGGACCTCTCTCCCTCCCGATCGGCGGCGCACAGGGGGTTAACCCAGGCATCATTTGGAAGGGCACAGCCTGCCCTTCCAAATGATGCCTGGCATTAACCCCTGGGGAGCTGGATCGCGAATCGGCGCTGAAAAGCGCCGGTTCGCGATCCTTTCCCGGAGCTGGCCGACATCTTGGATGTCGGCCAAGCCTCCGGGAACTCCCCCAGAGGACTGGCGTCATCGTGCGTAGCACGATGACGCCAGTCCTAGACTTAACCCCTAACTGCCACCAACTGTGGAGATAGGGAGTTCCAATGAACTCCCTATCTCCCGATCCGTGGCAGCTAGGGGTTAAATTTTGGTATCGTTGGATCGGCCAGAGCATGGCCGTTCCAACGATACCAAACATGAAAGTGAAAATTTTTGTAAAAAAAAAAAAAATTAAAAATAAAAATTAAAAAAAATTAAAAAAAAATTAAAAAAAAAAAAGAAACACTTTTTTTTATTTTTTTTGGTTTGTTAATGCAGCAATATTGTTCCCATTTCAATTATAATGTGAACAATGATGCTGCACTAACGATTTTTGTATGCGGTGCGTTTGTTAAAAATAGTGTCATTTTCCCCAAAAAAAAATGTAACGAGACCCCATCTATAATTTTTTTAACAAGCGCACCCCATACAAAATATAACCGCAATTGCTCGCATGTTAAAATGTGGAAAAAAACACTTTACACATTGTAAATTATTGAAAATACATATTTTATTGCATTTTTTGTTATAATATACAGACATGACATAACGTATACATATAATAATGACATATTATGAATCTACTGAGTCTGACGGAAAGAACAATATATAATATGTCTGGGTCATATACTAAAATAAGCCTTCAAAACACGTTTAAACATGATGCGCAAAACAGGTAAAAATGACCTCAGCATAGGGGCGGGAAAAGCCTCAGCAGCGAAAGGGTTAATAATAATAATTAATGATAACCGATGTCAGTAGGGGACATAGTGTGTTATAAGGGTCATTATATCCACGTTGTGTTCATTGGTATCTGGACAAACTGGCAAATTGCCCAAAATTTGGACAAATAATGAATTATCCAAAAACCAATACAGCGGTCCAGTTTGCATTTTACTTTGTTGTGCTGTTGCGTTTTAAAGAATGTTTACATAGAGCTGACTAAGAAGAGACAAAGACCTTTTCTTGGAGCTGCACAGAATTCAAGAACTCTCTTTCTTATATACTTTAACCTCCGTTAAATTCAGCTTCCTCTGCTATTTTCCAACTTGCATTATACCCAGTGATTATAGCAGTTAAATATAGCAAGTGATTATAGCCGTTACCTCATACAATGCATGAGTTGTGCCGGCATGTAGAGGTCAAAATCAGATATAATTGCCACCAGGCAGGGCTATTTATGCCAAACAGAGATAATTTGCATACAATAGCACAACCACAGTACATGCAGGGTTCTGTCAAGTCCTCTTCTCATAAGTCCATGTGTTCCTAGTGCAACAGCCCTCAGCCCCTCCAAAACAAACAATCCACTCTTCCTGGCACCTCTGCATTTTTGACACCTTGTGGAGATTGTTTGAAAACTGGGTAAAATAGGCTAGGTCTCCTCACTCTCAACAACCCCAAACCCAGGGTGTCCATGGATAGCCCAGAACTCCAGTTATCTGTGCACTAAATTGCCCTGTCCAAGTTTCATGGGGCACCAAGTAATCCCTCGGGAAACTGCTATCTGGAAATACAAGCTTTATAACAAAATAACCAATGTCCAGTAAAACGCCCACTGAAACCTCAGGAACCCCCACCCTGCAACCCAGCCAAGATCCATTACATATTCCGTTTAGAGGGAAAAACAGAATCATGGAAATGTACAGTAAAGATGTACGCTTATATATTCACTAAATGGAATTGAATTTGATGATCTGAGCGATAAATTGCATGCATATGACAATATAAATCACAATTATTTTTTATTTTTCTAACTCTCTTTGGTGTAGAATGTGATCTGTCACATTTTTTTCCATATCTTGGTTTAATGAAGAGAACAATGACATTTAGGACAAAGGTTTTACTTCATTTTTTTTTTTCCAACCATCATACTTTCCTTATATAGAATATTGCCTTTAATCACTAAAAGGTACCCTATTAATGCAGGCATAGCATTAACATTCCAAATGTTGTAATGCTCTCCATGTTGCCATTCAGGTTCTTCTCAACAATAGGTCTAGTCTTGGTTTCTTCTTGATAATGATCTGTCTGTTGTTTGTTTTACGCCTTTTGAACACTAAATACATCAAACTAGCCTCAACCCTTTTTTCGGTAGAAGGGTTAGTTAAGTGACAGTCCCTTTGCCCCTCCTCTCTACGTATTGTAAATGTGGTCTCCCGTGGAGATTTATTTGAAGGTTGGTAGAAAGTTACTTCCTCTGCAACATGCTCAAACTGAGGAACTTGAGTTGAGTGGAAGAGTATTGAGTGGAAAATGTTACAACTTACTTGGATTTGTTTCTTGATCGCTCTATGGGTAAAGAATGGAATTCAAACTCAAGGTAGATATAAGAAAGTGAAGTTCATATTTTATCTTTTCTAGATTGTATATTTTCTGTATAATCGTCACTTGAAATATAATTTAAAAAACATCTTATAATAATTATTAAGCTTTCATCAAGAGAGAATAAATCTACCATAATTACCCCAAACACTATTATATTTATCTTATACTGTTTTTAGTTTATATTATATTTTATCTATTTTTTTATACCTATGAGAGTTATACCATATCAATATCTTAAACTTATATTATACAGTAATGCTGTCAAAGTGCAAGTATGTTTGCTTTGAAACTTACCTGTATTAGGTTATTTAAATTATGTTTATGTCACTTGTTATATTTAAATGCTTTATTTTCTACATATAAACACATAACAAGAAACCGAAAAAAATTTAGATGCTAATATGTGGATACAAGTTGTGATTCAACAAATTAGCTTTGGCTGTTTGCAATACATATGGATACCTTTACTTTTTGTGGCAGCATCTTTTTTTGTTCGTTGAATTTAAATCTTATAGGCCAAGTGTTAACAAGCCTGCTTATTCATTGATTATAAAACACTCAATTACTGATTATTAACAGTGTCTACACATTCTGGTTTGTTCTCTCCGCAATACATGTAACAAGAGCCATTAGAGGATCTAGCTGTTGAATTATTTACAATTAAAGATAGTTTAGAGGAGGACATGTTCTTATCATCTGATTATATATTACCAGGGAAACAAATTCTAGAGATCCTTGATTTTATAATATATTTTACTTCATTTATTGGCATTTATGAAACTTTTTGGTGGATGTTGTAAAAGGAAGAAAGGATGACATACAGTATATGTGTTATCAGAAACAGGTGTTTATGTAAGCTCCATTAATGGGTTTACACAACAGTTTTTCTTGTCTTACTACAACTATAGCCTGAGGCAGTAACCAGTGCAAGGTGTGTCTGTTGCAAATACAAACAACCATATTTTAAGTGACTATGGTAAAAACTCTTATTCTTATTTTGGGATATGCATAGTGACATGATTTCTTGTAAATTAAAAAAAATATGTGTAATGCTTTTTATATATAATATATATATTTTTTTTACAAAATGTATACTTAAACCTACACACCTTTACAACAGGCAAAAATTTACTCTTTAAAAATGATTTTGTTATTGCCAATGGCTTCATCGCAGCCAGAGGGGAAAGAGACATTTTTGTATGGCTGGACAATGGGAGACATGTTTTTTTCTATGAGTACAGGACGATGTACATTTATTTATTTATTATGTATTTATTTATAAAGTATTTTACCAGGAAGGATACATTGAGATTTTGCTGGTTTACAAGTATGTCCTGGGAAAGCAGTCCTTAAATGCTATTGGTCATGAGGGCCATTTTCAATGAGATTTAGTTCTTGAGGTTGAAGTCACAAGGTGTCAAATCAATTTGGCTTCCTCAATATGATCTTATAAGTGCTTCAATACAGAAATGTTTCCATTATGTGAGAAATCAAGTTCAAAATGATAAAAGGGGCTTTGGCTAAGGATTGGGGGTATCGCGAGTCATGGCATGGTTAGAGTAAGGAGAGACTTATGTTTAGGGTTTATGCGCTGTTAGCATTACAGAGGCAGTAAAATTATGGGTACCTGATAAAGGAACCTCCATTTGGTCATTATATACTGATATGAATCAAGACAGTGGATGCGTTTTTAAGGCTTTTTGAAAATTTGTGGTAATCTAGACTCTTACTACTTAAAAAAGGCAGACAAGTGCCCTGACAGTCACAGGATCAGCTAAAGGGCAAAAAAGCATTTTACGTACCACAAAGTCAAAAGCTTAGTTGGCTGTCGGTCGGCTTTTTTTTTCTACCTGAGGCCAAATTTTTAGCAATTCCCTACCAAGTTGTTTTTCATAAAACCACTGCCAGGAGCCAATGGATTTACGGAAAACAACTTTCTACTAGCTCTGCAGTTAACCCCTTAACGCCGCCGGGCGTTCCATGCCGTCCTGCATTTGGCGGGCTTTAATGCCGCAGGACGGCATGGAACGTCCTCGGCATTAGGAGCCCAGCTGGCGGTAATACTTACCTCCCCGGCGGCTCCCACGCTGATCTGGCTTCGATGAAGCCTGATCTGCGTATTTTCAAGCCTCCCGGCGCACTGACGTCATCGCGCTGGCGCGATGACGTCAGTTTCAGGCGCCCCCCCCCGCCAGAGCATGGGGAAGCGCCTGGAGGGGAGGAGAGGGATCCTTCGGATCCCTCTATCTCCCCATCGCCGGGTGCTACAAGGCTGTGGCCAGCATCGCTGGAAGGGTCACAGCCTGACCTTTCCAGCGATGTATGGGGGTTAACCCATGAGTTGCCAGGTCGCGACCGGGCACTAATTTGTGCCCGATCACGGCCTATTTCCGGTGGGGGCCGCCATCTTGGATGGCAGCCCCCACCTCTGGGTCCCCCCCGCGTCAACTGACTCATCGCGCCATGCGCGATGATGTCAGTTAACTGGGGAAGCCCCTAGCTGCAAAGGGATTTCCTATGGAAATCCCTTGCAGGAGATAGGGGGGTTCTTTGAACCCCTTTATCTCCTGATCGGTGGCAGCTAGGGGGTCATGCCTGATATCGATGGAAAGGTCTGAGCATGGCCTTTCCAACGATATCAAACATGACAATGAAAAAAGTAAAATAAAAGTGTAAAAAATAAAAATTAAAAAACAATTAATTAATTAATAAAAAAATAAAAACTTGCTTTTTTTTTTTTTTTTGATGCAGCATTATTGTTCACATTTCAATTATAATGTGAACAATGATGCTTCACCAATGATTTTTTTTTGGGGGGGGGGGGTTTAGCTAAAATCACGTAATCCCCCCCCCCAAAAAAAAAAATGGGTTCCCAAGTCTACCCCATAGAATATAACCGCAAAGGATCGGATAATAAAATGTGAAAAAAAAAACACTTTACACACTGTGGATGATTGAAATTTTATTGAAAATTCACATTTTTTTACATTTTTTGTTATAGCATTCTGGCAGGACATGACGTATATATATAATTATGATATATTATTAATCTGCCGAGTCTGCCGGAAAGAACGATATATAATTTGTCTGGGTGGTATAATAATACGTTACTTAAAACCGCGTTTAAACATGATGAGCAAAAACATCAGCAAACTTCACTTCCGAAAGAGCGCCAAAGTCGTAAAATTACTCCCGTCCTTAAGGGGTTAAAATGTGCTTGATAATTACATGACCACATTTTGTATGCAGTATGTCACACGCACATATTGCCATCTGCTGGTCAAAAAGTGCTATCACATCTCAATAATACAGCTTGGGCTCCACTGTTGTCTTCAAAGAACTCCAAGCTGGTCCTTGCACCTTGGTTATCATGTCGGAAGTGATACAACTTTAAAAGCACATTAGGAGCATATTTGCAAAAGAAATTGCATCAAATGAAAATTCTTTGCAGTGCTCCAGAATTGGACCAAGTTGAGTATACATGATATCGGAGTCCCAGCAGACGCTTTGATCGAGTAAACTTGATCTTAGTATTGAAGGGGTTAAATTATTAATTTAATTATTTTTCTGTATTTAAATTGCTGGCAAGTATACACAGTATTGTTTGTGACTTTATAATTTTAATAGCGCTGGACATGTAGGAGGGTTTGCATTTGTACCAAATGCGTAACCTCATTCATATGTTTTAATATTTTCAAATTCTAATTCCTTAATATTAGGGATGTGCGTTTCGGGTTTCGGAATTTCGGAATTTTCACGAAATTTCACGATTCGTGCATTTGGATTCGGCTGATTTTCTGAAAATTTTCAGATCTGAAAACGGCAGATCCGAACAAATTTTCGTGCCGAAACGAAAACTTTTCGGAATTCTCGAATGGACTAGAAATGTGTAAAATCGAAATTCATTTTCGTTCCATTCGTGATTTTGGCTCCATTCCTGATTTCGGTTCCATTTCAGTAATTTCGGACATCGTATTTATATCGCTGATTCTGTAATTAAATTTTATATCATTCCCATCTCAATGTTTCCTTCCTGGAAAACCAGAGAAATCTCAATGTATCCTTCTTGTAAAACATGAGGAATCTCAATGGCAGAATTATCGTATCGCAGAATTATCGTATCGTATAATTATCGTATCCGAAAAACCATTAGTTTACGTCTAAACGAATAGACACTTTGAAACGAGGAGAACAGACGTTCCGAAAAACACAAAAATTTCCGAAATCACGAAAAAAAAGTCGATAGGAAAAACGAAACGAAACGAACCGAACCGAAACAAAAATCGTCCGAAACGAGTCGAAACGAAAATTTACAAAATCCGAACGAACCGAACCGAATCGAACCGAAAAAAATCTGTGCACAAGCCTACTTAATATAATACACATACGCAAGAGGCAAGCTTATTTTAATGTTTTTTTTATCATCATGACTTGCAATTAGATGATGAATAAGAATTGAATTTGTAATCATTAACAAAGAATTAACTTTTTTGAGGCTTTAGGCAAATTGGCCTGAAACAGTAGAATGTGTTCCAGACGCTCTTAGTTGTATTTAATTTAAATACCCCAAATATTTGAACATGTCCCACCAGTTTGTTCCTCTATCTCTCTCTCTCTCTCCTTAAAACTCATATGTTGTACTAGTATATAATGGTATATTAAAATACATAAATAATAATAAAATATATATATATATATAAAATCTTAAACAGTCCAAACCACCGAAAAAGGGTTAATGGCTAAAAAGTTATTTAATGATAAACCACTTTTTCAGTTCCCACAGTGCCTTTTTTTCAAAATTATATATATATATATATATAAAAAGCAAGGGCTCCCACCTTTAACTGTGTCACACGTTGCTTGCTCCGGTTCTGCTGTAAAAGATGTAGGTTTAAATAGATAACAGAGAAAAAGCTGATGGATATTTATTCCATCAAGTCGACGTTAGGGATGAGCTGTTCGGTTCGATCGGTTCGGAGTTCGATTCGAACATCGCCTGTTCGCATGTTCGCGACCTACGAACATTTCAGCATGTTCGCCGCATATTCGCCCACAATGCACCACAATGGACCACAATGCACTTTTCCTCTGGCCTGAAGCCTGTAATTGGCTACAGCCTTGCACCTGACCACAGGTCAGGTGCAAGACAGGTTCAAGACTATGCCAATCACGGCTCAGTGTCCTGATAGGGCAAAGTTTCCCAATCAGGACACTTAGCTCACAGAGCTAAGTACCGCAGCACACTATATAAGGCTTCACACAGCGCTTCAGCACGCGTTTGAGAGGAGATTTGAGAGGAGATTGTTCTTGCGTTAGTGGGTGTTCTCACTGCCAGTCTGCCACCAGCTACTGGGGAGGTCTCATTTCTACAAAATATCTGGGAATTGTTCTAATCTGTGTGTTCTCATTGACACCCACAGGGTTATTCAAAGAGATCCGAATTGCTTGAGAAAGGTAACCGAATGCTGAAAATCAGCGTTCGGTTACCTTTCCTGGCCATTCGGCTATCCAGAGAGCAGGCAATTCGCCAAATCCTGGCGAATTGCCTGCACATACGGTGCCTGTTCGGTTCCTGTTCGAGGGCAGTGAAATCCCCATGAAAATGCACTGCTTCGGCTATTCAGAGAACACAAACCAGCAGTGAAAGGTTCCCCTAATGCCCTGCCATTCGGTGGTTTAATTCGGCAAGTTTATTCAGGAGAATCCCATAGACTTCAATGTTAAAAATATTCCCGTTTTAATTCAATATCTAATAAACCGTTCATTATAAAATTCTGCAGCAAAAAGTCTCTGTACTTATAGATTTTTTAGGATACTTTAAGCATTTTTCAGATTTTTTTTTTTTTTTAAAAAGTCCGATTTTTTTTTGATTTTTTTTTCAGTTTACTTATTTTTTCTGTAACAGCCCTCTTTATTATCATCCCCTGGACCTCCTGTGAAAATTTCAGACATTTTCGCTCAGTAGTTTCTTTGCAAACAGCGTTTCTTTTTCCCAGATTCATACAAATGGTTTTTCTAATTTATTCACTGCCTCCTCTACGTCACAGCTGCTTCGGCTCTGTGTGATTCGGCTCCTGTTCGGCTTTTTCGAAGGTTAATCCAGATGTTTTGCTTGTTTTCAGCGTGCATTCGGTTAGTTTTCGTCAGTTTTTCGGCAGCTTTTCCCTGCAATTCGGGGACCCTGTGCTCTTTGCTGAATACACCGCAGGGTCACCGAAATGCAATCGGCAAAAGGAACCGAATTGAAGAGAACGAAAAGTCACCGAACGTGCGGTGACTTTTCGAATCTCTTTGGATAACCCTGAAAGTATTTTGGGGTCAGTAATTTCTACAAAATAGCTGGGAATTGTTCTAATCTGTGTGTTCTCACTCCCAGCAACTATTTTGGGGATCAGTAATTTCTACAAAATATTTGGGAATTGTTATAATCCATGTGTTTTCACTGGCTGCCACCCAGTATTTTGGGGGGTCAGTAATTTCTACAAAATATTTGGGAATTGAGGTAATCTGTGTCTTGTCATTGCCACCAACTATTTTGGGGGGTCAGTAATTTCTACAAAATATTTGGGAATTGAGGTAATCTGTGTCTTGTCACTGCCACCAGCAACTATTTTGGGGGGGTCAGTCATTTCTACAAAATATTTGGGAATTGAGGTAATCTGTGTCTTGTCACTGCCACCCAGAATTTTAGGGGGTCAGTAATTTCTACAAAATATTTGGGAATTGAGGTAATCTGTGTCTTGTCACTGCCACCAGCAACTATTTTGGGGGTCAGTAATTTCTACAAAATATTTGGGAATTGAGGTAATCTGTGTCTTGTCACTGCCACCAGCAACTATTTTGGGGGGGTCATTCATTTCTACAAAATATTTGGGAATTGAGGTAATCTGTGTCTTGTCACTGCCACCCAGAATTTTAGGGGGTCAGTAATTTCTACAAAATATTTGGGAATTGAGGTAATCTGTGTCTTGTCACTGCCACCAACTATTTTGGGGGGTCAGTAATTTCTACAAAATATTTGGGAATTGAGGTAATCTGTGTCTTGTCACTGCCACCAGCAACTATTTTGGGGATCAGTAATTTCTACAAAATATTTGGGAATTGAGGTAATCTGTGTCTTGTCACTGCCACCCAGAATTTTGGGGGGTCAGTCATTTATACAAAATATTTGCTGGCCTGGCACCAAAAGCACAATATTTGGGTGCACTGACATCTTTACCAGATTCATATCTTTTTAATATAGGACTGCATGGTCCACCCCTGCACTCTTCCATAATACCACAGAGGGGTTACTGTATGATGGCACTTGCTGGCCTGGCACCAGAGGCACAATATTTGGCTGCACTGCACTGACTTCTTTACCAGATTCATATCTTTTTAATATAGGACCGCATGCTCCACCCCTGCACTCTTCCACAATACCACAGAGGGGTTACGGTGTGACGGCACTGTTGCCGACGCGAAAAGGCACAATGTTAAAGCACCTATTGTTACTTTCATCCAAAGCCTGCATAAGTTTCACCATTATTTAACCAAAAAATCACTAAACTTTTTCTGCGCGTCCTAAAATGTCTTTTCATACAGGCTGCCGCCCCAAGCAGTTGTTTATGAATAGATTAAAGGAAAAGCATTTACCGTCATTTGAAACGTCATTTTTTTGCTTTTAAATGTTTCTATACATCCTAGAAATCCGCCACTTCATGGGCAGGTTATGGGGACCTCCTAGGCACGATATTTGAAGGAATTTTTCATTTTTTATTTTTAACCCTTATTTCATGGAAGACTCACTGTCCCTTTAAAATCGTTTTTTTTACTTTTTGTCCTTGTTTCCTGTCCCCCAGGGCACTACCCGGACCCCCATACACCTTTTATGGCAAATATCTAGCATATATGCCCTCTTGGAGGGCACTCTAAAAATCGAACTTTGAGTCCCATTGACTTGTATGGAGTTCGTGTTCGAGTTCGAGTTCGAATTCGAACTTTTGAAAAGTTCGAGTTAAAAATGCGAACCGAACTCGGGGGTGTTTGGCTCATCCTAGTCGAGATTTCAGTCCTTGATAGGACTTTTATCAAGACATATCTTGATAAAAGTCCTGTCAAGGACTGAATCGTCGACTTGATGAAATAAATATCCATTATAAAATTCAGAAACCAACTTCCTGAGTGCGCTTTTTCTCTGATTATATATATATACTCACCATTGTATTGCAGGATGAAGCAATATATTTTACACTTTTACATTTGGACTAATGTTGTGGTTCAATGACAAGTTTTCAAGAGTTATTCTTCAGGTCTCAAAGCTTTGACAAAAATATATGAAATTAATCCAAATAAAAAGTATCCCTACATCCTGCAAACTCTGGAGATTTTGGCTTCTTGACTAGTAAGGCTAATACAATCTAATATATACATATATATAAAATAAAGTTTATTATTGCAGAAGCAATTTACACATCCTAGAAATTCAAAGAACTGCATCAAAGAGCTCATGTGTTGCATTCCCCATATGCAGCACAAAACATGACAAAACATGGTAAGACATGCAAATGAGGTCTGTAATTTCTCATGTTAAGAAAAAAATCTAACAATGCCCGCACTCCAAATAAAATGAGATACATCACCAGTGCTGGAGCCTAACCGAACTGCAATATAACCTAAAACGATGCCCCGCAACATGAAGATGTTTCCATGTTGCTAGGCATTGTTTTGTGTTATATGAATAAATTATATATTAGATTGGATTAGCCGTATAAGTCTTTTTTTTCTCTTTATTATGTTAAATCATTTGTATATTAGAGTTTAAACAAATGTCATGAATGGCTTATGGAACAATATGTATTTTGGTTCGTGTGGAACAGGGCTCAGCAGAAGCTAGATTCCCAACTGGTGAAATATTAAAACACCTGTGATGATTCTTCAGCCGCAAGGTTGGTGAAAAATCACATGGGTTGTAGTTGAATATCTGTAGTCTGGTCAGGTCCGGTTTAGATTGTATAGAATGGTAAAAACCATTCACTTTGTAGGACACGTAAACAAATCGCTGAACAAACAAGTTTAGCTGTAACCAGTTTTTCTCGACTCTTAGCTTGGAAAATCCCACCATAAGAATACATCAATTGTTGTGAGGGTAGTTAAAAAGACTTTTTTGATAATCTGTCAATAAAATGCCTCTTTTCACCCACTATACAATACCTAATGATATGTTTACCTTTCCTGTTTACATTAACACAGTAATTTGGTATTGTAAGTCACCACCTTGAGGATGACCTCAGTAAAATCGAGTTAATAAAGTTGCTTCTATAAAGTAAGACACCTGTATTTAAAATAAGACCCCTTGGTTCCTTGGAGAATCCATTTCTTTCTGTGTGAGACTGTTATACATGTGCATCTCACTTTAATGTTTTCTTGTATGCTGCTCAAGCTATTGTCACTTTTCTAATACTAGACTTTATCAAGTTTGATAAAGGCTGTGAAGGCAGACAAAACTTTTCTCATCTCCTAAATTAAAATACTCAGCACTGGCGTGCCTGGTTTCCTTGTTATTCTATGGATTATGCTTTGGGTAGCCCACCTATGTTTAGTTTTATATTGTGTTCTACTTAACACACACTGGCACCTATTACGATCTTCACACTAACGATAGTGCTCACCTGCGTGAGCAATACCGTTAGCTGCGGTATTTACCGCATATTACAATCCAAACGGGTTAAAAAACCCGTTTGCATTTGGGACCTTGCGCTCCTCTGCGCGAGGTTACTGCACTTTGCGCTCCCTATACTTAACCTTTTCACTGCTGAGGACGTGTGGGGAACGTCCTCATTGACTCCTAAGGAAAGATGGGGTGGAGATAGGGGGTTCTTTTAAACCCCGATATCTCCCGACTGTTGGCAGCTAGCAGGGTCAATGTTTGGTATCATTAGAAAGGCCAGAGCATGGCCTTTCCAATGATACCAAACATGACCATGTTTAAAGTAAAGAAAAAAAATAATAAAAGTAATAACAAAAAAAAGAAAAATGTGTTTTTTTAAGACGTAAAAATGGCTCAGCAGTTAAGGGGTTAACATGGGGAGCGCAAAGTGTTAACCAGCGCTGGTATTACAATGTCCCAGCACTGATTAACGCCTGGCTCTGGTCAACAAAAAGTTAACCAGAGCCAGGACCCGGTGTTAACGGATTCCGCTTCTGCAGAATCCGTTAACACCAGGGAAAAAAAAAAAAAAAGGAAGCCTATACTTATCCTCTGTCCTGCGGCGAGGACCGTGGCTCTGTTCGCCTCCTCCGGCCGGCGGGATCAGGGAAAGACTGGGGAAAATTCCCCCAGTCTCTCCCTGGGTATCCCTATGCGAGGCGAGATCCGGCTGGTCATGTGACCGCCAGAGTCTCTCTCAATGGAGTCCTATGGAATCCATTGAGAGGATGCGATCGGCTGCGCTTAGCGCTGCCGCGCGCATCCAGGGACATAGCGGGTGCTACAATGCAGGCAGCATTTTTTTGCGCCTGCATTGTAATCCCCTGCTAAACCGGGGACGGTAGGGGGAATACCGCAGGTGCAGTTTTTCCTCCCTACCGCCCCCGGTTTAGCGCTGGGATTGTAATAGAGTGCACCAATATCCATCTATTTCAGCATTTTTACACACGTTGTCCATTTTGATTTTTAAAGTAACATTAATTTTCTTTTTTTTTTTAAACTGATGACTGTATACATGTGTCTTTTGTAAAGGCGCAAACCTTTTTAATTTGACTTTACTACAGCTCAAGGCTGAGACTTTTTTAAATACCATAAATAATAGTAAATAAATGAAGTATTTCATTACATCTCACCATCATGTTATGTGTTTTGTATATGTACAGAAACCACTACAGACGCAATCACGTACAGTACAGTTTATGAAACCTGGGTATCTGACTTCTCAAATGGTGCAAGTGAAGAGGCAACAACTACTAAATATCAAGCAACTGATGAGACATCTCCAGCATCTATACTGACTACAAATGAGAGGACAGCTACAGATGAGATACCTTCTAGTGCAGCTCATGAATCCAGTACAAATGAAGAGAAATCTACACGTGCAATCAGTCATAGTGCAGTTCCTGACCTAGGTACTGTTGTTTTCACATAATATATGTAAATTATTCTTAAATTATTGCTATGATATTGACAATGATAAGATGTAATATTTAACATAGATTGCTCCATCGTAATGTTGATTATGGCTACTGAGCATACCTAGATTAAAATTCAATATTTAAATGATGGTTTTATTTTTAATTACATAAAACGTATTATGGTGGCTATTATGTCCGAAAATAATAAAAGAGGCTTATTTTTTTACTTTAATACAAAAACTGATTTGCTTTAATGTGTTTAGAATGTTCATAAAATAATGGGTCTATTCCATTGTTGTTGGTGAAATGGAGCCAGTAAGGGAAAAAAATCCAAGTTGAATTTCCTTACCGACTCCCATTTATCGTATTTTTTCCAACCCAGCTGCTGTATTATTGGCTGAACTTGGAATAATAGAGAGGCACAGACTGATAACAGCATATATATTCCAATATCTCTACATTCTCTGGTTTTAATTAGTTTTAATTAGTTATGAATTTAAAGCTAATTCAATGACCTGGACTAAATATTTCAATACTGTAAAGAAAAGAGAAAGCGAGAGTTCTCCCTATATTCTTCTACAAATGATATTGAGTTCACAAACAATTGAACAATGAAAGTATAAATCAGAATGGAAAGTGTCAATTAAATAGGTTCATGTAAGTAATAGTTAATTAAAAAATACATGGCATGTGTAAATTTTATCTCTGTTCTCCATCTTTACAGGAAATCCTACCATAAATTATCATGCAACTGAGGACACATCTACTTCATCGTATGCCGCAAACACTACAAGTACATTTACTGTTGAGACAAGCACAACTACAGAGATATCCACAGCCGACATTATTTCTAGTGCGCTGTCATTTAGCACTGCAACGCAACAAAGTACAGCTAATGCAATACTGACCGAAACTGACTCAAGCACAACCAGTGAAGAAAGAACTCAATCTGATAAAAGCCCAGTTCCAACACCTCAGCCAAGTGCAGCTGAAGAAACATCAACAATGCAAATGAGTTCTAGTCCAACATACAAACCAATTACAAGTGAAGAAGCAAAAACAACTGAGCCAGAATCAAGAACAACTATTGAAAAATCTACATCTGATGCAATCTTAAGTACAACATTTCAAAACGCTACCCAAAAAATCAGACCGACTGATGCTGTAATAACTGAAACAGACTCAAGCACAACCAGTGAAGAAAGAACTAAATCTGATATAACCTCTGTTCTAACACCTGAACCGAGTGCAGCGGAAGAAACATCAACCATGCAAATGAATTCTAGTACAACATATAAACCGATTACACGTGAAGTAACAACAACAACTGAGCCAGGATCCCAAACAACTATTGAAAGATCTACATCAGAGGTAATCTCAAGTGCTGGAAATGCTACCCAAGAAGACAAGACTACTTCCAAGTTATCCTCTGCTACAGAACTCATGACAAGCACAACTACAGAGATATCCACAACAGACGTTATTTCTAGTGCACTGTCAAAGAGCGCTGTAACTCAACAAACTACAGTTAATGCAATAATAACCGCAACTGACTCAAGAACAACCAGTGAAGAAAGAATTAAATCTGATATAAGCTCAGTTTCAACATTTGAGCCAAGTGCAGCTGAAGAAACATCAGCAATGAAAATGAGTTCAAGTCCAAGCGAAGAAGCAACAACAACTGAGTCAGAATCAAGAACAAATATTGAAAAATCTACATTTAATGCAATCTTAAATACAACATTTGAAAATGCTACCCAAAAAATCAGAACAACTGATGCTGTAATTACTGAAACAGACCCACGCACAACGAGTGAAGAAAGCACTAAATCTGATCTAACACCTGAACCAAGTGCAGCTGAAGAAACATCAACAATGCAAATGAATTCTACTACAACATATAAACCGATTACAAGTGAAGTAACAATAACAACTGAGCCAGGATCCCAAACAATAATGGAAAGATCTACATCCCAGGTAATCTCAAGCACAACATTTGAAGAAATTACCACCGAAGAAAGAGAAACTCTTAAATTAACCTCTGCTATTGGACTTGAGACAAGCACATCTACAGAGAGATCCACACGAGACATTATTTCTAATTCACTGTCATTTAGCACTGCACCTCAACAAAGCAAAGGCAATGCAATAATAACCAAAACTGACTCAAGCTCAACCAGTGAGGGAAGAACTACATTTGACATAAGTTCAGTTCCAACACATGAACCAAGTGCAGCTGAAGAAACATCAACAATGCAAATAAGTTTGAGTCCAACAAATAAACCGACAACAGTTGAGCTGGATCAAAAACAACTATTGAAAGATCTACATCTGAGGTAATCTCAAGCGCAACATTTGAAAATGTTACCCTAGAAGAGAGAACAACTTCTGAGTTAAACTCTGGTACAGAACTCATGACAAGCACAACTACAGCGATATCCACAGCAGACATTATTTCTAGTGCGCTGTCATTTAGCACTGCAACGCAACAAAGTACAGCTAATGCAATACTGACCGAAACTGACTCAAGCACAACCAGTGAAGAAAGAACTAAATCTGATAAAAGCCCAGTTCCAACACCTCAGCCAAGTGCAGCTGAAGAAACATCAACAATGCAAATGAGTTCTAGTCCAACATACAAACCAATTACAAGTGAAGAAGCAAAAACAACTGAGCCAGAATCAAGAACAACTATTGAAAAATCTACATCTGATGCAATCTTAAGTACAACATTTGAAAATGTTACCCAAAAAATCAGACCGACTGATGCTGTAATAACTGAAACAGACTCAAGCACAACCAGTGAAGAAAGAACTAAATCTGATATAACCTCTGTTCTAACACCTGAACCGAGTGCAGCGGAAGAAACATCAACCATGCAAATGAATTCTAGTACAACATATAAACCGATTAACACGTGAAGTAACAACAACAACTGAGCCAGGATCCCAAACAACTATTGAAAGATCTACATCAGAGGTAATCTCAAGTGCTGGAAATGCTACCCAAGAAGACAAGACTACTTCCAAGTTATCCTCTGCTACAGAACTCATGACAAGCACAACTACAGAGATATCCACAACAGACGTTATTTCTAGTGCACTGTCAAAGAGCGCTGTAACTCAACAAACTACAGTTAATGCAATAATAACCGCAACTGACTCAAGAACAACCAGTGAAGAAAGAATTAAATCTGATATAAGCTCAGTTCCAACATTTGAGCCAAGTGCAGCTGAAGAAACATCAGCAATGAAAATGAGTTCAAGTCCAAGCGAAGAAGCAACAACAACTGAGTCAGAATCAAGAACAAATATTGAAAAATCTACATTTAATGCAATCTTAAATACAACATTTGAAAATGCTACCCAAAAAATCAGAACAACTGATGCTGTAATTACTGAAACAGACCCACGCACAACGAGTGAAGAAAGCACTAAATCTGATCTAACACCTGAACCAAGTGCAGCTGAAGAAACATCAACAATGCAAATGAATTCTACTACAACATATAAACCGATTACAAGTGAAGTAACAATAACAACTGAGCCAGGATCCCAAACAATAATGGAAAGATCTACATCCCAGGTAATCTCAAGCACAACATTTGAAGAAATTACCACCGAAGAAAGAGAAACTCTTAAATTAACCTCTGCTATTGGACTTGAGACAAGCACATCTACAGAGAGATCCACACGAGACATTATTTCTAATTCACTGTCATTTAGCACTGCACCTCAACAAAGCAAAGGCAATGCAATAATAACCAAAACTGACTCAAGCTCAACCAGTGAGGGAAGAACTACATTTGACATAAGTTCAGTTCCAACACATGAACCAAGTGCAGCTGAAGAAACATCAACAATGCAAATAAGTTTGAGTCCAACAAATAAACCGACAACAGTTGAGCTTGGATCAAAAACAACTATTGAAAGATCTACATCTGAGTTAATCTCAAGCGCAACATTTGAAAATGTTACCCTAGAAGAGAGAACAACTTCTGAGTTAAACTCTGGTACAGAACTCATGACAAGCACAACTACAGCGATATCCACAGCAGACATTATTTCTAGTGCGCTGTCATTTAGCACTGCAACGCAACAAAGTACAGCTAATGCAATACTGACCGAAACTGACTCAAGCACAACCAGTGAAGAAAGAACTCAATCTGATAAAAGCCCAGTTCCAACACCTCAGCCAAGTGCAGCTGAAGAAACATCAACAATGCAAATGAGTTCTAGTCCAACATACAAACCAATTACAAGTGAAGAAGCAAAAACAACTGAGCCAGAATCAAGAACAACTATTGAAAAATCTACATCTGATGCAATCTTAAGTACAACATTTCAAAATGCTACCCAAAAAATCAGACCGACTGATGCTGTAATAACTGAAACAGACTCAAGCACAACCAGTGAAGAAAGAACTAAATCTGATATAACCTCTGTTCTAACACCTGAACCGAGTGCAGCTGAAGAAATATCAACCATGCAAATTAATTCTAGTACAACATATAAACCGATAACACGTGAAGTAACAACAACAACAACTGAGCCAGGATCCCAAACAACTATTGAAATATCTACATCAGAGGTAATCTCAAGTGCTGGAAATGCTACCCAAGAAGACAAGACTACTTCGAAGTTAACCTCTGCTACAGAACTCATGACAAGCACAACTACAGAGATATCCACAGCAGACGTTATTTCTAGCGCAGTGTCATTCAGCGCTGTAACTCAACAAACTATAGTTAATGCAATAATAACTGCAACTGACTCAAGAACCACCAGTGAAAGAATTAAATCTGATCTAAGCTCAGTTCCAACATCTGAGCCAAGTGCAGCTGAAGAAACATCAACAATGCAAATGAATTCTAGTCCAAGCGAAGAAGCAACAACAACTGAGCCAGAATCAAGAACAAATATTGAAAAATCTACATTTGATGCAATCTTAAGTACAAAATTTGAAAATGCTACCCAAAAAATCAGAACAACTGATGCTGTAATTACTGAAACAGACCCACGCACAACGAGTGAAGAAAGAACTAAATCTGATCTAACACCTGAACCAAGTGCAGCTGAAGAAACATCAACAATGCAAATGAATTCTACTACAACATATAAACCGATTACAAGTGAAGTAACAATAACAACTAAGCCAGGATCCCAAACAGTTATGGAAAGATCTACATCCCAGGTAATCTCAAGCACAACATTTGAAGAAATTACCACCGAAGAAAGAACAATTCTTAAATTAACCTCTGCTATTGGACTTGAGACAAGCACATCTACAGAGAGATCCACACGAGACATTATTTCTAATTCACTGTCATTTAGCACTGCACCTCAACAAAGCAAAGGCAATGCAATAATAACCAAAACTGACTCAAGCTCAACCAGTGAGGGAAGAACTACATTTGATATAAGTTCAGTACCAACACATGAACCAAGTGCAGCTGAAGAAACATCAACAATGCAAATGAGTTCTAGTCCAACAAAAAAAACAATTACAAGTGAAGAAGCAACAACAACTGAGCCAGAATCAAGAACAACTATTGAAAAATCTACATCTGATGCAATCTTAAGTACAACATTTGAAAATGCTACCCAAAAATTCAGACCGACTGATGCTGTAATAGCTGAAACAGGCTCAAGCACAACCGGTGAAGAAATAATTAAATCTGATATAACCTCTGTTCTAACACCTGAACCAAGTGCATCTGAAGAAACATCAACCATGCAAATTAATTCAAGTACAACATATAAACCGATTACACGTGGAGTAACAACAACAACTGAGCCAGGATCCCAAACAACTATTGAAAGATCTACATCAGAGGTAATCTCAAGTACTGGAAATGCTACCCAAGAAGACAAGACTACTTCCAAGTTAACCTCTGCTACAGAACTCATGACAAGCACTGCACCTCAACAAAGCAAAGGTAATGCAATAATAACCAAAACTGACTCAAGCACAACCAGTGAGGGAAGAACTACATCTGATAGAAGCTCAGTTCCAATAAATGAACCAAGTGCAGCTGAAGAAACATCAGGAATGCAAAGGAGTTCTAGTCCAACATACAAACAGTTTACAAGTGAAGAAACAACAGCTGAACCCGGATCAAGAACAACTATTGAAAGATCCACATCTGAGGTAATCTCAAGTACCTTTAAAAATGTTGCCCTAGAAGACAGAACATCATCCGAGTTTTCCTCTGCTTCAGAACTTGGGACAAGGACAACTATAGAAAGATCCACAGCAAATATAATTTCTAGTTCACTGTCATTTAGCACTGCAACTCAACGAATCACAACTGATGCGATAATAACTGAAACAAACTCAAGCACAACCAGTGAAGGTAGAACTAAATTTGAAATAAGTCGAGTTCCAACACCTGAGACAAGTGCAGCTGAAGAAACATCAACAATTAAAATAAATTCAAGTCCAACATCTAAACCGATTACAAGTGAAGAAACAACAGCTGAGACTGGATCAAGAACAACGACCGTAAAATCTACATTTGATGTAATCTCAACAAGTATGACATTTGAAAATAGTACCACAGAAGACAGAACAACTCCTGAGTTAACCTCTGCTACAAAACTTGAGACAAGCACAACTAAAGAAAGATCCACAGCAGACATTATTTCTAGTTCACTGTCATTTAGCATTGCACCCCAACAAAGCACAGGTAGTGCAACAATAACTGAAACTGACTCAAGCACAATTAGCGAAGGAAGAACTAAATTTGACATAAGCTCAGATCCATCACCTAAACCAAGTGTAGCTATAGAAACCTCAACAATCCAAAGTAATTCTAGTCCAACATACAAACAGAGTACAAGTGAAGTAAAAACAACAGCTGAGCACGGGTCAAGACCATCTACCGAAAGAACTCAATTTGTAACCACCAAAAGTTCAGTATCTATGCTAACTACAACTGATGGAAGATATACAAATGAGATAACTTCAAATAAAGTAACTGAATCAAGTTTCACACATGATATTGGGTCTGTTCCAACTGAAGATAGATTCGAAGCTGAGACCAGCAGAATTGCAACACATAAACTAAGTACCACTGTGCAAAGCACTCAGTCACATGAAAGCGTTTCTACAGTACCAGATACAAGTACAAATACAAATATCAACACATTTAGCTCATCTCCTACAACTGAAGATAGATTCACAACTCAGATCAGCAAAAATGCAACACTGAAACAACATACCACCGTGGGAAGCATTGAATCTGTTGTAAGCTCCACTACGATACCTGACGTAAATTCACATGAAGAAAGCTCCACAGCTGGATTTAGCTCAAGTTTAACTGATAGAAAAACGACAAACAGGGTAACTATAAGTGCAGCTTATGAACCCAGTACAAACGAAGAGGGAACAACACAGGCAATCAGCTATAGTACAGCTCCAAAATCAACGTCTGCAGCAATCACATTAAGTATAACTGTAGAGAATTCCACAGTTGTCATTCCTAATATTGAAACATCTAATACAGTTACAACTGGTGGAAGAGTAACAAATTATATAAGATCTACCAGAGAATCTGAGGAATTTACATCTGAAACAAATCCTACAGTTATAAGCAAATTAAGTGAAACACCAGAAATATTTAAAACATCAAAAACATCATATTCAAATTTCATTGGACATACAAGTGCAACAGCTCCCCATCATCCCATGACTTCAAATGCTTATTGGAGTAATGTTTCCACAGCTGTTACTAACAACATGTGTAAGTACATTATATTATTATTATTATTATTACTATCATTTTATACATGTCAAATGATAAAGATTTATTGCTATTTGTTTTGGTATTCTACCTTTATCAAATTTCAAAATATAGACGCGAGTTCTAATTCAATAAATTTATGAGCGCAGTTCTTCAGCTCTAGAGTGAGTGAGACTTTATGTAAAGTTCAGAAATATACAGGGTTATCCAAAGAGATCCGAATTGCTTGAGAAAGGTAACCGACCGCTGAAAATCAGCGTTCGGTTACCTTTCCTGGCCATTCAGCTATCCAGAGAGCAGGCAATTCGCCAAATCCTGGCGAATTGCCTGCACATACGGTGCCTGTTCGGTGCCTGTTCGAGGGCAGTGAAATCCCCATGAAAAAGCACTGCTTCGGCTATTCAGAGAACACAAACCAGCAGTGAAAGGTTCCCCTAATGCCCTGCCATTCGGTGGCTTCATGCGGCAGATTTATTCAGGAGAATCCCATAGGCTTCAATGTTAAAAATATTCCCGTTTTAATTCAATATCTAATAAACCGTTCATTATAAAATTCTGCAGCAAAAAGTCTCTTTATTTATCGATTTTATAGGATACTTTAAGCATTTTTCTGAATTATTTTTTTTTTAAAAAAAGTCCAATTTTTTTTTACGTTTGCTTATTTTTTTCTGTAACAGCCCTTTTTATTATCATTCCCTGGACCTCCTGTGTAAATTTCAGACATTTTCGCTCAGTAGTCTCTTTGCAAACAGCGTTTCATTTTCACAGATTCATACAAACGGTTTTGCTAATTTATTCACCTCCCTTGTCTGCGGTCTCAGCTGCTTCGGCTGTGTTCGGCTCCGGTTTTCGGCAGGTCAATACAGATGTTTTTGGGGGTTTTCGGCGTGCATTCGGTGGGTTTTGCGGTTAGTTTTCGTTGGGTTTGCGGCAGCTTTTCCCTGCAATTCGGGGATCCTGTGGTGTTTGCTGAATACACCGCAGGGTCACCGAAATGGGATCGGCAAAAGGAACCGAATTGAAGAGAACGAAAAGTCACCGAACGTGCGGTGACTTTTCGAATCTCTTTGAATAACCCTGATAGTATTTTTTGAAATCAAAATGCAAACAAATGTCAATTTGACCGGTTTCTATTACAATTTAAGGGTACATTTGTTTTGCTGGTCAAAGCAGAGCACTTTATCAGTCTAGCACAATGGCCGTCAGTCTTTTTGATTGTGCTTGCTGGTCTGACAGAGTGCTGTATGGTAACCTGGCAGGAGCAGAGCCTGTCATTCAGCCAAACTTCGTAGATACTTAGGTGCTTATTTTGTCTAGCCCCTGGGGCTGCTCCTGTTAATATTTACTTTTTGCTGCCTGTGCTTTTAAAATTAAGTTTTGGTATCTGAATTTTATTAGTGAATTTTGAGTTATTGTTACAGCTGCCGATATTTGCTGATTGAAGGACAATAAGGCAGAATGTTTATACCTGTCTCGGTTTTTATCTTTTGAAAACGAATTTGTTGACAACGATATCATATATCAATCTCCTTTGCTATCTCCTTTCATTCTACTTGCTAGTTCTGATGGGAGTATCCCATCCTAGTATCACTTTCTTAGCTCGTTTTATCCAGGTTGTGGTGGGGTAAGATGGAGGGTTGGCGGTGGTGGGGGGTTGGCTGCCACGGGTGGCCTGGGCGCTGATTTTCCCTGCTTATTTTAGCTCTAGGGAGCTGTCCTCGTCCCGCTCTCCTCACATCTGGGGCCCCTTCCTCCTCTCCCACTTCACGGGGGGGGGGGCTCCCGTGTCAGCTCCCTGGGTGATCCCCTGAGATGGGGGGCTGCCCTGTGCCCTTGCTATTGGCTTCCTTGTCACTTTCCACCTTCTCCATCTCTTTCCTCTCCTCCACCTCACTCCTTTTCTTTTCCTCTTTTTCTCTCCTGCTATTTGTCTTACTCTTTTCATTTCTTTGCTTCTCTTTTAGTTTATTCCTGCTACTGGGCACTGCCCTAATTTACACTGGTGAAGTCTTCTCTTGATTGTTGACTTTGACACACATACACCTACCTTCTGGAGAGTGTTCTTGATCTGGCCAACTGTAGTGAAGGGTGTTTTCTTCTCCAGGGAAAGAATTCTTCGGTCATCCACCACAGTTGTTTTCCGTGGTCTCCCGGGTCTTTTGGTGCTACTGAGCTCACCGGTGCGTTCCTTCTTTTTGAGAATGTTCCAAACAGTTGTTTTGGCCACGCCTGATGTTCTTGCTATCTCTCTGATGGGTTTGTTTTGTTTCTTCAGCCTAATGATGGCTTGCTTCACTGATAGTGACAGGTCTTTGGATCTCATCTTGAGAGTTGACAGCAACAGATTCCAAATGCAAATAGCACACTTGAAATGAACTCTGGGCCTTTTATCTGCACATTGTAATTGGGGTAATGAGGGAATATCACACACCTGGCCATGGAACAGCTGAGAAGCCAACTGTCCCATTACTTTTGGTCCCTTAACAAGTGGGAGGCACATCTGCAAACTGCTGTAAGTCCTACACCGTTCACCTGACTTGGATGTACATACCCTCAAATTAAAGCTGACAGTCTGCAGTTAAAGCACATTGTGTTTGTTTCATTCCAACTCCATTGTGGTGGTGTATAGAGCCAAAGATGTTAGAATAGTGTCGATGTCCCAATATTTATGGACCTGATTAACCTTCACAGTTTAGGGATCCGTTTGCACAGTCTTCTAGGGTTATACACGACAGACACCGGAAAGTCTTTTAACACCAATTTATTTGTGCAATCCTATATGAGTGTTTCTCAAACACCTCAAATAAAATGAAACAGAAAATTTTATTTATTTATTTATAAAGGATTTTACCAGGAAGGATACATTGATATTTCTCTCGTTTTCAAGTACGTCCTGGGTTCAAGAACATTAAAATGTTACAGTTGCTACAGAAATACAGTAATACAATGCAAGATATAAAATAAAAGATAAAAAAAACAAATATACAGATTAACATAAAATAAAAAAGTAGGAAATAGTCATTATGCTACATGTTTACAGGTGGATTCCGTATTGAGGTATGTTAATAGGGAACTCTTGAGTGACTTTTGACTGGGGGAAGATTTTATGGCGTCTGGGAGGTTATTCCATAATTGTGGTGCTCTGTAGGAAAATGAGGATCGAGCCACTTTCTTTTTGAACTGTGGTATTGCAAGTAAGGTGCTGGTCCTGGATCGGAGGTTATAGGATGAGGGAACTGCTAGGGGAAGCAGCCTATTCAGGTAGGGTGACAGTTTCCCCAGAAAAGCTCTTAAACACCAGGTTGGAAAGGTGAAGGGTACGTTTAGACTCCAGCGATGGCCAGTTTAGCTCTTTTAACATGTCACAATGGTGGGTCATGTAGTTACATTGTAGCGCAAAGCGACAGCATGAGTTATACAATGTGGTAAGTTTCTGAAGGTGTGTTTGCGGGGCCGCTATATACGACATCTCCGTATTCAATAGCCGGCATAGACATTTGTTGTACAATTTGCTTTCTTACCGTGGGGTTCAGGCAGGATTTGTTTCTGTATAGGGCACCTAGTAAATTTTAGATTAGAGTTTTTCGATGTGGGGGCCAAAGATAGATTTGGGTCTAACCACATACCTAGATATTTGGGAGAAGTGACTGTGGTCAGAGTGCCATTTGATTTTGTCCCCACACATAGATGGGGATTTTGCAATTCATGTAGTTTAGGTGCTGTTCCAAAGAGCATCGTTACAGTTTTGTCAGTATTTAAGAAAAGTTTGTTGTGTTTGATCCACTTTTCTACCTCTGCGAATTGTTCTTGCAGCACGGCCTCCACCTGTGGGAAATTTGGTTTGCTGGTATAGATTACGGTGTTGTCTGCGTACATGTGTACAGTTGAGGCTTTGCAGATGTTAGGCAGATCATTTATGAATATTGTGAATAGCAGGGGCCGAGTATTGAGCCTTGGGGTACACCGCAAGTGACTGGGAGGGGGAGGGAGGAGCTGCCAGAATTGGACACATATTGCGACCAATCAGATACATATGATTGGAACCAGGTTAGCGTGCGATCACCAATACCTAAAGAGTCTTTAAGTTTTTTTAACAAGAAGCCATGGTCTACTGTGTCAAAGGCCTTGGCAAAATCAAGGAAGATGGCTCCAGTTAGGTCTCCTTGTTCCATGTCAGCTTGGATATCATTGCAGACTTTTAAAAGGGCGGTTGTAGTTGAGTGATTTGGACGAAAGTCTGATTGATCTAGGGTTAAGTAGTTCCAATATTGATAATAATCACGTAATTGTGTGTAGACGCATTTTCCAAAATGTTTGACATTACAGGGAGCAATGATATCAGACGATAGTTGGATACCAAAGTACTGTCACCACTTTTATGGATAGGTACCACTCTCGCAGTCTTCCAGAGTTTGGGTATGTATCCAGTCGCCAGTGATTCATTGATTAGGGTTGCGACAGGATTTGCAAATGCCGGTGCACTGATTTTCAGCAGCATTGCTGGTATTTGATCAGATCCAGACTGGTATTTCATTTTTTGGTTACGGAGAAGTTTAGTAACGACACTGACAGGCACTGGTCTAAAACTGAATTCCTGTCTGATACAGGGTCTTTGCACAGTTGTAAATCCTAGCTCTCACCAGAGCACTAAATATAGCACAATCATTCCCTGACTATCATTGGATGGATAACTCCATTTACCAGTCTCAAAACAAGCATAACATGGAAACACAAAGATATATATTCCAACCTATCTATGTCCTCTCTGTTCACAGCAAAGGGAAAACTAAGGCCCTGAGTCTTTCTTGCTCTGACCTTTTATGCACCATTTTTTCCTCATCAATCAGTGTCAGGTGTGGCTCCAGAGTAATTCTCCACCTGCAGAGCTGCTTGCTGGGAAATGTAGTTCAGACTACTCCCTTTACTCCCATGTAGTGGATACAGACTGTAGGATTCTGGGTCCTAAATACCTCCCTTCCATAACCACATCTCTAACACAATCACAGTACATAGTCATATTCTTCAAAAACACAATCCTCCAAAACAAAGTGAAAATTATAGTTTGGTTTTTTTAGGGATGCACAGATACTGATACTAGCATCAGTATCAGTGCCGATACCAGCATTTGCACGAGTAATTAATACTCATGCATATGCTCCCGATACCAGAAGCCAGCACTGAACTGACTTGCCAGTATCTGAGGGGCTGGGGCAACTGGCGTAATACTCTACCAGTATTCTGACCGGCCCCTGCGGCTGGTCACATTCCAACGAGCGCTCCCGGCACAGGTTTAGAGCGGCCGATCATTTTATTTATAAAGTATTTTACCGGGAAGGATACATTGAGATTTCTCTCGTTTTCAAGTATGTCCTGGTGTATTTATATATATACACACACACAGACTCTCTGGTCTGGTGTGTGTTTAGGTATATATGTATCTGATGCCTGTGGGGTATTATACTGTATGTATGTGTGTATGTATTATTATTATTGTCATCATTTATATAGCGCCAACAGTTTCCGCAGCGCATTACAATGACCAAAGGGAATGAAATACATGTAAGTGGACATAAGATGGAAACAAGAGGTGTAGCGGGCCCTGCTCATAGGAGCATACAATCTAGAGGGATTGGGGTTGAGGAAGACAAGAGGAATTGTACTCGATAGCAGGATCATTAGTGCCAGTGGTTTGGGAACTGTGGGGCCATAGAAGCCGCTTCAATCAAGTGAGTAGGTGAGCAGAGGGGTGAGTTGCATCAGTGATGTAGTACACTAATCTGAAAAGATGGGTTTTGAGGAATTTCTTGAAGGCCTGAAGGTCAGGGGAGAGTTTGATAGGGCGAGGTAAGTCATTCCACAGGACAGGTGCTGCCCTTGAGAAGTCTTGGAGGTGAGAGTTGGCCGTGCGCGTGTAGACCGATGACAGGTGGAGATCACCTGCTGAACGGAGTTGTCTAGATGGGACATGCTTGCGGTGTAATGAAGACATGTAGGGAGGGGTTGAGTTATTGAGTGATTTGAACGTAAGCATCAGTATTTTAACCCCTTAAGGACCTAGGACGTACCATGTACGTCATTGCAGCGGGTCTCTCTTAGACCCGCTGACGTACATGGTACGTCCTGCCGTTTTTTGAGCGCTGGAAGCGATCGGATCGCTTCCAGCAGCTCAAACGCCATTGCAGGCTGCCTGGGAGTCCAGGCAGCCGTGCAATGGCGGTTAGAAGTGCCGGGGCACCATGTGATCGCTCCCCGGGAGCGATCAATCCGGTTTTACCGGAGAGGTGCCCGGCACTTCTACAGAGCGCTGGAAGCGATCGGTATCGCTTCCAGCTGCTCTGAGTATATTACAAGGATGCCTCGACATCGAGGCATCCTTGCAATATGCTTACCTGCCGCCGGTCCGTCCGTGATCGCTCCCCCGAGCGATCACTTCCGGTAGCGGCAGGAAGTACTGAGTGCCACGAGGTATCGTGGCACTCAGTACAAAAACGATCACATCAGTGATCAGGTGCTCTGCTGGGTGCCTCGAGGGATCAAGGCACCCAGCAGAGTAAAAAAAAGTGAAAAAAAGTAAAAAAAAAAAAGTGGAAAAAAAAGTAAAATAAAAATAAATAAAATGACGGTTAGGGGTAGGGTTAGGGTTAGGGTTAGGGGGTTGGGTAGGGTTAGGGGTAGGGTTAGGGTTAGGGGTAGGGTTAGGGTTAGGGTTAGGGATAGGGTTAGGGTTAGGGTTAGGGTAGGGTTAGGGTTAGGGTTAGGGTAGGGGTAGGGGTAGGGTTAGGGTTAGGGGTAGGGTTAGGTTAGGGTAGGGGTAGGGTTAGGGGTAGGGTTAGGTAGGGTTAGGGTAGGGGTAGGGTTAGGGTTAGGGTTAGGGGTAGGGTAGGTTAGGGGTAGGGTTAGGGTTAGGGGTAGGGTTGGGGTAGGGTTAGGGGTAGGGTTAGGGTTAGGGTAGGGTTAGGGGTAGGGTTAGGGGTAGGAGGGTAGGGTTAGGTAGGGTTCTAAGGGCCAGGGTCATCTGGGGCTGAGTGGGATGTTCCTAGCCTGCCTCATCAGAGAGGCAGGCTAGCAACATCCAATCAGAAGTTAGAAAAAATCTAAATAAAATTTCTAATTTGTCAGGTCAGGTCAATATTTTGTAAATATTGGCTCTGACCTCTTTGATTCTCCCTCCCTCTCCTCACTTGTGTTTTGGTGAGCGAGAGAGAGAGATCAGATTTGACAGGTTAGAGATTTTAGTGAGATTTAGTGAGATTAGAAAAATTGAGGCAGATTTAGAGAGATTTTAGGGAGATTTAGAAGAATTGAGGCAGGTTTAGAGGGATTTAGAGAGATTTAGGTGTTTATTTGTATTTTCTTGTGAAACCCAACGGTTCTTCTAAGAACCAACAATCCGCTATATATATATAATAATTATAAAATTTTATAATCTATATATAATGTCTGAGAGGGTGTACAGCGCGAGGAGGCATATGCCATCCTGGCGTCAGAATCTGAGGCATCTGCGTCAGACTCAGACCCTCATTTCGACCCCGCTAATTGCTCAGAGACGTCGCTAGATACATTATCTACGCTGGCTGATGTATCTAGTGATGTTTCTGATGCAGATCCTGGGTCACCACCTGCCAGCAGGAGACGCACAGCTCCAGCTGAGGAGTGGGTAGTGCCTCATCGCCAGAGGCCAGATATCCCTCCTTCACGGCAAATCCTGGCATCAATATTGATGTTGCAGGATTTACCGCCACACAGTTTTTGCAGGTGTTTATGGGGGATGATTTGTTGGGCCACATCGTGGCCCAATCAAATCTGTATGCCCATCAGCGTTGTGCTGCGAAGCCAGACTCCTACTTGGCAAGGCAGCAATGGACCCCGCTAGATGTGCCAGAATTTCTGAAATTCTGGGCACTTACTATGCTGAGGGCATCATAAAGAAGCCCTCAATTCGCTCCTACTGGAGCAGTAGCCCCATCTGCTCTACCCCCATTTACCCCCAATCAATGTCACGTAGAAGGTATGAAAACCTTTTGCGTTTCATGCACTTCAGTGACAACAGCCTGTGCCCCCTAGAGAGCATCCCCAGTTTGACAGGCACCAGACTTTTACATTTTATTCGTACATTTTTATGTTCTACAATTGGTGCTGTATTTTGCCAAAATCTTTGCACACCTATGCATGGGGGGCATGGGTGTACTCAGGAGATCTTGCAGAAAACAACCTGGAGAGTTTTCATGCAGTAACAAACAACAGTGTCTCCTAAATCACAGTCCAAAACTACTGTGGGCGTAAAAATCTGAAAATTGAAAAATTACACCACACACCTTCTCAAATGTTTTGGGCTAAAACCGTTGCATCCATGGCATCAAAGCACTCCATATGCAATACCTTGGGGTGTCAACATAACAAACATAAACAATTTTCTGGCAATAATTCAAACTGGGGTATGCGATAGACCCAAAACCAAAGATAGGCCTAGGTGAAGAAATAATCTCAATTTCAACTCTAATGACAAAGTCATTAAAATTGTATTTGAACCTTCCCAAAATCCTGGCAAACCTATGCATGGGGGGCATGGGTGTACTCAGGAGACCTTGCAGAAAACAACCTGGAGAGTTTTCATGCAGTAACAAACAACAGTGTCTCCTAAATCACAGTCCAAAACTACTGTGGGCGTAAAAATCTGAAAATTGAAAAATTACACCACACACCTTCTCAAATGTTTTGGGCTAAAACCGTTGCATCCATGGCATCAAAGCACTCCATATGCAATACCTTGGGGTGTCAACATAACAAACATAAACAATTTTCTGGCAATAATTCAAACTGGGGTATGCGGTAGACCCAAAACCAAAGATAGGCCTAGCTGAAGAAATAATCTCAATTCAACTCCAATGACAAAGTCATAAAAATTGTATTTGAACCTTCCCAAAATCCTGGCAAACCTATGCATGGGGGGCATGGGTGTACTCAGGAGACCTTGCAGAAAACAACCTGGAGAGTTTTCATGCAGTAACAAACAACAGTGTCTCCTAAATCACAGTCCAAAACTGATGTGGGTGTGAAAATGAAAAAATGACCACAAACTGTATCCAATTTGTTTGGAGCAAACGGATGCATCCATAGCATAAAAACACTCCATTTACAATACTTTGGGGTGTTAGCTTACCAAATATATTGCACGTTCATAAAACTGGGGTATGTAAAAGGCCCCTAAAAAGAAGATAAGCAAAGAAGATACTGTTTGTCAAATTAGAAAATTGACAAGCACATGTCAAAGATTGGCGTGTAGCACCCCAAAAACAACAGAACAAATCTATATATGGGTGGTATCAATTTACTCAGAAGATGTTGCTGAACATATTTTGGGGTGTTTTTGGCAGTAACCCATAACTGGATTTGACAATTCATGCCTAAAGTACAATTGTGTGTGAAAAAATAACCCAAAAAGTGACTACCTGAAAGTTTGACATAGAGCTAGTGCATGGAAAGTGTTAAAATACAACTCTTTGAAGCACCCCAGGGTGTGCCCTTTCTAAAAATATATGGTTTGATGGGGTAAATTACTTTGGCCGGCTTCAAAAATGTCCCAAATAGGACATGGGTGCATGATGACGAAATGTGAAAATTCCAAGTTGGAAAACTGAAATGCGCACCCCCCAAATAAGGCCTATTAGCCCCCAAATGACCCGACATACTTATACATGGGTGGTATCAATTTACTCAGAAGATGTTGCTGAACATATTTTGGGGTGTTTTTGGCAGTAACCCATAACTGGATTGACAATTCATGCCTAAAGTACAATGTGTGTGAAAAAATAACACAAAAAGTGACTACCTGAAAGTTTTACATAGAGCTAGTGCATGGAAAGTGTTAAAATACAACTCTTTGAAGCACCCTAGGGTGTGCCCTTTCTAAAAATATATGGTTTGATGGGGGTAAATTACTTTGGCCGGCTTCAAAAATGTCCCAAATAGGACATGGGTGCATGATGACGAAATGTGAAAATTCCAAGTTGGAAACCTGAAATGCGCACCCCCCAAATAAGGCCTATTAGCCCCCAAATGACCCGACATACCTATACATGGTGGTATCAATTTACTCAGAAGATGTTGCTGAACATATTTTGGGGTGTTTTTTGGCAGTAACCCATAACTGGATTTGACAATTCATGCCTAAAGTACAATGTGTGTGAAAAAATAACACAAAAAGTGACTACCTGAAAGTTTGACATAGAGCTAGTGCATGGAAAGTGTTAAAATACAACTCTTTGAAGCACCCCAGGGTGTGCCCTTTCTAAAAATATATGGTTTGATGGGGGTAAATTACTTTGGCCGGCTTCAAAAATGTCCCAAATAGGACATGGGTGCATGATGACGAAATGTGAAAATTCCAAGTTGGAAAACTGAAATGCGCACCCCCCAAATAAGGCCTATTAGCCCCAAATGACCCGACATACCTATACATGGGTGGTATCAATTTACTCAGAAGATGTTGCTGAACATATTTTGGGGTGTTTTTTGGCAGTAACCATAACTGGATTTGACAATTCATGCCTAAAGTACAATGTGTGTGAAAAAATACACAAAAAGTGACTACCTGAAAGTTTGACATAGAGCTAGTGCATGGAAAGTGTTAAAATACAACTCTTTGAAGCACCCCAGGGTGTGCTAAAATTATAATATATGGTTGATGGGGGTAAATTACTTTGGCCGGCTTCAAAAATGTCCCAAATAGGACATGGGTGCATGATGACGAAATGTGAAAATTCAAGTGGAAAACTGAAATGCGCACCCCCCAAATAAGGCCTATTAGCCCCCAAATGACCCGACATACCTATACATGGGTGGTATCAATTTACTCAGAAGATGTTGCTGAACATATTTTGGGGTGTTTTTTGGCAGTAACCCATAACTGGATTTGACAATTCATGCCTAAAGTACAATGTGTGTGAAAAAATAACACAAAAAGTGACTACCTGAAAGTTTGACATAGAGCTAGTGCATGGAAAGTGTTAAAATACAACTCTTTGAAGCACCCCAGGGTGTGCCCTTTCTAAAAATATATGGTTTGATGGGGTAAATTACTTTGGCCGGCTTCAAAAATGTCCCAAATAGGACATGGGTGCATGATGACGAAATGTGAAAATTCCAAGTTGGAAACCTGAAATGCGCACCCCCCAAATAAGGCCTATTAGCCCCCAAATGACCCGACATACCTATACATGGGTGGTATCAATTTACTTAGAAGATGTTGCTGAACAATTTTTGGGGTGTTTTTGGCAGTAACCCATAACTGGATTTGACAATTCATGCCTAAAGTACAATGTGTGTGAAAAAATAACGCAAAAAGTGACTACCTGAAAGTTTGACATAGAGCTAGTGCATGGAAAGTGTTAAAATACAACTCTTTGAAGCACCCCAGGATGTGCCCTTTCTAAAAATATATGGTTTGATGGGGGTAAATTACTTTGGCCGGCTTCAAAAATGTCCCAAATAGGACATGGTGCATGATGACGAAATGTGAAAATTCCAAGTTGGAAAACTGAAATGCGCACCCCCAAATAAGGCCTATTAGCCCCCAAATGACCCGACATACCTATACATGGGTGGTATCAATTTACTCAGAAGATGTTGCTGAACATATTTTGGGGTGTTTTTTGGCAGTAACCCATAACTGGATTTGACAATTCATGCCTAAAGTACAATGTGTGTGAAAAAATAACACAAAAAGTGACTACCTGAAAGTTTGACATAGAGCTAGTGCATGGAAAGTGTTAAAATACAACTCTTTGAAGCACCCCAGGGTGTGCCTTTCTAAAAATATATGGTTTGATGGGGGTAAATTACTTTGGCCGGCTTCAAAAATGTCCAAATAGGACATGGGTGCATGATGACGAAATGTGAAAATTCCAAGTTGGAAAACTGAAATGTGCACCCCCCAAATAAGGCCTTTTAGCCCCCAAATGACCCGACATACCTATACTTGGGTGGTATCAATTTACTCAGAAGATGTTGCTGAACATATTTTGGGGTGCTTTTTGGCAGTAAACCTTAAAGTTCACAGTACATGTATTCTTAAATTGCGTTCAAAAAAAAAATCACCAAATTTTTTTCCTCAAACTTTGGCATAGATTTGTGGTAAAATGGTTTGCATGGAAAGAGTCAAAATACCCCAAGTTTAATACCTTGATTTGTGTACTTTAAAAAAATATGTATATGTGGAGGGTTATTCAGGAATTAGTGACAGATATCAGTGTTACAATGTCACTAGCACTAGTTTTGAAAATAAACTTTGGAAATGGCAAAGTGCTACTTGCTTTTGTTGCATAAAATAAGGAAAAAAGCGAGGAATATGTAAACATTGGTATTGCTAAACTCAGCACTAAATTAGAAACTACCAAGGAATAATTTTTTTTGACGGTTGTTGATACATAAGAAATTTTGGGGGTCAAAGTTCGAAAAAGTGGTGTTTTTTCAATTTTTGTGTCATATTTCACAATATTTTTTATAGTAAATTATATGAAATGATGAAAAACATGGTATTTTTATAAAGTCCATTTAGTGACGAGAAAAACAGTGTAAAATATGTGTGGGTTACATAAACGAGTAAGAGGAAAATTTGACGTAAACACTAAGAGCGCAGAAACGTAAAAACAGCAGCGGTCACGAACGGACGGATTTGTGTAAAACCGCCCGGTCACTAAGGGGTTAAACTATATCCTGGAACGTACAGGAAGCCAATGGAGGGACCGGCAGAGTGAGGTGGTATGCGAGGTGCGTTTAGTGAGAAAAATAAGCCTGGCCCCTGCATTCATTACAGATATGTATTCATGTGTGTATATAAATATATTGGTCATGCCTAGATCCTAGCTGATGAGGGTCCAATAAACCTGAAACAGCGCAGTCCTGGGAGTGGCTTTGACCAGTTGCATAAACCTGGTCTCTGCTAAAAAACAAAAAAGCCATGTATGGCATGGCATTGATTTAAGGGATCTGTGTAAAAACAGACAAAGGATGCAATAAAAGTGAGACAGATGTCATTTGCATATCCTACCCAGAGTTCCTTGCTGCCTATGGGGAATGCAGCACAGGGGCTCTGGGATGCAGTTCTTTGAATTGCTGTGATGTGGAGATGGCTTCTGCAATAATAAATATATATATATACACTGTATATATATGTGTGTGTGTGTCGGTGTGTGCAGGCTGTGCATTGGGTAAATGGGGTGTCTGGCTATACATTTCAATTTTAACATAAATTGGACAGGCTTTCAGCAAAGATTCTAAATTATTTATTGGGAAGTGGTCACATGACTTTAAATAAAAGTATCGGTACTCGGTATCGGTGAGTACCTGGAAAAAGTATCGGTGCTCATACTCAGTCTTAAAAAATTGGTATCGTGCAACCCTAGTTCTTTTAGTTTTGGTTAAAATTGTATATTTTTTCAGAAACGTGCAGTAACAGGTTTCCATTTCAATTTCTTAACAAGAATGCTCCATAGCGTATTATTGATTCATCATATAATCCCCCAATCACCTCTAGAGTTAGAGAAGTCTTAGGCCTCATGAATTGTAAATACAAAAGACAATTCTTTGAATGCAGTTGCAGAATTGGAGTTCATGTACATTTCTGTCTGCGTTGGCCACTTACTTTTCCTAATGATGAGGCATCGCTGTTATTTCGCCTGCAATATACAAGTGAATGTAATAGTTATTTGTAAGGGTAATAGCTAAACTAGATAAAACTGTTTAATTCTTTTTTCTTGTTCTGGCCTTTGACGTTTTTGTGTATTATTGTAATATACTGTATCTATTTGAATAGGAAGGCATTAAAGTTTGCTATTACATTCCAAATGCGCTCAATGTAGTGTTGGTTAGCACCTATTTACTTTATCTTTTATGAGCTAACAGCAGAGCTTTTTGCAAGCTTTGTTTTGTTTTGCTTTCTGCATGCAATTTATATAGTATATAATATGTATTTTCCTTCCAGCTCCTGTGATATGCAATCTGCCATGTAATAATGGCCAATGTTACATTAAGCCTGACACTTACAGTCCTGCATGCAACTGTAGCACCGGTTTCACTCCTGACAAGTTTGAGAGAATGTGTGAAGGTAAGTGCAAAGTCTATAAATATGTGAAATTTCCATTTGTTTCAGTAATCTAGTATTGTCCAAATGACACAATTCCTCTTCCAACTATTGTATTAGTTCAGCCCTCAAAATTTCCACTCGCCTGGTCGCATTTTGCGAGTGGAAATTAAGTGCTGGTGAGTGGAAATGCCCCCGCAGGCAGCATGATAAATTATATCGTGCTGCATGTGCTGTGTATTCCAGCGGCGGCCGTTTTTTTTTTTATGCCGTCAATGTGCTCAGGGCCAGTCAGCGTGCTTTTTTACTTTTCTTTCAGCAACAGCTGGACTTGGCCTGAGTAATTTCTGGCGCGCTGACCGGCCGCTCAGCAGCCTCTTATTTTCTCTGCCGGCTACAGCATGAAAACTGTCTCAATGCTGCGGTCAAACTTGTTGGCTACATCATGGAACAGGGATGGGGAATGTCCGGACAGCGGGCCCTGTAAGGAAAACAATTGGTGGGGTTGCAAATTCTCTCTCCCGCAGCGCCTTTACCAGACTTTACTGCTGCACTCTGGATTTTCTTCCTTCACGCTGCAGGATGAGGGGGCGGGGATTATCCACTCGGTGATTCATGCTGCTTCCTGCTTCACCTCATCTTCCAGGCACAGCGTGAAGGAGGATCAAGCGTGCCTCAGAGTGTGGATAATCCCCAACCCCTCATTCTACTATTCACGAGGTAAGGGGGGATGAAATAAACAGCAGGGGGTGAAATGGAGAGAGAAATGAATTGGAGGGGGAGAAATTAATTGGGGAGAGAGAGAGATGAATTGGGGGGAGAGAGAGATGAATTGGGGAGAGAGAGATAATTGGGGGAGAGAGATGAATTGGGGAGAGAGATGATTTGGGGGGAGAAAGAGATGAATTGGGGGAGAGATGAATAGGGGGAGAGAGAGATGAATTGGGGAGAGAAAGATGAATGGGGAGAGAAAGATGATTTGGGGAGAGAGAGATGATTTGGGGAGAGAGAGATGAATTGGGGGAGAGATGAATTTGTGGAGAGAGATGATTTGGGGGAGAGAGAGATGAATTGGGGGAGAGATGAATTGGGGGAGAGATGAATTGGGGGAGATGAATTGGGGAGAAATTAATTGTGGGGAGAGAGAGATGAATTGTGGGGAGAGAGAGATGAATTGGGGGAGAGAGAAATGAAATAAATGGGGGAGAGAGAAATGAAATAAATGAGGAGAAAGATGAATTGGGGAGAGAGAAATGAAATAAATGGGGAGAGAGATGAATTGGGGAGAGAGAAATGAAATAAATGGGGAGAGAGATGAATTGGGGGAGAGAGAAATGAAATAAATGGGGAGAGAGATGAATTGGGGGAGAGAAAATGAAATAAATGGGGAGAGAGATGAATTGGGGGAGAGAGAAATGAATTGGGCAAAATAAATGAATTAAAGGGAGGAAGAAATTAATTTAAGTGGAGAGAGAAATGAATTAAAGGGAGGAAGAAATTAATTAAAGGGGGTCCTTGGCAGATAAAAGGTTCCCCTCCCCTGGTGTAAACTAAGGGAAAGTAAAAAGCTGCTGAGCTGCCAGCGTGCCGGAAGTGACGCCAAAATCAGTGCCGCTACTACAACTCCCGTGAGGGGCCATAATTGGTGAAGTGGAGGCATAGGCGTCTGAGGTTATGCAAAATGAATCTATTTATTTAAGAAAAATGGGTGATACAGAAGGAGCAAAAAAATAAAAAATGCGGATGGTAGTATTGCACACAAATATTAATGGATCCATCTGTATAAGCACCCAAGGGGGAAACCTGACTTTGGTGTCTTCTAACCTCTAGCGATAACCTGGCATATTAATAATGAGAGTATTTGGTTCCACTTGATATATCGGATGCATAAACCCCAAAATAATTTGGTCCTAAAAACTGTTGGAGAGGAGTCTGTACTTCATGGATGATATTACTTGTCTGGGGTCTGATGCCTGGGTATTAATGTTATTTATTTTTGTAACTTTAATCTGAATAAAACCTTTAATAGTGTAATTTCATAAGATAATTTAAGGAGTGTTTAGGGGTGGAGTTTAGCACAGGGTAGGTGGAGCAACTGGTGGCGAGTAACTCTTAAGGTCTGGCTAGTAGCTTGGTACTTGAAATTTTGAGCCCTGTTTTATTTTATATGATTAACGTCACTCAGCATTTTGTAACAAGCCTGTAGCTATAAACTGTCTGCTGATAATTATATATACTCGTAAGTACTGCTATACTCGGAATTTTGGCATCTGGACTAACACGGCCTATCGAATTTATAAATATATATATATATGATACTAGCAGGATACCCGTGCTTCACACCGAAACATCGGGCTGTGCAAGAGATATTACGATTACAATCTGTGAAACGACCTTAGTGCTCTCCAGAAGGCTTCCTATCGGTGTTAATCACCACTTGGAAGTCCTTGTGGCCCTTAGGAACAGAATAAACAGCAGCCTTAAATTCCAAAATCTACTTGTGTTCACGCAGCAACTTCTGCAGATGGCTAACCAGTTCTGGATTAAAGCCCGGGTAGATTCCACAACGGATGTCCCTTTCATTGTCATCATCACCAACAAAGTATGTCTGCTGAAATTAAGTCTGCTGCTTTGCCCCCGTCATGATATTCCCTATACTGTGGTAGACCTGCCCCTGCACTTTGAATGTTGGCATAAAATTTCCCTCCTTCACCTCTCTGGCTCCAAAAGACGTAATTTGGAAGCATCCATTGTATTTCCGGGCAGAAGAAAGAAAGTGCTCTGCCATTGGATGCTGGTGGGTGAGTAGGCTGTGTAAGGGTTCAGGTTAGGGCTTAAGGAGAGCACTAGCCTCCATGAAGTCCTATGGACTCCAGGAGGTGATACTCCTGGCGGCGCGTCAGCACTGCTATGAGTTTCCAGGACTCAGAGGGCAGCGCTGCATTACGGGGAAGGCTGCTGAAATCTTTCGTTAGCATTTCCATTTTAGAGATAGGCACATGATAGTGCCCAAATTCTATTGGTGCTGCAAAAAGGCAGAATAGATTATTTCATAAATCCAGACTGACTATCTGAGTTGAACCTCAATCAATGCGTCATCAATGTACAGCATAAAAATTATTTGTCTAATGGTATAGCTGAATACTATGAATATAATAGTTATTTGTAAGGGTAATAGCCAAACCAGATAAAAAAAAAACGGTGCAATATTTGTTATTCTTATTCTGGCCTTTAATGTTATTACTGTAAAGAGCCCCTTCTTTAAAAAAAAAAGAAAGATTACTAGAGTTTATTCTGGCCCTGTACATGAGCCAATATATGTGCACAATGTTATTAAGCTCCCCTTTAGAAGTATTTCATCTGGCAAGATTAAAGATTTACAGGGTTATTCAAAGAGATCCGAATTGTGGCTGAAAGGTAACCAAACGCTGAAATTCAGCGTACGGTTACCTTTCCTGGTCATTCGGCTATTCTGAGAGCAGGCAGTTCGCCAAATGTTGGTGAATTGCCTGCACATACAGTGCCTGTTCGTTGGCTGTACGAGGGCAGTGAAATCCCCATAGAGAAGCAATGCTTCGTCTATTCAGAGAACAAAAAACAGAAGTGAAAAGTTGCCAAAATGCCCTGCTGTTCAGTGGTTTAATTCGACAGGTTTATTCAGGCGATTCCCATAGGCTTCAATGTTAAAAATATTCCTGTTTTAATTCAATATCTAATAAACCGTTTATTATAATATTCTGCAGCAAATCGTTTCTTTATTTTTAGATTTTTTAGGATCTTTAAGGCATTTTTCGGGATATTTTGGGGAAAATTTTGTTCCGTTTTTTTTTAAAATCGTTTTTTCTTTTTTCTGCAACAGCCCTTTTTATTATCATTCATTGGATCCTATACAGTCAGGTCCAGAAATATTGGGACGTCGACACAATTCTAACATCTTTGGCTCTATACACCACCACAATGGAGTTGGAATGAAACAAACACAATGTACTTTAACTGCAGACTGTCAGCTTTAATTTGAGGGTATGTACATCCAACTCAGGTGAACGGTGTAGGACTTACAGCAGTTTGCAGATGTGCCTCCCACTTGTTAAGGGACCAAAAGTAATGGGACAGAATAATAATCAAAAATCAAACTTTCCCTTAATACTTGGTTGCAAATCCTTTGCAGTCAATCACAGCCTGAAGTCTGGAACGCATAGACCTCACCAGACGCTGGGTTTCATCCCTGGTCATGCCCTGCCAGGCCTCTACTGCAACTGTCTTCAGTTCCTGCTTGTTCTTGGGGCATTTTCCCTTCAGTTTTGTCTTCAGCAAGTGAAATGCATGCTCAATGGGATTCAGGTCAGGTGATTGACTTGGCCATTGCATAACATTCCACTTCTGTCCCTTAAAAAACTCTTTGGTTGCTTTTGCAGTATGCTTTGGGTCATTGTCATCTGCACTGTGAAGCGCCGTCCAATGAGTTCTGCAGCATTTGGCTGAATGTGAGCACATAATATTGGCCGAAACACTTCAGAATTCATCCTGCTGCTTTTGTCAGCAGTCACATCATCAATAAATACAAGAGAACCAGTTCCATTGGCAGCCATACATGCCCACGCCATGACACTACCACCACCATGCTTCACTGATGAGGTGGTATGCTTAGAATCATGAGCAGTTCCTTTCCTTCTCCATACTCTTCTCTTCCCATCACTCTGGTACAAGTTGATCTTGTTCTCATCTGTCCATAGGATCTTGTTCCAGAACTGTGAAGGCTTTGTTAGGTGTTGTTTGGCAAACTCTAATCTGGCCTGTTTTTGAGGCTCACCAATGGTTTACATCTTGTGGTGAACCCTCTGTATTCACTCTGGTGAAGTCTTCTCTTGATTGATGACTTTGACACACATACACCTACCTCCTGGAGAGTGTTCTTGAACTGGCCAACTGTTGTGAAGGGTGTTTTCTTCACCAGGGAAAGAATTCTTCGGTCATTCACCACAGTTGTTTTCCGTGGTCTCCCGGGTCTTTTGGTGTTGCTGAGCTCACCAGTGCGTTCCTTCTTTTTGAGAATGTTCCAAACAGTTGTTTTGGCCACAGCTAATGTTCTTGCTATCTCTCTGATGGGTTTGTTTTGTTTCTTCAGCCTAATGATGGCTTGCTTCACTGATAGTGACAGTTCTTTAGATCTCATCTTGAGAGTTGACAGCAACAGATTCCAAATGCAAATAGCACACTTGAAATGAACTCTGGGCCTTTTATCTGCACATTGTAATTGGGGTAATGAGGGAATATCACACACCTGGCCATGTAACAGCTGAGAAGCCAATTGTCCCATTACTTTTGGTCCTGTAGCGCTGTGTTAAAAAGACTGTTCTGCTGCAAGTACCTATTTTTGGCCACCGGAGGGAGACAGAGACCATGGTAAAATTATGCTGGACAGACACAGAAGACATTGGGACTACGTTTCCTGGCATGCTTTGCGGTGAATACAGGAAGTGGGTGTGTAGGAAAGGAAAGGCATCAGCAGCCTCGTGGAAAGCATGCTCAGAGTGAGCTGGGAGCTGGAAGGAGAAAGAAGCAGGCAGGGCTGTTCAGGATTGTGACCAGGCCAGAGCGCAGGGGCTACCTCGCTGGTGCTGGGGATTGGGACAGTGACCCTGCAGAGATCTGTCTACATCAAGCTGTAAGGTCTGAGGACAGAGATAGCTGGGAGGACGCGCCAGGGAGTGATAGAGAGAGGATGCAGTGCTGCAGAGTGGAACAGTGACTAGGCCGGAGTGCAGGTGCGGCCTACCAGGATTCCAAGAGGGGTTACCCAGTCTTGTAAGAAGGAGACCCAGTGATCTACAGACATTACCCAAGCTGCCATCAAGGAAGCCAGAGGATCCTTGAGTGAGGAGTACCGCAGGTCCATCGGATGGGAGAGCAGGCGGTAACTGGACAAGTCACAGTTGGAGCAGAGAGAGCCAGACAACGGATCCAGTAACCAGTATCCCAGCGAGGCATCGAGCGGATGGGTGAGAGGCCTCCAAGGCCAGTTTATAAAGCAAGAAAGCACGCTGCTGTTTGTCTCTAAAACTCACAGGGCCCCAACTTGACTAGTCGAAGACATCACTTTAAATAATTCACTGGCCAGTTGAATAGTACCCGGGTACCATAACACACACATACACTCACAGTTCGGGACTTAACCTGTTCGGGACTCACTCCCTAGTATCCGAAAAAGGGGCAAAGATTCGCATCTTATTTTGTTTTCCGCTGCGCGTTTCTCGTAATTACGAAGCATTGTACTTTTCTGTTCGGTCGCGCATTTTTCCCGAAATACGAAGCCTCGTATTTCTTTTCCGCTGCGCGTTTACCGCATTACGAAATACTGTAGATATATCCAAAGACCGTGTTATTCTTTATTTGCCTTTTATTCAAGTAAACTATATAATATAAAAATCCACAACGGTGCTGGAGTATATTTATTCCCTAGTGCGGGGAGACTGACCCGTGGTTCATTTTCAGCGGCTCCTCCGGGAGTGAGCGCTACAGTCCCTTAACAAGTGGGAGGCACATCTGCAAACTGCTGTAAGTCCTACACCGTTCACCTGAGTTGGATGTACATACCCTCAAATTAAAGCTGACAGTCTGCAGTTAAAGCACATTGTGTTTGTTTCATTCCAACTCCATTGTGGTGGTGTATAGAGCCAAAGATGTTAGAATTGTGTCGATGTCCCAATATTTCTGGACCTGACTGTATGTAAAATTATGTTTTTCTTTTTTACTCCATTCATCTGCGGTGTCGGGTTTTTCTGGTGGCTGCTCTGTGCTCTGATCGGCGGCTGCTCGGGTTTCTCCGGCGTGTTCAGATGGGGTTAAATCAGATGTTTTTGCGGGTTTCGGTGAGCGTTCAGCGGGTTTTGCGAAGAGTTTTCATCGGGTTTGTGGCGGCTTTTCCCTGCACTACGACGGCCCTGTGGTGCGTGCTAAATACACTGCAGGGTCGCCGAAATAGGATGGCCAAATCTCACCGAATTGAGAACAAAAAGTCACCGAACGTGCAGTGACTTTTCCGATTCTCTTTGAATAACCCTGTTAGTTTTTTTTATTTTATTAGTTGAATTTTGGGGAATTTGTAAAGTATATTTTATTTTTTATTTAAAATAAACATTCTAACATAATTCAGGCATGCAGTGATTTTGAACCTTTTTATATAGCGTATTAATGCATATTTGATCTGTTTGTTAATGTCATTGTTCAACATAATGCATACTGTACATGCTATCTGTATTCTTTAGCATTTTTCCCTTTGTGTTGTTCAGAAATTGATGAATGTTTAAGCAGTCCCTGTCAGAATGGTGCCACCTGCAAAGATCAGGTCAACTCCTTCTCCTGTCATTGTGTTCCTGGTTACAACGGCCAGTTCTGCGAGATAAGTGAGTGATGATGAAAAGGAAATGCAAGCGTGTACTTTAATAGAAAGTCAGTCGTGTCTAAAACTGTATTTGTATATTCTTGTGGTTAAAAACATTTTGTACTGATTTGTTTGTAGTTTTAGTTTCTATTCAGTTAGTTGCAACACTTTTTTTTGTAGATTTCAATGATTGCGACAGCAATTCTTGTGCACATGGGGGAACCTGTGCTGACCTTGTAAATGGCTTCCACTGCTTTTGCCCAGAAAACTATGAAGGGGAAACATGCAAAGAAGGTAATATTAATGCATAATTCAACTTATATTGATAACTATTGGCATTGTAACGATATTAAAGGGATTATTCAGAGAGCAGGGAAATTTCAGCAAAATTTCTGTGCTCTCTCTCCTTTGGCGCCCTCTGGCGACCTCAATTCGCCAACCCTGCGGTGAATTCAGCATTCATCGCAGGGTCCTCAAAGTGCACCGCATCGATGCACCACACGCCGCCGGTGAACCTGCCGAATGCAGCCACAACCCAATGAATAGTATACCGCCGAAAAACCACTGAACGAATCCGATAAACTGGAGAAAAATCACTTAATTGATCAGATGAACACGCTGAACACAGAAGACAACCTGCCGAACAGACCACCGAACGACTGTGACCAGCCGCCAAACAGGGGGAATTAAAAAAATAATTCAACTTTTAAAAGGCATTTTAAACAAAGATAATGCATGGAAATGATGTATAAGGTCCTATGAATAACAATAAAAAGGTCTGTTACAGAAAGAGAAACGTCATTTAAAGAAATAATCGGAATCAAAAGTTTTGCCTAAAAAAATCCTGAAAAAGGCCTAAAAAATTCAAAAAAATAAATAAAGAGACCTTTTGATGCAAATGAAAAGAATAAACGGTTGACATTTTTTTCTTTATAAAAACGGGGATTTTTTTTTACATTGAAATCTATGGGATTCATCTGTTTAAAGCTGTTGAATGTAACCACTGAAAATCTGGGCATTTCGCTAACTTTTCACAGCTGTTCGGTGTTATCTGAATAGATTAACCATCACTTCTTTATGGGGATTTCACTGCCGCCGAATTGCACCGTACTTCACTGGCAATCGTTTTTTTTTGAAAAGCCGAATTGCCATGAAATTGCACAATACGGAGAAATTCACTGTTCGGTGCAATTCGGTGGCTAATGAGGCTCTCTTTGAATAACCCCTTTAGTGTTTTTTCTGGGTATTTAGCTTATTATGTTCTTATGTATGAAGTTGAATAAAAGATTCATTGTTCTCTGGTTATATCCTCTTATTTTACTAGATGTGAATGAATGTAAAAGGAACAATCCTTGCACCTCGCATGGTACTTGTGAAAACACAGTGGGCTCTTATATCTGTGCTTGCAAAGCAGGCTGGACTGGCAAAATTTGCTCTGAAGGTAAGGATTAGAGACATGAATAATGAAAATATATTTTGCAATTATGCTAATTATTTCATATACTTATACCTCTTACGACAGTCAAACATCCACATTGGGTTTATAACATGCCCTGCTTTTGTCTAACCTGAATGATAATAATAGTATATATAGATGAATATATAGAAATATTGCTGTGAAGCTGCTGTTACATCGGCCTTGAGATTAAGGCTGGGGTCAGACGAACGCAGTGCGAACGCGCGTGCAGCTGCACTTTATCACGGCCGTAGTAGCAGCAAATGACGTCCAATGACGGGCAATATACGAAGTACAGCCGCACAAAAGTGCGGCTGCGCAACGCAAGTGGCAAACAAACGCATTTTTTTCGAGAACGTGATACTGCTAGCACTGACGTACAGAGTGCGCTGCGTCTGCTAGCGGCATGTGTGCGTGATTAGGAGATGTCAGACGCTGCTAATGTCCGGCCAACATAACGTCCAGACGCAAAAAGTGTTTTATTGATGATCCGTACAAAATCACGGACGGAAATGCGCATCATATGACCGCTATCGTGTATTCCGTGAAAAAATACGTCCATTCGTTCGAACGTACTTTTTCGCGTTCATCTGACCCTAGCCTAAAGAAGATTTAGGGCTATGGAGACTAGCAATGAAATGAGTTTAATCCATATTTACTTTTATCAAAACCTAATGACAACTGACTGATCATATGCCTTTTTGGTAATCCCATTTAGATATAAATGAATGTCTAGAAAATCCCTGCGTACACGGAACATGCATAAACTCCATGGGAAGCTACACATGTAGATGTGATCCAGGATATACTGGTGTATTATGCCAGACAGGTAAGATGTTGCTATCACACCTGTCTTCTTAGAAATGTGTTAAATTATTTCCTGATGTGAATATTATAGCTCTTGTTGGCATGTGTACATTTATGTTTGTGGAAGAAGCACAGCCAGCTACACATTGACACCTTAGGTTGCACATTCCTGTAATTGTTAGTGCTAGAATTCCAAAACAAGACATATAATACTGCTCTCGACTCCAGAATTTCATTTTCTTCTCTTGAGAACACCTTCATAGCAAGCACAATTAATAGAATGTGAATCCTTACTAAATAATGTATTGTTATTATTGGGTTCAAGAAGATAACTTTACCTTAGTTTTATTGCTCATTCACCCTGCTTGCGTAGGTGACGAAGGACTCATGTATAAAATAACACATGAAGAATATAAGTAACTCCTATAATCACTACATATATTACAATTTGCAAAAAAAACGAAGGGCTCCCAACCACCAAGGTAGGGGCCTAATTGGAGCACCCTAGACCAATCAGGACAAAATCCAAATCAAATACAAAAGCAGGAAAGAGAGTAAGGGCAGAATACTCTAGACCCATCTACCAGTTTAAAAGCATACAATTTTATTAATGGACATTGCCAAATGATCAAAAAATTGAAAAAAATGAAAATATATATATATATATGTAGCGCTCACTCCCGGAGGAGCCGCTGAAAATGAACCACGGGTCAGTCTCCCCGCACTAGGGAATAAATATACTCCAACACCGCTGTGAGTTTTTATCATTTAAATAGTTTACTAAAATAATAGGCAGATGTTGAGACATGGTATTCACAGATATTATTACAGTACTTTCGTATTGCGGTAAAACGCGTAGCGGAAAAGAAACGAAACACGAGGCTTCGTATTTCGGAAGAATAAAATATTCGCAACCGAACAGAAAAGAAATGCAATTGCACGAATATTCGAAAAAGGGACACGTAGCGAAACCCAAAAATACAATCTCTTCGTATTACGATAAACGCGCAGCGGAAAAGAGAAAAATATATTCGGAACGTATCTTTAACCCCTGTTCCGATTCGTAACAAATGAGTCCCGCACAGGTTAAGTCCCGGAATGTAAAGGGTGTGTGTATATGGTACCCGGGTACTATTCAACTGGCCAGTGAATTACTTATAACGATGTCTTCGACTAGTCAAGTTGGGGCCCTGTGGGTTTTGGAAACAAACAGCAGCGTGCTTTCTTGATTTTATAAACCGGCCTTGGAGGCCTCCCACCCATCCGCTCGATCACCAAGGCTCCGCTGACCCAGGACGTCTCTCCGCTTAATGCCTGGCTGTGATACTGGCTACTGGATCCGTTGTCTGGCTTTCCTTGCTCCCACCCGGACTTGTCCAGCTACCGCCTGCTCTCCCATCCAATGGACTTGCGGTACTCCTCACTCAGGTCCTCTGCTTGCCTTGATCGCAGCGTGGGTATAGACAGGTCTCTGCAGGGTCACTGTCCCGATCCCCCAGCACCAGCGAGGTAGCCCCTGCGCTCTGGCCTGGTCACGATCCTCCACAGCTCGGCCTGCTTCCTTCTCCTTTCAGCTCCCAGCTCACTCTGAGCATGCTTTCCACGAGGCTGGTGATGCCTTTCCTTTCCTACACACCCACTTCCTGTCCTTACGCAAAGCATCATGGAAAAGGTAGTTTAGTGCCTTGTGTTTGTCCAGCATAACTTTCCATGGTCTCTGTCTCCCTCTGGTGGCCATTGCAAGTAAATGCAGCAGAACAGTCTTTTTAAACACATCGCTACACTCTCCCCCCCCTAAACTCTTGGGTCCTCCCAAGGGCGTGTAACGGGTACATGTGTCGGTCATACATAACATAACAACAGTTGCATTACATTTCTACTTAACATTTCTAACTTTAGCCTACATATTCAGGGTTGACAACAGGCAGCAATTTTCCTCAATCTCCCCCAAACCCTTAGACACCTTGGCAATTAGAGCTGACACTTCTGGAAACCTCCGCCCAGTTGTTACAGCCTCCTCTGTGCTATGTCCTGGTGAATCAAATGTGAGTCTCTGAGGGGGTCGTACTGAATGTTTAGGTTCAAATTTTTCAAGAACCTCTTCAGTCAGGAGAGCTGACTCTACAGGCTCAATTCTCTCATCAACCATCGGAGCCAACACTTCCTCGGAATATGAGCCCTCCAGTGAAGGCATAGAACTGTAATCTATGGATATTTCCTCTAAAACTTCAGGAACTTCCCAGGTCTCAGGTACTGCAGGTGCTCGAGTCATAACTTCAGAGATATCAGACCCTAAATCACTCTCACCCCAGTCAGAAACCGGCTTGACGCTCTGGGACTCAGGTGCCCACACCCAGCTCAGACACCAGCCTTCTTCTTCACTGTCTTCTTCACTCTCTCTAACGTAACGTAACTGATGAGACCGAATAGTAGGAGTCGGACGGGATATAGGCAGACCAGGCACAGATAATTTGTCTCCAATCGGTACTTGTACAGTCTTTCCTGAACGTAGGGCCTTCTCTGTCCCTTCCGTTCTCCTCAGCCTTCTTATTTCTGTAGTGGTTCTCTGTTCCTTGACCCTCCGTGGACAGGCCGGTCGTGACATCGAGTGTGCCTTCTTAGGAGCAGGATTCTCTTCCGTGACCAGTGGGGTTAAGAGGTGTCTCAACACATCAGCGTTCATCCCCACTATCATAGAACTTCGATTAGCTCCCGAGGGACGAGGACACACAATTGCCAACGTGTCACATACTCTCGGTTGTCCAGCGATTTCCGAACTGAATTCTAGCTTCACCTGTATATATCCATCATAGGGAAACTTCTCCATTCCCATACCCCAGATTTCGAGATCCTTCAATTTCTTCAGGGGTATATGCTTCAGATATTTCTGATAGAAGTCTCGGTAAATCAGCGTTACTTGAGCACCCGAATCTAGAAGAGCCTTAGTATAGACTCCTTCCACTTGAACCGGGATGATGGGTGAAGGACCTATCAACTTGTCAGGGAACTTTTTCGTAGCAGCAGGAGAGGTAGACCCAGTCTGCTGTACTCTAACCCTTGTCCTCATACGTGGTGACTACGGGCATACATTTTCCTCCCGTGACATAGGATCAGACCTCCAGGGAGAGGATCTTCTAGGTCTAGCAGGCACATATAGAGACCCTCCCTGTCTCCTTTCTGGGCACTGAGCCTTGAAATGACCGAATTCTCTACAGGCAAAACATCTTCCCCACGAGGATGAGGGCACACTTTCTTCCTGTGGCTCATTTGAAAATCCTCTGTCGGAGACCACAGCAACGCTGCTGTTCGTATATCTGAGAGAGACTTCAGTATTTCAGTCTGCATTTCTACTACTTTCAAGATTGTCGGCATAGGTCCGTGTGTGTCTGTTCCATCTTAACTTGGGCTTCTTGTACTCTCGCGAGAGTCTTTTGTATCTCACCATACACCTGGTTTGACGACTTTTGAGTTATCTCCGGCTCATATGTCTCTTCCGGATCTTCCTCATCTGATGAACACTCGTTATACTCTATGGGTTGCGCATAGACCTTTTCTCCCCTTCTTTTTCCAAGCTTCTCTTCCAGAAGGGCTTCTTCCTCCCGAACAACTCGAATCAGTTCTAGGTAATTTAACTCTTTATTACCTTCTCGAGTCCTCAGCTGCAACATCACAGGATCTAAAGGTAAGGCACCCTTCAATATCTGACGCATTCTAACCTGATCTACTGTAGTGGGGTCTGTTCCTTTCTTCAACAGTACTTGGTACAGTATCTTATCCAGGCGCCTCATGTATTCTGTCATCTTCTCACCCCTTTTCTGGTAAGTATGCTCATATTGGTACATTAGCTCAGCATCCTTTTCCGTTCGCCCGAAGACTTCCTGTAATATGTTCAGGTAATCTAGAGCAGTACAGTCTCTCTTACTCAGCTTCAGATTCCTGACAGCCTCTGACGCAGGTCCCTTTAAGCTCTCAGTAATTCTTTGCTTCTTCTGCGCTTCAGAGACGTCCCACTCATCCAGAGCCTGCATCGCTTGTTCCACCCATTCTTCGAAGGTTTCTTCTCCCACCGGAGTTGGCAAGTTTCCTGAAATTTTTTCCAACTTCCGATATCCGAAGCTGATGTAAGAAGGGTGAGCCCTCTGACACTTAACCACGAGGTCTCCAATAGCAGCAATGAACTCCGGCCCGATCATGGCCAGCGGGCTGGATGCAGGAATGTTCGCTGAATCACCACGTGGCTTACTTGGCTGGATCAGACGAACTTCCACGTCGTCGGTTAGCTGTATACTCACGTCCTGAAAACACACAGGAACACCCTTTCTCCACTCAAAAAACATACGTGTGAGAAGTCTCTGGGTTCACTTTAATGTCCGCTAGAAACCCCCGCTGGTCAGGTGCCAACGCTGCCACGGCCAGGCGGATCTGCTCTTCTGCCCAGGTGCCTACAGGAATATCCATTACTACACTCAACTCTAACTGGCCACCCTGTGCTTTACACCACTCTGCTGCTTCATCTGGATCCATATTTAACCCTTTAAATGCGGTTTTTCCAGAGACTGAGATCCCGGACGAGCCCCCACGTGTAGCGCTCACTCCCGGAGGAGCCGCTGAAAATGAACCACGGGTCAGTCTCCCCGCACTAGGGAATAAATATACTCCAACACCGCTGTGAGTTTTTATCATTTAAATAGTTTACTAAAATAATAGGCAGATGTTGAGACATGGTATTCACAGATATTATTACAGTACTTTCGTATTGCGGTAAAAAGCGTAGCGGAAAAGAAACGAAACACGAGGCTTCGTATTTCGGAAGAATAAAATATTCGCAACCGAACAGAAAAGAAATGCAATTGCACGAATATTCGAAAAAGGGACACGTAGCGAAACCCAAAAATACAATCTCTTCGTATTACGATAAACGCGCAGCGGAAAAGAGAAAAATATATTCGGAACGTATCTTTAACCCCTGTTCCGATTCGTAACAAATGAGTCCCGCACAGGTTAAGTCCCGGAATGTAAAGGGTGTGTACGTGTGTGTATATGGTACCCGGGTACTATTCAACTGGCCAGTGAATTACTTATAACGATGTCTTCGACTAGTCAAGTTGGGGCCCTGGGGTTTTGGAAACAAACAGCAGCGTGCTTTCTTGATTTTATAAACCGGCTTGGAGGCCTCTCACCCATCCGCTCGATCACCAAGGCTCCGCTGACCCAGGACGTCTCTCCGCTTAATGCCTGGCTGTGATACTGGCTACTGGATCCGTTGTCTGGCTTCCTTGCTCCCACCCGGACTTGTCCAGCTACCGCCTGCTCTCCCATCCAATGGACTTGCGGTACTCCTCACTCAGGTCCTCTGCTTGCCTTGATCGCAGCGTGGGTATAGACAGGTCTCTGCAGGGTCACTGTCCCGATCCCCCAGCACCAGCGAGGTAGCCCCTGCGCTCTGGCCTGGTCACGATCCTCCACAGCTCGGCCTGCTTCCTTCTCCTTTCAGCTCCCAGCTCACTCTGAGCATGCTTTCCACGAGGCTGGTGATGCCTTTCCTTTCCTACACACCCACTTCCTGTCCTTACGCAAAGCATCATGGAAAAGGTAGTTTATTGCCTTGTGTTTGTCCAGCATAACTTTCCATGGTCTCTGTCTCCCTCTGGTGGCCATTGCAAGTAAATGCAGCAGAACAGTCTTTTTAAACACATCGCTACACTTATATAGAAAAAAATCATCCTCCCACAGTGAAGGTGCAAAGTACAAAAATTGAGATCAAAAAGTTACCCAAATGCCTGTAAATTCTCAAGAAGATCCTGTAGGGATCAAATAGCAACAAAAAATGGTCTTAAAATATCCTCAGTATATCATAGGCAAGCAAGAGGACCAACATTCATTATTGAACTGATTACAGTAGATACATTGGTTGTTGCTTGCCAGCAGCCTCCCAGCGCTTTCACAGTTTAACAATATCGACAATGGTGACTCTAGTTAGGTACACCGACTGCAAAATTAAATGGATAGCAGCATAAAAGAGGACGTCAATATATCCCTAGATGCTGACCCTATAATCAGATAGAGTTCTATGCTTTCCCTGGGTGTTTCTAAGGTAGCAAGAATTTAAGTATAAGACTTTAGAAAAACTGCCTCAGACAGCAAGGAGGTCTGCAGTATCAGATTCAACACTCATTCGTGAAGCAGGCTTATGGTGACCAATAAATGAAGTGACTGTTAAAAGAAACAAAAAAGGAAAGAAAGAAGAAAAAAACACCCAACACTTTTTGATCTCAATTTTTGTACTTTGCACCTTTACTGTGGGAGGATTGTTTTTCTATATATATATATGTTTTCATTTTTTTTATCATTTCGCAATGTCCATTAATAAAATTGTATGCTTTTAAACTGGACCTATTGAGAGGTAGATGGGGCTAGAGTATTCTGCCCTAACTTCCTCTCCTGCTTTTGTATTACAATTTGCACACTGGAAATAGTTTGATGTATTATTTATCCTTTCTATAATAATCTTTTACACGGCTTGGATTAGGTGACCTATTTAACATCATATGTGCATTTACAAAATATTTTACATTCTCTGTAAATATCTTGAATGTATTGCAGAATAATAATGACACTCATTATAATAAAAACATTATAATATAGGCTTGTGCATATTTCCTTCATAATTACTCAACCCTCCATTTAAAAAAGCCCCCTTATACCCCCAATAATCCTGGTTTCATAATAGTTTTGTGAGCATACCAGCGCCATAACAGGGATTATTCATGTTTGCATTTGGAAAGCTTGCCAAACCAGTTTTTTGTTTAAGATCATTCTTCATCTTATTTTATCCCTGTTATTTATTATTTCCTTGTTCCTTTAGATATTGATGAATGTCTGAGCACCCCTTGCCAGAATGGTGCCATATGCAAAGATCAAGTGAATGCCTTCTCCTGTCAGTGTGCCTCTGGTTACGCCGGCAGATTCTGTGAGACAAGTGAGTGATGATTCCGCAGCAAAGTCAACATGTTTCGAAATTGCTAAATCATGTTGACTGATTTCTGCTGATTTCCTCCTGCTTATTACATTTGTATTTGTTTTACTGTTGGTTTTATTCAAGTGACATTTTGTACATCTTTTTGTTTTAGACATCAACGATTGCACCACCACCTCTTGTGCAAATGGAGGAACCTGTGTTGACCTTGTAAATGGTATTCGCTGTGAATGCCCCTGGAATTATGAAGGGGAGACATGTAATGAAGGTAAGGATGTGATCGCCATGTTATGATTACAATTTTAGAGGCTGAAATGAGTTGATGTTTGTTTGGATATTTCAATATTTCTTTTGCCTGTAGAAGAACAAAATATTCTTCAGCATCTCATTGTGTCTATATCTTATCAGATGTGAATGAATGTAAAAGGAACAACCCTTGCACCTCCCGTGGTACTTGTAAAAACACAGTGGGCTCCTTTGTTTGTACTTGTAGACCAGGCTGGACTGGAACAATTTGTTCAGAAGGTGAGCATTAAAAACACAAACAATACAAAACATTTCAAACATTCAAATGTTGCAACTGATTATACCTTTAACTGCAGCAAATCATCGGGTCTTTGTTCGACACATGCCCTAACACTGTATTTATGTAAATCTGTAATTCTCATGTAACTGCACGTATTCTTAAAGTGTCAATCAAACTGTGATGTTTGTCAACTGCATTCCAACTAATATATATTATCACCACATTCATAACAACAAAGTTCTATTACAAAGACTTGATTTTGCAAACAATTGTCTATAAATCATTACTGACAGGTTGTCGTTTGGTGGGGCTTACCTTTCTTTACTAAGTTCACGTATGAGAGATTGGAGTTAAAAGAAGAGTTATTGTAGATTTAGGGGTAGCGTTTGGAGGGATAAGCATTACAGGAATGTCAGGGAAGGTGATGGATGTTTATAGATTAAGGCTGGTGTCAGACGAGCGTAGTGTTCACGTCCGTGATTGCGCCTAAAAGTACGTCCGTGATAGCATGAAAGAAAGTCCATTGGAGCCTGACACATGAAGTACGTCCGCACTGAACTGCGGACGCATGACGGACGCTGCAAACGGACGCAGGTTAGGCAAGAACGTAATACTGCTAGAACGGACATGCGGAGTGCGCCACGTCCACAACGTCTGCATAGCTTTGTGTGTGAGTGATGGAGCATGGTCAGACGGACTGCATTTATACGTCCAGCATTTTTGACGGACAGAATGTTTTTTCATTGTAATTTATTTTTCCCTCCTACATCCGTCAAAAATAACTTCAGTGAAAAAACGGACTGTGTGACCACTACTGCGTCATCCGTACTGACGATGTCTGTACTGCACGGACGTACAGCCCGTAGAAATCACGCTCGTCTGACCCCAGCCTTAGAGGAGATTCTGGTTAGGATCAGAAGGGTTTCTAGTTTAATTAATATTTATGATTATGGGAAACCTGAATTCCATTGGCTTTTGACTATTTCTGCTATCATCATTAACCGCGTGAAGATGACTGGTCACTCTTGTGTTCTGCTAATTTCTTACAGATGTAAATGAATGTTTAGACAAGCCCTGTGCACACGGAACATGCATAAACTCAATTGGAAGCTACAAATGTAGATGTGATCCTGGATATACCAGCGATAACTGTGAGAGAGGTAATAAATTGGTATTGTAATATAATACAAGAACATTTCAAAAGTTCATCCTCCTAACAATCATAATTGTCTAATATTCCAATAAAACTATCTGAAAATATATTTGAAATAACGTTTTTAAAAAATATAGCTTTTATTGACATTTCACAATACAGCAAATCCAAACACCGTTAAAACTCGCATGAGGGTACAATAAACCATATTTGAAATAACTTTTAATAGTGCTGAAAAATGTGTCCCTGGCTAATCAATATTTCCAAAAGACATCAGATTTTTTGAATATTTAGTATTCCTCAAATATAATAAACAGTCTGTCTGTCTTTTAATTCTTGCAGATAAAATTTCATGTATTCAGGTTTTTAACAGATGACACCATAATAAACAGGTCAACAGAGATCTGTTTTAAATTGCCCTGTAATAGTAATGTAATGTCATTATGTTCTATCCAATTACAGGTAATTAAGCTGAGTTTTATTTGGGGTTTCTTTGAGGGTTCCTGGATTTGAGAGGACTGAGAAGGAAGGGGGATCACACTTAATTGAATTATATATGGTCATAAGTCGGTCACACAGAACATTTCAATATTTCCCTTTTTAAAAATAGACACACTTCAGCTATTTTGATATTTTACATGACTTGCAGGGTTATTCAAAGAGATTCGAAAAGTCACTGCACGTTCGGTGAGTTTTCGTTCGCGACATTTCGGGGCGATTTGGTGATTCCTAGTTCGCCGACCCTGCGGTGTATTCAGCAAGCGCCGCATGGCCCCCGTAGTGCAGGGAACACTCACTGTAAACGTTCAGAAACCGCCGCAAAAACCCAGCCGAACACGCCAGAAAAACCCAACAAGCCACCGATCACAGCACAGAGCAGCCGCTGGAAAAAGCCGACAGGCACGCGAACGGGGTGAAAAAACCCCCAAAAAAACAGTTTGCTTCAAAGTTTGAAAATCAAAACGCTGTTTGCAAAAATATTACTGAACGAAAATGTCTGGAATTTACATATAAGATCCAATGAATGATAATAAAAAGGGCAGTTACAGCATAAAGAAAAAAAATGATTTTAAAAAAATGGAAAAAGAATTTTGGCAAAAAAATCTCAAAAAATGCCCAAAAGATCCAAATAAATCTATAAATAATGAGACGTTTTACTGCAGAATAAAATATTAAACGGTTTATTAGATATTGAATTAAAACTGGAATATTTTTAAAATTGAAGCATATGGGATTCTCCTGAATAAACCTGTCGAATGAAACCACCGAACAGCAGGGAACTTCAGCAACTTTTCACTGCTGTTCGGTGTTCTCTGAATAGATGAAGCATTGCTTCTCTATGGGGATTTTACTGCCCTCGAATAGGCACCGTATGTGCAGGCAATTTGCCAACATTTGGCGAACTGCCTGCTCTCTGAATAGCCGAATGCCAGGAAAAATGTAGCCGTACGCTGAATTTCACGTCCGGTTAAATTTGGGGGCCAGATCGGCTCTCTTTGAATAACCTTGTTGATTTGGTTTAGAAACCATCTGTTCAGCACATTTTTAATTTTTCAATGCTCATGATCTATACATATTCTGTAGATATATTGGATCTTATAGATACATATAGATCTAATTTATATTCCAAGAGCAAAAATATATATTTAAATTATTCACAGAGTAATAATGGAATACATTTAAGCCAGTAAATACAATAAACCACATATATAAATATTTAAAGTAACACATATTTAAAATGTTGATAACCCTCATCCCTCTATATCCCTGTACAAAATCAAATACCTACCTTGATTATAAATAGGTTGCTTGGCCATATCTTAAAATGGATTTTTATTCTCTGCTCTAAATCGTACATTTGAGAAGCTTATCCAATCAGATTTCAGTTTGAGGTTATGTTATACATATATTTATTATTCCCTTCTTTCTTTTAGATATTGATGAATGCCTGAGCAGTCCCTGTCAGAATGGTGCAACCTGCAATGATCAAGTCAATGCCTTCTCATGTCAGTGTGCCCCAGGTTACACCGGCCGGTTCTGTGAAATAAGTAAGTGATGATGAAGAGAAAATTCAGTTTGTCTGAGTTTAACATCCAATCTTGGATCGGATCATAGTTTTAGGTCATTTTATTGTGGTCTCTTTCCAATCAGAAAACCTTGCCTTTTTTTTCAGATATCAATGATTGTGCCAGCAGTCCTTGTGCACATGGAGGAACCTGTGTTGACCTAATAAATGACTTTTACTGTTTATGTCCTGTGAATTATGAAGGGAAGACATGCAATGATGGTAATGTTACTCCTTTGTTCACCTGCTAGTGATTAAAGCAGTAGTAGTAGTAGTTAAAAGGTTTCTTTGTTTTCTGTTTATATTTTGGATTGTTAAGGAAGCAAAACAAATAATTCTTCAATCCCTCATTATATATCCTTAACTCATCAGATGTGGATGAATGTAGAAGGAACAATCCTTGCACCTCCCGTGGTACTTGTGAAAACACAGTGGGCTCCTTTGTTTGTAGTTGCAGACGAGGCTGGACTGGAACAATTTGCTCTGTTGGTAAGCGATAAATGTATAAATAGTAAATTATTTTTTGCAAAGTCCCACCTTTTGATGACTTTTAGTACATCCTACCTAATTAAGGTTTGAAGAGTCTTATGGTTGTTATGTGCCTGTCACAGCAGAAGACTGTATCCTGTTTCAGCAAGTCAAATCTAATTGTTCATATTTCTACTTTATCCGATTTAGATATTGATGAATGTCTAGAAAATCCCTGTGTGCATGGAAAATGCAAAAACTCAATTGGAAGCTACACATGCAGATGTGACTCAGGATACACAGGTGTAAACTGTAAAACAGGTAAAAGCTGTTAGCAAGCTATGTTATCATAAACATATTGAACCAGGTCTAGACACAAATATTAAATGTACGTCGCATATATAAATAGATTTATATACAAAATACAAAACAGCAAAATGTTGCACTCAACTTCAAAACTAAGCGGGTGCATCTAAGACATCAAATACAAAACACCAAGAAAGAGCACTCCATATTATTGACCACCTTCTTCCATCATTTTCTGTGAAAAAAAAAACACCGTTTTAAAAATACTCAAAAAACCTGACTGAGGTAAAATGATGGGGATTCAGTTCACAAAGTTATTACGATCATAATTTGCTTAAGACTGTCACAGTCACCAATGTACCACATCATTGACAGGTCCTATTTAACTTGATATATATATATATGTTTATTATTGCAGAAGCCATCTGCACATCACAGCAATTCAAAGAACTGCACCCCAGAGACCCAGTGCTGCATTCCCTATATGCAGCAAGGATCTCTGGGTAGGATATGCAAATGACCTCTGTCTCACTTTTATTGCATCCTGTGTCTGTTATTACACAGAACCCTTAAAAAAATAATATATATATATATATTTATTAGAACTTTAATGTTGACGATTAAATATTTCCTAAATCTTTAATTTCTGGCTACCCAAAAGATGAAAATCACAAATTTGCTCCAATTTCCATAACTGCTGTAAAAAAATGAAAATCCGGCTGTGAATATTCTCTTATTCCAGATGAAATTCATTCATTTTATAATATATGATATAATATAAATAAATAACACCTCTAGTAACAGAGTTCCACAACTTTTTTATATTTATTATTGTAAAAAAAATCTGGTAGTCCACTGGATCCATACTTGTAAAACCAACAGGTTGTTCCTAGCTATCTGTTGTTCAACTAATCCCTATACATGGGAAAAGGCTGAACAGTGTCCATTGCATCTGAATTGCATCAGAGTATTTCAGATTGGCAACTGACCCCAATCTAATGGTATTTGTTGCTTGAAGTTAGAAGACCTGGGTCAGTTGCCACTAAACACGGCACACAGATACACATACATTTATATATACATAGTGTACATATATACGCAGCACACAGACACACATACATTTATATATACATAGTGTACATATATACACGGCACACAGATACACATACATTTATATACATAGTTTACATATATACACAGCACACAGACGCACATACATTTATGTATACATAATGTACATATATAAACACACAGACGCACATACATTTATATATACATAGTATAGATATATAGTTCGTCGGTGCTAAGTTAATCAGAGCTGCTGTAAACTTAACAACCCCATCTATACTATAAAAGGATAAGCTAAAAACTGTCCGTCGCCAAAAGCCGTCTGCGCATGCGCGACGGACATTTGAAAGCGGCCGTTAGAACACACAGGTAGCTGCGCGTGCCGGCCGCGTGAAAAAAAAACAAAAAACGGCACGAGCCGCGCGCAGCTACCCGTGTGTTTACACGGCCAGATGCCCCGATCCTCCAGCGGTGACCGTCCTCTCCGGCTGCCGGCGGGCCTCCAGGCTCAGGCGAGCCCCCGGCTCGGTTTGGGCCTACAGGCCCAGCCGAGCCGGGGACTCGCCTAAGCCTAGAGGCCCGCCGAGCAGCCAGCGGCAGCCGGAGAAGGTCACCGCTGGAGGATCAGGGCCGAAGTTCCCAAACAAATAACACCCCAAAATCGTCCCTGAGCTCCAGCGGAGACCTCCTCCGGCTGCCGCTGGCTGCTCGGCGGCCCTCTAGGCTTAGGCGAGCCCCCGGCTCGGTTTGGGCCTACAGGCCCAGCCGAGCCGGGGACTCGCCTAAGCCTAGAGGCCCGCCGAGCAGCCAGCAGCAGCCGGAGAAGGTCACCGCTGGAGGATCGGGGCCGAAGTTCCCAAACAAACACACCCCAAAATCGGCCCTGAGCTCCAGCGGAGACCTCCTCCGGCTGCCGCTGGCTGCTCGGCGGCCCTCTAGGCTTAGGCGAGCCCCCGGCTCAGTTTGGGCCTACAGGCCCAGCCGAGCCGGGGACTCGCCTAGCCTAGAGGCCCGCCGAGCAGCCAGCAGCAGCCGGAGAAGGTCACCGCTGGAGGATCGGGGCCAAAGTTCCCAAACAAACACACCCCAAAATCGGCACTGAGCTCCAGCGGAGACCTCCTCCGGCTGCCGCTGGCTGCTCGGCGGCCCTCTAGGCTTAGGCGAGCCCCTGGCTCGGTTTGGGCCTACAGGCCCAGCCGAGCCGGGGACTCGCCTAAGCCTAGAGGCCCGCCGAGCAGCCAGCAGCAGCCGGAGAAGGTCACCGCTGGAGGATCGGGGCCGAAGTTCCCAAACAAACACACCCCAAAATCGGCCCTGAGCTCCAGCGGAGACCTCCTCCGGCTGCCGCTGGCTGCTCGGCGGCCCTCTAGGCTTAGGCGAGCCCCCGGCTCGGTTTGGGCCTACAGGCCAGCCGAGCCGGGGACTCGCCTAAGCCTAGAGGCCGCCGAGCAGCCAGCAGCAGCCGGAGAAGGTCACCGCTGGAGGATCGGGGCCGAAGTTCCCAAACAATACACCCCAAAATCGGCCCTGAGCTCCAGCGGAGACCTCCTCCGGCTGCCGCTGGCTGCTCGGCGGCCCTCTAGGCTTAGGCGAGCCCCCGGCTCGGTTTGGCCTACAGGCCCAGCCGAGCCGGGGACTCGCCTAAGCCTAGAGGCCCGCCGAGCAGCCAGCAGCAGCCGGAGAAGGTCACCGCTGGAGGATCGGGGCCGAAGTTCCCAAACAAACACACCCCAAAATCGGCCCTGAGCTCCAGCGGAGACCTCCTCCGGCTGCCGCTGGCTGCTCGGCGGCCCTCTAGGCTTAGGCGAGCCCCCGGCTCGGTTTGGGCCTACAGGCCCAGCTGAGCCGGGGACTCGCCTAAGCCTAGAGGCCCGCCGAGCAGCCAGCGGCAGCCGAGAAGGTCACCGCTGGAGGATCGGGGCCGAAGTTCCCAAACAAATACACCCCAAAATCGGCCCTGAGCTCCAGCGGAGACCTCCTCCGGCTGCCGCTGGCTGCTCGGCGGGCCTCTAGGCTTAGGCGAGCCCCCGCTCGGTTTGGGCCTATAGGCCCAGCCGAGCCGGGGACTCGCCTAAGCCTAGAGGCCCGCCGAGCAGCCAGCGGCAGCCGGAGAAGGTCACCGCTGGAGGATCAGGGCCGAAGTTCCCAAAAAATACACCCCAAAATCGGCCCTGAGCTCCAGCGGTGACCTCCTCCAGCTGCCGCTGGCTGCTCGGCGGGCCTCTAGGCTTAGGCGAGCCCCCGGCTTGGCTTGGGCCTACAGGCCCAGCCGAGCCGGGGACTAGCCTAAGCGTAGAGGCCGGCCGAGCAGCCTGCTCGGCCGGAGGAGGTCACCGCTGGAGCTCAGGGCCGATGTTGCCTAACACATACTCACCGACATCGGCCCTTAGCTCCTCCAGCGATGGCGGTCCCGCTTGCAGCATCCTCTCTCCGTTGCTCGCCGGAATGACCCCCCGGGGGGTCAAAGGCTTTCGTGACGTCATCCTGGCGAGCAACGGAGAGAGAGAGGATGCTGCAAGCGGGACCGCCATCGCTGGAGGAGCTAAGGGCCGATGTCGGTGAGTATGTGTGGAACCGGTGGAGGACTCGAGGCCGATGTAGGTGAGTATGTGCTCTACACACACACACACACCCTGCTTGCTCGGCCGGTATCCAAGCTTAGGCGAGCCCCCGGCTTGGCTTGGGCCTAGAGGCCCTGCCGAGCCGGGGACTCGCCTGAGCATGGAGGCCGGTCAAGTTGCATGCTCGGGCGTCCTCCAGGCTCAGGCGAGTCCCCGGCTCGGCCTCTAGGCCCACGCCAAGCCGGGGGCTCGCCTAAGCTTGGTCGGCATCCAGGCTCAGGCGAGCCCCCGGCTTGGCTTGGGCCTAGAGGCCCAGCCGAGCCAGGGACTCACCTGAGCCTGGAGGACGGCCGACCATGCAACTCGACCGGCCTCCATGCTCAGGCGAGTCCCCGGCTCTGCTGGCCTCTAGGCCCAAGCCGGGGCTTGCCTAAGCTTGGATACCGGCCGAGTAAGCAGGGTGGGTGTGGAGAGCACATACTCACCTACATTAGCCCTGAGCTCCAGCGGTGACTGTCCTCCGGCTGTCGCAGGCTGCTCGGCCGGCCTCCAGGCTCAGGCGAGCCCCCGGCTTGGCTTGGGCCTACAGGCCCAGCCGAGCCGGGGGCTCGCCTAAGCCTGGAGGCCGGCCGAGCAGCCTACGACAGCCACCGCTGAGGCTCCGGGCCAATGTAGGGGGATGTTGCCTACACATACTCACCTACATCGGCCCTTAGCTCCTCCAGCGATGGCGGTCCCGCTTCCAGCGTCCTCTCTCGCTCCGTTGTTCGCCGGAATGACGTCACGAAAGCCTTTGACCCCGGGGGTCAAAGGCTTTCGTGACGTCATCCCGGCGACCAACGGAGCGAGAGAGGACGCTGGAAGCGGGACGCGGGACCGCCATCGCTGGAGGGCCGATGTAGGTGAGTATATCCACGAGCGGGGGGCCATATCCACGAGCGGGGGGCCATATCCACGAGCGGGGGGGCCATATCCACGAGCGGGGGGGCCATATCCACGAGCGGGGGGGCGATATCCACGTGCTGGGGCAATATCCACGAGCTGGGGCAGTATCCACGTGCTGGGGCAGTATCCACGAGCTGGGGCAGTATCCACGTGCTGGGGGCAGTATCCACGAGCTGGGGCAGTATCTATCTACGAGCTGGGGCAGTATCCACGTGCTTGGGCAGTATCCACGTGCTTGGGCAGTATCCACGAGCTGGGGCAGTATCCACGTGCTGGGGCAGTATCCATCCACGTGCTGGGGCAGTATCCACGTGCTGGGGCAGTATCAATCCACGTGCTGGGGCAATATCCATGTGCTGGGGCAGTATCCACGAGCTGGGGCAGTATCCACGTGCTTGGGCAGTATCCACGTGCTTGGGCAGTATCCACGAGCTGGGGCAGTATCCACGTGCTGGGGCAGTATCCACGTGCTGGGGCAGTATCCATCCACGTGCTGGGGCAGTATCCACGTGCTGGGGCAGTATCAATCCACGTGCTGGGGCAATATCCATGTGCTGGGCAGTATCCACGTGCTGGGGCAGTATCCACGAGCTGGGGCAATATCCACGTGCTGGGGCAGTATCCACGTGCTGGGGCAGTATCCACGTGCTGGGGCAGTATCCACGTGCTGGGGCAATATCCACGTGCTGGGTCAATATCCACGTGCTGGGGCAGTATCCACGTGCTGGGGCAATATCCAGGAGCTGGGGCAGTATCCACGAGCTGGGGCAATATCCACGTGCTGGGGCAGTATCCATCCACGTGCTGGGGCAATATCCACGTGCTAGGGCAGTATCCACGAGCTGGGGCAGTATCCACGAGCTGGGGCAATATCCACGTGCTGGGGCAATATCCACGTGCTAGGGCAGTATCCACGAGCTGGGGCAGTATCCACGTGCTGCGGCAATATCCACGTGCTGGGGCAATATCCACGTGCTGGGGCAATATTCACGTGCTGGGGCAGTATCCACGTGCTGGGGCAGTATCCACGTTCTGGGGCAGTATCTACGTGCTGGGGCAGTATCCACGTGCTGGGGCAATATCCACGAGCTGGGGCAATATCCACGTGCTGGGGCAATATCCACGTGCTGGGGCAGTATCCACGTGCTGGGGCAATATCCACGAGCTGGGGCAATATCCACGAGCTGGGGCAGTATACATGAGCAGGGGCAGTATATCCACAATAGACTGCCCTCTGGGCAGGCTTTACAACTAGTAGACTATAATGGTTCTGGTAACTTACAACAGCTCTGGTTAAGTTAGCACCAACTTTGGAATAGGGCTCCAAGTCGGTTGTATGACTACGGATCGAGTGGATGATCAGCCTTAGAAAAAGGATGTCAGGGTTTTTTTTGTAGTACACTTATACATGTTTACATAATTATACTGGTTTTTAATCGTGTAGAATTCATGTCACTCATAGAAATAAATTAATAGGTTTAAATGATTTGATTTGGAAAACACAGAGTGCCATTTATTTGAGAAACTTACCGGTGTTTTCACTTGTCTGAATGATGCATACTGTACATTTTATTTTTATTTTATTATTTAATTCCTCCTCTGTGCCTTCAGATATTGATGAATGCCTTAGCAGTCCTTGTCAGAATGGTGCCACCTGCAAAGATCTGGTAAATGCCTTTTCCTGTCAGTGTGTTCCTGGTTACACTGGAAGACTCTGTGAAATTAGTGAGTACTCAAAAAATGCAATATTTTGTTTTAATTTACTAATTCAATGTGGCTTAAAGACTAAGGGCCCTATTACATGCATAACGCTAGTTTTAGCGCTCAGATACGTAAGTGTTAGTGCTAGATTAGGTGACTCTAACGGTTGCCCCCCCCCCCATATTACATTCAGAACACTAGTGGGGTAAAAAAATCCGTTAGTTCATCGGTGATTGCACTCTTTTGCGTGAGCTTACTGTACTTTTTGCTCTTATGCTTAACATGGGGAGCGCTATCAGTAGTTAGTGTAATGATTACAAAGTCCTAATGCTATTTACCGCACTGCTGTGGTAACTAAAAGGTTAACCACAGCTTGAAGCTGGTGCTAACTGTTACCGCTCCTACGGAATCAGTCATCACCAGCTGAAACACCCCAACCCCCAAAAAATCAGATACCTTTCATCCCGCGGCCCAAACAGTGGCCCGATCCACCTCTTCCGGCCGTCAGGAGCAGAGTGAGATTGGGGACAAATAGTCCGCAGTCTCCCTCCGCAAATCACTCTGCATCCCTGCACGATTTTGAGAGCACTGAACGATCTCGTGTTCTGGCAGCACAACCCTCCATGGAGTCCTATGTACTCCAGGAGGTGATACTCGCAGCTGTCGTGAGTACGTTTTAGCGAACGCCAGGGAATAGTGTCCTAAATTTTATATTTTCCTTTTTCTTTATATAATTGGGTTTATGACACTGTTCATTTTAGGTTATATTATTTAATTTTCATCCAGCGAACTTTGCAATTTTTGTTTTCTTCTAGATATCAATGACTGCACCAGGAACTCCTGTGCCAATGGAGGAATCTGTGTTGACCTTGTAAATGACTTTATCTGTTCTTGCCCAGCAAATTATAGAGGGAAAACATGCAATACCGGTAAACTATATCTACCTTTCATCTTCTAGTTATTGCCACTGGAGTATCATATGATTTTATTTCACGTGTTGCAAGAATATTTTACAATAATGTTTCCATGTTAATGAAAACGATTTGTCTTCCAATCCAGATGTAAATGAATGTGAGACGGGGCTCAGTAAGTGCAGCCCATACGCTACTTGCACAAACACTGAGGGATCATACTACTGCACTTGCAAAAATGGATACACTGGAAGTGGATTTATTTGCAAAGGTAAAAGTTCTTGGTCATGGGACATTTAGATAGAGTATCTGTATGAGATACTTCAATGCTATTGTTTCTATAAAATAAGAAAATATTGAAAATACTGACATGTCTTGTGTTTCATCCATGACTCATCACTTGAAGGGGAATTGATTCAAAAATATGTATCTGTGATTATTTTACAATAATATATATGACATTTCCTTCCAGAAAAACGCCTATTTGATTACAGAGACAGTTTCAAAGCAACCAGGCGGAAAAGGGATTTTACCTCACCTTTGATCAATATCCCTATTGGCTTTCCATTTGGTTCTTCATTTTTTAATACGTTATATGTAAGTAGAACACAAACTAAATGATTTAGTATAGTATATTTTCAAAGGTCCAGGGGCTCTATCACCTCCTTCAAGCTAACACTAGCGCTCACTTTAGCGCTAGCTTAAAGGAGGCCATAACGTGCCGGACAGATCACCTCCGATTTTCGGACAGGTTACAAAAACTGTTAGCGCTCGTTAATTTGCAATTTGTAGCATGAGTTTACTGTACTTTGCGGTCCCTATACTTAACATGGGAAAGCAAAGTGAAAGCACAGATTAACTAGGGTTAGGATCACAATGTCCTAACGCTAGTTACTAAGAGCTGGCGCTAATGAAAAAGCTACCACCAGCCCGAGCTGTAGCTAACTGATTCCGCTTCTGCAGAATCAGTTAGCTGCAGCTAAAAAAACCCCCAAAAATCAGACACTCACCTGTCATACCACGGTGGGAACAGCGGCCCAATCTGCCACTTCTGGCCGCCAGGAGCAGATTAAAAAAAGGCACCAGTGCCCCTTTGCGATCACTCCGCCTACCAGCAGGATCTCGCGAGAGCCGAGATCCTGCCGGTCATGTGACCGTGCAGGAGAAGCCTTCGTGGAGTCTTATGGACTCCGTGGAGCAGATGCTTGTGACGGTGCGTTAGCGCTGCTCCCAGCATCCGGGAGCCTAGCGGCCACTAAGGTGCAGTATGCTAAACTCAGCACCTGCCCCGCGATCTGATGGTGAAGCTAGGAAGCAAAGGGGATATTAGCTAATTTTTCTCCTTAGCGTCGAAGTTTCAGCAGTTTTAGGCACGTGATAGTGCTTCTAGGAGAGGACAGGTTATAAAAAAAAAGATCTTGTAGTAGAACAGGAGGCATGAGACTCCAATTTGTTTTGTTGAAAGGTGCGGATATAAGGTAAGGAGTCAAGTGTTTCAAGCGAAGCAACACTGAGGAAAGGAAGAATGAGGCAAAATTAATGAGACGTTGGAAGGAGGTTTAAATAGAACATTTGTAATGGAATGTAAACGGATGGATACAAAGTAGAAGCTGACTGGGGCATGATATTATAAAATGCAGGGAGAATGTTTTATGGATAGGAAGCTAGAAGAGGTTAAAGGACCTGTGATCTTTGCGTATGTATCATTCTTCTACTGGATCATTAACCTATATTTGTTTCTGTCTTTTCAGTTCACGGACAATGGGAATATAATTTTCCAGCGCTTTACAACATATAACATGTATACATTTAGCTATCCCTACAGCCGATTTGATTATGATGACCGCTATAGTCCACCCATGATTGCTGTGTTCTGGGCTGATGCTGATTTTTCCCAATCTGGAGAGCTGTATTATCAGGTGAGACAAATTGATACTTTTTCAATAATTAGATAGAGTAAAAAAATAGAAGCATAATTAGCATTTGTTATAACCTGCTACTCTCACCCTCTTTATCCTTTCCTTTCAGACCTATGACTTCCTCAGTTCATCTGGAGCTGATCTGGAGTTCAAGAAAAATCTTGAAGCAGAGATAAAGAGTTATTTTAAACTTGATTTTAAAGCTCTCTGGGCAATTAAGATCACTTGGGATCAAGCTCCAGCCTTTCCGGCACATTACTTCTCTCCTACACAAGTATGTTTTGCTATTGTTTTATTACTAATAACTTTTCATTGGCCAGCCGATAGAAGCAAAAACATGTCGATTTCTAACCTACAATAATATTTACTCCTCTTTTTGATTTGTATTTCTTTTTTAGACAAACACTTATCAAGCTGTGTTGGTGACAGATGGATTGTATTCCTTTTGTCTGATGCGCTTTGATGATGGAGGGATGAACTGGCCATATGATGCCTTGCCTACCTATTATCTACCAAAAATGGGCTATTTCAGGTATAATTTTAGTTAGAGATACAAATATAAAAATATCTATTTGTTAATTTTAATCCATAAAATGAGGCCAACCATAACAAAATTGGCTAGTACCGCCATGATTTTGTGATGATCAGATATATTTTAGTTTCTGTAATAATTGCATAGCAACTTTAGATGTTTCTTAGTAACTCATGTCAAAACTAATGGTTGCCTAAATGTTTCACTAAGATTTTTCAATATATCTGGCTTTGCTTTTAGTGGAGAACCCATTCGCATCAATTATGGAGGCAATTTCCCAGCATTCAACGATCCACAGACAGAGCCCACTGTATCTCTCCAGAAAAGATATACTCCAGACCAGTCTAAGGGATATAATACATGTGAGTGTTGCTGTTTGTTTGTTAAACACTTGTCAAAGGTACAAAATAATAGTAAAACATATTACATGTCAGGCATTGTATTGAGAATTAGTAAGGTAAGAAGGGTAACTGTGTAATTTTTTATTTTTGTTTAATAATTAAAAAATGGGGTGTTCACATGTCACATCATGTTAGCCTTTTGTTGCAGAACTTGGACTTCTAACCTGGTCAATGATCTTAACATCTCTTATTCCAATGGTTCAGTAATTGGCACTACTTGATTTTTGCATTTAAATGTAACTATACATTTCCTTTCTGATTGTTGCAGTTAAAAATGGTTATTGGGCTTACCGATTGGAGGAAAATACTGATGTCACTAAGAACTCACGTTTACAATGCCTCAACTGGTACTACACAGAACCAAGCAGCATATGGGCCATGTATACAAGGACCTGTCCCTGCACCTTACGACAGGCCGTATTTGATTCTTCGTTCATATTTTCAAGAACTCTACAGTATTATGGCTTCCAGGAAAAAAATCCAGGTTTCTATTTATTTAAATGCTTTTCAGTATAATTCATATTTTTAACCCTTTAATTCTGAGAGCAAGATAACTCCGAACTTGAAAGGCACTATCGGGTACCCGCTTTCGAGTTATCTCGATCTGCAGCTGTGCACTTGCAGCACAAAGGCAAATTAAATTTGCTATTGGCAAATGAATTTTGTTTGCAGTTGGGCTCCACAATAAGCCACAAAAAGTTTTAGCACCTTGGGAATAACCACCCAGAATGAGAAAACAGTTTAAGGCTAGTGTCAGACGAGCGTCTTTGGAGAGCGGAAGGAACGTCCGTGAGAGTGGACGTTCCTTCCACTCGACGCCCCTGTCTGTCCACCTCGCTGAGTGCGCTCAGTGCTGCAAAGCGCGATCCTCCTATGGAGGATCGTGCTATGCAGCCTTGTCAATGTGCATCCTAGCGCATCGATGGGGAGGCTTGGATAACGGACGCTTGTTGCGCACGCATTTTTGTGCGCACGCACAAGCTTGCAGAAGCCCCGTTGCAGCTTCACAATGCTGCGACGGAAGCCGGTAAGAACGTCAGTACGGGCGCACATAGCCGCTCGTCTGACGCCAACCTAAATTGTTGGGAATTTGTTAATAAGATGCAAATTGTCTGCTGATTCAGTCCTTTTTGGCCAGCAGATGGCAACATTTTCCAATAATTTTTACTGTGTTGGTAATGAAAATGGATTTTTCAAAAAAAACACTGACTCGTGACAGTGGTTTTCTAGAAAAATAACTGGGTAGTGAAGGAGCTAAAATTTTGCATCATAGGCCAATAGCCAAGGGTTTCTCAGCACCACTGACCCCCGTCTCTTACAACACTGACCCACACTTCTAAAAATGTGTAGCGGTCACACTCCCTATAAACCATGAATATCATGAAACCATCAAATCATGAACCCCTTCATCTGTAATTTAAAAATCTGTCCCTGGTCCCCAAAACATGTAGTGTGTGCCTTGTAGTTTACCCATAAATGGAAACTGTCCTGCTAACCCTCCCCTTGTTAAATCTTTCACTGACATTCTTAAATCAGTTTCTGTCTTTGTATCAATGTAGGGACATATTTTATTCTTCAGTTTTGCCCCTGCCTTTGTGGGCGAGAAGAGATTTTGAGCCCTACTTAAAAGACCTATTTCATTGGGGGTTTCTCATCTTGTTAATCTTGCCTCTTCTAGAAAACACATTGGGCTCTATTCCATAGTTGGTGCTAACGTAGTGTCTCGATATGCAAGGATTAGCACTAGGATACGCGAATTTAAAGCATGACAATCCTGGTGCTACACAGGCATGAAATCTGTTTGTGCCTGGAGCTTATGTGAGTTTATTGTACTTTGCACATCCTACACCTAACATGGGGAGCGCAATCATTATTTGGTGTTTCCATAAGTGAGGTATTACAAAATTCAGGTGCAAATTCCCGTCGGGATGCAGAAAGCCAAAAGTTAGCCTCTCCTAAAAGCTGATATTAAATTATTCTGCAATTGCAAAATCATTTAAAACCCCCTAAAACCACCCCCATTAAATTCAATACTCACCTCTCATCCCATGGTGAGAAGGGTGGCCCGATCCCTGCTTCTTCTGGCTGGGAGCAGAACAAAAAGTTCCTAGTCCCCTTCGGCGATCACTCCACAGCGTTGAGCGATCGAGCAAGGTCTAGCAAGGCCTGGAAGCACAACTCTCCATGGAGTTCTATTGACTCCAGAAGGTGATACTCGTGTTGGCGCAGAACCGCTAATGCGAGAATCACTGCGGTTTGGGCTGCATTCCGGTGCGAGGTGCTTAGCTAGCATCTGCCCTGAAAAACCACAGTGATGCTATGTGGAAATCTGCAGGTGTAGATCCCCCCCCTAGCGTCCCCATGTTAGCGTTAACTATGGAATAGGGCCCTTCGATTTTAAAAATACTAGTTAGAATTTATGATGTCTCACGTTTAGTGATAGTTTATGCATTTTTTTCTGCTACAGATATGGGTTACACATTTCAGACGACCGCTGTGTCCAGGTTTGGAGGAGGGACAAGATGTTACTACAACCAAGTAGGCAGCCTTATCTATGGAGAGAAAGAAAAAGCCTTGCCAACACCTTGGAGATACGATCAATTTTTTTTCCAATCCTACGGCAAGGACAGGTTTTGGAGATATACTTTGCCCAAATTACAAAATGAATATAAAGGTAATTTGATACTGTTGGCATTTTAACAGTTAACCAAGAACACTGAACATTACACAGCTAGAATATTTAACACTTTTGATAATAGTTGATACTTTTTTTGATGTGATCTATTTATCTTATTAGAGACATTCTCCAGTTAATATGATAACTGACTTTTTTAAAATAATTTTAACGAATTGAATTATTGCAAATTTTCTGCAATGCATGAAGCTAATATGAAGATCTTTCCAAGATTAGTTTGTAAACATGTACACCAAGACATTAGTAGCTTGTAAACTATTTTATCATTGAGGTCTGTTGTCTTCAGAGTGAACACTTTGGAAAGCATAGCATATTAAGACTAGTACATACATCTCTTGGCTTGGTCCTTTCAGAATATTATCTAGAACTTACGTTTTTCTTATTAGCCAAAAGCTTCAGTCAACCAAAGCATATCATACTTTTGTTCTTGAATTAATTGATACTGTACTAATTCCTGTATTGCCTCTTAAAAAACACATTTGGGTGACTTTTTTTGTTTCTTCCCATGATAGTGAATGAGGTAGATCCCTACAATAACTGTTGCAGAGATTCTGGTTCAACATCCCTCTGTTCTATGTACAGGGAAAAAAGACCCCTTGATTATTGTTTCGGATACATCCCACAAAGGATTGGTAAGCAATAACATTTGTTAATTTTAGTGGTTTTTAGTAATTTTAGCACCTGAATAAGTATTTAGTATTTACTAAGACTAATTTGAAATGAAAGATGGTTAGTTCTTATTATGGACTCAGTAGCAGTAAGGCAATAGCAAACCTTTCCTCATCCGGTAAACGTCTCCCCGCATCACCTCTTCCCATGATAGACTGCAGGACTTCTCACGCGCAGCCCCCATTCTCTGGAACGCTCTCCCTCGTACTGTCAGACTTCCCCCTAATTTCTCTTCCTTCAAACGCTCCCTTAAAACGTTCCATCAATCACTCTCACCTTGCGGTCCTCTCCTCCTGTTTCCAACTCCAACCCTTTTAGATTGTGAGTTCCTACGGGAATAGGGCCCTCATCTCCTCCTGTACTGTTTGTCAAATGTTGTTCAATGTATTGTAACCCTGTCTATACTGTGCCGATTGTACAGCGCTGTGGAATATGCCGGTGCTTTATAAATAAAGAATAATAATAATAAAAGGGTCCATTGAAGACTACCAAATGATGAAAGTCAATGGACTATATTACAATCTTCACGCTAAAACGGGTATGCTGATGAGAAAAACCTATGCCTGCAGGTTTCTCCTTAGCATCCCCGTTTTAGCAGGATATTACGGTGCAGGCGCTAATCCAGCAGCCTGCAAAGTAACATGGTGCCAAGCCTCAGGATGCTTGTGGCAGCGCTAAGCACCACCATGAGCATCCCCCCCCATAGAGTCCTTAACACTCCATTGAGGTTTCCACTGCTGGTCACATGACCTGCCGGATCTCGCCTCGCGAGATTCGGCAGGTCGGCGTAGTGATTCACATAGGGAGGCTGAGGAAATTTTCCCTCAATCTCTCTCTCTGCTCCCGGCGGCAAGAAGAAGATGGAGCTGCCGTACTCGCCGTGGGATGTGAGGTTAATATGTGATTTGTTTTTGGGGAGGGGGGATTTTGGCTGGTGCTGACTGATTCCACAGAAGCTAAATCATTTAGCACCAGGTCCTACTTTTCAATTAACCACAGCAGAACGGTAATTAGCGTTAGGACTTTGTAATCCTAACACTAATTAACACTTTGTGCTTCCCATGTTAAGCATAGGGAGCGCAAAGTGCAGTAAGCTCGCGCTGAAAAGCGCAAGATCCGAATCGCTAATGGGTTTTTAAACCGTTAGCGTTCAGATTGCAATATTGTCTGCCCGCGCTAGCCACCAGAGCTAACAGTAACGCTCACACTGGTGAGCGTTAGGACTGTAATATGGCCCAATATGTTTCATTGTTTCCTAATTAATAGAATTTGAATCCTGATTTTAATTTCTGAAATTCCTCTTTACTGATCATGGCCACTCGTGCAAATTAGTGACACTTTTATAATAAACAGTTTAAGTAGCAGCCAATCCACCACTAATCAGTAAGAGCCTATTAGTGTATGAGCTGCTATACAAATGAGGGTTCTATTGTTTGGTCTGTTTTTCTAATTTATTTTATATATGACCCCTTATTATCTCGATCCCTAATGTTCATGATTAAATCTACGTGCCTTTACTGGGATGCAACACCTACTTCTTTTTAAACTTGGTCTTAGACACTATAAGTTTGCAGAATCTTAGCTCATTACATCTACTACTCCAATTTGTTTTGCAATATTATAACATTTTACATGTGTTTAGAAGGTTTTACGGACTGTGTAATGTCTGAACATTTAATAAAGATAAATATTATTTTTGTTAATTTTTTTTAAAGGCTTTCTCTTTGGTGATCCACACATTAACACACTCGATGGTGTACAATATACCTTCAATGGTTTGGGTGAGTTTATCTTGGTCAATATAAAAGATGAAAATGGAAACGTGAACTTCAAACTTCAAGGACGGACAGCCAGAGCTGGGAATGGAACATCTCATGCAACGAACTTTGTCGGGTTGGCTGCAGAAATTAACAATGAAACCACGGTAGGAGCATTAGATAGATACATAGGACAATATTACAAAGTTAAGAAAAACATTCAGCTTGGGCACACTCTGTGGTCAATAATTGGAAGAGGGTACTTGCTCCACGACCTCAAAGCAGCAATATCAATAAGGATTCCAGTAGACCAAAGTATTAAATCAAGTGGATTTATTCCATCACAAGCAAGGAAATGACGACGTTTCAACCAAATGGTCTACCGTTTGGTTGAAATGTCATCATTTCCTTGCTGGTAATGGAATAAATCCACTTGATTTAATACTTTGGTCTACTGGAATCCTTATTACTTTTACAAAGTTGGTGCTAATTTAACCAGAGCTGTTGTAAACTTAGTAACTCCATAGACTATGGGCTAAATTACGATCCTAGCGCTAAAACGCGGGCACTAGGGAGGAAAAACTGTTCCCGCAGCTTTCCCCCTAGCGCCCGCTTTTTAGCGCTAGATTACAATGCAGGCGCTAAAAAGCCTGCCTACATTGTTTGCGGGTGCTAATCCCCGGGATGCGTGCGGCAGCGCTAAGGACTCCATTAACGCCTTGCGAGATCCAAACTGCCAGTTTAGCGATACTCAGGGGGAGACTGGGGGGACTTTTTCCCCCAGTCTTTCCCTGCTCCCGCCGGACAGAGTAGGCAGACAGAGCCACGGTCCTCGCCGTGGGACAGGAGGTGAGTATCTTGATGTTTTTTGGGGGTTTTTGGATGGTGCAGAAATGGAATCCATTAGCACCAAGCCCTGGCTCTGGTTAACTTTTTGTTAACCGTAGTCGGACGTTAATCAGCGTTAGGACTTTGTAATCCAAACGCTGATTAACACTTTGCGCTTGCCATGTTAAGTACAGGGAGGGCAAAGTACTGTAACCTAGCACTGAAAAGCGCAAGACACCAAACGCTAACGGGTCACATAACCCGTTAGTGTTTGGATTGAAATATGCGGTAAATACTTGAGCCAACGTTAACACTCGCGCAAGTTAACGTTAACGTTAGCGCCAAGTATGTAATTTGGCCCTATAATGGCACTGGTAAGTTTACAACAGCTCTGGTTAAGTTAGCACCAGCTTTGTAATATAGTCCATAGTGATTAAACATGGCTACTGATAAGGGTATAGGGGTATAAGGGTACTTGTGTAAAGAACCTGGCTTTATTCCAGTTGAGTCATTCTCAATTATGAATGTTGATCTGTTAAGTAGAAATGATCAGTAAACCATGATATATACTTTCCTAGATTGAATGGGATCTGCTTACCGAAAATTCAACAGTAGTGAAGATTAATGGGACTGAATTCACTTTGCCTGGTAAGTTGAAGAATGGTCTTACTCTTAAGAGGCAAGGCAATAAATGATAGTAAAGACTAGAGAGCAGACTGAAAGATGAAAACAAACCATAGACTACAGCCTGGGAAATGGAAGATATGCATTACTTTTCAGACAGATGTGAAAATGAAAATCAACAAATAAAATTGGGTTTTATATACAGGGTTATTCAAAGAGAATCGAAAAGTAACCGTACATTTGTTGACTTTTCGTTCGCTTCAATTCGGCGGGATTTGGCGATCCTATTTCGGCGACCCTGTGGTGTATTCAGCAAGCACCACAGGGTCCCCGAAGTGCAAGGAAAACCCGCTGCAAACCCGACGAACACTCACCGCCAACCTGCCGAACACTCATCGCAAAACCTGCCGAACACTCACTAAAACCCGCAAAACAGCTGGATTAACCCCGCTGAATACGTCGGAGGAACCCGAGCAGCCGCCGATCACAGCGCAGAGCCGCCGCCAGAAAAAAGCCTATACCGCAGACGAATGGAGTGAGAAAAAAACTCAGTTCACTTGAATGTTTGAAAAGCGAAACGCTGTTTGCAAAGAAACTACAGAACGAAAATGTCTGAAATTTACATAAAAGGTCCAATGAATGATAATAAAAAGGGCTGTTACTGTTACAGAAAAAAGAAAAAACGATTATAAAAAAAACGTAAACAATGTTTTCACAAAAAAATACTGAAAAATGCCTAAAAGATCCTAAAAAATCTATAAATAAAGAGACTTTATACTGCAGATGCAGAATAAGCTAATCAACGGTTTATTAGATATTGGATTAAAACGGGAATATTTTTAACACTGAAGCCTATGAAATTCGCCTGAATAAATCTGCTGCATGAAACCACCGAACAGATGGGCAATTCGGCAACTTTCCCTGCTGTTTGGTTTTCTCTGAATAGACGAAGCATTGCTTCTCTATGGGGATTTCACTGCCTTCGAACAGGCACCGAACAGGCACCGTATGTGCAGGCAATTCGCCAGGATTTGGCAAACTGCCTGCTCTCTGAATAGCCGAATGGCCAGGAAAGGTAACTGTACGCTGAATTTCACTGTTCGGTGACCTTTCGGCCACAATTCGGATCTCTTTGAATAACCCTGATAGTATTTTTCTGGTGCTCAATCTCATGAATCCTGAAAGTGTTATTGTGTGTTCTATTTCACACTTTGAAAAGAACTCTGAAATTTTACATGGAAAGAGAAACAAATCTACTAGTTAAAATAAAACGCTTATTATTTTATCGTGTGTAATGGAATTTCAATTAACATTAAACATTGTATACCTCGCCCTCATACCATTGTAAAATTTGTTATTACTGTATTTTTCTTCAGACAATGCCACATATATAAGTACGTTCAACTTGGAGAAAACAGGAAATGGTGAAATAATAGCATCTTTTGAAATTGGGCTCTCCATCACTGTGTCTGCTAAGCTGGGAGCCCTGAGCTTTGTCACTTTGTTAGATGCTTCATTTCAAAACAGAACAGAGGGACTTCTAGGTAAGAAACGCTTTTATTCATCTGTGTATATTTCAATGGAGTCATAGAGAAATATTAACAGAATCTTAAAGAGACGTTCAATTAAAACAATAAAAACCTGTAAGTATTGCCAAAAAGATTCCCAATAATTGATATTGAGTTAAATTCAGCTTACCACTTATTCAACTCACATTCCTTTATTTATTTAGGTGTGTTCAATGAGGATAAATTGGATGATTTCACAGCTGCCAATGAAACACAGTTAATATATGATGGAGAAAAACTTCCCAATGAGTCTCTCATTTTTGAAATTGGAATGACATGTAAGTATATACAACCTAACACATATTCATAGGGAATATATACAATGTAAAGGAATACAAATATATTCACATTTCTTTCTGTGTGTATAAAAAACAATTATAATTAAATTAGTGAGAACAATAAAGGAACCAGGTGCTGGGTGGAGTAGAGGTAACATCACTGCTCTGTGTGGAGAGAGCCTGTGGAGACATGGGTTTGATCCCAGCAAGAGCACCTCTCCAGTAAGTGTCGTTGGGCAAGACATCTAACGGTACATACTCGTCACCCAGGACATACTTGAAAACGAGAGAAATCTCAATGTATCCTTCCTGGTAAAATCCTTTCTCAAAAAAAGAAGAAGTGCTCTTTGAACGCAAAGTGGCACCTTTATTAGGAAACTAAAATGTTTTGGCTGGGTGGCAGCCTTTCTCAAGCCTTAGGACAGGCTGCAGCACAGCTGAAACATTGTTCTTTCCTTATAAAGGTGCTACTTTGTTTTCAAGGGGTGCCCGTTTCCTCTATCTTTGATTCAATTGGAAATTACTAGTACTAGTTGGTTACTTCTGGGGATAACTGAGCACCCATTACTATAATATAGTATCTGCTGCATGTTTAAATAAGTGCAAGATTCTTGCATTTCTTGGAATCTGAATTAAAAGTTAAAAAAACAGTACAAATCTCCTCTTTTCCATTTTCATTATACTGAGTTCTATAGCCCAATATTTAGAAGCTGTAACTTTTTAAGACATGTATTTCCCACTGTTGTAGATATTGTTAACGATGTCTCATACATCCCTATTTGGTGTAAAATACATCTTTGTGGTTTTTTTTATCCACAGGGAAAACCACCCCACTAAACAGTATTTTTATTTATAACTCTACAAATGGTGAATCCTGGTATACGTACAATAACAACAGCTTTGTACCCTTGTTTTACGATGAGTTACTTCTAACCAGCGATCCCAATCTTGTTAAGAAAGCAAATGAGACCTGCAAAGGAAACAATGAATGTATTTTTGATATATTAAGCACGGGCAATTTTGCCGTTGGTGAAGCAACGTTACAATCCATGTCCACAGCCGAGGAGCAGAGTCAAAGCATGAGTAAGAAAACAACTCATATTGTATTTTCTAGACATGTGCACGGTGAAAAATTTTGTTTAGTTCTGGATCGATCCGTTATGTTTTTTAGTTTGTTTCAGTGCATTTGTTATGTTACCGTGATTCATATCTCGGGACGATTCGCTATTTCTGGAGATTAGTAATTCGTATTTCGGATCGATTTGTTATTTAATTTTTACTATTTTGTTTTTATTGATTATTTCGGAATTTGAAATTAATTAAATCATTTAGATAGGTTAAAAAAAAAGCGTAATCCCTCTGTCCTTGGTGCTTAAATATATTCAGCACCAAAGGACAGCAGCTCCACGGGGCCCCGGTATATAGGTATCAGCACGAAGGACAGCACCCACAGACCACAGCCAGACCAAAGGAAAGAAGAAAACCCGCTGTTCAGCAGAGAAAAAAAGCCTTGTCATTTTAAAATAATTCGGAATCCAAAAATTTCACCAAAAAAATACTCCTACAATTCTAAAAAAAATCAATAAATAAAAAGGCTTTTTGCTGCAAATGAAAAGAATAAATGGTTGAATAAATATTTAATAAAAACAGGGATTTTTTTTTACATTGAAACCTATGGGATTCTCCTGTTTAAACCTGTTGAATGAACCACTGAAAATCAGGACCTTTCACTGACATTTCGGTGCTGTTCAGTGTTCTCTGGATAGATTAACCATTACTTGTCTATGGGGAATTTCACTACTGCCGAACTGCACCGAATGGCACCATGGCACTGACCATGGTCTGTGGTGCTAAATACAACAGATTCCGCACCACGGCCAATGGACAGGGACACAGTGCTGCTGAATCTTTGAAACAAAATAACAAATCAATTTGTAGAGCCTGATTCAGTTCGTTATATTCCTTTTCAATCAATTTTGGACGGAACTTATTTGTTATTTCGGACATGCTTCCGAAATACGTATCGGTAAATTTTGATTTGGAATGAAACAAAACACGCATCTCTAGTATTTTCTGAAAATGCTTCAATACTTGCATTTCCATACAAACGCCTCTCTCTGATACATCAATGTTAATGATGAATTCCTCATTAATGAATCTCTTTGCTGTCACATCAATCAGAATGGAGTATGATCTTCATCCTTCTGGAGCTTGAAGGACATAATGTATTCTGCCGTTATATTTATTTATTATTTTAAATTAAAGACATTTCTTAGAATACGTGAAATAACAAAACAATCAGCCAATGTCCCAATAATTTGTCCTGGTGCCTTAAATCCCAAATAATGATCACCTCATTAAATTCATATATAACTGAATAGGCCTAGATGGAAAACACGTTGAGAACCGTATTCAACCAATAGAATTAATCATTAAAAATGTTTTGTAAGATATAAAGGAAGACAATAGGACAAAAATAGATTTAAAAAAATCAAACGCTCGAGGATCTAGACAGTGTAATTTAATGACAGAAATGAGAATGCAGTATTTCAACCCATATAAAGCTTTTTTTACCATGCCTACTCAAATAACATCAAAAAAGGCCAGACTTCTACATACTCATAGCATTACTATAAGGTACCAGTGTTTTGCGAATGCAACTACAGCTATTAAAATGCACGACCTGCAAATGTTTTGGCATAACTTTATTTACATTTTTTTAATAAAAACTTTGCACATATCAAAATCCCTTCTACAGATAACTTTCCCCCCAATATTACCGGACCTTCCAAAATCATCACAGAACTGAACAATCCAGTGACCGTGAGTTACACAACTTCGGACCCAAATAATGATACAGTGACATTGTCCCTGCTGACCAACTCCAGTGATATTTCAATGGATGGTAAGGACTTCAGATGTCCCAGTGCATGAAGTACTTTTATTATAATTTGTCATGCATCATTTCTTAATATTATATATAGACACTCCGATACATTGTGAAGAAATAAGATCTCAATTAATTTGAACTGACATTGAATCTTATGTTATTTTATATATATATATATAATTTAATATATAATATTATATTATGCTATATTATATGCACATGATAAGTGGTTTTCAGGTTTTTAATTTCATTAATTTAACTCAATTTAAAATATCACTGTCATTGTTGCTGATTAACAGATAATAGCTGTTAACAGCTGATTAACAGATAAATAACAGTGTATTTGTTTTGGGTTAAATAGGAAATGGAACGGTAGTATGGAATCCCAAAAATTCACAGCCTATTACAGCCACTATCCAAGCAAATGATTCAAAGGTTGTTACTGAAATGGTTCTGACTCTGGTTCTCTGCAACTGCACCAACAATGGCACCTGCTTATATGAAACCGCATCAAACATTGCAAACCACACAAGCTTCATGGTAAGTAAATGGACACTGAACAAACAAATGGATTGAATCTGTAAAATAAATAACACTTACCTTAGGGACACAATGCTTTTGTTGCCAAAAGCTACTACCGTTAACTATAAGAACACTACTAGCTGAGATTTCCATTACTGAGACCACGTGACCTCATTTTTTTTGTTTTGCATGATCAACATATTGCGAGCCTTATTCTGCCGTTAATTCGTTTTGCTATAATTTGACATGTGGTTTGATTTATCTCTTCCCGCACCTTTTCACAAAAGAATGATATGGTTTAACATTGCCTTGAATGAGAATATTTGCTGTTACAGGTAACGGGAGAGGTTCTAGCAATTCTGAATGTGTAGCTCTGATACGTGAGGTTTAACAACTTTGTATACATTCACCTTGCATTAATCTTACTCTGTTTAATTTCAATGTTTATCTCACTGTTTTGCAGATTGCAGGATGTAAGTGTTCAAATGCATGGACAGGCTCGTTTTGTGAAGAGGACATGAATGGATGTCTGGAAAACAAATGCTATGTCAACAATACCTGTGTAGATAAAGCAGCTCCACTGGAAGGATTCTCATGTGGGCCATGTCCTGTAGGACTCTCTGGAAATGGAATTGACTGTTATGGTGAGAAAGCACATTTTTTTAAATCTTTTAGCTTGGGAAAGTCTTAATAGAGAAGCTACTCCTAGATCAGATAAGTCAAATTAGTGTCTTGAAAGGAGGACTTTATTTCTGAAAAACACCACAAAGAAATATAAATGGGGTAATCGAATTTCCTTAATGCAAATAGGGCTTAACCCAAGGATATATCATAACAAACAAGAACATACACAAGGTGCACTAAAGGACCACATAATCTTTATTAACTGCAAAAAACTTGTACCAACACAAAAAAATAATCTAAGCGCATATCAATGGGATAAAATATGATAAGTGAATACACCAGCTGCAAAAGCGCACAATGTAAACTCATGGCTATTGGTTGAGCTTTTTGAATCTTTATCATACCTCTCTCTCTCTCTCCCCCGCTATATAGTTACTGGTTAAGTAGGCAGCTCGATCTGCCAAGGTAACATGGAGGCTATTGACCAGAGGTGCATATGTGTATATGTTATATATACTATATATATATAAACATATATACATATGCACCCTCTGGTCAATAGTCTCCATGTTAGCCAGTAACTATATAGCGGGGGAGAGAGAGAGAGAGAGGTATGATAAAGATTCAAAATGCTCAATCAATAGCCATGGGTTTACATTGTGCGCTTTTGCAGCTGGTGTATTCACTTATCATATTTTATCCAATTGATATGCGCTTAGATTATCACAGTTAATAAAGAGCATATGGTCCTTTAGTGCACCTTGTGCATGTTCTTGTTACTTTATTTATTTCTATTTCTCTTTTAACAAGGAACACAGTTTTTTCTTTGTGATGCACAAATAACACAAGCATTTTTTAAAGTTTGCTATGGACACACTAATAAAAAATACCCCCCGCCCTTGAACAGATGCTGTTGACAGCCTCCGCACAATTATTTTTTCCTTTTTTCCATTTATTTTTGTGGTGAATACTTACCTTTTCTCCCTTTGTGCGTGACTGCTCGTCCCTGTCAGCTCAGGACTTTTGAAATGCCTGTATTTTTTTACACAAATTGCGCATCAGTTGGAACATGTTCAGAACGATGGATCAATCTATTGATTGTCTCTCTCAGGACGCCCGCTGTCGCTGGCAGTCTAAGAGATGGGGATGTCAGTACGCAGAGGCAGTAAGGATTGGGGCACTCCATACAGCCTGGCATCATAAACAAGATAAAGTGGTCAGATTGTGTGGAGTGTCCCTTCAATTTTTTCTTTCTCTTTTGGTGTACCCACACATGTTATATATTGTTTTTTAAAGAACAGAGTTTTTATGGTATCCTAAGTGTATACATAAATCACTATCCAGTATCTAAATAATATAATACTACAAAATTTTAGGCTTACCCTCCCCCCATCTCCTCTAAATAGCCAACACTGAGAATGTCAAAATGTGAAATTAAGAATGTCAAAAGTGTAATCCTTTATGGTAAAATAAACAGATCAGGATATGTCCTTACCACGTGTTGACCAAAACCTATTTTAATTGTCTTGAATTCTTGTAATGATTGTAGACATTTTCCATTCCAGATGTCAATGAATGTTTGCTGAACACAAACTGTGAACAAGTTTGCACTAATATTGTTGGTGGATACAACTGTAGCTGTCAGGATGGGTATGAAGTGAATACATCAAACGCATCGATGTGTGATGGTAATGTAATATTTCACATAAACAGTTTTTTTTAAGCACAGGGCACTATAAAGGTGCATTAAATATTTGGTAATTTTGAGAGAATTTTGCAAACATGAGTGTCATGCAGCATATTTAAGCATTTGTCTGATCTGCAGTGTTTAGCACTGACATTGTCGTATATGGTGACAGTAAAATATTTTGATATATACAGGGTTATTCAAAGACAATCGAAAAGTCACCGCACGTTCAGTGACTTTTCATTCTCCGCAATTCGGTGCGATTTTTCGGCGACCCTGCGGTGTATTCAGCAAGCACCACAGGGTCGTCGTAGTGCAGGGGAAAGCCGCCGCAAACCCGACTAATACTCACCGCAAAACCTGGCGAATTCACATCGAATCCCGCAAAAACATCTGGATTAACCCCACCAAACACGCCGGAGAAACCCGAGCAGCCGCCGACCACAGCGCGGAGCAGCCGCCGGAAAAACTCGACACTGCAGACGAATGGAGTGAAAAAACAAACAAACAGTACGCTTGAATGTTTGAAAAGTGAAACGCCATTTGCAAAGAAACTACTACGTTAAAATTATGCGCGCAAACGTTGTTCGTTAAAATTTGCACATCGATTGTAATACCATCTGCGTACCAGCGCACAAACGCATTTGCGCTCACAATGTTAAGTATGGGATGCGCGCACGAACTTTCGGTCACGCAGGGTTCGCGCAGGGTCACTCGCGGTAGACGTTAACGTGCATTTTGTGTGTGAACGTCGTAATACGACGTTCAGCGCGAAGGGTTTTTCCCCTCGTGTTAATGCATTTTTTCGCACTCGCAAAATTGGGCGCGAAGAGTGTAATAGTGCCCAATGTGCATTGCTTTAGGTTTCGTATTAGTGCACACATATTTATAACTTATTTATTTATAAAGTATTTTACCAGGAAGGATACATTGAGATTTCTTTCGTTTTCAAGTATGTCCTGGGTTATAAATTCTGCTGAAAGTTTTCACAAAGATAAAGAAAGAAAATATTTACTAAGACAATGTCTCTGCCCATCAGTGTGTAATTTATATTCTGTCTTCTTTCCTTCAGACATCAATGAATGTTCCAGTGTTAAACTACCATGTGCTGATAATGCTAATTGCACCAATGTGCCAGGCAACTACACGTGTCAGTGTAAGGAAGGATTTGAAGGAAATCCCTACCTATCGTGTGTTGGTGAGTATTAAGATAGGGCTTGGGTTTTGTGTCAGAGAAAAATATATCATACTTCCATTATTTTTCATCCTTCATGATTTTGGTTTATTTGGTTGAAGAGATCAAATTACTCTCAGAGAAGATATACAAGACTACAAAAGTTAATATACATATTTTTGATTCTGTTTGTCACTTTGAAACGAGTAGAACGTTTTCTTGATACTGCTTTCCCTTTTTGGGACTTTTGCCCGGAGCAACAAAGGCAACAAAAACTAGAAGACATTTCAACCTTTATTACTGAGAAAAATTAAACAATATTGGTTTTTGTTACTGCGTTGCATTGAGTCGTAACAATGTCTAACAGCTGTCTTTTATACAATCATTTTCAGATATCAATGAATGCTCAGTAGCGAATACCACCATCTGTCCCACGCAGACCTTGTGTGTAAACAATCCAGGATCTTTCACATGTGAATGCCAACATGGGTATTCAGGGGCCAACTGCACAGGTAAGATGGGGCTATGCTATTCTAGCTAAAAGTGCACGTGTTATGCCAAACATGAAATGGTCTCATTCGATACCGGATTTCTATTACATATACTGTATGCTTGTGTATTTTTGCTAATATAATATAAACAAAATTTTTCAGTAATCCCCTACCAAAAATGAGTCCTTGTCCACTTACGACGGCGGGATATTGAAGTGGTGTGGGCTTGAGAAAGGCCAGGCTGTGACCGAAACATCACTGACCTTTTAATAAACCTATGCTATCTGAAGCCTGTGTGGTGTGCCGGGTCATTCTTCTGGATTGAGTGTATGCTTGCAGCCTGGGCATGCACTTTCCTCTCATGAGCCGCCATAACTGAACAGCCATTTGATCCGAAGTCTTATCTGGAGAACATCTCTCTTTCTTACTGCTATTTATGAGCTGTGAGTGGAAGAGCCAGCTTACAGGACAGCCCTCCTCTCACTACAGACAGCTGATTGATTGCTGACAGGCTAACCAATGAGTCAGCACGCTGAATGCCAATCATGTAGCCCAATGCAATGGCCCTCAATGTGACAACCATGAAGGAGAAACATGGCAATGGATCCAAGCACATGCCATATCTTATCAAGAGAGGAAATATTGTTCTTTATGATTAATGTGAAACAATGTACATCACTTGGTGAGACACCACAGGTAAAGTGTCATGAAAAGGAAAGCAGCCCCAGGAACATTCAGGAAGGGGGGCATGACTGCTGGCCTGGGACTAATTAGGACAGGTGGGTAGTAGACAATGATTGGCAGAAGGACAAAATTATGCTAATGAGGGGCCTAATTTAAGGGAGGGGAATTCTCACCTGTGCACTCATGTTCTGAAAAAGGAGGGAGTCATCACGTTCCCGCCCTCCGCCCTTTGCATTAAGTTTCATGTCGTGGTGTCACAGCTTGCGTGAACCTTGGCCAGCGAGGAAGCCCACAAACACATATATTGTATATTAACAAAATAATGATATAATAAAAAAATGAAACACACATGCCCTCCCACACTACGCCACTGCTACCAGTCACCCCGTCCCAGTATACCCTAGCATACTTCCACTCTCACACTATACCCAGTCACACTCTCTCAGTACCCCCAGTCACTCTCAGTACCCACACATTCTCCCAATACCCCCAGTCTCTCTCTCTTCAAGTACCCCGACATTCACTCTCTCTCCCAGTACCCCCAGTCACTCCCTCCCAGTACCCCCAGTCACTCACTCTCTCTCAGTACCCCCAGTCACTCTCTCACTTTCTCTCTCCAAGTACCCCCACTTTCTCCCAGTACCCCTTCACTCCCTCCCAGTACCCCCAGTCACGCACTCCCTCCAGTACCCCAGTCACTCCTCCAAGTACCCCCAGTCACTCACTCTCTCCCAGACCCCCCAATCAACTCTCTCTCTCTCTTTCTCTCTCCAAGTACCCCCACTTTCTCCCAGTACCCCCAGTCACTCTCTCTCCAAGTACCTCCAGTCACTCTCTCCCAGTACCCCCAGTCACTCAGTATCCCCACTTTCTCCCAATACCCCAGTCACTATCTCTCCAAGTACCCCCAGTCACTCTTCTCCCAGTACCCCCAGTCACTCTCTGTACCCCCACTTTTTCCAGTACCCCAGTCTCTCTCTCTCCAAGTACTCCAACATTCACTCTCTCTACAAGTACCCCAACATTCACTCCCTCCCAGTACCCCCAGTCACTCATTCCCAGTACCCCCAGTCACTCTCTCACTTTCTCTCTCCAAGTACCCCCACTTTCTCCCAGTACCCCCTCCCAGGACCCCAGTCGCACACTCCCTCCCAGTACCCCCAGTCACTCCCTCCCAGTACCCCCCAGTCACTCACTCTCTCCAAGACCCCAGTAACTCCCTCCCAGTACTCCCAGTCACTCCTTCCCAGTACCCCCAGTCACTCACTCTCTCCCAGTACCCCAGTCACTCACTCTCTCCCAGTACCCCAGTCACTCCCTCCCAGTACCCCAATCCCTCCCTGTCTCCCAGACCCCCAATCACACTCTCTCTCCAAGTACCCCCCAGTCACTCTCTCACTCTTTCTCTCTCCAAGTACCCCCACTTTCTCCCAGTACCCCCAGTCACTCTCTCCCAGTACCCCTAGTCACTCTCTCTCTCTCTCTCACACTCTTTCTCATCCCTGCTGGTAAATATTAGTGGTTCAAATTTCTTTTGAAATTTTGCGCCCTCTAAGAAAATTGCACCGGGGCGACCGCCCCCGAGGCCCCCCACGCTACGCCACTGCGTGTGTGTCTGTGAGTCTATCAGTGTCCATAGTGTTTCCATGTTTCTATATCAAGCGGAATACCATAGCGTGTGGGTTCGTGAGAGTCTGTTATTACGCACATAGTATGCTTTTTAGTAGCATCATAGTGTGTTTATATATGCATCTTGATCAGTGAGCTTGCCATGGTGTCTACATTTCTGCATTGAATCCGTCACAAAGAAATCATTAGGAAAAGAAAGTAACGGTAAAAGGAGACCTACTGTATGTAGGTGAAAGTATACATATAAATGATATATTAAAAAATAAGAGTTCAGTTGTGTACTCACGTTCAATGAAAAGTCTCATACCTAGTGGTAGTCACAAAGGACAAGGTAAGGGAAGTTTGTCTCACAATCTTGATATATACTTATGACATATAAATAACATTGATAATTCCATTTTCACTCCATTGCCAGGTGACTGTAATTAATTATTATAATAATAGTGCTGGCACCTCCATGTGGGTGGTATGTGGTGAAGATTTTAATGGTAATTATATAAAATAAGTCTTTTGAATTGATAATGTGGTATTCTTATCCATTTTCTCTAACAATTCAGATATTGATGAATGCCAGGAGAATGCAACCGCATGTGCTTTCCCTTCAGTTTGTATCAACATACCTGGCTCCTACCACTGTAACTGTAGAAATGGCTATGAGGGAGTAAACTGTACAGACATTGATGAGTGCTCCACCGGTGTAAACAACTGTAGTTTATGGGCTGAATGTACCAACACTGAAGGCTCCTATAACTGCAGTTGCAGGAGTGGATACACTGGTGATGGGATAATCTGCGAAGGTAAGTCTGTACAGGAACGAAATTAGATACATATTGCTTTTCTGAAATACTGAATAATAAATTATATAAAGTAAACGCCCCGCTCTCTCATTTGTATTCTTTATTATGGTTCGGCAGATGTCAATGAGTGCCTCCTTAATACAAGCATTTGTGAGGAACTTTATGGGAACTGTTTCAACACCAATGGCAGCTACACGTGTAAATGCAACCCCGGGTATGAACTGGTGAACAATTCCTGTATAGGTAAGAATATGTTTCCCTACTATTCTTTTCAACTATCAGGTCTGTTCAAAGAAAGGTGAAAATCAGGAGAATTTCCAGAAGAAGAGAACAATCTAGGCCAAGCAGCAGATTTGGAAAGTGAGATAAATGGGAGAATTTTGACCTAGAATTTTCACTTCTCCAGTCATTCTCCTGAGTTTCACCTTTCTTTGAATAGACCTATATATGTCCTACAATGATAATGAGATGCCTCAAAGATGAGGTTTTAAAGTGAGTAATATTTGAAAGAACGTATGTCTATTTTTTCATGTCAACATTAATTATATGCTATGGCTGTTATATGTGTAAGAGATAAAAGAGCAGGTGTTCCTCCCCCAACGAGAGCTCAAATGTGTCATTACAATGTACAACTGTTGTCTAGGCACCAGGAGGCATAAATAAAATAAATTGCTGGCAGCTATTATGTATGAATTTAACTTTCTTAAGAAATGAGTGAATATTATAGCATTACAAGGTTTTATTCTTTAAATATTCACTGTTCCTGTTTTATTGCACTTTTCGTCATGATTTCTTCCAAGCCTCTGTTACTAAAATGTAAAACTGATTTGCATTATTTCATTAGAATAAAAACCTTTAGTCATGCATTTATGTGATATCTCTGTGCACATCTGCTGGGTGGAAAAAACCGTGAACACCCCCGTATCAATATTAATAGAGTAATACGTATCTGCGTACTGCAAAGCAAAGCACTGTCCCCACAGTGCTGACAGGATAAATATAAAAAGTAGGAGCGATATCTGTAAAATAAATTACACATCCATAGTGCAGACTGCAGATAAATGTATACAACAATCGAGCCCCGCTAGAATATCACTCACAAGATGTGAATACAATGTAGGCACATAGCAGGTACTTTGTTACCCCTCCTTGTTGGAATGGGAGTTGATCACCTCCTGGAGTCGATCATCAAGGAACACCACCGTTACCTCCTTCCAGGATAATCGCCATTCCAATGGATTATCCCTGATGAAGTCTTTGATTTTATAAAGACGAAACGCGTTGGAATGTGTTCCAACTTTTATTTTGTGATGTTTTATTAAATTTTCTTTTAAAAACTCCAAGAGCCTTGGCTTGAAATTCATGAAATTTTTAGCCCTGGAATTACCATTTGGCGATTATCCTGGAAGGAGGTAACGGTGGTGTCCCTTGATAATGGACTCCAGGAGGTGATCAACTCCCATTCCAAACAGGAGGGGTAACAAAGTATCTGCTATGTGCCTACTTTGTATTCACATCTTGTGAGTGTTACTCTAGCAGGGCTCGATTGTTTTATACATTTATCTGCCGTCTGCACTATGGATGTGTAATTTATTTTACAGGTACTGCTCCTACTTTTTATACACATCTGCTGGTTTGACAGTTGAAATTACTCTACTCATTTAAACTTAGAATTAATAGATATTCGTATGGGCAGCTGTCAAGTCAAATTTTAAAAAATGAGTCAATTAACAAAGAATAATTCTATCAATCCGGCAACTATCAAGTATCAACATTGTAATACTGGTTGTAACATATACCAACGTGTTGTATATCACCTCATAGAGGAAAGATGGAACATAAACATGTTTGGACCTTTTACCTAATGATATAAATTTATTTTTATTCATTGTAAAAAAAAAATATTAATTGCACTCAAACCACATTTATTTTCATTACAGATTTCGATGAATGCAGGTATCCAGGGTACTGCACGGGCTCACAGGAAATCTGTAAGAATACTGAGGGAAGCTTTATATGTGATTGCATCTCAGGATTTAGAAGAGCAAATGGCACTTGTATAGGTAGGTGGTCATATTCTTTCATTATTTATTTCTTTTCAGTGTGTTTCCACATTATTATGTTGCTCATGGTTATAGATGAAGTCTTGAAGAAGGAGTGAAGTAACCTGGGGCACTATTCCAGAGTTGGCACTGATGTTAGCGCCTCGGTATGTAAGCGCTGCTGCCAGGATAAGTGTTTTTAGCACATGCCCCTCAATATTACATTCCTGTTGCTACACCATTAGTATTCTGTTAGCGCATAGTTTTTTTTGCGCTAGCTTCTGCAAACTTATTGTACTTTGTGCATCCTATACTTAACATTAGCATTTTGATAAGTAAGGTTTTACAAAGTTCTAGCACTAACTACTGCAGTGATGCAGACAGCCAAAAGTTAGTACCACCTAAAAGTTGGCCCTACATGATTCTGCATTTGCAGAGTCATGTAGCACTCCCTAAAACCCCCCAATTGTCACGGACCGCGTTGGTATCGCGGCCCGCGCTGGTTCTAGGGGGCGCCTGGCAGCGGCTTCCTCGCTGCTCGCTGGCCAGGCGCCGAGTGATAACGCAGCCGGCTGCACTCACGTGGGGCGCCAGGGGGCGGGGACTGGCGTGATGACGCGGACCCGCCGAGTTTAAGACCCGGCTTCACTATTCACCGGTGCCCTGACGTGGTAGTTACTTCCCGCAGAGCTCTTGGATAATTTTGCAATACTGCTATTCTGTGTATGACCCTTTGGCATTGGCAAACGAATTATTCTGTGTGTGACCCCTGGCATTGGCAAACGACCACTCTGTGTATGACCCTTGGCATTGGCAAACGACCACTCTGTGTATGACCCTTGGCATTGGCAAACGACCACTCTGTGTATGACCCTTGGCATTGGCAAACGACCACTCTGTGTATGACCCTGGCATTGGCAAACGACCACTCTGTGTATGACCCTTGGCATTGGCAAACGACCACTCTGTGTATGACCCTGGCATTGGCAAACGACCACTCTGTGTATGACCCTTGCATTGGCAAACGAACCATTCTGTGCGTAACCCCTGGTATTGGTATTAACTCTTCTTATTCTGGTATTGAGGTCAGTCTGTGTGGCACCCTAAGCACACATCAGACTACCTCTTGTCTGGTTAGGATCTTGGAAGAGCTAAATTATTCTAGGTCTTGTGTATCGTTCTAGTGTCATTCTTGTGGATACACTATCCTGTCGTATTCTGTGTCTGTCTAGTCGTGCCGACCAACCTAAGGATCGGAAGGGTAGAGAGTGTCCTGCGTATAGGGACCACTAGTCAGATAGCTGAGGGATCCGTGACATTACGTCAGGGCCAATGGATCCCGCAGACCTCTCTAATCAGTTGACACGTATTGCAGCCAGACAAGAAGAGCAGGACCATAGGATGGACCAGATTGCTCTTGCCCTGCAAACCCTGTTAAACCGATCCAGTTCTGGAACTGCAAGCCCTCCAGACCCAGTAGTGCCTAGGATCAGTCCGGCCTCTCCCGAGGGATGTAGGCTCAGTATGAAAGCACCCGTACGCTATGATGGAACACCAAACTTATGCCGGGGCTTTCTGACCCAACTGGAAATTTTGTTCGAGAACAACCCAGGATCATGTATGTCAGATAAAGCTAAGGTGGGTTATCTAATTAGTCATTTAACGGAGAAGGCTTTATTGTGGGCTACTCCCTTGTGGGAGAACAAGAAACCCATCATATACGATTATGAGGGTTTTACTTCAGAGCTTAAACGCACCTTTGACCCCTCTAGAAGGGCTACCAATGCGGGGAGGTCATTATTTCACATTAAACAAGGTAATAGGAGGGTCGCTGAATACGCAATAGAATTTAAAACCTTGACTTCAGAGGTTCTCTGGCCGAACGATGTCCTAACCTTGGCCTTTACTGAAGGTCTGAACGACGCGTTTATGTTCGAGGTGGCTCCTCTAAAATTACCAGAGACTCTTGATCACTTGATCGACTTCTGTATAGTTATGGATGATCAAATTATGGAAAGGAGACACCCCAGGGATAGACCTAGAAGGCTCTTGCCTCCTTTACCCTTATCATCCAGAACTACCGTTGCTCCCGGTAACCAGGAAAACGTTAAATCAGATCTACCTGTTGTTGAGCCTATGCAGATAGGAAAGACTGGTATATCGGAAGCAGAGAGAGCTCACAGAAGGGAGAAGGGACTCTGCTTCTATTGCGCCGGGGCAGACCACTTCCGCCTTCAATGTCCTCAGAGACCTAGGGGGAGCAGGGGTGAGAGTGGCCGAGCAAGCCAGAGACCAGCCAATACCCAGGTTATAGGGTCTCTTTATGCCTCTTTCGTAAACAACGAAAAAAAAAGTCCAGGATCCTGGTACCAATATCATTGACCTGGGACAAGGTTCACATTAAGACTGAGGCCTTCTTAGATTCTGGGGCCTCAGGCAATTTTATGGATAAACAGTTTGCTGCTAAATGTCTCATACCTCTGGTCCTCAAGGACAGACCTCTTATGGTGGAAGCTATAGATGGAAACCCTCTATCCTGCCCACATATCACCCACGACACTGTTTCTGTATGCATGAAAACAGGAGTATTGCACCATGAAAACATATGTTTCCAAATCATTGAGTCCCCTTCTTGTCCTGTCGTGCTTGGGTTTCCGTGGTTGGCAGAACACAACCCGGTTATTGATTGGGTCCAAAGAGACATAAAATACTGGAGTCCTCGTTGTCAATCGCACTGTCTGGGGAGGGTCAACGTAATCGCTAGCCTCAACGTTGCCACAGCCCCTCCTTTGTCTACAGAGGTTCCTGAACAATATTTGGGATTTAAAGAGGTCTTCTCTAAATCCAGGACTGAGGTCCTACCGCCGCACCGACCGTACGACTGTGCTATAAATTTACTCCCTGGTACTATGCCTCCTAGGGGACATGTATACCCCTTGTCCCAAAAAGAAAATGACGTTATGGAGGAGTACATAAGGGAGAACCTGGAGCGAGGTTTCATCAGACGGTCCTCTTCTCCAGCAGGGGCAGGTTTCTTTTTTGTATCGAAAAAAGAGGGAGACCTGCGGCCTTGTATAGATTATAGAGGTTTGAACAGGATAACCATAAGGAACGCCTATCCCATACCACTTATCACAGAACTGTTCGATCGCCTAAAGGGGGCCAATATTTATACCAAACTTGATTTACGCGGGGCTTACAACCTCGTAAGGGTTAAAGAGGGACACGAATGGAAAACGGCTTTTAATACAAGAAGTGGGCATTATGAGTACCTGGTGATGCCTTTTGGCTTATGCAATGCGCCGGCTGTTTTTCAAGACCTCATAAATGATACCTTACGAGAATTCCTGCAAGTATTTGTCATAGTATATCTGGATGACATACTGATATACTCGCCTGATATCGTAACCCATCATGTCCACGTGAAAAAAGTACTGAAAAAATTGTTGGAGGCTGGATTGTATTGTAAATTAGAGAAATGTTTATTTGACATAAGGACAGTACATTTCCTTGGCTACATAATAACACCTGAGGGGTTCCAGATGGATCCTAAGAAACTTACAGCAATCCTAGACTGGCCTCTACCCCAAGGACTTAAAGCCATCCAAAGGTTTCTAGGATTCACAAATTATTATAGGAGGTTCATTAAAGATTTTTCGGTTTTGGTATCTCCCCTCACGGCCATGACTAGGAAAGGGGTGGGTAATCAGAAATGGACACCCCAAGCCAGTCAAGCCTTTGAAGCACTCAAACAAGCGTTTACTACGGCCCCGGTACTCAGACATCCGGATCCGGCTCTGCCATTCCAAGTGGAAGTTGACGCCTCCGAGATAGGTCTTGGTGCAGTCTTGTCCCAGAGGGAAGCACCCGACAAACCCTTGCATCCATGCGGCTTCTATTCCCGAAAACTCTCCCCGGCAGAGAGGAACTATGACATAGGAAACAGAGAGTTGTTAGCAGTCATATCAGCCTTGGCAGAATGGAGATACCTACTGGAAGGGTCTAGTGACCCCATCCTTATCATAACCGATCATAAAAATCTCACATACATTGGAGATGCTAAACGGTTAAATTCCCGACAAGCAAGATGGTCGTTGTTTCTTTCAAGCTTTAATTACGTACTGACCTATAGACCTGGGTCCAGAAACGTTAAAGCAGATGCTTTATCTAGACAGCATGAGTCCTACGAATTTAACGTCCAAGATCAGCATCCCATTGTACCCCAAGAAAGGATTATAGCCTCTACCACGATTAATGTTTCGTCTCCCTTGTTGCAAAGGTTACAAACCGTGCAGGGCACGGCTCCTGAAGGGAAACCTCCCGCGAAACTCTTTGTACCTGAATGTGAAAGAGAAGAAATATTAAACCTTTACCATGATAATAAAACGTCCGGGCATATGGGAATCACCAAAACGGTGTCCAGCATCAATAAAATCTTTTGGTGGCCCACGTTGCGCCGAGATGTTAAAGATTACATAGCCGTGTGCGAGGTTTGCACAAGACATAAAAATCCCAAAACAGCACCCATTGGTTTGCTCCAACCTCTGCCAATCCCAGAACGACCATGGTCGCACTTAGCTATGGACTTCATAGTGGAGTTACCCGATTCTAGAGGGAACACAGTTATACTTACGATCATCGATCGGTTCTCCAAGATGGGTCACTATGTTCCTCTTCGTAAACTACCGTCGGCAGCCGAACTGGTGCCCATATTCATTAACCACGTGGTCCGCATACATGGTATTCCTCTTGGGATTGTCTCCGATAGGGGCACCCAATTTGTCTCCAGGTTTTGGAAAGGGTTTTGTAAGAATGTGGGGATAGACTTGTCTTTCTCTTCGGCCTATCACCCCCAGACCAACGGAGCAGCAGAACGTGCAAATCAGAATGTAGAAAAGTATCTCAGGTGCTTTATCTCAGAACAGCAAGATAACTGGTCAGACCTGCTACCATGGGCTGAGTATGCTTTGAACAGCGCGGTGAGCGAATCCACAGGACATTCCCCTTTCTTCACCGTTTATGGTTTCGATCCTCCTATGTTACCGACTACATTTTCGGATACCACGATACCTGCTTTGGATGACCATTTGGCGTCCTTGAAGGACACTTGGGGGAAAGTCAAGGAGGCACTCAAGAAAAGTAGTGCCATCCAGAAAATCAAGGCTGACAGACACAGGAGGCAGGCACCCGTATATCAGGTTGGGGACAGGGTATGGCTTTCCTCGCGGAATATTAAGCTCCTAGTGCCTTCCATGAAGTTGGCACCTAGATTCATAGGCCCTTACAAGGTTTTACGACGACTCAACCCCGTCTCCTATGCTTTGGCATTGCCTCCCCATATCCGGATACACAACGTGTTCCACGTGAGCCTCTTAAAACCTCTCTTGTGTAATCGGTACACCAGGGCCCGTATCCCACCTCCTCCTATCTCAGTGGAGGGTGAGGAGGAGTTTGAAGTCCAGGCCATTTTGGATGCCAGGGTATCAAGGGGCACTTTGCAGTATCTGGTCGACTGGGTGGGCTACGGGCCGGAGGATCGTTCTTGGCTCCCGGCTGCTGAGGTCCATGCGCCTCGGTTGGTGAAGGCCTTCTACGTGGCCCATCCTCGTGCTCCTGGGGGTCGTCCAGTGGCCGCCCGTGGAGGGGGGGTTCTGTCACGGACCGCGTTGGTATCGCGGCCCGCGCTGGTTCTAGGGGGCGCCTGGCAGCGGCTTCCTCGCTGCTCGCTGGCCAGGCGCCGAGTGATAACGCAGCCGGCTGCGCTCACGTGGGGCGCCAGGGGGCGGGGACTGGCGTGATGACGCGGACCCGCCGAGTTTAAGACCCGGCTTCACTATTCACCGGTGCCCTGACGTGGTAGTTACTTCCCGCAGAGCTCTTGATAATTTTGCAATACTGCTATTCTGTGTATGACCCTTGGCATTGGCAAACGAATTATTCTGTGTGTGACCCCTGGCATTGGCAAACGACCACTCTGTGTATGACCCTTGGCATTGGCAAACGACCACTCTGTGTATGACCCTTGGCATTGGCAAACGACCACTCTGTGTATGACCCTTGGCATTGGCAAACGACCACTCTGTGTATGACCCTTGGCATTGGCAAACGACCACTCTGTGTATGACCCTTGGCATTGGCAAACGACCACTCTGTGTATGACCCTTGGCATTGGCAAACGAACCATTCTGTGCGTAACCCCTGGTATTGGTATTAACTCTTCTTATTCTGGTATTGAGGTCAGTCTGTGTGGCACCCTAAGCACACATCAGACTACCTCTTGTCTGGTTAGGATCTTGGGAAGAGCTAAATTATTCTAAGGTCTTGTGTATCGTTCTAGTGTCATTCTTGTGGATACACTATCCTGTCGTATTCTGTGTCTGTCTAGTCGTGCCGACCAACCTAAGGATCGGAAGGGTAGAGAGTGTCCTGCGTATAGGGACCACTAGTCAGATAGCTGAGGGATCCGTGACACCAATAAATCGGATACTCACCTCCCACCCCGCAGCCAGAACGGTGGCCTGATCCACCGCTTCTTCTCGCTGGAAGCAGAGTGAGACTGGGGACATATAGCTTCCAGTCTCCCTCCGTGAGAGCGAGTTTGTGAGAGCAAGATCGTACCGGGGTCGCGGCGCAGAAGCGCAACCCACCATTGAGTCCTATGAACTCCAGGAGGTGATACTCGCGGTGTCATGGAAGTGCTACTGGAAGTATCCCAGCAATTAGTACTGCGTCCCGGGCGAGGTGCTGAGAAAGCGCATACCCCAGAATATCACGCTAACATGGGGATGCTACGTGGAAATCTGCAGGCATAGATTTTCCCTGTTAGCGTGCCCATGTTATTCTCAACAAGAGAGTAGAGCACCTGATGTTTGCTATTCAGAAAGGGTGTATGCCTGAAAACATAGGCATATGATAAGAAAAACATAATTCTACAAGGACGTTCAGTAGCATATGTAAGGATCTCTCCATTGCTAGAGAACTAGGGTGTTCCTATTTTAAAAGTTTGCTTCCATTTCTGTGTTTATAATTCATATTTTAAGACTAATTATGATTCAATTCTATGCACTTTTTCAAAGGGATAAATAATGAATTCACATTATACCTCTTCTAACAAAAATCGGTTTAATATTTCAGATATTGATGAATGCCAGGAAAATGCCACCTCGTGTCCTTCAAATTCCATGTGTACCAACACACAGGGCTCCTACCAGTGCAACTGTTTGAATGGCTACATAGGAGTAAACTGCACAGACATTGACGAGTGCTTCACTGGTGCAGACAACTGTAGTTTATGGGCAGATTGTACTAATACCCAAGGCTCCTACAGCTGCAGCTGCAGGAATGGATACACCGGCAATGGGATAATTTGTGAAGGTAGGACTTTGCAATGTCAGCACATACAATAAATATAATTATTTATACTTTTATTAAATTGTAAATACTAAGAAAGTGTGATTGGGATAAAAAATATAACTTTATTATGATAGGATGTCTATATATAACTGCAAAATCTAACGTTTTACTTGAATTGTATACATTTACTTAAAATGCTATATTTAAAAACTCTCAAATTACATTAAGATGCTGTTAGAACGATAACTGAACTGAATTTTTTGATCTTGCAGATATCAATGAGTGCCAGTTTAACAGAAGCATTTGCGAGAACAATGCAAATTGTCTTAACACCAATGGCAGCTATGAATGTGATTGCAAGTCTGGATATGAACGGGTGAACAATTCCTGTATAGGTAAAAATAATTGAACATACTACTAAAACTCTCACTTAATATTCTGGTTTTATCTACTTCACAAACTCTAAGTTGAATCTTACAGGGTTATTCAAAGAGATCCGAATTGCTTGAGAAAGGTAACCGAACGCTGAAAATCTGCGTTCGGTTACCTTTCCTGGCCATTCGGCTATCCAGAGAGCAGGCAATTCGCCAAATCCTGGCGAATTGCCTGAACATACGGTGCCTGTTCGGTGCCTGTTCGAGGGCAGTGAAATCCCTATAAAAAAGCACTGCTTCGGCTATTCAGTGAACACAAACCAGCAGTGAAAGGTTCCAGAAATGCCCTGCCATTCGGTGGTTTAATTCGGCAAATTTATTCAGGAGAATCCCATAGGCTTCAATTTTAAACATATTCCCGTTTTAATTCAATATCTAATAAACCGTTCATTATAAAATTATGCAGTAAAGAGTCTCTTTATTTATAGATTTTTTCGGATATTTTAAGCATTTTTCAGATTTTTTTTTTTTTTGAAAAGTCCGATTTTGTTTTTGATATTTTTAAAGTTTACTTTTCTGCAACAGCCCTCTTTATTATCATTCCCTGGACCTCATATGTAAATTTCAGACATTTTCGCTCAGTAGTTTCTTTGCAAACAGTGTTTCACTTTTCAAACATTCATGCAAACTGTTTTCCTAATTTATTCACTTCACTCTGTCTGCGGTGTCGGCTTTTTCCGGTGACTGCGCTGCGTGTGATCGGCTCCTGCTCAGGTTTTTACGGCGTTTTCGGCAGGTTAATCCAGATGTTTTTGAGGGTTTTCGGCATGCATTCGCTGGGTTTTGTGGTTAGTTTTCGTCAGGTTTGCGGCGACCTTTCCCTGCAATTCGGGGACCCTGTGGTGCTTGCTAAATACACCGCAGAGTCACCGAAATGGGATCGGCAAAAGGAACCGAATTGAAGAGAACGAAAAGTCACCGAACGTGCGGTGACTTTTCGATTCTCTTTGAATTACCCTGATTGTTTTAGATTTCATAGATTTCTAGACCACTAACACTAACCAGTGTGGTCATGAATGATACTAAAAGGACTATATTGCGCACAAACATATATATATATATATATATATAAAACAAAACGAGAGGAGAGCACACCAAACAATACAAAAGAAACCACAACAGCAGCTAAATACGTTTAAACAGAGTTTCAGATTTAACCCTATCAGTGCTTAAAAACATTTCCTAAACCCCTTCAAACATTGCAGTTCTTAACCCTTGCATACATTGCAATAGATGGCCATGGATTGCGTAAGCCTGCCAACAGCGACAATGTATTCCACCCCTGGCAGGTCCTATCATACTAACCTAATGTCTGCTCTTATGGGATAAACTTACAGTGGACTCAGTCCTTTCTGAAGCTCCCTGCAGATCAAGGTTTAAATAGAACCTGCGGGTGGAGCACCTGTGACAGGGAGGGGTGCCTGCCCAAGGGTTGTCAACCCTATAATATACAAAATATACGAGAGGGGCAGCACTCAACCTTAACTACGCTTTCAGTGCGGGTGCATCTCAAGACAACATAATATAACATAATATAATATATATAATACGAGAGTATTGTTTGGTGTGCTCTCCTCTCGTTTTGTTTTATATTATGTTGTCTTGAGATGCACCCGCACTGAAAGCGTAGTTAAGGTTGAGTGCTGCCCCTCTCGTATATTTTATATATATATATATATATATAACACAAAACAAAACCACGGAGAGAGCACTCCAGACAAACACATTCAAAAACCTGCAACAACAGCTTCATGCATGGGTGCATAATACCAGCTTTTACCACATGGTGAAAATTTCTAAACTCTGAGCTTTGCTGAATAAAATGGTGGAAATTTGGTTCGCAATGAACGGCCGTGAATTGCTTAAGCCTGCCAACAGCGTCAATGTAATCCACCCTCTGGCAGGTCCTACTCTGCAAACCTAATGACTGCCCATAATGGGATAAACTCACTTACTGAGGAACAGGTCCCTTCATGGAGCTCCCGCAGATCAAGGTTAAATAGAACCTGGAGGAGGAGTACCTGTGGCAGGGAGGGGTGCATACCCAGGAAATTCATATGAAAAACACATGGGGGGGGTGTATATAACACCATAAGAATGTACACAAGGTCTTAATAAAGACAAAATAATCTTTAATTAAAGCAGCATTAAAACAAACAACTGACGTCGTTTTGGCTCATAGAGTCTTTAACAAAATGTTTTTATGGATTGTGGCACCAAGGCTTCCAGTCTTCCTATGAAGACTGAGTGCTTTTTTTATACGCATTACACACATGCACACATGAACGCCAGCATGCGCACACACTCTTTTATAATTTTTTGTCTTTACTGATGTGCACAATTATTGTTGCTTCTTCCTTCTAGACATTGATGAGTGTTCCAGTGCTAAATCTCCATGTGCTGAAAACTCAAAATGTATCAATGTACAAGGAACCTACACATGCCAGTGTAATGAGGGATATGAAGGAAACTCCAGCCAGATATGTGTTGGTGAGTCTACTAAACTAGTACCTTGGCTTTGGATAACCATCAGAAATAACACCTCTTAACGGTCCAAAGATGCATGAAACAACGAAACATATTATACAAGATAATATTCAGCATATTATGTGATCACCTAAAAAGTTTACTTTGTTAGAGAAATAACACATTTTTAAAGACTGATTTATACCAGACTATAAGAAGAGTAATCTTAACAGTTTCTTGGGTCAAAGAGAAATATGATGGTCATTTTGGAGTCAAAGAGGAATAATTCCCTTAGAAATGGATGGTCTTCAAATTGCCTTTTATTTGGGTCAGCACTAAGGCTAGGGTCAGACTAACGCATTTTTCACGTTGTCCGTGAAAATGTGCGTTCGAAGAATGGACGTATTTTTTCACGGAATACGCAATAGCGGTCATACTATGCGCAGTTTCATCCGTGATTTTGTACGGATCATCAATAAAACACTTCTTGCATCTGGACGTTATGTTGGCCGGACATTAGCAGCGTCTGATGTCTCCAATTTACGCACACACGCCGCTAGCGGACGCAGCGCACTCTGTACGTCAGTACTAGTGGTTTAACGTTCTCGAAAAAATGCGTTCATTTTCCACTTGCGTTGCGCAGCCGGACTTTTGTGCGACCGTACTTCGTATATTGGCCGTCATTGCCCGGCATCTGCTGCTAGCACGGCCGTGATTAAGTGCGCCAGAACGCGCGTTCGCACTGCCTCAGTCTGACCCTAGCCTTAAGCAACACATTAGTCAACGGCTGAATTTGGTGAAACAGGGTTATTTTTGGTATTTTTAAAGTGGCTTGATTTTCTGCAGCACCACTGTGTCCAATTTTCTATTCCCCAAACCACAAAGTCCACTTAGGGCTTTTTTCTGTAATAAATACATCTCATGCATTTCTTAACATACCAAGGCCTCAGGCCTCTGACCTGACTGATAGTGCACAGAATATAAAATAGAGATACTGAGCTCATGTTATGCCTTTTTTTTAACACTCCAGATATTGATGAATGCCGGAATGCCACCACATGTGCTTTACATTCTGTTTGTACCAACAAACCCGGCTCCTACCAGTGCAACTGTATGGGCGGCTATGAAGGAGCAAATTGTGAAGATATTGATGAGTGCTCCACCGGTGCACACAATTGCAGTTTTTGGGCTGAATGTTCCAACACTGAAGGCTCCTACATTTGTAACTGCAGGAGTGGATACACTGGTGACGGCATAATTTGTCATGGTAAGACTTTACAGTCTCAGTTTATAAATATAATTGCTTGTATATTTATTTTATATTTTTCTGATATTGTAAATCCGAAGAGTGCTACTTCTATAACTTGTTTTATTATGTATAGGTTAAAACTTATATATTCACTTATTTTCTTGGAACTGTATAGTGTCTATTAAAAAAGAATGTTGATTTCAAGTGACCACCTAATTGGATTTTATAATCTTCCAGATATTGATGAGTGTCAGCTTAATGCAAGCATATGTGAGGAAAATGCAAATTGTCTTAACATCAACGGCAGCTACAAATGTGATTGCAAGCCAGGATATGAACCAGTGAACAATTCCTGTATTGGTAGGAATCATTCATCTAGAGCTTTCAAGTAGTGCTCTTTTGTTTGTAACTACATTTGTCAAAATGAAGATCAAATAGCAAAGCAATGTTTACTGCATAGTAATGCTACACAAGGATTATTTTTACTAATATAGTTAAATAATAAATACAGCTTAACCCCTTCACTGCCAAGTGATTTTCCAAAATAACTTTGTCAGACACCAGTGTTTTTTTGCAAAATCACTTTTAATTAATTTTAAAGTAAGAAATATTAGAATTTATACCAATTGTATCTCTTACTGTAAATAATCTATTTTTGGCCAGTAGATGGCGTCATCTGCTGCCAAATTGAATTAGAGGTTTCAGCGGCCTGTCTATTTTCTTCTATTTCTCCCTGCATCGGCTGCTGAAAGCCCGATATTTCAAAGCTTTAAGCAGCTGATTTTAGCGTTTTAGCTCTATGGGCATTGCCCACAGGGTTAAAACTTTAGGGGCACCTTTTGTAGCACAAAAGCAAATGAAATGCCTTTTGAAGCCCGAGATAAATCGATATTGGTAATGAAGGGGTTAAAGGTCAACTAAATGGTTATAATAATAATTATACTATGTACAATATGCATATTTCACTTCTGACGTAGGAGTAAAAACATTTTTTTAATTTATATATTGTGCATATATTTATAAATCGTACACAATATATACATATTTTTCTTACAGATATTGATGAATGTCGGTACCAAGTATACTGCAATGTCTCTCAAGAAATATGCAAGAATACATTGGGCAGTTTTATATGTGAATGCAACTCAGGCTTTAGAAGAGAAAATGATACTTGTATAGGTAAGTGACCATATCACTTTTTAAATATATTTTAACACATTTCCTTCCCATAATTCTTGTTAGAGTTGTTAATAACAGTGACTTTGGCAAAGAAAAGAAGGCACTGTGAAATGAGATAAACATATTATAAGTGAATAAATAATATAGTTCTTTTTTCCAAACTTACTGTTGGTAACTGTTATTGGGATTACATTTACAGGGTAATTCAAAGAGATTCCAAAAGTCACTGCACGTTCGGTGACTTTTCTCTCTCTTCAATTTGGTTCGTTTTGCCGATCCCATTTCGGTGACCCTGCGGTGTTTTCAGCAAGCACCACAGGGCCCCCGAATTGCAGGGAAAGGCTGCCGCAAACCCGACGAAAACTAACCGCAAAACCAGCCGAATGCACGCCGAAAACCCGCAAAAACATCTGGATTAACCCGACGAAGACACCGGAAAAACCCGAGCAGGAGCCAATCACACGCAGCGCAGCCTCCGGAAAAAGCCGAGTCCGCACACAGAGGGCAGTGAATCAATTAGGAAAACAGTTTGCATGAATGATTTAAAAGTGAAACGCTGTTTGCAAAGAAACTACTAAGCGAAAATTTCTGAAATTTACATATGAGGTTCAGGGAATGATAATAAAAAGGGCTGTTACAGAAAAAATAGGTAAAGTTAAAAAAAAAAATCAGACTTTTTTTAAAAAAAAAAATCCAGAAAAATGCTTAAAATATCCAAAATAATCTATAAATAAAGAGACTCTGTACTGCAGAGTTTTATAATGAACGGTTTATTAGATATTGAATTAAAACCGGAATATACCGCCGCAAACCTGCCGAACACTCACCGCAAAACCCAGTTGAACGCACACCGAAACCCACAAAAACATCTGGATTAACCCAACCGAAGACGCCGGAGCAACCCGAGCAGAAGCCGATCAGAGCGCAGAACAGCCGCCGGAAAAAGCCGACACTGCAGACGAATTGAGTGAAAAAAAACAGTACGCATGAATGTTTGAAAAGTGAAACGCTGTTTGCAAAGAAACTATAGAATGAAAATGTCTGAAATTTACATATGAGGTCCAATGAATGATAATTAAAAGGGCTGTTACAGAAAAAAGAAGAAACGTTAAAAGATCCTAAAAAATCTAAGAATAAAGTGACTTTTTTACTGCAGAATATTATAATAAACGGTTTATTAGATATTGAATTAAAACCGGAATATTTTTAACATTGAAGCCTATGGGATTCTCCTGAATAAACTTGCCAAATGAAACCACTGAATGGCAGGGCATTAGGGGAACCTTTCACTGCTGGTTTGTGTTCTCTGAATAGCCGAAGCAGTGCTTTTTCATGGGGATTTCACTGCCCCTCGAGCAGGCACCGAACAGGCACCGTATGTTCAAGCAATTCACCAGGATTTGGCGAATTGCCTGCTCTCTGAATAGCCGAATGGCCAGGAAAGGTAACCGAACGCTAATTTTCAGCGTTCGGTTACCTTTCTCAAGCAATTCGGATCTCTTTGAATTACCCTGTTAGTCTAATATCTGGACTTTTATGGACAGATCTCTGTACTTATAATAATTGAATGCATGTTGTTGTAAATAGAAATGTAAATATTATATTGGTTTTATTACACCATTTCCACTTTATTTTTAAAAAAACTTTCAGAGCAAAAAAAGCACATATGTAAAAGCAAAATTACAATTTGCTGGTATTTATTAGCTATTTTCTTTTTCTCATGTACATTAGCATCTAAGAAAAACATAGGAAAATAGAATCTGATCGTACACGTCTAATTTTGCACCTCTTAGGAAAAAGTAACTCTTTTTTCTTAACTATCTATGTACATAATTAGTGGCGGCAGCACTCAAATTCCCAGGATTAAATAATTAAATGATTTCTCCAGACGCAAAGCTTCCATTATTACATTTTGCATTATTCTTTTGGTTTGCTTATTTAAAAACATTTATATTATTAACAGGTATAGATGAATGCACCTCTAAGGATACCAATAATTGCTCAAAAAGTGCAAAGCACCTCAACATGGTTGCGTCTTTTTACTGTAACAGTCTGGAAAATTTACACTCAAATGCATGGGAATGTAAAAAGTGAACTCAAACAAGAAATGCAATTAAAACAAATAGGGAGTAAATATATATTTGATATAGCAATGTCACTCAGCACTTCAATGAAATAATATAAAAGAAGATCAAATGCCTGAAATTAGATTTTATACAGTTACAAATAAAATGATTACAATAGAAGCCAATATAATCCTAACAACAAAAATGTAATCGTTAACTTTAAATGAGCTGTAAATCGATCCTAATGAACAACAACTTTTACTTTCTAGCTCTCTCTCATTATTCAATGTACATATATTGAGTTTAACCAGATATTGCCTTGTATAAGTAGTTGAATATCTCAATGGTAATTTAGAAGGAAATAAAATAATCCTAATTAAATAGATTTAGGGTAGAATCACAGTAAATCCAATATTGGCCTTCCTCTCTTCATTACTCTCTCCCTATTTACGTATTTATGGTTTTGAAAATACATATATTAGACATTTTTACTGTTCTTTCAGCAGATATATTCTCAACCGAAAATCCATTTGGAAACTACACATCTACGCCTACTGTAAACAGTTATGATACACAGTCTCAAACATCAACTACACAGGAAACAAGGACAGGCACAACAAATGCAGCTTCAAGTGCAGGAGGAATAACGACAAAGACTGAAACGCCAGTTGTACAAGAAACAAGAACAACATCCGCAACATCACTTTCACAAGTAACCGAAACAAATACACATTCCCTTTTGGAAACATCAACTACAGAAATAACAATGATAAAGTCTACTTCTGGTAGAACAGAAGAAACAACATCAAATACACCATCTAAAACATTGACTACAAGCAAAGATACAGTATCTATGGTGTCAACAGACCAAGAAACTACAACGGGAGGAAAGGAAACAAGTAAGCATATTATATCTGAGCCATCAACTACAAAAGAGGTAACAACTGTGGAATCTCAAACATTATCTGAACATGAAAGAAGAACAGATGATATATCATCAACAGCAGTAGAAACAACATCTAAGCGTGTCTATGAGATGCCATCTTCACATATTACTTTATATGCTGCTTCGGAAGTTACTACACTACAAGAGACAAAACCAATGACTACAATATCCACTGCAATAAAACCATCAGCAGATCAAGCAACAACACAAGAAACAACCACAGCTTTTATATCTGAGTCAACAACTATGAAAGAAACAATGACAAATACTACATCTGAAATAATACTTACGCAAGAAATAACATTAACGACACCAGAAGTAACAGCAACCGATTTGCTTAGATCATCTCCTACACAAGTGGTTATAAAATATTCTTCATCTGAAACATTACCTACTCAGGACACAAATCCTATGTCATCAGAAACAAGTGCAAAAGAAAAAACAACTGCATACCAAACATCCTCTATGACAATCTCACAGGAACTAACATCTGGAATATCATCAACACAAGGTGTAACAGCAACCAATTCACTTAAAACATCTTCTACACAAGTCACAGAAAAATATTATTCATCTGAAACAATACCTACAAAAGTTGCAGAACATACTAGCTCTGAAACCACAGATGTAAAGGAAACACAAACAATAAATTCAACATCTTTCGTGACAAAATCACTAGAAAACACATCAAATGCTTCATCATCAACTACTCCAGACGTAGCTACAACCAGTTCACCAAAAACATCTCCTACGGAAGTTATTACAAATTATTATTCATCCGAAACCTTACCTTCGCAAGACACAAAGCATACTTTATCTGAAACAACTGGTGCACATGAAACAAAAAATACATACTCAACATCTATTGTGCCAAATTCACCTGAAATATCATCCAGTACTACCTCTGCAATATCAACTACTCAAGCAGTCACAACAATCAATTTGCTTAAAACATCTCCAACAGAAGTTGTTACAAAATATTATTCTTCTGAAAAATTGCCATCACAAGACACAACACATACTTTATCCGAAACAAGTGCACAAAAAACAGAATATACACACCCAACAACTTCAAATGAAATATCATCTAATGCTACAGCTGAATTAACAACTACACAAGAAGTAACTACAACCAATACATACAAAACATCACCTACACAAGTTGTACAAACAAAATATTCTACATTTGAAACGTTACCAACACAAGACGCAAAACATACTTTATCTGAAACAACTGGTGTAAAAGAAACAAAAACTATCTATGCAACATCCTTTGTACCAAATTCACAAACAATAACCTCAAATGCTGGTGCAGGATCAACCGATAAACACGAAACTGAACCAAAACCTACACCTGGAACACAAACACTAATAAAATTATCAACAGAATCTGAAATTCAGCCATCATCTGCATATGAAACAATAACAGAATCTCCATTCAAAATATCAACTACTCTAGAAACAAGTACATTTTCTGGATATAAAACACCTACCAAGGAGGATTTAACAAGATCCTCTGCAAATACTAATGAAATAACAACCAATAATGCAGCCACAAATACAAGTTCAGTTACACCAACAATACATTTTACATCTTTAGCGACACCAATAAGAATTGAAACAACAGCTGCAAAGTTAAATTTATCAACTACTGTTCCAGACTTTGTGAATACTACATTGGGAGCAACAATCGCAGAAGAAACAACAAGAGCTTCTCCTCAAGAAACATCAACGTATAATGGACTTGCAACATCAGTTACACACGAACCATCTGTATCAAAAACATTAACTACCCAAGAAACCACGAAATCCATATCTGTAACGATGACTGAAAAGGAAACTGCGTCACCCACTCAATCTATAAAAACAACAGCTAAAGAAGTCACAACAAATGTTGCACTCTTGTCTCCGACAAAAGTCACAGAAAACTTTATTTCCCTTGTAACATTGCAAACTAGTAAAACAAACACCTCAAGAGAAGCAATATCTGCACAAAATACAGATGCCATGTCTACTCAAGTTACAGGGACAATTCCTATTTCTTTAGAATCGCCATTAACAAAGTCAACAGCTGTTTCTGCAAATGAAGCATTATCTACAACCGTGAATGTACCGATATTTTCAACACCAACAGAAGCAACCACAGCTTCATCTGTTTTATCAACTTCATCAACCTCAGTGATTAAAACTGCATCTACAACTGGTTCCACTCTAACCTCTGCGACTACGCTTACACACATATTATCATTTACAACCACAAGTACTGGCACACCTGTAGTATCAGTAACACAATCTCCAGCAACAAGAATCACTAATAATGCCTTCACCACAACAACAGGAAAAACAATAAAAGGTATGAAGTGTATAAGGAATTATAATTCATAGTGTAATTGCACAGTGCAAAAACCTTTTATATGCAAAATAAAATTAGATCGAAAATACTCAGTCATATTCATGGCAGGATTGCAAATTTTGAAAAAGTATTTATTATCACTGTCTTGTATGACAGACAATCATTTTTCAAAAAGTTTATATTCTTTAAATGATGTCAATATTTATTAGTTGATATATTTAAAAGTATTTTAGTCTCTCCAGTATTAACTAAATATTTTGTGTATTTTTTTTTAGCTATTTCTCTTTATGACTACGGAACAAATGTAGGTGATATTCAGTATGTCCAAAGAAAGTCAGATTTCACATCCCCACTGTTCCAGCCTATAATGGGATTTCCATTTGGTAACAAACTCAGGAAACATATCTATGTAAGTATATATACTTTATTCTTTCCCCTGTCCTGTGTAAACTGTATAATACACAATGGAAATGACCTTACATGTAATTTGTCTTTTTTACAGTACACAGACAATGGTGTCATTGTTTTCCCGGTTTCAAAAAACAATGTATTATCTTACACTAATGCACCAGCCAATGGTTTCACTGAAGAATTTGATGTGGCCATGATAGCAGTATTTTGGGATGATGCTGACTTTTCTGGAGTGGTGGGAACTACATACTACCAGGTTTGATTATTTTTTATTAGTTTTAATATAATGTCATGGATAGTGGACAAATAATAACATTATAAATTTACTATTTGAAAGAAAGTAAATACATCTATATTTTTGTGCTGTTATTTTCAGGAAATTATCAAGAGCAGCTCTCCAAATAATTACTTGGTTCAGAAATTGGAATCCATGATCCAAAAGTATATGAACACCACCTACACAGCTCAATGGACTCTGAAAATTACTTGGGAAAAAGCTCCTGCTTACCCAGCTAAGAACAATGAATATAAAGTAAGTACTTTAAGAAAAATATCAACCCATAATTTATACATGTGTTCTATTGCTTTTAATGGTTGTAACGCTAATTAATCTGATTTTAATGTCTACTTATATAGACAAACACATATCAGGCAGTGCTGACAACTGATGGTCATACTTCATACATTATCATGCTGTATGAAAACGGAGGGATGAACTGGGATGCAACTAAATGGATAGGAAATCTTGTCATTGGCTATAGCAGGTAATGCTATTATTTTTTGATTAATTTGCTTTCTCTCATTATTCATTGGAATCTAATTACACATGTGTAATTGCCATCTTGAAGTCATTGTGCAGCAAAAAAAGCAAGCTATGCCTTTCCTTCTTGATCTGAGCCTAATCTTTTGTGACACCTGAAATTATTATTTTTATTATTATTATTATTATTTATATAGCGCCAACAGTTTCCACATCACTTTACAATAACCAAAGGGAACAAGACACAAATAAACCAGCATTGGAAAGGAGACAAGAGATGTAGACTGTCCTGCTTGGATGAACTTACGATCTAGACATGAATAGAAATTATTTATCCACATATCTAACCTCAAATACTAAATAAAATAATTCTACATCCACCTTCCACTGCTTTTCCATAGCCCTGGAGTGTTGGTAACATTCGTAGTATTGCTTTGAAGGCAATATTAGTTAAACAGGTTTCCTACAAATATTTTGTTTTTGAATATTCAGTGAATTAATCACTCATGTAATACTTTCCCGCTTCCCAGACACAGGTGATATTGTAGATTACTACTTCATTCCGTCTGCAAAATGCATCGCATACATGAGATCCACTTTAGTGATTAAACGGTTTTAGTGGCTTAATGATTTCTATACAAAATAAGGTTATTGAAAAAAAAAGAAAAAAGAAATCAGAAGGAAAATACATTATTTTGAGAAGACCTTTTTATATGTGCAACAATAAATTTAAAATAGAAAAATAAAACATCTCTCACACTTATAAACAGTTGTTCAACATTTGATGGATTGTCTATACTAACATCTGCTTATATTTGTTAATATTTAGTGGCAACAAAGATGGTTTTTACAAGAACGATGAACAAATGAGAAGACCAGCTTCAGAAAAATATCATCCATCAGCCTACACACAAATTGATTCAGGTATGATAATGTTACAACTGTCCCTAAACATGGCATTGCGTTATTACATTTTACTGGTTTAAAGTAGTTCTAAACCTATACAGTAACACCAAAGTCAGCGAAAACACATGAGTGTCCACTTGTCAAGTTCCTGGTTTACATAATGGGCCTTATATCACTGTTTTCAAGAAGTGAATGGTGCTGGAAGTCACACTTTGAGAAGCTCTACAGCTGTTGTGCTAAACCGACAGTTTATAGCGACCTCTCATCAGCCAGACACAACCCAAGGGACCTGGGTGACTCTGGCAAACCGGTGTCCCATTTCCTGACCGGTGACCCCAACATTTGGTAGTAGTCAGGGGAATTGCTTCCTTGGGCCTACTCCTGTGGCCTGCTGGTGGCAGCCATTGTGGACAGCTCCCACGGTGCCACTTAGCAGGTAGTGGTGATAGTCCGATTGTCCCCACTATCAATTTCCCTGTTTGATAGGGAAAACGTCGGCTAAGAAGTCCTGCCTGGTGGAGGGCCCCCACCAGCGGGATATCCAGTGATTCACTGGCCTGTCTGGAGCTTCAGACAACAACGGCCTTTCATGACCTGGGGATGGGAAGGACACAAAAAAGAGTATCAGAAGGTTTGCTGGAGGTGGAGAGCAGGGGTGGGACCCAGCACCATGAGGTCTCCAGCTGAGAGACACATGCCGACTGTGGGACAGCCCTGCAGAGTGGCAGAGACCACTGGTCCACCTGATCTGTCTGAGGGCGAAGATGAGAACAACTACCTACTCTTTATGAAAGGGGATATCGGGCACATGACCATGGAAATTTGTACCCTGTGGTGTGCTGACATTAAAGGCCAAAGTGGCTGTGGTGCAGGGTTAAATGAAAGCTGTTCAGGCTCAGGCTGAGGGGACTGAGGCTGCACAGAGACCTCTTACAGCTAGGGTTGATACTATCCAATCCCAGATGGAGCACCTCTCTAGGACTGTGGAGAGTTTGGAGACTTACCATGGACAGAGCAACATCAGAATAAGGGGGATCCCTGAAGCAGTGTCTTCAGATGCTATTCTGGGGTACAGGAATTGGCTTGCTAGAACCTGAGATTGTTGGATGCACATAATGAAGGAAGCTGCAGCTCCTTTGGAAGCCCCAATGTCAATGCTATCGCCAAAGATGTCACTGCAAAACAATAACTGATGGCAGACCCTTCTGCTTGTGCTATGGGTACATATTGATTCTTCTGTTTTATTCCTGATTAACATTTTGCCCTTCCTGACATTGATGACAAGGAGGCGATTTCGGGAGGTGGCGATCCATCTGAAAAGTTGGAGTCCATTATAGATGGGAAGGGGCTGGCTCCCTACTAATCACCTATGAAAATGTCTGTTATATAGCCACCAGCCCTGAAGAATCATGAATCTTGCTTGCCTCCCTGGGCTTATCACCAGAACAGAAGCGGATTGCTCGTGGCCCCAACGGTGCCAATGCTGATCATAATGAACCAGGATGATCTGTTATTTCCCTTCATAAACCATCCCCTCCCCCTTTTTTTCTCTTTACTTTTGACTCCGTGTTCTCTCTATTTACTTCATGACTGATTACTCTCCAATACAGATATTCAAAGTCCTATTATCAAAGTACCCACAGGTCTGTCTAAGCAGCAATGATTTTTTTTCTTTCCCTATACGTCACGATAATTACAACACAAATCATTTTCTATTTGATGCTTGACTTATTACTTACAAACACCTAAGTGTCTTTTTTGAGACTCACCTAGGGGACACTAAAGGGATTATTCAAAGAGCTCTGAATCGGCCATTGAATTTCACCGAACAGTTAATATTCCTGTACGGTGCAATTTCGTGGCCATTCGGCTATTCAAAAAGCTGGCGATTAGCAAATATTAGCGAATTGACAGCAAAATACGGTGACCATCGGCAGCAGTGAAATTCTCCATAGAGAAGTAATGGCTTCGGGGACCCTGCGGTGAATGCGTAATTCACTGCAGGATCAGCGAATTTAACTCACTGAAGTGCGGCGAACGAGAGAGCACTGAAATGTTGGTGACATTTCTGTGCTCTCTGAATAACCCCTTAAAAAGACGTTCTGCTCTTTCTACATATGGGAATCCAATTGTATTTCATGAGTTTAGTTAAGTGGTTGCTGTTGCATGTTGACCCACAGCCTTAATCCGCTACGGTATTTGTTATGTTGCTAATGCTTTGAAGTTCTGGTGTATATTGTCTATAGATTCTTCCAGAGTATTACACCCTCAGAAAAGTAATTTAGGCCCTCACTGAGTTGTTTGACTCAGGAGTCGGAGTGAGGCGTGGACCCCCCTTTCCCTACCTCCCAAGGAGAGTGTTACACTTGAAGTATGCCCTGGGCACGCCACCTTAGCTGCTACCATGGCTCTGCCCACAGTGCTAAGCCCTGAGGCTCAAAGGTTTACATGCACAGCCTCCCATAAGCGAATGGAAGAGAGCCGGGAATGCCACTCGCTTGGGCTACGCCCACTTCCCCCTTTTTTTTCTATAACCCTCCATTACAACTCCCTCTCAAGAATGAATTCTTACAACTGTTCTTATACTGTGTGCCTTTTGCTGATACTTATGGCATTACTTTTATTTATGCTATCATCTTTGTATCTATGACAAAACTTATAAATAAAGAATTTTAAAAAAGTATAATGGCCCAAACAGCCCCAATCATTATGAGAGTGACTCCCATTCTTTTTTCTACAGTAAATAATGCTCCCTATTACTTTCATAGGAAATGGTAGTTTGTGGCCAGCCGGAGGCTGACGAGTGATTCTAACACTGCTCATTATGCTGGCATCTGATGAAAAAAAAATTCCTGTTGCGAGAAAATGCTTTAAGGGATTTTACTTTAGCAAAATCACTCAACTCAGAAGAAAATCAGATGAAAAAATCTATACTTGCCTCTGGTTCCACAGTGCTGAGAACAGTGCATTCCACCATCTCCTATGGCTGCGATCAGGACACTGAGAACAAATAGTTCCACGTGTCCTCATGTGCGCATGCAAAGCTCCGTGAGTTTCTGTGGACTCTAGGACATAATGTTAGCGGTGGTGCGTGATACTCTTTCCAATATCTGTTGCCAGCTCTCTTAGTATAGCGCTCTAGCAGTGACAGGGATCCTTGCCTGATGCTCTATCTGGCATTGATAAGACAGGAAACAGAAGTATAGCTCTCAAGTTCTTTCTTCCTTAAATAAAACCTACATTTCATTAATATCACCATTTCAGTTTTAAAATAATTACTTTCATGCCTTTATTTAAGGATGTTAAGCGTCTCTGATTGAACTATATCATCATTTTATAAAGTATACATTTTTGATTATCATATCTTACTATTCCTTATTATTGTTTTGCAGATTTAACTGGTCTCTGGATTTATAAGCTGAATGATGCAGCCATGAACAATAATCGTATGAAGTGTCTGAACTGGTACAATTCTGAGCCTTCACCCTCACAGTGGAACTCTGGCTTGTTGTCCTGCCCATGTTTATACAGACAGGGTCTCCTTGATTCGCGATACAGACCATACAAAGCAGGTGGGCAGTCATTGGATTTAAGTTTTTCTTCTTTAGTGTGACAGCATTCAAAATAACGAAATGCCACTCTTTAACCCCTTCACTACCAAGTGATTTTCCAAAAAGCACATTGTCAGGAACCATTTTTTTTATAAAATCATTTTTAATTAATTGTACATTAAGAAGTAGTTATTACTGTAAATAACCTATTTGGCAATTCGATGGTGCGATCGACTGCCAAAATGAGTTACAGAGGTTCAAGCAGCAGGTATATGTTTTTTTTCCCCTGCTTCGGCTGCTGACATATTTCTGAGCTTTCGTCAGCTGATTTTACAGTTTTAGCTTTTTGGGCATTATGCCTACAGGGCTAAAACTTTGGGGGCACCTTCTGTAGCCCAAAAGCAAACAAAATTAATTTGCTGCAAAATAATTTAATTTGCTTTTGGGCTGCAAATCAGTTTATCGCCGAGATATCTCGATATCGGGGCACCAGATGGTGCCTTTGAAGCCTGAGATATCTTGATATCGGTAGTGAAGGGGTTAATGTATTAGCTCATTACATATTAACCTTGTTAATGTGGAACTATTGCTTGTAACATATAAAGATCTTAGCATCAGCAAACATACCAGATGTAGACATTTCATCATTTTGAAATAAAATTTGCCGTAGATTTGCCATTTTGAAATAAACACACATTGCTTTATGTAACATTTTCCTCTTTTATTTACTCTTAACATTCTGATATCTTGATATTTACAACTTCTAGACAAGACAAAGAGCACTCGAAAACTTCGCAGCACATCACCCAATCAGTATAAAGCTGGTGTAAGATGTATATACAAAAAGGGCAATGAGTTCCTGGAAGGCTACCAGGAAAGGAACTGGATATCTTCTGTTGGTAAGTGGAATTATTTAACTGGCATAAAATCTCATCTTTTAATGATGGCCAGTGAGGAGCGCTATCACAAAATTTCATTACACAGGACAGATTAAAATTTAGGACTGTCACAACCAAAACCAATATGGCCAAAATTGAATCTAAAACGGGTTTAAAAAGAGGCACAATGAAGATAAAAGTACATTCGGATTTGTTGTAATATAGACCAAATACTTTTATGTAAAACTACACATTTCTGCGCTGAGATTCAAAACAAATTAATATAAAAGTGTCCTTTTTAGTATTCTAATGCAGAACCATTGTCAGTTTTTTAATTATAAACTGAACAACAATTGTGGAAATGACACATTGCACTATTATGCATTGGTGCACCTAAAAAGTATGTCACCGTATTGCTGGTAGCTGGTAGGAGAGTCATGGGACCTTTTGACCCCTGTATCTCCATTCTATACAACGCACAAGATCAAATGAGGGATCAGTGGACAGGTCAGGGTCTAGCCCTTCCAATTATATGAACTATTACTACATGTAAAATAAAATAAATAGAAATTTAAAAAAATATATTTGTGAGTAGCCTAGTTCCTGAGCCCAACTTCAGCATCTACTCTAAATGGTATATGTGTATATAGCTATGCATCTCCATCAATGTTATATGGCTATGTATGAATATCAGTGGGTGTCTGGACCTGAGGAGTGTTATTGTGGGTGGTGCTCAATTCTCAGTGACAAGTGGAGCATGTGCCAGAATACAGACTGTAGAACATTGCTGTATGGGTTCTGTCAGGTGTTACCTGAGCAGCAGGATGGCAATCCCTGTGTGGTAATGTTCTAGAGAGATTAAGTGCAATGAGCGCATCCTGCAATCCCACGGCTGCTCTACCTGTAACCATTACTGCGAACTAAGAACCAACTCTTCGCCAAGAATGGAAGACTGCCCCTCAAGAAACCTGTGTCTAGAACCATCCCTGGGTTACAGATTAGCCTGGTTTGTGTCAATGAAGTTTAGCTTTTATAATTAAATACTGTACATATATATATATTTCATGTAAATGTGAAACTTAGTCTTAATATCATGTTTGATATCTTTTCTTTTTTTAAAGAATATGAGACTGGATATCATGACGTGTGCTGCAATCAAGTGAGTGACCCCAAATTCTGTCTGATGTACGAAGCAAAAAGGCCTCCAATCAACTGCAGGACCTACCGGCCTCTTTCTCCTGGTGAGTTATAAGATGCATAATATATTTGTAATACTAATCTAAGTACTATGGAAGAAGAAAGTACACTGAATTCTATGTTAATATTGCACTAAATGTCACCAATAACAGTCCAATGAAATGAGCTCTATAGTTTTAGGAATTGTCTTCTATTTTTATTTATTCTGAAACAAATTGTCCTTCCCTCAACAGGTTGGATGTTTGGGGACCCGCATCTCACTACTCTGGATGAGCTAAGTTATACTTTTAATGGACTAGGAGAGTTTGTTCTCCTGAATGCAACAGATTCAGAGGTTTCCTTCATTCTACATGGACGCACAGTGCAGATCGGCAATGGAGGAGCTACAAACTTTGAAGCATTTGCTGTTCAGTACAGCTCTGAGTCTGCAAGTGTTAAAGTGAGTGTTAGTTTTAAATACTATAAAACAGGCTATTTCTTCTTTTAAAAATAAAAACGTGCATAAAGACGTTGGTATTAGGTTAGCCCATTACCGCTGGTCTGGTTGTGCCCGGCAGGAGCGTGTTAATGCTGGCAGGGCCTACTATACGTCCCTCTCTCCAGCTGCTTTGGCAGGCCCTTCCTCCAGTCTGCCACAGCAGCTGATGCACGGTGTGCGTTATTGGCTGCAAGGGGACGTCCTGAGTTCAGTCCCACCCACCACGAGGATGGCATAGTACGCCCCGCGGCGTAAAAGGTTTAAGAAACTCTGCAATATACAAGATATGTTTTTCTTTACTAAATGCATTGAGGTCAGTGCAATAATTGTCACTTAAATATAACTTCCTGGGCTTCAATAACCTTTTGTTTGCTAGAAAAATGAATACCCCTCTATGCGGCGCTGCTCACAACTATGTATACATAAGATTATATTAACAGAGGTTGCACAGGCAATACATCCCTATTATACATATACACGTGATTAAAAATAGTTCTGCTGTAGCTTAAAATGCAGTGGTGGCTCTTGCTTAGTGCAATAACGCCACTAAATGTCCATATACTGAATTGTCCTCCTATGTGGATGCTCATGCACATACAAGGTACAGAAGACTCCCTTGTGTATAAAAAAAAGTCCATAGCACCTCCTCAAATCCCATTGGACTCTATTTTTGCAGATGTGTCTTCAAAGTTGGAAGCTGCTAGGTCAGAAAAAAACGCACTCCTCTTTTGGTTTTCCTTCCTCTGCTGCTCATTCACAGGTCTCGATCTCCATAGATCCAAGGCAGCTCTTTCTGGGTGCTGGGATTCTTGGTAGTGCCTGAGTTAAGAATCAAAGACAAAAAACTTCTACAAGCGCACAAACGTGTTAAAGTATAGCAAACAGTATACTGGTGCTATTACATGTATCAGGAATACGCAGATTAAAACCTTCATCAATTTGAGTTATAGAAAGTCACATTGGTGCAGTGCAGATGTACAGTATAACATGTTTGTACTTAATTTTGGATTAGATGAAGCTTGGGCCGTCAGCATATCGCATATGGTTTCATGTGGGAGAGAAAAAAAATATAGTGCAACTTTGTATAACAATTTCTCTACAAATTAACCAAGCGTGCCAACTCACTTTTTCAGAGCCTATATATTGTATTGGCTCTGTATAGTAGGCAGTGTGACAACGTCTTTCTTGTTCAATCCTCCGTATATATGAAAGATTGGGTTAAGAATGGCTAAGAATAGCTGGGTAAACGTGATACCGGTCTGGCAGGACACAAAGGCCTGGCAAAGGTGAAGGTTTGTAGGGTTGAAGACCTATTAACAGACTGAAGTCTTGGAGCTTCTGGATGCACACCTTAGCTGATGATTTCTCATACAGTGTTGAAGGTTACCTTTTTCCTCAATTGATCAACCTTTTGTTTTCTGTTCACATTACAGGTGGAGTGGTACGTGTCAGACAATGACACCATAATTGTTTACATGGATGGCCAGGTTGTTTCTTACACATACTCTGATGGTAGGTGAAATATTTCCACAAGCCACATTTATTCAGCAATCCAAACCAATATTCATAATCCCTTAAGTAAATGTTTAGGTTTAACATTATCTACTTATCAAATGTGGTATTTTCATATATTATTTTACATTGCGTTGATAAATTATAATGAAAAGCAAAAAATTGTATTTTGTACAGTATTTCCTTTAATGAGAAAATATTTAATATTCAAGACATTTTCAAACCCAATTATAAACTCATTTGTGCAGTTTTCATAACACATGTTTAAAAACTATGTGGAAAAAATGCAGATTTACATTATCTATAATTTCCATTTCTAGACATGGAAGCACACGTTAATGATTCCAACCCAGCTGTCATCCTGTCGAAAACTGATTTAATCACTGGGACATTTGAAGGGCTTCTGTCTGTGTCAGTCACAGCTAAACTTGGGGTCTTACATGCCTTAACTAGCCTACCAGAGCAATTCTTAAACAAAACCAAAGGATTGATGGGTATGTATTATTCACATTGACCAACATAGTTTATACGGCCATCCAATACATAAATCGTGAACTGACTACTATCGTTCCATTTATGATTTCAGCACTTAAAATATTTATCAATCTTTTTTTAAATATTTAAATATTTTTTTATTTAGGCACATGGAACAATGACCAGAGAGATGATTTCCTCCGTCCAAATGGTACAACGATTTCCACTGAGAGCACAGAAGAAGAAATATTTAGATACGGAATGACATGTGAGGGTCGATTTATTTTCTATTTGAATGACTGCGCACGATTTGGCAAAATATGGTTTAAAGTTGTTTCTTACCTCTGCTAATGAAAAAAAAAAGCAAAATAGTAGCAGAACGAACCTACTAACTGCTATTTCTATTTAACAGGGAAAGTTAGCAATGCTGACAGTCTGTTTACAGAGATAAAGGAATCAACAAGTAATTTTACTCCAATTTTCCTGAGCGATCTGAAAAAACAGGATCCTGAAAAGTACAACACCATGCTTAACTTGTGCCAAAACAACATGGAATGTGTCTTTGATGCTTTAATTACTGGCAACACTGACTTAGGCCTTTCAACCAATGCTGTGCTTCAGACATTCCGGGAAGCCAATATCACTCTGAGTAAGTGCTTTTTTATTACACACCAAATCAGTCCTTTAATCTGGGATACCTTAATGAGCATTATAATGCATAGACACTAGAACCTTGACTACAATATATATATATATATCACTCGTTTATTACATATTCTACTGTATAACAATGTATTGTTTAGCTACTGCTGGTAAGTCAATATAATATAGATTCACCAATGTTAATAACGACCTTCTCTCCGCTAATTGCAATGGTCATTACTCTATAATGATCCTTCTTGACCACTCAGCTGCCTTTGATACAGTTGACCATCCAATCCTTCTAAAGACCCTTAGCTCTCTGGGTCTCTGTGTTACCACTTTCTCTTGGCCAAAATCTTACCTTTCTAATAGCTCCATCTCAGTATCCCTTGCTGGGAATTCCTCCTCTTCAATGCCTCTCTCAGTCAGCATACCTTGAGTCTCTGTCCTACTTCCTCTGCTTTTTTTCCATCTATACCTCCTCCCTGGGTAAGATTAACACCAGCTATGGCTTCAAGTATCACCTATATGCAGATGACACCCAAACCTTTACACACTCAATCTCATTCCCTCTGTTCTCTCTCTGGTCAGTGACTGTGTCTGGATTCTCTTCATGAATGGCCTCTCACCACCTGAAGATCAATATGTCTAACACCAAGCTCCTTCTATTTCCGCCTTCAAACTCTACTTTGATTTCTGACATCTCTGTAACTGTTGACAGTATCACTATTCTTCCCTCAGGCAAAGTCCAGTGTCTCAGAGTGACTCTTGACTCCAGTCTTTCCTTCTTCAGTCCCCACATCCAATCACGCTTCTCAACTTGCCACAATCACCTCTGTATTATCACCACAATGTGTCCATTTCTGACCGCTGACACCACCAAGCAACTTATCCACTCCCTTATGATCTCCCGCCTAGACTACTGCAGTAGCCTACTAACTGCTATCCCGCTCTCCCGGCTCTCCACCTTGCAGTCCATCCTAAACACATCAGCCCACCTTATCCATCTCACCTGCAACTCTATCTTTGCTGCACTTCTCACCCATATTTGGACCCAGGTTTAAATCCTGGCCAGAGCACCAGGTCCCTCTGAATCAGGCCATATCATTCATGTATGGTATTCTTTTTTTTAAATTCAATAGATTTTTACTAAGGGATAATAAACAATACAGAAAAGAGAAAATACAGTAGAGTCTCGTATTAGATACGGTGCATGTGCCATCCGAGAGACTCGTCACAAAGATATACATAACAGCGAACATATCAAACTACTCCCTCAATTATTCTATATTTTAAAGAGCAAAATGCAAACCAAGCTACAACATCTAATGTTGAAAGATAAAGACAGAGAATCAGCATAAAGAAACATCCGTTACTCGTCGTACTGTCATTAAAGAAGGAAAAGCCTCATATAGGTGCTACCAACAGGTACTAAAAGGGAAAAGAGAAAAAAGAAGAAAAGAAAGGGAAGAGAAAAAACAAAAAAAGGGGGGGAGGGGGTAAAACTGCAGGCCCACGCTTTCTGGAGCTTTGTCTAACCTGAGAAAGCAATGCGAGCAGAGGCTGGGGAAGCAAACGCCGTCAGCCATGTCGACCAAACCGCCTCAAAGTGAGCCATTCTGTTGAGAACTACTGCCGTCAGGTGTTCCAACGTAACCATGTGCCAAATTTTGGCCTCTATCAGCTGGTGCGTACCGCAGCGCACATCCAAGAGTCATGTATGGTATTCTAATGTATCAATCCCTTGTACACTGATCTTGTAAAGCACTGCAGAATCTGTGGCCCTATAAATAAATAATAATAATAATTCAACATCTGGGGGACCATGAGAACCCTGATCTAAAGTACTGATTGCAAATAAGTACTAAACAGCAGTACATGGTTCAGTAATCTCCTTATGAAACAATCTTGTTCTTTGTTTGCAGATACAAATCCTCCTATAATTTTGGGCAATGACACTATACGATGTTTCATGGGAGACAAAGTCCAGTCAAAATACAGTGTCAACCAAAGTGGTGTCACCTTCACTACTGATGTCCTTAGTGAGGACATTAATATCACTGGTAAGTATTCCATGATCAAAGTATTTTGTCCCTTACTTAACTCTGGTCCCATGGTAGAGAGGACTTTGCAGTCTCTATGAATTCCTGCTGTATCTGTGTGATCCAACACATGGTCACTTACAGCAGCAGTTCCTAACCTGTGGTACGTGTACCCCAGGGGTACTTATGGGGACACCTGGGGGTACGTGTAAAAAAATGCATAATGGCAGACCAAAATGCAGGGATCCCAAATCGGGAGTCTCCCTGAAGTGAATGCAAGTTTCCTGATGCCCACAAACACTTCTGAAACTCCTGGATTCGGGAGAGGTGGGATTCCTAAGATTGAGACAGGTTATGTAGCTGAATGAAATAGCTTCTTGTGTAGAAAGTCAGTGTAGAACTACATCTCCCGGCATGCAGTGCTACTGTGACATCAGAGGCGCGTTCAATACCTCAGCCGCTGCAAGTGCTAAGTTAGCAACTTGCCATTGAACGGCGTTCTGCCGCTCAGCGCTCAGCACTGCTAACTTAGCACTTGCAGCGACCCGAGGAGATGCTGCGAGTAGCTGAGTGTGACGTAGTAAAGATGGCCGCCGCCATGAACCAAGTAACAATTCCATACGGCAATGTTAATTTTGAGGTTTTTGTTCACCAAAGCACAAAATATTTATTTATTATTTACCCCTGCACATAGACATATATTACAGCTCAATTACGTATTTTTTTCAGAAGTAAACATAACGTTTATTCAATAAAAGCTATCATTTGTGGTGTGTGCATACAAAACGGAATTGTGCTGACTGCTTTTCTTTATCATTTATACCTCAACTGTTGTCCGAGTCCTACGAAAAACAATCTGAATCTTTCATTAAGAAATCGTCGGCCATTTTACTTTGAAATTTGCATCCAAAGCGTTCAATGACACTGCTGCAGCAAACTGAATTGCTGCGCTGCAGCAATTCAGCAGCTGCTGAGGTATCGAACGGGGCTCAGTAGACAGTGCCCAGACAGTGACACTTAATCCGAAAGTTAGGCATATCGGGACATTCAGATCCAGTGTAAACAGAGTGTGAAGGGAGAGAAGCGGGCACTGGGCAGCATGGAGGTCAGAGGGAGGCAGGTGCCACTTAGTTCAAGCTGTGAGTATGCTTTGCACTCTCACTACATCCTTCCTGCTGTGCCAGGGTACTGTAGCTTTGGCAAGATGCAGTGTCTGCTGTCTGGTGGTATCACCACATGTTGGGCATTGAATTTTTTTGTTCTGCTATTCTGAGAGAGGTCTATCTGCTTACTCCATAACCCCTCTTTGTACCACTACTTTACATACTAAGGTATTTACCCTCACCTAGTGTATCATCTTCCTCTTAGATTGTAAATGCTTGAGCAGGCTCCTCTTCTTCCATTGTTCTCAGGGTGTCTATCATTTATGTATATTTGGATGTTTTGTCCCATCCATTGTACAGCGCTACAGAATTTGTTGGTGATTTATACATACCATATTTGTAATTGTAGAAATGGCATGCCTACGTCTGCAGATGGTGATGCTGTGGCTGCTGGCCTGGTGTGCCAGGGTAGGGTGGTGGTCCAATAATTAACACATCCTAAAGGCCGGATAGTTGCTGGCTCTTACACTGTAATGGTCTCTAATTCTTTGGTATATTCCTCAGAAATTTGACAACCAGTTTTTTGAAATAGGTCATGGCTGCCAATGGCAGGCAAAATAAGTTTAAAACAAGTACATTGTTAATATGAGGGGTACAATTTATTGAAATGGGCTGCCAGGGGGTACTTGGGTAAGAAAAGGTTGGGAAGCACTGACTTAGGCACTGAACGGGTTATTTATTTTATTTATTTATTTATTTTATTTATTTATAAAGTATTTTACCAGGAAGGATACATTGAGATTTCTCTCGTTTTCAAGTATGTCCTGGGTTCAAGAACATTAAAATGTTACAGTTGTTACAGAAATACAAAGTAATACAATGCAAGATATTAAAAACCCCCCAAACAAAACCCCACACAAATGTACAGATTAACAGAAAATAAATATGTAGGAGATAGTCACTATGTTACATGTTTACAGGTGCATTCTGTATTGAGATATGTTAATAGGGAGCTCTTGAGTGACTTTAGACTGGGGGAAGATTTGATGGTGTCTGGGAGGTTATTCCATAACTACGGTGCTCTGTAGGAAAATGAGGATCGAGCCACTGTATTTTTGTATTGTGGTATTGCAAGTAAGGTGCTGGTCCTGGATCTGAGGTTATAGGATGAGGGAGCTACTGGAGGAAGCAGTCTATTCAGATAGGGTGGTAGCTTCCCAGAAAACCTCTTAAACACCAGGTTGGAGAGGCGAAGGGTGCGTTTAGTCTCCAGCGACGGCCAGTTTAGTTCTTTTAACATGTCACAATGGTGGGTCATGTAGTCACATTGTAGCGCAAAGCGGCAGCATGAGTTATACAATGTGGTAAGTTTCTGGAGGTGTGTTTGCGGGCGGCTGCATACACTACATCTCCGTAATCAATAGCTGGCATAAGCATGTGTTGTACAATTTGCTTTCTTACCGTGGGGTTCAGGCAGGATTTGTTTCTGTACAGGGCACCTAGTTTGGGGTAGAGTTTAGATGAGAGTTTTTCGATGTGGGGGGCCAAAGGATAGATTTGGGTCTAACCACATACCTAGATATTTGATAGAAGTGACTGTGGTCAGCGTGCCACTAGATTTTGACCCCAAACATAGATGGGGATTTTTCAATTTATGTAGTTTAATTGCTGTTCCAAAGAGCATCGTTACCTTTTTAACAGTATTTAAAAAAAGTTTATTGTGTTTGATCCACTTTTCTACCTCTGTGAATTGTTCCTGCAGCACGGCCTGCAGCTGCGGGAGATTTGGTTTGCTGGTATAGATTACGGTGTCGTCTGCGTACATGTGTACAGTTGAGGCTTTGCAGATGTTAGGCAGATCATTTATGAATATTGTATTCAAAGAGATCCGAAAAGTCACCGCACGTTCGGTGACTTTTCGTTCCCCACACTTCAGGGGATTCAGCGATTCCTAGTTCGCCGACCCTATGGTGTATTCAGCAAGCACCACAGGGCCCCCGTAGTGCAGGCAGGGCCGGACTGGGAATATAAAGCATCCCTGGAAAAAAAATTTAGACCAGCCCCAGCACTACAGAATATGCTGGCGCTTTATAAATAAAAGATAATAATAATAATAATAATTGTGGTAAGTGCAAATGAAAAGGATACATATCACAGAGCTCCATAGCAATAGAACTCACAGTAATGTGCGGTGTGTATGAGCGCATCACAGAGCTCCATGGCAGTAGAACTCACAGTAATGTGCGGTGTGTATGAGCGTATCACAGAGCTGCACAGCTTTTTTAATACCCTCCAGCCCCTCTTTCTTTTTACACACACCCCCGAAGGCCCCTCACATTCTTCCCCCAAGACACCCGTCCATTCCATTTTTATTACCCCCCAGTAGGCCCCTCACTTTCTTCTACACCCCCCCCCCCAGGGCCCCTCTCATTCTGATGATGCGGGCCCTGGAGGGGGGTTAGAAGAAAGTGAGGGGCTCGTGGGGGGGTAAAAAAAATGGAATGGGTGGGGGCATTTGGGGGAGAAGAATGTGAGGGGCCTTTGGGGGGTGTGTAAAAAGAATGAGAGGAGCTGCTACAAAATATAATAGTCACACTCACTCACCATCAACTGTCGAGATGATGTGAGTGTGAATCGGGCCTCTGCACTCAGTGCTGCTCTGACCTGTCTCCTCCGACGTGTCCGTGTCTGGGAATAAAAGCAGCACAAACATAGTTTAATTAATAGCCTGAGAGCCTGCGGGTTGGTAGGGGTCTGGTTTAGGGTACACACCCAAGCAGGGTCAGGATTGCCACGAACCAAGGCTGTGGCAGATATTTTCCAAAGTACAGACCTCAGTGAAAGACACCAAGGTGTGTTTCAAAACTAAAATCACCAAAAAACACTTTAGGGGTTATTCACGAAGCCCCAAACATGTCACCAAATTGCACCGATAGGCGAATTTCCCAATACGGTACAATTTCGGGGCAGTTTGTCTATTCACTAAACTGTCACTTTGCCAAATACAAACAAATTGACAGCGAAATGCGGTGCATTTCAGTGATCTTCAGCGGCAGTGAAATACGGTGCTGTACGGCAGCAGTGAAATACGGTGCCTGTCCGGCGGCAGTGAAATACGGTGCCTGTCCGGCGGCAGTGAAATACGGTGCTGTTCGGCAGCAGTGAAATCCCCCATAGAGAAGCAATAGTTAATCTATTCACATTGAACAGCAGAGAAATGTCAGGGAAATGTCCTGATGTTCAGTGGTTTCATTCGGCAGGTTTATTCAGGCGAATCCCATAGGTTTCAATGTTAAATGTAATCGTTATATATTCGTTTCTTTTTAAGCCCGCTTCTTTTCAGCGACAACCCTTTTATTTCTTTGCACAGCACCTTTTGTATTTTTTAGATGAAGTTTTTGTTTCTCAGATTTTTAAACAGCGTTTGTTTTAAGACATTTTAATTAGTTTAAACACCTATTAGGTGACTAGGAGAGTCCTGCTTTTTTGGGGGGGGGGTTGACTGTGTATGTCACTCACGATTCAGCAGAACTTATCTTGAAGGCAGCAGCTTCAGGCAGTCGGCTGACTCCTCAGCCTGCTTCTCACGGTCGGTCAATCCTCAGCCCGTTTCATACGCTGCCTCTGACGGAGGCTGCCACGGCTTCCTTCCCACGGCATCAGCGGCACCGGCGCGCTGCGTGAAGGAAGACGAGTCAGGACCAGAATCCATCAGTCCTGGGCTGGCTCCTGCTTCCCCTCTCTGGATGCTGAGACGAACTCACCACCGCGGCCCACGGTTCACCGCAAAATGGGTGGCCGCCGTGGCGGACTGTGCAAGGGCCTGTGAACTTGCGCTTGCGCTTCCTTAATCCTCCGTTATGATGGTCCAGCCTGCTGCAGCGTGCCTCCCAGCTACATATCACGAGGCTGTGAACAGCACGCTGCACTGGCGCCGCCCCCTCCAGCATGATCACATCACCGTGCGTCGCACACAGCTGCGGCTGTTCACAGCCTCGTGATATGTACCTGGGAGGCATACTGCAGCAGGCTGGACCATCGCAACAGAGGATTAAGGAAATGGAGGCGGCGGCCGGCAGTGCATGCTTGTGTTTCCCGAAACCGCCCCCTACCAACTCTCGGGCTATTGTTATATAAACGATTTTGCTTTCTACAGCGGCCCAGCCTACCGGGATCCCTCCCGGTATCCCATTAGGCCAGTCCGGCACTGAGTGCAGGGAATACTAGCCGCAAACCCGCAGAACACTCACCGAACACTCACCGAATACTCATCGAACACTCACCGAAAACAGGCAGAAACTGCCGCAAAAACCAAGCCGAACACAGCAGAATAATCAGAGCAGCCAGCGATCACAGCACAGAGCAGCCGCCGGAAAAAAAACAATAGCAGACGAAAGGGGTGAAAAAAACGTTTGCTTGAAAGTTTGGAATTTGAAACGCTGTTTGCAAACAACTACTAAACAAAAATGTCTGGAATTTATATATAAGATCCAATGAATGATAATAAAAAGGTACCGGCTGGATGGAGTAGAGGTAATGTCACCGCTCTGCATGGAGAGAGCCTGTGGAGTCATGGGCTCAATCCCAGCAAGCAACCTCTCCAGTAAGTGTCCTTGGCAAGACACCCAAGAGTACATACTCGCCACCCAGGACATACTTGAAAACAAGAGAAATCTCAATGTATCCTTCCTGGTAAAATCCTTTCACAAAAATGAAAAACAAGATGAAAAAAAAGTTAGACAAAAAATGCCTAAAAGATCCTTAAAAAATTAAACATATAGAGACTTTTTACTGCAGAATAAAATGATAAACGGTTTATTAGATATTCTATTAAAACGGGAATATTTTTAACATTGAAGCCTATGGGATTCGCCTGAATAAACCTGACGAATGAAACCACCGAATGGCAGGGCACTTCACTGACATTCCTCTGCTGTTCGGTGTTCTCTGAATAGACAAACCATTGCTTCTCTATGGCGGATTTCACTGCCCTCGAACAGGCACCGTATGTGCAGGCAATTCGCCAACATTTGATGAATAGCCTGCTCTCTGAATAGTCGATTGGCCCCAAAATGTCCCCGTTCGCTGAAATTCAGTGTCCGGTTACATTTCGGGGCCAGATCGGCTCTCTCTGAATAACCCTGTTAGAGTCCTTGCAGGGCGGCACAAATTTTCATGGAGTCATTTAGAAACTTCCTCCTGAATCAAGTAAAGCGCTAATATAAAGCCTTGCTTATAAAAGGGCAAGTGATAGGAAGCTGTTAAGGCTCACACTGACCTTACCTGTAGTGGCTCCCTATTTCTGGTTTAGGTGGGAACAGAGTTCTATATGTACATATACAGACCAATCTACCGTATTTTCCGACGTATAAGACGACTGGGCGTATAAGACGACCCCCAACTTTTCCAGTTAAAATATAGAGTTTGGGATATACTCGCCGTATAAGACTACCCCTCTCCCAACGCACACCAAATAAAAATTAAAAAAACATCAGATTTGATTTCAATATGGTAATTTTAATTCAAATGCTTATGACATGCAGGTACTTTGCAGGAAAACTGTCACTTATAAACTTAAGGCTGTTTGTCATCAAACATGTAAAAAAGCCTGCTTGGATCATCTCTCCCTGCCTGCCCAGCCCTCCCTGTCTCCAAGACTATCAGAGCGGTAGAGCAAACATGCCTCTTTCACTCGTCTGGCCCGCCCTTGTATCCTATTACCATACCTCCTTCTCTGCCTCTCAGATCTCGCTCCTGAGGACTGCAGTGAAGCGGCGCAGGCGCGCATGTGCGAGATCTGAGAGGCAGAGAAGGAGGTACGGTAATAGGATACAAGGGGGGGTCAGACGGGTGAAAGAGACGTGTTTTTCTGGGCACAGCGCCGCTCGATCTCTTTTTTCCATACCCCGGGTGTCCCAGATGCCTGCATCTTGCTCCGCACTTCACTTACACCTTCCCGGTGAGGCGCTGCCCTTGCTACTATCATACGTCGCTGCATACGGCGGGGATGCGGCCACAGACGTTTTTGAGCTCCCCCCACCATATGCGGCGACCGCAGATTCTCCTGTCTGGCTCGGAAGTTTCAGCACCACCCTATAAGACGACACCCGGCATATAAGACGACCCCCGACTCTTGAGAAGATTTTCCTGGGTTAAAAAGTCGTCTTATAGTCCGGAAAATACGGTACTAATAATGTAGGAGAATAGCTATTATCCTCGAAGAATATGTTTGTGTGGCTTCGAAACTCCCTTTAAAAAATTCACATTTACTTACAGGTTAAACCAAGGCTGTCAAACTTCAGCCCTCCCAGATGTTTCTAAACTACAACTTCCCTGATTCCATGCCAATCTATTGCATTCAAAGAATTTTGGAAATTGTAGGCATAAACATCTGGGGGAAGGCATGAGTTTGAGAGCTCTGGGTTCACCCAACGTTGGCGTCTCAAACAGTAATAACCTGCAACTCATGATACACAGCTGTTAATTGTTAATTTGGCATTGTTATTCACAGTATATTGTGTAGCAGTGTGCCCTGTGTAATCACAGCGCCCGAAGAGTTAAACCTGAGGATAATAAAGGTCTCATCTGTGAGGGATGTGGAGAGTAGAGAGAGACTGGAAGCCTGCCAGGGAGGCAGCAAGAGCTGAACAGTCAGTCTGTTTGAATACTGTTTTGTTTTGAACTGTTTAATATCACTGGAATCAGTGTAGATGATTGGTGGAGCAGTTAGGGAGATATTTGTGAGTTAGTCTCCTAAGTGGAGTAGGTGTTTTTTTTGTGATTGCTTTTTGTTTTGTTATGCCTGCTGTAAGGCCCATATGCAAATAAAGCATATTTCTTTTTGTGAACTTTCATGTTGCCCGAGGAGAAGCCTGTCCATCCTACCACAATTGTTATAACTTTCTCTTTTTATCTTGTGTAGCTGATGGACTTCTGACCTGGCTCCCCTCCAGTACTGCTGGTTTCACATTGCAGCTACTAGCAACGGACTTGAAGAATCTCTCTTCTGCTTTAGAGCTTATGTTTATTCTATGTGATTGCCGCCTGCAGAGTGAATGTGACTATAGCCAAATATCCCGAGTCAACGGCACGTCTCTTTATGTGAGTATTCGTTTAGAAATTGATACACACAAAGTAATGCCGCGAGAACTCTTAATTTCTGCATTTACAGTTACAAGTATGTATAAAGCGCTAACAAGTTCCGTAGCGACGTACAATGGGTGAGACAGAATAACAAATATACATACACTTTAAACACACAGGACAGTAGGGGAGTGGCCCCTGCTTGAGAGCTTACAATATAAGAGGAGAGGGGTTGCACACTTGGTGAGGGTAAACAGCAGAGTACAAGAAGTCAAGGGGCGCATGTGGGCTGGAACAGAAGATGGGGCAAGAAATGTACAGTAAGGGATTATGGAGTGAGCCAATGGGAGTCTCTAAAGTAATGTGTTTTCAGAGACTTCCTGAATGAATGGAGAGACGGGGAGAGTCTAATGTTGGTGGGGGAGTTCCATAGAAATGGGGCAGCTCTGGAGAAGTCCTGAAGGCGAGAGTTGGGGTGAGGGAACGTGAAGCTGATAGCATCAGATCATTGGCAGAGTGAAGTGGTCAGGACGGGATGTACCTGTTAATAAGGGAGGAGATGTTGTTGGTTCACACCTAATCAAACATCTTAAATATGACAAGTAATCCTGTGTCTACATATGTAATTTTATTCTATAATAAAGGTTACTTCAAAAAGTGAAAAAGTAAATAGATTGAGCAAACCTTTTATTCATTGCTGTTATTCAGATTTCGGAATGTGATTGTGCAGACAATTACACAGGGACTTTTTGTAAGAGGATGCCAGATCCCTGTATCGAAGGATGCTTCCCCGGAGTACAATGTGACAACACGACTGGTTGTGGAACCTGCCCTGAAGGACTCATTGGGGATGGGAAACACTGTACAGGTAAGCGACAAGAAAGCAATAGCTTTGAGATTTACATTAATTCAGGTCACAGTGGTGCCTATTCAGCTGCTACCTGATAAGTATAATAAAATATATGATGCCAGATACAACTGGTGTACACAATTATTTGTTTTATTATTTCTTAAAATATATACACCCAGACTATGGTGATAAATAGACCAAATGCCAGCTTACCTGTAATGTATCTCATCAATTATCAAAACTCACAATTAATATTGAGTTATTCCAGAGAAATACATGTTAAAAGACCGGAAAAAATAACCGTCTCAGTTTATTTTACCAATATATGAAAGCAAAGAAACTGGGTGTTACTAGGACAATGGTGTTTGAGCAAAATCAATCAAATAAGGAATTGATTTTCACTAATAACACGTTTTCCCCATCACATGTTTCCTGGTCACACCTGCTGTTCTGTAACATAATTTGTTTAAAAAAAGAGCATGGCACCACTCACTAATTTTTTCTTGATGCCATGCTTTATCTTCCCTTTAGTAATAGTCTCATATCTTATATGTGATAAAATTATTCTAATGAACTTTATGTTTCTAATCTGTGAGATGTTGACAAACACAGTAACTACATTGTAACTACATTTAGTACAATAAAATCATATTAGAGCACATCATACCAAAACAAAAAATGTATTTAAAAAATTCTCTTATTTGTTCTACAGAAAGCTCAATGACGGCAACATCACCCAAACCAACTGTAGAAAACTTAAATTCATTGATTACGAGTCCTACAGCATATTCTGTATTGCCAACAGAGACAGAAGAAGTAACGCAGGGTTCAACTGCACAAGAAGTAACATCTACAGCTGCATCTCCTGCATCAGCTCCTCAAGGAATAACATCATATACTACATTTCAAACATCACATCCTGAAGAATCAACAAGCATTGCTTCTGAAAGATCCACTGTTACTGTCCTTAAAACTTCATCTGTAAATCAATCTGCACATACTATGACTGAAGCATCAACTATTAATGAAACAGTAACTGCACGTCTAACTGAACAGACAATATTTTCGACATCACAAGAAGTAACATCTAATGCTGCATCTGTTACATCAACTCCATATGGAGTAACAACTCGTACGTCATTTGAAACATCACATACTCAGGAATCAACAAGTATTGCTTCTGAGAGATCCACTGTTACTGTCCTTGAAACTTCATCTGTAAATAAACCAGAACATACCTCATCTGAAGCATCATCTATCAAACAGACACATACTGCACAGCAAACTGAAATAACACGTCCTAGGTCTGAAACAAATACAGAAGAGGAGACGACAAAACTTTCAACAGTACAAGAAGTGACAACTAATCCTGCGTCTGTTGCATCAACTTCACAAGGAGTAACAGCAACTACTTCAGTTGAGACATCAAAAGCAGAAGAATCAACCACAGGAGCAGCATCTGAAACAAGTATGAAACAAACATCATCTGAAATAATAACAAGTAAAGAAACAACAGTAATGGCAACGAGTCAAAGTTTATTTACACAAGAGACAGGATTAGGTACCACATCTCAAATACCAAGTCAAACGTCTAGAAGATCATCTGTTGCTCCATTTGAAAGTTCAGCAGCACAAGAAGCATCACATACAATGTCTGAAACATCAGCTATCAAAGAAGAAACACATACTGCCCAGGAAACTGAAACAACAACACATCCTAAGTCTCAAACAAATACAGTAGAAGCAACAACAAAGCTTTCAACTGCAGAAGACAGGACTTCTAAATCTGCATCTTCTACATCAAGCCCTGAAGCTGTAACAACACATACCTCATTTGAAACATCACATGCTCAAATATCAACAAGTGTTCCTTCTGAAATATCCACTCTTCCTGTCAGCGAAACTCCATCTGTACATCAGCCAGAACATACCACATTAACTGTCAATGAAACACTAACTACACTTCAAACTGAACAGACAGTATTGTCTGCGTCACAAACAAATGCAGAAGAGACAACTACACTAGGAGCAACAACACCTACTTCACTTGAGACATCACAAGCAACAGAATTAACAACAGGAACATCATCTGAAACAAGTCTGAAACAAACATCATCTGAAACGATAACAAGTAAACAAACAACAATAACTGCATCGACTCAAAGGTCACCTAACCAAGAGACAGGATTAGATACCACATCGCAAATATCAAGTGAAACATCTGAAAGATCATCTGTTGCTCCATTTGAAACGACGACTGCACGGGAAACATCACAAACAGCTTCTGAAACATCAGCTATGAAAGAAACACATACTGCACAAGAAATGGAAACAACAACACTTCCTAGGACTCAAACAAATGCAGAAGAGTCAGCAACAATGATTTCAACTGCACAAGAAGTAACATCTTATGCATCTGTTACATCAACTCCACAAGAAGTATCTTCAAATGCTGTATCTCTTACATCAACTCCTCAAGGTGCAACAACACATACTGCATCTGAGGCATCAAAAGCAAGAGAAACAACAAGTGTAGGTTCTGGAAGATCTACTATTATTGTACTTGAAACATCATCTGTACATCAATCCGTACATACTACGACTGAAGCATCAACTATCAAAGAAACACACAATGCGCAGGAAATGGAAACAACAACAATTCCTACTTCTCATGCAAATACAGAAGGAGCAATCACAATACCTTCAACCATACAAGAAGGGACATCTAATCCTGCATCTGTTACATCAACTCCACAAGTAGCAACAACAAATACTTCATATGGGACATCAAAAGCAAGGGAATCAACAACAGGAGCAGCATTTGAAACAAGTATGAAACAAGCATCATCTGAAAGATTAACAACTAAAGAAACAACAGCTGCAACAACTCAACGTTTACCTACCCAAGATTCAGGATTAGGTACCACTTCCCAAATGTCAACTGTAATTTCTGAAAGATCATCTGTTGCCGAATTTGAAACTTCAACTGCACAAGAAGCATCACATCCAACTTCTGAAACATCAGCAATCCTAGAAACACACACTGCCCAGGAAACGGAAACAACAACCCTTCCTGGGGCTCAAACAAATACAGAAGAGGCAACAACAAAGCCTTCAACTGCACAAGAAGTAACATCTAATACTGCATCTGTTACATCAACTACACAAGGAGTAATATCATATACTACATTTGAAACATCACATCCTGAAGAATCCACAAGTTTTGCTTCAGATAGATCCACAGTTACTGTCCTTGAAACTAAATCTGTAAGTCAATCTGCACATACTATGACTGAAGCATCAACTTTCAATGAAACACTAACTGCACACCTAACTGAACAGACAGTATTTTCTGTGTCTCAAACACATTCCGAAGAAACAACTACACTAGGAGCAACAACACCTACTTCATTTGAAACATCACAAGCAACAGAATTAACGACAGTAATAGAATCTGAAACAAGTCTGAAACAAACATCATCTGGAATATTACCAAGTGAACAAACAACAATAACTGCAACGTCTCAAATTTTACCTACACAAGAGACAGGATTAGGTACCACATCTCAAATATCAAGTGCAATGTCTGAAAAATCATCTGTTGCTGCATTTGCAACTTCAACAGCACAAGAAACATCACATACAAATTCTGAAACATCGACTAGCACAGAAACACATACGGCACAAGAAACTGAAACAACAGCACTTCCTATATCTCAAACAAATACAGAAGGAGTAACATCAAAACTTTCAACAACACAAGAAGTAACATCTAATGCTACATTTGTTACATCAACTTCACAAGCAATTACAACTCCTACTTCATTTAAAACATTAGAAAAACTGGAATCAACAAACTTTGAAACTTCAACGGCACAAGAAGCATCACATCCAACTTCTGAAACACCAGCAATCCTTGAAACACATACTGCCCCGGAAACGGAAACAGCAACCCTTCCTGGGGCTCAAACAAATACAGAAGAGACAACAACAAAGCCTTCAACTGCACAAGAAGTAACATCTAATGCTGGATCTGTTACATCAACTACACATGGACTAAGAACACCTACTTCTTTCGAAACATCCCATGCTCAGGAATCAACAGGTTTTGCTACTGAAAGATCCACTGTTACTGTCCTCGAAACTACATCTGTAAGTCAATCTGTACATACTACGACTAAAACATCAACTTTCGATGAAACACTAACTGCACGCCTAACTGAACAGACAATATTTTCTATGTCTCAAACGCATGCAGAAGAAACCACTATACTAGGAGCAGCAACACCTACTCCATTTGAAACAGCAGAAGCAACAGAATCAACAGGAGCATCATCTGAAACAAGTCTGAAACAAACATTATCTGAAATATTTCCAAGTAAACAAACAACAATAACTGCGACGTCTCAAACTTTACCTACGCAAGAGACAGGATTAGGTACCACATCTCAAATATCAAGTGCAGTGTCTGAAAAATCATCTGTTGCTGCATTTGCAACTTCAACAGCACAAGAAACATCACAGACAAATTCTGAAACATCAGCTATCACAGAAACACATACGGCACAAGAAACTGAAACAGCAGCACTTCCTATATCTCAAACAAATACAGAAGCAGTAACAACAAAGCTTTCAACAATACAAGAAGCAACATCTAATGCTGCATTTGTTACATCAACTACACAAGCAGTAACAACTCCAACTTCATTTGAAACATCAAAAGCAAGAGAATCAACAAATTTTGGTTCTGAAAGACCCACTATTACAGTACTTGACACATCATCTGTACATCAACCAACACATACTACATCTGAAACATCAACTATCAAAGAAACACATATTGCACAGGAAACAGAAACAACAACACTTCCTACATCTAATGCAAATACAGAAGGAGAAATTACAAATCTTTCAACTGTAGAAGTGACATCTATTTCTGCATCTCTTACATCAAATCCACAAGAAGCAACAACAAATTCTTCATTTGGGACATCAAAAGCAAGGGAATCAACAACAGGAGAGGCATCTGAAACAAGTATGAAACAAACATCATCTGAAATATTATCAACTAAAGAAGCAACAACTGCAACAACTCAAAGTTTACCTACACAAGATACAGGATTAGGTACCACTTCCCAAATGTCAACTGTAACTTCTGAAAGATCATCTGTTGCTGCATTTGAAACTTCAACAGCACAAGAAACATCAAATCCAACTTCTGAAACATCAGCAATCCTAGAAACACACACTGCCCAGGAAACGGAAACAACAACCCTTCCTGGGGCTCAAACAAATACAGAAGAGACAACAACAAAGCCTTCAACTGCACAAGAAGTAACATCTAATGCTGGATCTGTTACATCAACTACACATGGACTAAGAACACCTACTTCATTCGAAACATCCCATGCTCAGGAATCAACAGGTTTTGCTACTGAAAGATCCACAGTTACTGTCCTCGAAACTACATCTGTAAGTCAATATGTACATACTACGACTAAAACATCAACTTTTGATGAAACACTAACTGCACACCTAACTGAACAGACAATATTTTCTGTGTCTCAAACGCATGCAGAAGAAACCACTATACTAGGAGCAGCAACACCTACTCCATTTGAAACAGCACAAGCAACAGAATCAACAGGAGCATCATCTGAAACAAGTCTGAAACAAACATTATCTGAAATATTTCCAAGTAAACAAACAACAATAACTGCGACGTCTCAAACTTTACCTACGCAAGAGACAGGATTAGGTACCACATCTCAAATATCAAGTGCAGTGTCTGAAAAATCATCTGTTGCTGCATTTGCAACTTCAACAGCACAAGAAACATCACAGACAAATTCTGAAACATCAGCAATCCTAGAAACACACACTGCCCAGGAAACGGAAACAACAACCCTTCCTGGGGCTCAAACAAATACAGAAGAGGCAACAACAAAGCCTTCAACTGCACAAGAAATAACATTTAATGCTGGATCTGTTACATCAACTCCATATGGACTAAGAACACCTACTTCATTCGTAACATCACATGCTCAGGAGTCAGCAGGTTTTGCTTCTGAAAGGTCAACTGTTACAGTCCTCGAAACTACATCTGTAAATCAATCTGCACACACTATGACTGAAGCATCAACTTTCAATGAAACACTAACTGCACACTTAACTGAACAGACAGTATTTTCTGAGTCTCAAACACATTCAGAAGAAACAACTACACTAGGAGCAACAACACCTACTTCATTTGAGACATCACAAGCAACAGAATTAACGACAGTAATAGGATCTGAATCAAGTCTGAAACAAACATCATCTGAAATATTACCAAGTAAAGAAACAACAATAACTGCAACGTCTCAAACTTTACCTACGCAAGAGATAGGATTAGGTACCACATCTCAAATATCAAGTGCAGTGTCTGAAAAATCATCTGTTGCTGCATTTGCAACTTCAACAGCACAAGAAACATCACATCCAACTTCTGAAACATCATCTATCACAGAAACACAATCTGCCCAGGAAACGGAAACAGCAGCACTTCCCATATCTCAAACAAATACAGAAGGAGTATCAAGAAAGCTTTCAACAACACAAGAAGCAACATCTAATGCTGTATTTCTTACATTGACTACACAAGGTTTACCTACACTAGATACAGGATTAGGTACCACTTCCCAAATGTCAACTATAATTTCTGAAAGATCATCTGTTGCTGCATTTGAAACTTCAACAGCACAAGAAACATCACATCCAACTTCTGAAACATCAGCAAACCTAGAAACACATACTGCCCAGGAAACAGAAACAACAACCCATCCTGGGGCTCATACAAATACAGAAGAGGCAACAACAAAGCCTTCAACTGCACAAGAAATAACATCTAATGCTGCATCTCTTACATCAACTCTTCAAGGTGCAACAACACATACTTCATTTGCAACATCACATTCTCAGGAATCAACAAGTTTTGCTTCTGAAAGATCCACTGCACGTCAAACAGAAAGGACAACATTTGCAGTGTCTCAAACACATGCAGAGGAAACAACAAAGCTTTCAACTGCACAAGAATTGCTATCTCATTCAGTGTCAAGTCCAAAAGAAACAACACCACATACTTTGTTTAATACATCACAAGCACAGGGAGCAACAACAGGAATTGTATCTGAAACAAGTCTGAATGCAACATCATCTGGAACATCCACTATCAAGGATACATTAACTACTCAAGAAACAAACCAAACAACACTTACAGAAGAAACAACAGCAAAAAGTTCAACTGCACCAGAAACAACAAGTATTTTAACTGAAAAATCAAGTTCATCTAACACAACTGTATCATTTGGAACATCTGGTGTGCAAGGAAAGACTTCACCTATTACTTCAGAACCATCAACTAGTAAAGAAACCTTACCATCACAAGAATCATCACCATATACAGCACATCAAACATCAAGTACATACAAACCAACAACACAGACTGCCACAAAACATGAAAGTACACGACCAACACAAGAAATTACATCAAGCGTTGCAGACAACATATCAACTATACAAATAAGATCTTCAACAAAATCTATACAAACAAATTATGTAACAATAAACTCTCAAAGGACAACTGCAACAACACCTGAGCAAAAAACAAATGTAGCATTACCATCATCAACTGCACCACCAACAAGAAACAATGTATCATCTGCAACAGTAACTAAACATGCAACAAGTGGCATAACACCATCTACAACTGTGACACCAACAACTACTACTACCACCAGTAACTCTAGTGGTACTACTACTGCCAATACCTCTAGTAGTACTACTATCGCCAGTACTTCTAGTAGTATTTCTACCACCGGTACCTCTACTACTACTGGCACGACTACCTCTACTACTAGGAATGCTACGTCTGCTACAACAACCCCTGCAGGAAACACAACTTTCATTCCAGGTATGGATACGATAAATAGTCTATACAACACAAAATACACACATGACTGGTATGTTGTCTGTCAGATGATTTTTTTTTGTTATAATGATCTCCAATTTCCCACAAGAAGAATGTTTGTATTTCCTGTTTCAGATGCTCATTGTGACAGATCAACCGACTAAATTAATATGATAGATTATTTTAACAACAACATCGTGGCGTGTTAACTATATCCAAAATGATATTCTTTGTGCCTTCTCCAGCTGTTCCTCTTTTTGAATATGGTGTAAGCTCTGGTGATATTCAATATGTCCAAAGAAAAACAGACTTCACATCTCCTGTATTCCAGCCTGTAACTGGATTCCCTTTTGGTAACAAACTCAGAGACTTTATATATGTGAGTATTTCCTTTGTGTAACTAATTGCATTTTCTATATTGCTATGACAGGTAAAACCTTTAACATTGTTTATCCTTTTCTTTTTTTTATATAGTACACAGACAATGGACAGATCATCTTCCCGATATCCAAGAACGATATTTTCTCATACACCCACCCACCAGCAGTTGGTTTCACTAAAAATTTTGATCTGGCCACGATTGCTGTATTTTGGGATGATGCTGATTTTTCTGGAGCTGTGGGGACAACATACTATCAGGTTTGTGCTAATGCTTAGTGTTAAACCAGTTTTGTATATAGGAACATTCAGATGTACAGACCCTAATTGTAAAAAAAAATTTAGATACGTGATACAAAAATTCTACGGTAATGCTATTATAGATGAAGATGAACATAATTTGACTATTGAATGGGACATATTGGCAACATTATGTAGATGTAATATGCATAGTTTTAGAACTGTAATTCTGTGTAACATTAAAGTAGAATGATTGCAAATATAAATAAAAATGTTTTATATATTGGTATCTACAGGAAATTACCAAGACCAGCTCTCAAACCAGTGATATGGTTCAAAGACTGGAATCCATGATCGCAAACTATATGAATGTTCAATTCAAAGCTCGATGGACCTTGAAAATCACTTGGGAGAATGCTCCAGCTTTTCCAGTTCGTCTAGCCAAGGATAATCAGTATAAAGTAAGAAGCTTTAAACCTTTTACATTCTGAAAGTGCAATTTAATAAAAATACACTTGTAGACTTCTACTCATTGAGATGAGTTGACCTTGATTTAAGTTTCTATTAAACGTTCGCATTGTAAAAAAAAAAATTGTTCCCTGATTTGCCTAAAAATTGAAGATTTGATTTGGGTGAATTTCATTCATTCTGTGATTTGGTTTGTATGAAAAAATGAATCCTGCATTCGTTTTGGGACAGGTTTGATTGTGGTTGTCAGGAACCAAGCCTTAGGTCATGCAGGAAGGGCAAGAATTCCTGTGCTTGGGATGGCTTTGAGGAGACTTGAGTCTTTGTTTTTTCATTTGCTGTTGCATTCCTGGAACTCTGATCAGCATTATAGGTCAGATCAGACCTTTGTAGGAGGCCATGGGTGTTGCCACCTGACTGCTACAGGTTCATCCCCCTATTTAAGGATGTTGACCCTATCCTTCATTCGGGGCCAGCTCTAGTATTTGGCGGGGGGGGGGGCAGGTACAAGGTAAAACATATTAATGTGCAATGTGTATTAGTTTATCACAGAGCTCCACAGTTACAGTTACAAGAATTTATAAAGCACCAACAGATTTCTCAGCAATAAAACTCTCAGTAATATGCAGAATGCATGAGCGTGAGTTTTATTGCCGTGGAGCTCTGTGATACAGTACTATGCATTGTGTGTGAGCATATTACAGAGCACCACAGCAATAAATAGATTTTTAAAAAATTCTGCTTTTTATATAAATTTTATATTTAAGCAACTATATTAATATTAATTTAAATATTAAATTATCAATAAAATTATATATTAAATTGTGTAACATATTAAAATAAATATATTCTAAACATACACAGAGACTGCCTAAACACGCGCACACACACACACATCCACACCCTGCTTAAACACACACACTGCCTGCCTACACACACACAAACACATACAGCCTGCTTAAACACCGCAGACACCACACCACACACACAGAGTCTGCTAAACACACAAACTCAAGCTCAGAGTGTCTAAACATACATACACACATAGTGAGCCTGACTAAACACACACAGTGAGCCTGACTAAACACACGCATACACACACACACACATAGAGCCTGCCTCAAGACACACACACAGCCCAACCACACACAACACACACAAACAGATTTAATTGTTGATCTGAAACAGGCAGGTGCAGGGAGAGTCTGTCAGGATCTCCCCGGCTCATCACTCTGTAAGCAACTCATTAGATTAGATTAGATTAGAGGGGCAAAGGTTTAAAAGTAATATCAGCAAAGTATTATTTTACTGGGTGGGTGGTGGATACATGGAACAGCCTTCCAGTAGAAGTGGTAGAGGCCAAAACAGTAATTGAATTTAAGCAGGCATGGGATAGGCATAAGGCTATCCTAAACAAAAGATAAATCCAGGTAAAGTATCCATGTAATTGGGCAGACTAGATGGGCCGAAAGGTTCTTATCTGCCAACATATTTTATGTTTCTATATCCCAAGCATATAATGAGTACACTGCCATGATTTGTCATTAGTTCATTTTGTCCACTGGATGGTTAGTTTCATTGTAATTTGGAACATTAACAAATCGCCCACAATTCTGATGAATTTCAGTTCATGTGTCAATGAATGCACATGTCTATTATTTATGTTGATTATGTTGGTTCCTTGGTGCATTACTAATATTATAAATTGGGAATGACTTTCATACTATCGGTATTATAAGCCCCCAGGTTTAGCCACGTTATGTTCATGTGATTATTTCCAATAAAATATTTATTAAAATGAATATGTGTAAACATGAGTAAACTGATTTTACAATTATGTATTCTAGACAAACACATACCAAGCAGTGCTGACAACAGATGGTTACACATCATACATTCTAATGCTTTATGGAGATGGAAAGATGAACTGGGATGTAACTAATCGCATAGACAAGCTTGCCATTGGCTACAGCAGGTAACATATCTCTATGGTGTTTTCTTTTTACATATACTATATATGTTATCAGTGCTGGACTGGGACAGAAAATCAGTCCTGGACGTCATCCAGGTGGCCCAATTTAATTATGCAAATATGCACAAAAATAGTATATAAACCAACTGGATCGCTCAACCAATCACTGTACAGATACTGGAGTTGCTGGAGAGCGAATGGGTAAAGCAAAGCAGCGGCACTGAGGTTGAGTGCGCACTATATCTTAAGATAAGGTGGATGCGCAGAGGGTCTCACCTGTACGGTGGCCGCACTATGAGACTGCGTCTGTTTTACAGACGGTGAGGAAGTTCTCACCTCACCCATTAATGACTATGCAAGCCGCACGGTGAACCAGATTTCACACTGGCCCACTGAGCCATCGGCCCACCGGGAATCTCCCTGTAGTCCCTATGGCCAGTACATGTCTGTATGTTATATCAGGGCTCAACATTTCAAGTCCCAAGCTACTAGCCAGACCATAAGAGTTACTCGCCACCAGTTGCCCCACCTACCCTGCCCTAAACTCCGCCCCTAAACACGCCTTCTTAAATTATCTTATGAAATTACACTGCTAAAGGTTTTATTCAGAATAAAGTTACAAAATAATAAATAACATTAATACCCAGGCACCAGACCCAGACAAGTAGTTTCATCCATTAAGTACAGACTCCTCTCCAACAGTTTTTAGGACCAAATTAATTTGGTGTTTATGCATCCAATATATCAAGTGGAACCTAATACTCACATTATTCATATGCCAGGTTATCATTAGAAGTTAGAAGACCCCAAAGTCAGGTTTCCCCCTTGAATGCTTATATAGATGAATCCATTAATTTTCGTCTGCGATACTTCCATCCCCATTTTTTCTATATTTTGCTCGTTCTGTATCACCTCTTTCTTTCTAAATAGGATTTATTTTGCATAACCTCAAATGCCTCATAACCTCACCACCATTTCACCAATTATTTTACATGAAATAAGGGTTAAAAATAAAAACAAAAAATTCCTTCAAATATCGTGCCTAGGAGGCCCCCATAACCTGCCCATGAAGTGGCGGATTTCTAGGATGTATAGAAACATTTAATAACAAAAAAATTACATTTAAAATGACGGTAAATGCTTTTCCTTTAATCTATTCATAAACAACTGCTTGAGGCGGCAGCCTGTATGAAAAGACATTTTAGGACGCGCAGAAAAAGTTTAGTGATTTTTTGGGCTAAATTATGGTGCAGGGTTTGGATGAAAGTAACAATAGGTGCTTTAAAATTGGGCCTTTAGTGTCGGCAACAGTGCCGTCACACAGTAACCCCTCTGAGGATATGAATCTGGTAAAGGCGTCAGTGGCAGTGCACCCAAATATTGTGCTTTTGGTGCCAGGCCAGCAAGTGCATTCATACAGTAACCCCTCTGTAGTATTGTGGAAGAGTGCAGGGGTGGACCATGCGGTCCTATATTAAAATGATATGAATCTGGTAAACGCGTCAGTGCACCCAGATATTGTGCTTTTGGTGCCAGGCCAGCAAGTGCATTCATACAGTAACCCCTCTGTGGTATTGTGGAAGAGTGCAGGGTTGGACCCTGCAGTTCAAAAATTTAAAATGATATAAATGTGTCACAGGCGTCAGTGCAGCCAAATATTGTGCCTTTCATGGCAGCAAGTGCCTTCACACAGTAACCCTTTTGTGGTATTGTGGAAGAGTTCAGTGGTGGAGGTTTTGTGAATGCAGAAGACATCCCCGATCTATTCCGTTACGTCAGCATCAGGGGATTGATAGCTGCTGATCCAGGACTGATTCATTTCTATAAATGTCAGCCGGTCTACAGAGTCGATGGACAGACGCACTCTTTTGTCTGTGACAAAACCTCCAGCGGCACTGAATGTCCTTTCAGAAAGCACGCTTGATGAAGGGCAACCTAGTAGCTGCATAGCATATTGACTAAGTTCTGGCCAGTGATCCAATCTCAACACCCAGTAAGCCAGTGGATCATCTGCTGGAAAGTTATCCAGGTCTGCCCTTCAGAGCTAGGGAAGGCCTCCTCTTCCTCCCGCTGCTCTGCCTCTAGAGCCACATCTATAATTCCCCACAGAGTGTGCTCCAGCAGGAACACTAAAGGAACTGTGTCACTGATGCATGCACTGTCCCTGCTCACCATCCTCGTTGCCTCCTCAAATGGTGACAGTACAGTGCATGCATCCTTGATCATCAGCCACTGCGGGGGGATAAAAACCAAGTTGACCTGAACCTGTCCTTGTGCCATACTCTCACAGGTACTCGTTGATGGCCCTCTGCTGCTTGTGCAGACGCTGCAGCATTGCTAATGTCGAGTTCCACCTGGTAGAAATGTCACAGATCAGATGGTTTGTGGGAAGGCGGAATTCTCTTTGAATTTCTGCCAGGCGAACACTTGCTGGGAAAGACTGTCTGAAGTGGCTGCAGACTTTTCTGGCCTAGCTGAGAAGCTCTGCCAGCCCTGGGTACCTGTTTAGGAAACGCTGTACCACCAGATTTAGGACGTGTGCTAGGCATGGTATATGCGTCAACTTACCCTGGCGTAGGGCGGAGAGAAGGTGGCTGCCATTATCACAGACGATCATTCCCAGCTGAAGCTGGCTTGGTGTTAACCATCTCTGCACCTGTCCCTGCAAAGCTGACAGAATTTCTGGCCCGGTGTGGCTCCTGTCCCCTAAACAAACCAGCTCAAGCATAGTATGGCATCTTTTTGCTTGAGCCATTGCGTAGCCCCTGCCACACGTCAGTTTATCTGCCACTTCGCCAGAGACACAGAAGGAGGAGGAGGAGGAGGAAGAGGGAGAGGTGGTGGTGGAGCAGACAGACCTCATACAAGCAGCTTTCTGGAGGCGTGGTGGATGAACAAGCTCCAGCACAGAGCCCCTTCTTGGATCCCTCCCAGCTCAATCAGAGTTACCCAGTGTGCCATGAAGGAAATGTAACGACCCTGTCCATGCTTGCTGGACCACGTGTCTAAAGTCACATGCACCTTGCTGCTGACTGCCTTTCCCAATGACTGGATAACATTGTCTTCTTACATGCTGGTATAGTGCTGGAATGGCCTTCCGTGAAAAGTAATGGCGTTTTTGTACATGCCACTGTGGTACAGCACATTCAGCAAATTCACGGAAGGGAGCAGAGTCCACCAGCTGGAAAGGCAGCAGTTGCAATGCGAGTAATTTTGCTAAGCTGGCATTTAGACGCTGTGCTTGGGGATGGTTGCGACTATATTTTTTCTTACGCTGCAGCAGCTGGGGTAACATAATCTGACTGCGTAAATCTTCAGCTGATGGGATGCTGTCACATTGTGAGGAAGGAGCTGGTACATCCATTACTGTAGCATCATCCCTGTCAGTGAAGGTTGTAGGCAATGACATGTCAGGACATACAGTGGGGGTAGAGACAGATGAGGAGGAGGAGGACCTATGCAAAGTTTTGCTCCACGGGATGTGTGGCAGGTGGTCATATGTCGCCTCAAGCACGTGGTACCCAAGCGTCCGGTGTCTTTCCCACGCTTGAGCCTCATCTGACATAGATTACAAATAGCAACGGTGGGGTCTGCTGCTCATTTCTTAAAGAACTCCCAGACAGCAGAGTTCCTGGATGTGTGTTTTGAGACAACAGCGCTCTGCACCTGAGCAGCTCTGACATCTGATGCCTTGGACTGGCTAGTGCTACGGTTGGTCATAGAGGATGTTGTGCCACGTGTTTGCTGTGCCTCCTCCTCCTCCTCCCCCTCCTCCTCACTTGATTCCTCTGTTCGATCAGGCACCCAGGTGGAGTCAGTGACCTCATCATCATTGTCATCATCCCCTATCTCCTCATCACTGGAGCCAACTTGGCAGTATGCTGCAGCTGCTGGGGCAACATGAGTGCCAGTTATTTGGGTGTCATCACTGGCACCCCCTTCCTCTAGGTTGATTATACTCCCTTGCTCAACCTCAGAGGACTCGGAGGATGAGAATGGCCTGGTTAGCCAATCCACCAAATCCTCTGTATGTTGCTGCTGCTTAAGACGGCTAGCACCAGTTAGAAAGGACAAGTGTGCCCCTGCAGAGGATGCACCACGTCCACCACGACCAGAGGCACAGCCTCCCGACACAGGGGCTGCTTGCCCTCTTATCTGTGTCTGGGAGCGTCTGCCTGTCCTTTTTGTTCTTTCAGACATGGTGAGTGATATATAGATTAAATATATACAGAACTCTGATTCAACTCTGGTATAAAGATTAAAGATTTCCAGAACTCTGGTATAACTCAGTGAGACACCCTGATAGCTGGCAGCCAGTGACAAGACACAGATTATAATTCCCAGAAACCTCCTATAAATCAGTGAGACCCCCTAATGGGTGCCAGTGACAAGACACAAATTACATTTCGCATAAATCTGCTAGAAGTATGTGGGACCCCCTGATGGGTGGCAGTGAGAAGCCACAGATTACAAGTCTCAGAAACCTCCTATAAATCAGTGAGACCCCCTGATGGGTGGCAGTGAGAAGGCACAAATTACAATTTGCATAAATCTGCTAGAAGTATGTGGGACCCCCTGATGGGTGGCAGTGAGAAGACACAGATTACAAGTCTCAGAAACCTCCTATAAATCAGTGAGACCCCCTGATGGGTGGCAGTGAGAAGACACAGATTACAATTCGCATAAATCTGCTAGAAGTATGTGGGACCCCCTGATAGCTGGCAGTGAGAATACACAGATTACAAGACTCAGAAACCTCCTATAAATCAGTGAGACCCCCTGATGGGTGGCAGCCAGTGAGAACACACGGATTATAACAATTCCCAAATATTTTGTAGAAATTACTGAAGCCCAAAATACTGCGTGGCACTGGCTGTGACAAGACACAGATCACCTCAATTCCTAAATATTTTGAAGCAATTACTGACCCCCAAAATACTTGCTGGCAGTGACAAGACACAAATCACCTCAATTCCCAAATATTTTGTAGAAATTACTGACCCCCAAAATACTGCGTGGCACTGGCAGTGACTCACAAGACACAGATCACCTAAATTCCCAAATATTTTGTAGCAATTAGTGACCCCCAAAATACTGCGTGGCACTGGCAGTGAGTCACAAGACACAGATCACCTCAATTCCCAAATATTTTGTAGAAATTAGTGACCCCCAAAATACTGCGTGGCACTGGCTGTGACAAGACACAGATCACCTCAATTCCCAAATATTTTGTAGAAATTAGTGACTCCCAAAATAGTTGCTGGGAGTGAGAACACAAAGATTACCTCAGATTACCTCAATTCCCAAATATTTTGTAGAAATTAGTGACCCCCAAAATACTGCGTGGCACCGGCAGTGACTCACAAGACACAGATCACCTCAATTCCCAAATATTTTGTAGAAATTAGTGACCCCCAAAATACTTGCTGGCAGTGAAAAGACACAGATCACCTCAAATCCCAAATATTTTGTAAAAATTAGTGACCCCCAAAATACTGCGTGGCACTGGCAGTGAGTCACAAGACACAGATCACCTCAATTCCCAAATATTTTGTAGCAATTACTGACCCCCAAAATACTGCATTGCACTGGCAGTGATTCACAAGACACAGATCACCTCAATTCCCAAATATTTAGTAGAAATTACTGACGCCCAAAATACTGCTTGACACTGGCTGTGACAAGACTCAGATTACCTCAATTCACAAATATTTTGTAGAAATTAGTGACCCCCAAATACTGCGTGGCACTGGCAGTGAGTCACAGGACACAGATCACCTCAATTCCCAAATATTTTGTAGAAATTAGTGACCCCAAAATACTGCGTGGCACTGGCAGGGAGTCACAAGACACAGATCACCGCAATTCCCAAATATTTTGTAGAAATTAGTGACCCCCAAAATACTGCGTGACACTGGCAGTGAGTCACAAGACACAGATCACCTCAATTCCCAAATATTTTGTAGAAATTAGTGAGCCCCCAAAATAGTTGCTGGGAGTGAGAACACAAAGATTACAACAGCTGGTGGCAGACTGGCAGTAAGAACACACACTAACACAACAACAATCTCCTGTGAAATCTCCTCTCAAATGCGTGAAGAAGCGCTGTGTGAAGCCTTATATAGTGTGCTGCGGGACTTAGCCCTGTGAGCCCATGATTGGGCAAAATTTGCCCAATCAGGACTCTGAGCCGTGATTGGCATAGTCTTGAACCTGTCTTGCACCTGACCTGTGGTCAGATGCAAGGCTGTAGCCAATTAGAAGCTTCAGGCCAGTGGAAAAGTGCATTGTGGTCCATTGTGGTGCATTGTGGGCGAACACGCGGCGAACAGGCGGAAATGTTCGTAGTTCGCGAACATGCGAACAGGCTATGTTCGATGCGAACTCCGAACCGATACAGCTCATCCCTACTGCAGAATACATTTCCACTTAATTCCCAACAAATTTTACTGAGGAGGCATGTTAAACTTGATCTAGGAACAGAAATATGGCATATTTCGAATTTCTGCATATTTAATCTGAGAATTTCAAGAAGGCGAGAAGAGTCTGTAATTTTCCTTATTTTTTTGTGATTCTATTTGTTTCTGTATATTTAGTGGAAACAGAAATGGCTTTTTCAAGAATGATGCACTAATGAAGAGGCCTGCTGCAGAAAAATATCGTCCCTCTAACTATGTGGATATCGATCCAGGTATGAAGTTATTAAAACATGTGCTTCATTACCCAGGACATACTTGAAAACAAGAGAAATCTCATTGTATCCTTCCTGGTAAAATCCTTTATAAATAAGTAAATAAAATAAATTAAAGAATGTAGTATCGATCAATGTCTGTGCCCTGGTGGAATCAACAAATAGTCTGTAATATGCTTTTAAACAATACATGAAGTATTATTATTATTATTATTCTTTATTTATAAAGCGCCAGCATATTCCGCAGCGCTGAAGTACCCTTTTAATGGCCATAATTCATTTATTTGCTCTTGGAATTGTATTTTTCTGTCATGGTGAACATCTAGTTATAGTATACGTTTTTGTACCTCTTTTGCAGGTTTGCGAGGGCTTTGGATGTACCCACTAAACAGTGAGACCCCGGAAAATAACCGGATGAAGTGCTTGAGCTGGTACAATTCTGAGTCTTCTCCATCTCTATGGAATTCAAACTTATTATCCTGTCCATGTTTGTATGAGCAAGGGCTCAGAGATTCACGTTACAGGAGAACCAAAGCAGGTGAGAATAGTTGGAAACAAAGATGTGACGGATTCAGAGATAATTAAAAATTGATAAAAATTTCACTTCATTTTCAAACTTCTAAAATGTTTCAGTTGCAAAATTAGTATGTATGGTGAACATCGAAGCTCTTATATTTCCTGAAAGCGACCATATTTTATTAATGAAATAACTTTGGTTAGGTTGTGTTTTATCTGACTAGTGGCAATGTTCTCTCCTGTTTCTCTTTTTCTTCCTCCCATTCTCTTGCTGTCTTCTTTGCTGGATCCTCTTCCCCTCGCCAATTCCTGTCTCAGTCGTTGTATGTTAAAGCTCTGTTCTAGGTTCTCTTCTCTATTTTTACCACCTCTCTTGGCAGTTTAGTTTCTTCCCATGGTTTTCCATATCACTTCTATGTTGATTACATTCAGATCTACCTCTCCTCTACTGGATCTCCTCCCCGTGTTACATTGCCTCACCGCCTGCCTGTGTGCGGTCTTTAAATGGATGGTGGCTTTTTTCTTAAGACTCAATCTCTCCAAAACTGAGCTCCTAGGACTTGCATCCCCCACTCTCGCTAATTTTCTAAATTGCTACAATTTTGAATATCTCTTGGGATGTATGTGTTTCAGGGACATGCAGTGAGGTCAGTGGCTGGTGAGGCACTGGCTCCTATCAGAGCCACATAAACACAGATATTAACTAACTTTCTGAGTTTTGTTTAGCTGTAAATTATCTTTTACTCATTTACTTTACCCACACATATCAAATATAAATTTTCTCGCCATTAAATGGACTTTCTAAAGATACCATTATTTTCATCATATCATATACTTTACTATTAAAAAAAATAAAATATGATAGAAAAACTGTTTTTCTGTGTCTGTCATACTCTGTATCTCACACTAAAGGGAGCAGAGGGAGCTGCTTTTGCCTGTAATACTCTGTATCCGCCACTAGAGGGAGCTGCTTGTGCCTGCCATACTCTGTATCCGCCACTAGAGGGAGCAGAGGGAGCCGCTTGTGCCTGTCATACTCAATGTCCGCCACTAGAGGGTGCAGAGGGAGCTGCTTCTGCCTGTCATACTCTGTATCCACCACTAGAGGGAGCAGGGGGAGCTGCCTGTGCCCCTTCCTGTCAATCAGAGGCCAGCCTCCAATGCAGGTGGTTTTTTGAATGGCTTGGACCAATGGTGGTTTCCCATTGGTCCAAGCTATTCCATTGCTCTGACAGGGCCTTTTTGAGGATCTGATGAGCAGTGTTCAGGAAGTAGGCAGCGCGTCTGTCCTATTTGAACAGACGCGCTGTGCAGACTTCTTTAAGCAGCTTCCGCAATTAGCGTAGCAGGGAAGCATACCGCTATGCAAATTCTCTAGGCTGTTAAAAGATTGCGCGCTCTGAGACAGAGCCGACGGCAGGGGAGCGTGGAGCTGATGAGTTTACTTTATTATTTTAACGCTTAATGGCAGGTGAGGCTCTGCCTCACCTGCCTACCCTGACGGCAGGTCACTGATGTGTTCGCAAATTTGTGATGAGATTAACAAATATTTTAGCATTTTGCAGATATGTATAGATTTGTATTTATATTAAAAAAATTCAGATGCTGTGTTGATAATATTCTGAAATTTTTGATCTGCAGGTCAGACCAAGAACACTAAAATACTACGCAGCACATCGCCTAATCGGCACAGAGCCGGTGTAAGATGTCTGTATAACAAGCAGAATCTGTTCATTGAAGGTTATCAGGAAAAGACATGGGTATCTTCAGACAAACGTAAGTGAGAAATACTAACTTGGTTATTTCAGTTTTATTTCCACTTATTCTATAGTAAGAGTAATCAGGTCAGTGATTAGTCATAATGACAATTGGCGCATTTTACAGTGTGGCTTATATAATCTGGCTTTATTTGAAGAATTGAAGAATTCACCAGGCGCCCATTAAAATGTAAGGGATAAGTAGTAAAATCAGTCAATTGCAGAATCATACAAATTGTGTATAAGTAAATACATTATTATTTGAGACGGATCATTATTGGCTAGTTGCCCTACTTACCTTTTCCAAAAATATTTTTACTTCTATTAACTATCATCAGTTGCATAGAAGACTGCCCCTCTCAGACCTGTGTCTAAACCCATCCCTGGGTTTATAGATTAGCCTGGTTTGTGTCAAAGTTTAGTTTTAAAACTTAAATACATATATTTTTTTCAATGTCTCATGTAAATGTGAAGCTTAGTCTTAATATCATGTTTGATATCTTATCTTTTTTTAAAGAATATGAGACTGGATATCATGACGTGTGCTGCAATCAAGTGAGTGACCCCAAATTCTGTCTGATGTACGAAGCAAAAAGGCCTCCAATCAACTGCAGGACCTACCGGCCTCTTTCTCCTGGTGAGTTATAAGATGCATAATATATTTGTAATACTAATCTAAGTACTATGGAAGAAGAAAGTACACTGAATTCTATGTTAATATTGCACTAAATGTCATGTATAACAGTTCAATGAAATGAGCTCTATAGTTTTAGGAATTGTCTTCTATATTTATTTATTCCAAAACACATTGTCCTTCCCTCAACAGGTTGGATGTTTGGGGACCCGCATCTCACTACTCTGGATGAGCTAAATTATACTTTTAATGGACTAGGAGAGTTTGTTCTCCTGAATGCAACAGATTCAGAGGTTTCCTTCATTCTACATGGACGCACAGTGCAAATCGGCAATGGAGGAGCTACAACCTTTGAAGCATTTGCTGTTCAGTACAGCTCTGAGTCTGCAAGTGTTAAAGTGAGTGTTAGTTTTAAACACTATAAGACGAGATGTTGTTTGAATTTTTTATAAAAAGTTTGCATAAGGAGGTGGGTATTAGGTTAGCCCCTTACCGCCGGACTGGTTGTGCTCGGCGAGATGGTGTTAATACCATTGTTAGTATTAGTTTGCTTTGCTTTCCGGCTGCTGTTGCAGGCCCTTCCTTTGGCTTGCCTACGCAGCTGATGCGCAACATTCGATATTGGCTTGAAGGGGACGGCCTGAGTTCAGTCCCACCCGCTGCGAGGACGGCATAGTACTGTATGCCCCGTGGCGTAAAAGGGTTAAGAAACTCTGCATATAGACAAGATATGTTTTTCTTTACTGAATGCATTGAGGTTAGTGCAATAGTTGTCACTTTAATATAACTTCCTGGGCTTCAATAACCTTTTGTTTTCTGTTCACATTACAGGTGGAGTGGTACGTGTCAGACAATGACACCATAATTGTTTACATGGATGGCCAGGTTGTTTCTTACACATACTCTGATGGTAGGTGATATGTTTCCATAATCCACATTTATTCAGCAATCCAAAACCAATATTCATAATCCCATAACCCCTTCACTACTGAGCCATTTCACCTCTGTGTGCTGAGCTTCTTGTTACAATTTTTGTTCATTATGTTTAAACACAATATAAAGTCACATTTTATTGTACGTCCCAGACATATTATATATCCTTTTTTTCAGCAGATTCATAATATATCATTATTATATGTATATGTCATGTCCTGCCAGAATTCTGTAACGAAAAATGTAAAAAGATTTGAATTTCCATTTGAATTTCAATCATCTACACCGTCAGGGTAATTCAAAGAGAATCGAAAAGTCACCACACGTTCGGTGACTTTTCGTTCTCTTCAATTCGGTTCGTTTTGCCGGTCCCATTTCGGCGAACCTGCGTTGTATTCAGCAAGCACCACAGGGTCCTCGAATTGCAGGGAAAGGTTGCCTCAAACCTGACGAAAACTAACCGCAAAACCTGGCGAATGCACGCCGAAAACCCACAAAAACATCTGGATTAACTCGCCGAAAACGCCGGAAAAACCCGAGCAGGAGCCAATCACACGCAGCGCAGCTGCAGGAAAAAGCCGACAACGCAGACGAATGGAGTGAATAAATTAGAAAACCAGTTTGCTTGAATGTTTGAAAAGTGAAACGCTGTTTGCAAAAACTTGCCGAATTAAACCACTGAATGGCAGGGCATTTTGGGAACCTTTCACTGCTGGTTTGTGTTCTCTGAATAGCCGAACCAGTGCTTGTTTATGGTGATTTCACTGCCTTCGAACAGGCACCGAACAGGCACCGTATGTGCAGGCAATTCGTAAGGATTTGGCGAATTGCCTGCTCTCTGGATAGTCGAATGGCCAAGAAAGGTGACCGAACGCTGATTTTCAGCGTTCGGTTACCTTTCTCCAGCAATTCGGATCTCTTTGGATAACCCTGTGTGTAAAATATTTTTTCTTCACTTTTTATCATCCGAGCCTTTGCGGTTATATATTCTATGCGGTACACTTGTCAAAAAAATTAGAACTGGGAACCCGTTACTTTATTTTTCTGAGAAATTATGTGATTTTAGCTAAACTTCTCAAAAAAAATTGTTAGTGAAGCATCATTGCTCACATTATAATTAAAATGTGAACAATAGTGTTGCATTAATAAAAAACAAAAAAACCCGTTTTTACTTTTTTTTTTTTTTAAACTTTTAACATGGTGATGTTTGGTATCATTTTAAAGACAATGCTCTAGCTGCCATGGATCGTGAGATAGGGGGGTCCTTTGGAACCCCCTATCTCCACAATAGGGTTTCCCTAGGGAAACTCCTTGGCAGCTAGGGGTTAATTCTCATACTGACATCATTGTGCCATGCGCGATAATGTCAGTGGGAGGGAGTGAACTCGAGAAGCTTGGCTGACATCGAAGATGTCAGCCACCCCCCAGAGAGGTCCACAATCTGGTGCTGAATGGCGCTGGATCGCGGACCGGCACCTCAGGGGTTGAAGAGAGGCACTGCTGGAAAGGGCAGACTCTGCCCATTCCAGCAGTGCCTCTTTTTAAAGTTAATATCCTCCCGTTCGGGAGGTAGAGGGGTTTGAATGACTGCACCCCTCCTTTCAGGCGCTCTTCCCCCAGGGGGGCGTACCTGAAACTGAAGTCATCGCGCCCATCACAATGATGTCAGTGCCCTGGGAGGGGTTTAAACATGCAGATCTGACTTCAAGGAAGTTAGACTTGCGTGGGACCCGGGACGGAGAGGTGAGTATCGGTGGAGGGGGGCTTGAACGACATGCAGGGAACATCCTCCGCGCACGGGAGAGAAACGAGAGGACGTTCCCTGTACGTCCTTCGCACTCAAGTGGTTAAGTAAATGTTTAGGTTTAACATTATCTACTCTTGAAATGTGGCATTTTCATATATTTTCTTACATTGCTTTGAATATTAAGAAATTGTATTTTGCACAGTATTTCTTTGCTGAAAACATATTTACTATTCAAGACACTTTCAAACCCAATTATAAACTCATTTAACATATATTTGAAGCTGACCTCTGTGCAGTTTTCATAACTCGGGTTTAAAAATTATGTGGAAAAAAATGCAGATTTACATTATCTATAATTTCCATTTCTAGACATGGAAGCACATGTTAATGATTCCAACCCAGCTGTCATCCTTTCGAAAACTGACTTAATCACTGGGACGTTTGAAGGGCTTCTGTCTGTGTCAGTAACAGCTAAACTTGGGGTTTTACATACCTTAACTAGCCTACCGGAGCAATTCTTAAACAAAACCAAAGGATTGATGGGTATGTATTATTCACATTGACCAACATAGTTTATACGGCCATCAAATACACAAATTGTAAACTGACTAATGTCATTCCATTTATGATTTGAACGATTAAAATATTTATCAATCCTTTTTTTTATATTTTTGTATTTAGGCACTTGGAACTATGACCAGAGAGATGATTTCCTCCGTCCAAATGGTACAACGATCTCCACTGAGAGCACAGAAGAAGAAATATTTAGATACGGAATGACATGTGAGGGTCAATTTATTTTTTATTTGAATCACTGCGCACGATTTGGCAAAACATGGTTTAAAGTTGCTTCTTACCTCTGCTAAAGAAAAAAAAAGCAAAATAGTAGCAGAACGAACCTACTAACTGCTATTTCTATTTAACAGGGAAAGTTAGCAATGCTGACAGTCTGTTTACAGAGATAAAGGAATCAACAAGTAATTTTACTCCAATTTTCCTGAGAGATCTGAAAAACCAGGATCCTGAAAAGTACAACACCATGCTTAACTTGTGCCAAAACAACATGGAATGTGTCTTTGATGCTTTAATTACCGGCAACACTGACTTAGGCCTATCAACCAATGCTGTGCTTCAGACATTCCGGGAAGCCAATATCACTCTGAGTAAGTGCTTTTTATTACACACCAAATCAGTCCTTTAATCTGGGATACCTTAATGAGCATTATAATGCATAGACACTAGAACCTTGACTACTATACATATAATATATATCACTCCTGCATTACATATTCTACTGTATAACAATGTATTGTTTAGCTACTGCTGGTAAGTCAATATAATACAGATTCACCAATGTTAATAACGACCTTCTCTCCACTAAATCCAATGGCCATTACTCTATAATGATCCTTCTTGACCTCTCAGCTGTCTTTGATATAGTTGACTATCCCCTCCTCCTAAAGACCCCCAGCTCTCTCAGTCTGTGCAATCCCACTCTTTCTTGGCTAAAATCCTACCTTTAGTGGGAATTTCTCCTCTTCAATGCCTCTGTCAGTCATCGTACCTCGAGGCTCTGTCCTATGTCCTCTGCTTTTTTTTCCATCTCTACCTCCTCCCTGGGTAAGATTAACACTAGCTATGGCTTCAAGTATCACCTATACGCAGATGACACCCAAATCTACCTTTACACACTCGATCTCATTCCCTCTCTTCTCTCTCTGGTCAGTGACTGTGTCTGGATTCTCTTCATGAATGGCCTCTCACCAACTGAAGATCAATATGTCTAAGACCAAGCTCCTTTTATTTCCCTCTTCTAACTCTACTTCTATTTCTGACATCTTTGTAACTGTTGACAGTATCACTATTCTTCCCTCAGACCAAGTCCACATTCTCAGAGTGACTCTTGACTCCAGTCTTTCCTTCAGTCCCCACATCCAAACACGCTTCTCAAGTTACCACAATCACCTCTGCATTATCACCACAATGTGTCCATTCCTGGCCGCTGACACCACCGATCAACCTATCCACTCCCTTATGATCTCCCGCCTAGACTAACGCAATAACCTACTAATTGCCATCCCTCTCTCCTGCTTCTCCCCCTTGCAATCAATCCTAAACGCATCAGCCCACTTTATCAATCTCAACCGCCGCTCTGTCTCTGCTGCCCCTGTCACCCCTCTTTGGACCTAGGTTCAAATCCTGGCCAGAGCAAAAGGTCCCTCTGAATCAGGCCATATCATTCATGTATGGTATTCTAATGTATCAATACCTTGTACACTGATCCTGTAAAGCACTGCGGAATCTGTGGCCCTATATAAATAAAGGATAATAATAAATCAGCATTTGGAGGGCCATGAGCTTGACAGCCCTGATTTAAGTACTAATTGCAAAAGAGTACTAAACAGCAGTACATGATTCAGTTCTATCCTTATGAAACAATCCTATTCTTTGTTTGCAGATACAAATCCTCCTATAATTTTGGGAAATGACACTATCCAATGTTTTATGGGAGACAAAGTCCATTCACAATACAGCGTCACCCAACGAGGTGTCACCTTCACTAGTAATGTCCCTAATGAGGATATTAACATCACTGGTAAGTATTCCATGTTCAAAGTATTTTGCACACCCTATGGACCCTTATACAACTGAGTCACTATACTTAACGCCTGATTTGTTAATTTTAACGCACTCACAAATTTAAAGATGCTAGGGGGGGACTTTATCTATGGCTCAGCTGTTGTGTCTTCCTGCTATAAATTAATGCTTTATATACTTTGAGTAGGAAGAGCTTATTGCCGGCCATCTGGAGAATAACAAGCTATTCAATGTTATCTCGGTATTGTCGTCTTGAGCCAGTATTCTAAAACTAATACTAAATGGCAAAAAGTCCCAGGACACTGGGATCTCTGGAAATTGCAGTGTCCTAGGACTTTTTGCCATTTCCTCCCAGGTTTACCCCTATCAAGGCCACTGGGCCTATTATGCTATACTGAACTCTATCTCGGGTCTTTCTCTGTTTAGATTTACTGTACACTTTTAGGATATACAATGTGACTCTATTTAATAAAACAAATACAGTCTTGCTTGTAATAGAGCAGCTGATAGGAAGCTGCTAAGGTTTATTGGCTCACACTGACCTTACAGGTTAGTGGCTTTCTATTTCCAGTTTAAATGGGAACATTTACTTACAGGTTGAACCATGGCTGTCAAACTCCGTCTCGGATGTTTCTAAACTATAACTTCCTTGAATCCCTGGCCTTCTATTGCATTCCAATAATTTTGGAAATTGTAGGCATAAACATCTAGGGGGCCATGAGTTTGAGAGCTCTGGGTTCAGCCAACGTTGGCATCTCAAACAGTAATAACCTGCAACTAAGACTCATGATACACAGTTCTTAATTGTTAATTTGGCATTGTTATTCACAGTATATTGTTATAACTTTCTCTTTTTATCTTTGTGTAGCTGATGGACTTCTGACCTGGCTCCCCTCCAGTACTGCTGGTTTCACATTGCAGCTACTAGCAACAGACTTGAAGAATCTCTCTTCTGCTTTAGAGCTTATGTTTATTCTATGTGATTGCCGCCTGCAAAGTGAATGTGACTATAGCCAAATATTACGAGTCAACGGCACGTCTCTTTATGTAAGTATTCGTTTAGAAATTGATACACACAAAGCAATGCTGCGAGAACTCTTAATTTCTGCGTTTATAGTTACAAGTATTTATAAAGCGCTAACAAGTTCTGTAGCGCTGTACAATATGTGAGACAGAATAGCAAATATACATACAAGTTAAACACACACAGAACAGTGGGAGAGAGGACCCTGCTCTAGAGCTTACAATCTAAGAGGAAAGGGGTGGCACACTAGGTGAGGGTAAACAGCAGAGTACAAGAAGTCATGGGGTACATGTGGGCTGGAACAGAAGATGGGGCAAGAAATGTACAGTAAGGGATTATGGAGTGAGCCAATGGGAGTCTCTAAAGTAGTGTGTTTTCAGAGACATCTTGAAGGACTGGAGAGATCGGGGAGAGTCTAATGTTGAGGGAGTTCTAAAGAAAGAGGGCAGCTCAGGAGAAGTCCTGAAGGCGAGAGTTGGGGTGCGATTATGAGAAGCTGATAGCATCAGATCATTGGCAGAGTGAAGTGGTCAGGACGGGATGTACCTGTTAATAAGGGAGGAGATGTTGTCGGATCACACCTGATCAAACATCTTAAATATGACAAGTAATCCTGCGTCTACATATGTAATTTTATTCTATAATAAAGGTCACTTCAAAAAATGAAAAAGTAAATAGATTGAGCAAACCTTTTATTCATTGCTGTTATTCAGATTTCGGAATGTGATTGTGCAGACAATTACACAGGGACTTTTTGTAAGAGGATGCCAGATCCCTGTATCGAAGGATGCTTCCCCGGAGTACAATGTGACAACACGACTGGTTGTGGAACCTGCCCTGAAGGACTCATTGGGGATGGGAAACACTGTACAGGTAAGCGACAAGAAAGCAATAGCTTTGAGATTTACATTAATTCAGGTCACAGTGGTGCCTATTCAGCTGCTACCTGATAAGTATAATAAAATATATGATGCCAGATACAACTGGTGTACACAATTATTTGTTTTATTATTTCTTAAAATATATACACCCAGACTATGGTGATAAATAGACCAAATGCCAGCTTACCTGTAATGTATCTCATCAATTATCAAAACTCACAATTAATATTGAGTTATTCCAGAGAAATACATGTTAAAAGACCGGAAAAAATAACCGTCTCAGTTTATTTTACCAATATTTGAAAGCAAAGAAACTGGGTGTTACTAGGACAATGGTGTTTGAGCAAAATCAATCAAATAAGGAATTGATTTTCACTAATAACACGTTTTCCCCATCACATGTTTCCTGGTCACACCTGCTGTTCTGTAACATAATTTGTTTAAAAAAAGAGCATGGCACCACTCACTAATTTTTTCTTGATGCCATGCTTTATCTTCCCTTTAGTAATAGTCTCATATCTTATATGTGATAAAATTATTCTAATGAACTTTATGTTTCTAATCTGTGAGATGTTGACAAACACAGTAACTACATTGTAACTACATTTAGTACAATAAAATCATATTAGAGCACATCATACCAAAACAAAAAATGTATTTAAAAATTTCTCTTATTTGTTCTACAGAAAGCTCAATGACGGCAACATCACCCAAACCAACTGTAGAAAACTTAAATTCATTGATTACGAGTCCTACAGCATATTCTGTATTGCCAACAGAGACAGAAGAAATAACGCAGGGTTCAACTGCACAAGAAGTAACATCTAAAGCTGCATCTCCTGCATCAGCTCCTCAAGGAGTGACATCGCATACTACATTTGAAACATCACATCCTGAAGAATCCACAAGCATTGCTTCTGAAAGATCCACTGTTACTGTCCTTAAAACTTCATCTGTAAATCAATCTGCACATACTATGACTGAAGCATCAACTATTGATGAAACACTAACTGCACGTCTAACTGAACAGACACTATTTTCGACATCACAAGAAGTAACATCTAATGCTGCATCTGTTACATCAACTCCACAAGGAGCAACAGCACGTACGTCATTTGAAACATCACATACTCAGGAATCAAAAAGTATTGCTTCTGAGAGATCCACTGTTACTGTCCCTAAAACTTCATCTGTAAATCAACCAGAACATACCTCATCTGAAGCATCATCTATCAAACAGACACATACTGCACAGCAAACTGAAATAACACGTCCTAGATCTGAAACAAATACAGAAGAGGAGACAACAAAACTTTCAACAGTACAAGAAGTGACAACTAATCCTGTGTCTGTTGCATCAACTTCACAAGGAGTAACAGCACCTACTTCACTTGAGACATCAAAAGCAGAAGAATCAACCACAGGAACAGCATCTGAAACAAGTATGAAACAAACATCATCTGAAATAATAACAAGTAAAGAAACAACAATAACTGCAACGAGTCAAAGTTTATCTACAAAAGAGACAGGATTAGATAGCACATCTCAAATACCAAGTCAAACGTCTAGAAGATCATCTGTTGCTCCATTCGAAAGTTCAACAGCACAAGAAGCATCACATACAACGTCTGAAACATCAATTATCAAACAAGAAACACATACTGCCCAGGAAACTGAAACAACAACACGTCCTAAGTCTCAAGCAAATACAGTAGAAGCAACAACAAAGCTTTCAACTGCAGAAGACAGGACTTCTAAATCTGCATCTTCTACATCAACCCCTGAAGGTGTAACAACACATACCTCATTTGACACATCACATGCTCAGAAATCAACAAGTGTTGTTTCTGAAACATCCAGTCTTCCTGTCCATGAAACGTCATCTGTACATCAGCCAGAACATACTACATTAACTTTCAATGAAACACTAACTACACTTCAAACTGATCAGACGGTATTGTCTGTGACTCAAACAAATGCAGGAGAAACAAATACACTAGGGGCAACAACACCTACTTCACTTGAGACATCACAAGCAACAGAATTAACAACAGGAACATCATCTGAAACAAGTCTGAAACAAACATCATCTGAAATAATAACAAGTAAGCAAGCCACAATAACTGCTTTGACTCAAAGTTTACCTATGCAAGAGACAGGATTAGATACCACATCGCAAATATCAAGTGAAACATCTGAAAGATCATCTGTTGCTGCATTTGAAACGACGACTGCACGGGAAACGTCACAAACAGCTTCTGAAACATCAGCTATGAAAGAAACACATACTGCACAAGAAATGGAAACAACAACACTTCCTAGGACTCAAACAAATACAGAAAAGACAACAACAAAGCCTTCAACTGCACAAGAAGTAACATCTTATGCATCTGTTACATCAACTGCACAAGAAGTATCTTCAAATGCTGTATCTCTTACATCAACTCCTCAAGGTGCAACAACACATACTGCATCTGAGGCATCAAAAGCAAGAGAAACAACAAGTGTAGGTTCTGGAAGATCTACTATTATTGTACTTGAAACATCATCTGTACATCAATCCGTACATACTACATCTGAAGTATCAACTATCAAAGAAACACATATTGCACAGGAAACGGAAACAACAACACTTCCTACTTCTCATGCAAATACAGAAGGAGCAATCACAATACCTTCAACCATACAAGAAGGGACATCTAATCCTGCATCTGTTACATCAACTCCACAAGTAGCAACAACAAATACTTCATATGGGACATCAAAAGCAAGGGAATCAACAACAGGAGCAGCATTTGAAACAAGTATGAAACAAGCATCATCTGAAAGATTAACAACTAAAGAAACAACAGCTGCAACAACTCAACGTTTACCTACCCAAGATTCAGGATTAGGTACCACTTCCCAAATGTCAACTGTAATTTCTGAAAGATCATCTGTTGCCGAATTTGAAACTTCAACTGCACAAGGAGCATCACATCCAACTTCTCAAACATCAGCTAATACAGAAACTTATACTGCACAGGAAACGGAAAAAGCAACCCATCCTGGGGCTCAAACAAATACAGAAGAGGTAACAACAAAGCCCTCAACCGCACAAGAAGTAACATCTAGTACTGCATCTGTTACATCAACTACACAAGGAGTAATATCATATACTACATTTGAAACATCACATCCTGAAGAATCCACAAGTTTTGCTTCAGATAGATCCACAGTTACTGTCCTTGAAACTAAATCTGTAAGTCAATCTATACATACTGTGACTGAAGCATCATCTTTCAATGAAACACTAACTGCACAGCAAACTGAACAGACAGTATTTTCTGTGTCTCAAACACATCCAGAAGAAACAACTACACTAGGAGCAACAACACCTACTTCACCTAAGACATCACAAGCAACACAATTAACGACAGGAGCAGCATCTGAAACAAGTCTGAAACAAACATTATCTGAAATATTACCAATACCAAGTAAACAAACAACAATAACAGCAACGTCTCCAACTTTACCTACACAAGAGATAGGATTAGGTACCATATCTCAAATATCAAGTGTAATGTCTGAAAAATCATCTGTTGCTGCATTTGCAACTTCAACAACACAAGTAACATCACATACAAATTCTGAAACATCGACTATCACAGAAACACATATCGCACAGGAAACTGAAACAGCAACCCATCCTGGGGCTCAATCAAATACAGAAGGAGTAACAACAAAGCCTTCAATTGCACAAGAAGCTACATTAGTAACATCGACTACACAAGCAATAACAACTCTTGCTTCATTGGAAACCTCAAAATCAAGAGAATCAACAAATGTTGGTTCTGAAAGACCCACTATTTCTGTACTTGAGACATCATCTGTACATCAACCAACACATACTACATCAGTATCAACTATCAAAGAAACACATATTGCACAGGAAACGGAAACAACAACACTTCCTACATCTCATTCAAATACAGAAGGAGTAATAACAAAGCTTTCAACTGTACAAGACGTGACATCTATTTCTGCATCTGTTACATCGACTCCACAAGAATCAACAACAAATACTCCATATGGGACATCAAAAGCAAGGGAATCAACAACAGCAGCAGCATCTGAAACAAGTAGGAAACAAACATCAGCTGAAATATTAACAACTAAAGAAGCAACAAGTGCAACGACTCAAAGTTTACCTACACAAGATACAGGATTAGGTACCACTTCTCAAATGTCAACTGTAACTTCTGAAAGATCATCTGTTGCTGCATTTGAAACTTCAACAGCACAAGAAGCATCACATCCAACTTCTGAAACATCAGCAATCCTAGAAACACACACTGCCCAGGAAACAGAAACAACAACCCACCCTAGGGCTCAAACAGATACAGAAGAGGCAACAACAAAGTCTTCAACTGCACAAGAAGTAACATCTAATATTGCATCTGTTACATCAACTACACAAGGAGTAACATCATATACTACATTTGAAACATCACATCCTGAAGAATCAACGAGTTTTGCTTCTGAAAGATCCACTGTTACTGTCCTTGAAACTAAATCTGTAAGTCAATCTGCACATACTATGACTGAAGCATCAACTTTTAATGAAACACTAACTGCACGCCTAACTGAACAGACAGGATTTTCTGTGTCTCAAACACATTCAGAAGAAACAACTACACTAGGAGCAACAACACCTGCTTCATTTGAAACATCACAAGCAACAGAATTAACGACAGTAATAGAATCTGAAACAAGTCTGAAACAAACATCATCTGAAATATTACCAAGTGAACAAACAACAATAACTGCAACGTCTCAAACTTTACCTACACAAGAGACAGGATTAGGTACCACATCTCAAATATCAAGTGCAATGTCTGAAAAATCATCTGTTGCTGCATTTGCAACTTCAACAGCACAAGAAACATCACATCCAACTTCTGAAACATCAGCAATCCTAGAAACACACACTGCCCAGGAAATGGAAACAACAACCTATTCTGGGGCTCAAACAAATACAGAAGAGACAACAACAAAGCCTTCAACTGCACAAGAAATAACATCTAATGCTGCTTTTGTTACATCAACTACACAAGGAGTAACATCGCATGCTACATTTGAAACATCACATCCTGAGAAATCCACAAGTTTTGCTTCTGAAAGATCCACTGTTACTGTCCTTGAAACTAAATCTGTAAGTCAATCTGCACATACTATGACTGAAGCATCAACTTTTATTAATGAAACACTAACTGCACACCTAACTGAACCAACAGTATTTTCTGTGTCTCAAACACATCCAGAAGAAACAACTACACTAGGAGCAACAACACCAGCTTCATTTGAAACATCACAAGCAACAGAATTAACGACATTAATAGGATCTGAAACAAGTCTGAAACAAACATTATCTGAAATATTACCAAGTAAACAAACAACAATAACAGCAACGTCTCCAACTTTACCTACACAAGAGACAGGATTAGGTACCACATCTCAAATATCAAGTGTAATGTCTGAAAAATCATCTGTTGCTGCATTTGCAACTTCAGCAGCACAAGAAACATCACATACAAATTCTGAAACATCAGCTGTCACAGAAACACAATCTGCCCAGGAAACTGAAACAACAGCACTTCCTATATCTCAAACAAATACAGAAGGAGTAACAAGAAAGCTTTCAACCACACAAGAAGTAACATCTAATGCTGCATTTGTTAAATTGACTACACAAGGAGTGACATCGCATACTACATTTGAAACATCACATCCTGAGGAATCAACAAGTATTGCCTCTGAAAGATCCACTGTTACTGTCCTTAAAACTTCCTCTGTAAACCAGCCAGCACATAATATATCTGAAGCATCAACTATTGATGAAACAGTAACTGCACGTCTAACTGAACAGACAATATTTTCAACTTCACAAGAAGTAACATCTAATGCTGCATCTGTTACATCAACTCCACATGGTGTTAGAACACCTACTTCATTCGTAACATCACATGCTCAGAAATCAACAAGTTTAGCTACTGAAAGATCCACTGTTACTGTCCTCGACGCTACATCTGTAAGTCAATCTGCACATACTATGACTGAAGCATCAACTTTCAATGAAACACTAACTGCGCGCCTAACTGAACAGACAGTATTTTCTGTGTCTCAAACACATTCAGAAGAAACAACTACACTAGGAGCAACAACACCTGCTTCATTTGAAACATCACAAGCAACAGAATTAACGACAGTAATAGAATCTGAATCAAGTCTGAAACAAACATCATCTGAAATATTACCAAGTAAACAAACAACAATAACAGCAACATCTCCAACTTTACCTACACAAGAGACAGGATTAGGTACCACATCTCAAATATCAAGTGTAATGTCTGAAAAATCATCTGTTACTGCATTTGCAACTTCAGCAGCACAAGAAACATCACATCCAACTTCTGAAACATCAGCTGTCACAGAAACACAATCTACCCAGGAAACTGAAACAACAGCACTTCCTATATCTCAAACAAATACAGAAGGAGTAACAAGAAAGCTTTCAACCACACAAGAAGTAACATCTAATGCTGCATTTGTTACATTGACTACACAAGGAGTGACATCACATACTACATTTGAAACATCACATCCTGAAGAATCCACAAGTTTTGCTTCTGAAAGATCCACTGTTACTGTCCTTGAAACTAAATCTGTAAGTCAATCTGCACATACTATGACTGAAGCATCAACTTTTAATGAAACACTAACTGCACAGCAAACTGAACAGACAGTATTTTCTGAGTCTCAAACACATCCAGAAGAAACAACTACACTAGGAGCAACAACACCTACTTCATTTGAAACATCACAAGCAACAGAATTAACGACAGGAGCAGCATCTGAAACAAGTCTGAAACAAACATCATCTGAAATATTACCAAGTGAACAAACAACAATAACTGCGACGTCTCAAACTTTACCTACACCAGAGACAGGATTAGGTACCACATCTCAAATATCAAGTACAGTGTCTGAAAAATCATCTGTTGCAGCATTTGCAACTTCAACAGCACAAGAAACATCACATCCAACTTCTGAAACATCAGCCGTCACAGAAACACAATCGGCAAAGGAAACTGAAACTGAAACAACAACAGAGCCTATGCCTAAAACAAATGCAGAAGAGGCAACAACAAAGCTTTTAACATCACAAAAAGTAACATCTGTTTCATCAACTCCACAAGGATCAACAGCACATACTTCATTTAAAACATCACATGCTCAGGTGTCAGCAAGTGTTGCCTCTGAAAGATCCACTGTTACCATTCTTGAAACTTCATCGGTACATCAACCAGAACATACAACATCCATAGCATCAACCAACAGAGAAACACATACTGCAACGGAAAATGAAACAACAACACTTCCTAGGTCTCAAACAAATATAGAAACGGCCACTACAACACTGTCAGAATCACAAAAAGTGACATTTAATCCTGCACCTGTTACATCATCTCCTCAAGGGGCAACAACATATACTTCTTTTCAGACATCAAAAGCAAGGGAATCAACAAGAGGAGCAGCATCTGAAACAAGTATCAAACAAACATCATCTGAAATAGTAACAAGTAAAGAAACAACAGCTGCAACGACTCAACGTTTACCTACACAAAATACAGGATTAGGTACCACTTCCCAAATATCAACTGTAACTTCTGAAAGATCATCTGTTGCTGCATTTGAAACTTCAACTGCACAAGAAGCATCACATCCAACTTCTGAAACATCAGCAATCCTAGAAACACACACTGCCCAGGGAACGGAAACAACAACACTTCCTGGGGCTCAAACAAATACAGAAGAGGCAACAACAAAGCCTTCAACTGCACAAGAAGTATCTTCTAATGCTGCATCTCTTACATCAACTCCTCAAGGTACAACAACACATACTTCATTTGCAACATCACATCTCAGGAATCAACAAGTTTTGCTTCTGAAAGATCCACTGCACGTCAAACAGAAAGGACAACATTTGCAGTGTCTCAAACACATGCAGAGGAAACAACAAAGCTTTCAACTGCACAAGAATTGCTATCTCATTTAGTGTCAAGTCCAAAAGAAACAACGCCACATACTTTGTTTAATACTTCACAAGCACAGGGAGCAACAACAGGAATTGTATCTGAAACAAGTCTGAAAGCAACATCATCTGGAACATCCACTATCAAGGATACATTAACTACTCAAGAAACAATCCAAACAACACTTCCTATGTCTATTACAATTACAGAAGAAACAACAGCAAAAAATTCAACTGCACCAGAAACAACAAGTATTTTAACTGAAAAATCAAGTTCGCCAAACACAACTGTATCATTTGGAACATCTGGTGTGCAAGGAAAGACATCACCTATTACTTCAGAACCATCAACTAGTAAAGAAACCTTACCATCACAAGAATCATCACCATATACAGCACATCAAACATCAAGTACATACAAACCAACAACACAGACTGCCACAAAACATGAAAGTACACAACCAGCGCAAGAAATTACATCAAGCGTTGCAGACAACATATCAACTCTACAAATAACATCTTCAACAAAATCTATACAAACAAATTATGTAACATTAAACTCTCAAAAGACAACTGCAACAACACCTGAGCAAAAAACAAATGTAGCATTACCATCATCAACTGTACCACCAACAAGAAACAATGTATCATCTGCAACAGTAACTAAACATGCAACAAGTGGCATAATACCATCTGCAACTGTGACACCAACAACTACTACTACCTCTAGTAATATGACTACTGCCAGTACCTCTAGTAGTACTAATACCCCCAGTACCTCTAGTAATATGACTACCGCCAGTACCTCTAGTAGTACTACTACCGCCAGTACCTCTAGTAATATGACTACTGCCAGTACCTCTAGTAGTACTACTACCGCCAGTACCTCTAGTAATATGACTACTGCCAGTACCTCTAGTAGTACTACTACCGCCAGTACCTCTAGTAGTACTACTACCACCAGTACCTCTAGTAATATGACTACTGCCAGTACCTCTAACAGTACTACTACCGCTAGTATCTCTAATAATATGACTACCGCCAGTACTTCTAGTGCTACTACTACCACCGGTACCTCTACTACTACTAGCATGACTACCTCTACTACTAGGAACGCTACGTCTACTACAACCAACACTGCAGGAAACACAACTTTAATCCAAGGTATGTATTATATAAACAGTCATTAAACAAAATACACATGACTGCTCTGTTGTCTGTCAGATTCACGGTTTTTTTAGTAATAATGATCTCCAATTTTCCCTAGAAGAATGTTTGTATTTCATGTTTCAGATGCTCATTGTAACAGATCAACCGACTAAATTAATATGATAGATTATTATTATAATATCAACATTGTGACATGTCATCTAAATCCAAAATGATATTCTTTGTGTCTTTTCTAGCTGTTCCTCTGTTTGAATATGGTGTAAGCTCTGGTGATATTCAATATGTCCAAAGAAAAACAGACTTCACATCTCCTGTTTTCCAGCCTGTAACTGGATTCCCATTTGGTAACAAACTCAGAGACTTTATATATGTGAGTATTTCCTTTGTGTAATTAATGCATTTTCTATATTGATATGACAGGTAAAACATTTAATATTGTCTATCCCTTTTTTATAGTACACGGACAATGGACAGATTATCTTCCCGATATCCAAGAACAATATCTTCTCATACACCCACCCACCAGCAGTTGGTTTTACTAACAATTTTGATGTGGCCACGATTGCTGTATTTTGGGATGATGCTGATTTTTCTGGAGCTGTGGGGACAACATACTATCAGGTTTGTGTTCATGCTTAGTGTTAAACCGTTTTTGTGAATAGGAATGTACAGGTGTACAAACCCAAAATGTAAAAAAAAAAATAATAGATGTGATACAAAAATGCTACAGCAATGTTATAGTAGATGAAGATGAACATAATTCAGCTATTGAATGGAATGAGTTACAGTTACAAGTATTTATAAAGCGCCAATAAATTCCTTAGCGCTGTACAATGTGTAGTATAGCAACAGCTTGGGATCCTTGGTTCCAGCCAAACAACATGGTCCTCTAGGGAAGAAACAGCTGCAGACTTGAAACTTGTGCAAATTGGAGGTCTTTTATTCCAGTATATAGCAGCAAACAGCAGACAAGGCTTTGGAATCACTGTTGCTGGTGATTTAGCGAAAAAAACTACAAAAGAAAACCTAACTCAAATGAGAGTTCTTGCTAAACATCCAGCACTCCTAATTATCACAAAACCGTAATCTCAAACAAAAGAAAAACAAAAGAAAAAAACACAGCATCTCTTTAGAAGTCCAACTGCTCCACACCCTGTTCTGAGCAGTCTGATTAAACACACTTCTATCTAGCAGACAGCAGCCTGGGACTAATTGGCAACACGTGTGTGAGAGGGTAGAGGCTGTGCTGGATTCTGGGTCCTATATACCTTCCCTCGATTACTCTCCCAGACATTCTATTACCCAACCCCTGCACACCGTCACAAATGGGAGAGACAGAATAACAAATACACGTTACACGTTACACACGCGGAACAGAAGGAGGGAGGACCCTGCTCAAGAGCTTACAATCTAACAGGAGAGGGGTGACCCATTAGGTGAGGGGGAATAGGGTAGGTGGAGTGGTGGGTTGCAGGAGGGCTGAATGGGAAGAGGAGCAGGAAATGACAGTGGGAGATCATGGAGTGAGCCGATAGGCTTCTCTAAAGTAATGTGTTTTCAGAGACTTCTTGAAGGACTGGAGAGATGGGGAGAGTCTGATGTTACGGGGGAGGGAGTTCCATGAAAGGGGACGGCTTGGGAGAAGTCCTGAAGGCGAGAGTTAGGGGTGCGGGTACGAGGAACTGATAGCATCAGATCATTGGCAGAGTGAAGTGGTCCGGACGGGATGTACCTGGTAATAAGGGAGGAGATGTAGGCAGAGGCGCAGTTATGGAGAGCTTTGTATGTGAGCACCAGTATTTTGAAATGGATTCTATGAGACAAAGCCAGTGTAGAGATTGACAGAGAGGTGAGGTGTGAGAGTTGCGGGAGGTGAGGTGGATGAGTCTGGCACAGGCATTCATAACAGACTGCAGAGGGAGAATCTGGGATCTCTTAAGGCCAGAGAGAAGGATGAGTTTTAGGAGTATAATTCTGTGTAACATTAAAGTAGAATGATTACAAATATAAATAAAAATGTTTTATATATTGGTATCTACAGGAAATTACCAAGACCAGCTCTCAAAACAGTCATATGGTTCAAAGACTGGAATCCATGATCGCAAACTATATGAATGTTCAATTCAAAGCTCGATGGACCTTGAAAATCACTTGGGAGAATGCTCCAGCTTTTCCAGTGCGTCTAGCCAAGGATAATCAGTATAAAGTAAGAAGCTTTAAACCTTTTACATTCTGAAAGTGCAATTTAATAAAAAAATATATATTTGTAAACTTCTCATTGAGATGAGTTGACCTTGATTTAAGTTCCAATGAAACGTTTGCATTGTAAAAAAAATGAGTTCCCCAATTTGTCTAAAAATTAAAGATTAAATTTGGACAAATTTCGTTCATTCTGTGATTTGGTTTGTTTGAATAATGAATCCTGAATTCCTTTTGGACAGGTTTCATTGTGGTTGTCAGGTATCAAGCCTTAGGTCATGCAGGAAGGGCAAGAACTCCCGTGCTCATTCTGGCTTTGAGGAGACTTGAGTCCTTGTTTTTTCATTTGCTGTTGCATTCCTGGAACTGTGGTCAGCATTATAGGTCAGTTTTGTAGGAAGCCATGGGTGTTGACTCCTGTCTGCTACAGGTTCATCTCCTGTGGTAGATCTCCCTATCTAAGGATGTTGACCCTATCCTCCATGCAGGACCAGCAATTGTGGGGCCAGGTACAAGGTAGAATACAGTAATGTGCAGTGTGTATTAATGTATCACAGAGCTCCACAGCAATAAAACTCACAGTAATGTGTGGTGTGAATGAGCGTGAGTTTTATTGGCATTGAGATCTGTGATACAGTAAAATGCAGTCTGTATGGACTTATTACAGAGCTTTGTATGAGTGAATTACAGAGCTCCACAGTAATAAAACTCACTAGGGGTTATTCAGAGACAGCCAATCTGGCCCCGAAATGTCACCAATCAAGGAATTTCCCCATACAGTGACATTTGGCTATTCAGAGAGCAGGCAATTCACCAACTTTTGGTAAACTGCCAGCAAGTACACTGCCTGTTCGAAGGCAGTGCAAATCCCCTATATAGAAGCAATGATTCTTCTATTCATAGAACACCGAATAGCAGTGAAAAGTTGCCGAAATGCCCTGCTGTTCAGTGGTTTCATTCAGCAGGTTTATTCAGGCGAATCCCATAGGCTTCAATGTTAAACATATTCCCGTTCTTATTCAATATCTGATCAACCGTTTATTGTTTGTGACAGATGTTCGGCGGGTTGGCGGCGGTGGGCGATGAGTTTGCGGCGGGTTGGCGCCGACATTCGACAGCCGATTCCCTGCACTTCGGGGACCCTGCGGTGAATGCTGAATTCACTGCAGGGTGGGGAAATTGGTGACATTGGTGACATAATCCGACTGTAATTTGCGGTTATTATGAGCGTATCACAGAGCTCCAGAGCAATAAAACTAACAGTTATATGCATTGTTTATGAGGACATCACACAGCTTCACAGAAATAAAACAAAGAATATTAAAAAAATTCTGCTTCAATATAAATTATATGTTCAAGTAACTATATTAATCTACATTAAAAAAGGAAATTAGCAATTCAATTATATGTTACATTTTATAACATATTAAAATAAATATATTCTAAACATACACACAGCCTGCCTAAACACGGACACACATACATACAGCCTGCATATCACACTCACACACACACCCTGTTTAAACACACACACCCCACACCCAGAGCCTGCCTAAACTCACACACAAAACATATACTCACACAACCTGCCTAAACACACACACAGAATATGTCTAAACACACACACACGCACGCACCCAGCCCAATCGCACACAACACACACAAACAAACATTTTTTATTTTTGACCTGGACCAGGCAGGCGAGTCTAGCAGGCATCTCCCTGGGTCGTCTATCTGTAAGCAGCTCATTAAGTCTGCCACACTCCCTGCTAGTAGAGCTTCCAAGCTCACAGATCTGCATGAGGTGAGAGGCGGGGCCCGCAGCTTCAGCCAATACAAAGCACTAGGATGGCCACCCCTCTGAAACGGCCTCCATCGGGGCTCATGGCCGGGTCAGTGGAAGAGCGGGGCTGGTTGCACTACATCTTCGGCACCCGCAGCCGAGCCTGCCTCCATAGCACTTTCATCCTATCTCATAGTGTGCACATAAGCTGTGTAAATTTCCAGACTCCTGTTAAATTTAAGAATCTGAATGGTACGCATTGAACTCTTTGAAATCTATTCAAGGAGCACTGAAATTTAGTTCCCTACACTTCAGGGAATCAAATTCGATGACCCTGCAGCGAATTCAGCATTTACCGCAGAGTCCTCAAAGTGCAGGGAAAATCTACTGTACGTATCTGAAAAACAGCTGCAAAACCACAGCATCGAACAGAAAAACCGCCGCAAGACCGCTGAAAAAAAACCCAGAGTTGTCCTAAAAAAAGCCGAACTCACCCGATGATCTGCCACAAAACCGCAGGACAGATAAAGAAAAAGCCGACCAGCCAACGAACGACTAAAGATTTTTTTTTTTTAAAAATTGCAATTTTTAAAAGCTGTTTGCAAAAAAACTACCGCACGAAATGCATGGAATTAATATATAAGGTCCTATGAATAATAATAAAAAGGTCTGTTACAGAAATAAAACGCTATTTAAAAATAATGGGGAAAAAAATTCTGCCCAAATAATCCCGAAAAATACCTAAAAGTTCCTAAAAATATTAAACGATTTAACAGATATTCAATAAAAACAGGAATATTTTTCTATTGAAACCTATAGGATTCGCCTGATTAAATCTGCCGAACGAAACCACTGAAAATCAGGGCATTTCACTGACATAGCAGTGCTGTCTGGTGTTCTCTGAATAGATTAACCATTACTTCTCTATGGGAATTTCGCTGACGTCAAACAGCACTGTTTTTCACGGGCAATGTTTTTTTTGAGAAAGGATTTTACCAGGAAGGATACATAGAGATTTCTCTCGTTTTCAAGTATGTCCTGGGTGGCGAGTATGTACCGTTAGGTGTCTTGCCCAAGGACACTTAATGGAGCGGTGCTCTTGCCAGGATCGAACCTGTGTCTTCAGTCTCCCTCCACAGTTATAGAGCAGTGATGTTACCTCTACTCCACCCAGCCGTCACTGCCAATATTTAGCAAACTGTCAGCTGTTTGAATAGCCGAATGGCCCCGAAAATGCACCGAATGGGGGAAATTCAACGTTCGGTGCAATTTCAGAGCCAAATCGGATCTCTTTGAACCCCATTTAAACACACAGATATCCCAAGCATATAATGAGTACACTGCCATGATTTATTATTAGTTCATTTTGTCCACTGGATGGTTAGTTTCATTGTAATTTGGAAAATTAATGAATCGTCCACAATTTTAATGAGTTTCAGTCCATGTGTCAATGAATGCACATGTCTATTATTTATGTCGATTATGTTGGTTCCTTGGTGCATTACTAATATTATAAATTGGAAATGACTTTCATCTTATTGGAATTATAAGCCCCCAATTTTATCCACGTTACGTTCATGTGATTATTTCCCAATAAAATATTTATTAAGATGACTATGTATAAACATGAATAAACTGATTTTACAATTATGTATTCTAGACAAACACATACCAAGCAGTGCTGACCACAGATGGTTACACATCATACATTCTAATGCTTTATGGAGATGGAAAGATGAACTGGGATGTAACTAATCGCATAGACAAGCTTGCCATTGGCTACAGCAGGTAACATATCTCTATGGTGTTTTCTTTATACATATACTTTATATGTTATATGTCACATAATATTTATCAACTGCTGTAGAATGCCTCGCCACATAATTTCCAACAAGTTGTATTGAGGAGGCATGTTAGACTTCACCAAGGAACAGAAATATGGCTTATTTAAAATTTCTGCATATTTCAGCTGAGAATTTCAACAAAGCGAGAAGTCTGTAATTTTCCTTATTTTTTGTGATTCTATTTGTTTCTTTATATTTAGTGGAAACAGAAATGGCTTTTTCAAGAATGATGCACTAATGAAGAGGCCTGCTGCAGAAAAATATCGTCCCTCTAACTATGTGGATATCGATCCAGGTATGAAGTTATTAAAAACGTGCTTCATTAAAGAATGTAGCATCGCTCAATGTCTGTGCCCTGGTGGGATTGAGAAATAGTCTGTAATATGTCATTTCACTCCTCTGTGCTGAGGTCATTTTTACCGGTTTCGCTCATCATGTTTAACCGCGTTTTGAAGCCTTATTTTAATATATGACACAGACATATTATATATCGTTCTTTCCGGCAGACTTGGCAGATTCATAATGTGTCATTATTATATATATACGTCATGTCCTGTCTGTATATTATAACAAAAAATGCGGTAAATTTAGAATTTTCAATAATTTACAATGTGTAAAGTGTTTTTTTTTCACGTTTTAACATGCGAGCATTTGCGGTTATATTTTCTATGGGGTGCGCTTGTTAAAAAAATTAGAAATGGGGACTCGTTCCATTTTTTTTAGGGGAACATTTTGCTATTTTTAACCCACGCACCGTATACAAAAATCGTTAGTGCAGCATCATTGTTCACATTATACTTGAAATGGGAACAATATTGCTGCATTAACAAAAAAAAAAAAAAAGCTCGTTCATTTTTATTTTTATTTTTTAATATTTTTTTATTTTTATTTTTTTTGGTTTAAGTTTTACATAGTCATGTTTGGTATTGTTGGAAAGGCCATGCTCTGGCCGATCCAGCAATACCAAATATTAACCCCTAGCTGCCACGGATCGGGAGATAGGTGGTTCATTGGAACCCCTGTCTCCACCATTGGTGGCAGTTATGGGTTAACTCCAGGACTGGTGTCATCGTGCTATGCACGATGATGCCAGTCATCAGGGGGCATTCCCGGAAGCTTGGCCGACATCCAAGATGTCGGCCAGCTCCGGGAGAGGATCACGATTCGGTGCTTTTCGGCGCCGAATCGTGATCCGGCACCCAACGGGTTAAAGACAGGCACGGTTTGGAAGGGCAGGCTGTGCCCTTCCAAACCGTGCTTGCCTTCAGCCTCAGGACCCCGGCGATCGGTAGGGAGAGAGGTCCGAAGGACCTCCCCCCTCCCTTTCAGGCACCTCTTCCGCACTCGCGGGGGGGGGCGCCTGAAATAGATGTCATTGCGCCGTCGCAATGACATCTATCTCCCCCCCGGGGTCCAGGAGTGCCGGGCTGACATGCAGATAGCCATAACTCATTTAAATGCTCTTGGTATTGTAAATTTTTTTCATACTTTATCTTTTATCTTTATCCTTTATCTTACTTTATCCTTTCCAACATCTAGTAATATTATACGTTTTTGTACCTTTTTGCAGGTTTGCGAGGGCTTTGGATGTACCCACTAAACAGTGAGACCCTGGAAAATAACCAGATGAAGTGCTTGAGCTGGTACAATTCTGAGTCTTCTCCATCTCTATGGAATTCAAACTTATTATCCTGTCCATGTTTGTATGAGCAAGGGCTCAGAGATTCACGTTACAGGAGAACCAAAGCAGGTGAGAATATTTGGAACCCAAAGATGTGACGGATTCAGAAATAATAAAAAAATTGCTAAAAATTTCACTTTATTGTCAAACTTCCAAAATGTTTCAATTTCAAAATTTGTACCACAGGCGTGCACAGCCTGCATTAGGGTATGCACACATGGAACATTTTTAACTGAAAACTTATGTTCAGTAGATTTTGCACAAAATACAAATTTTTCAATAGAAATAACAAGCCTGTAATCAGAGATACAGTCAGTTTTTATGTTACTCATTGTAACTGCATAGGGCTAAAGAAATGCATGCTTCATACAGATGTCATTTTGCTCTTTATTTGTCTTTCTTTTTAGCTGACACCACGAAAGCTACAAGAAATAAAACGAAATAATTTTCAAAATATATATAAATACAGTCCTTACAGTCCTCATGCAAAAGGAACATGTCTTTCAAATAGAAATATGATAAATCCGGTTACATCATTAACAGATCACATTGTACTTGTAAAGGGATATAAAAGCAACATTATACACAATATAAAACAAATACTGAGGTAAATTACCGTGTGTGCCTTTAGACCACATGCAGATATGTTCTTTTGAAGAGTTATGCAACACCCCGAGCTGTCTCTCCTCAAGCAGCTGCAGCAGCTTTGAAACTGGAAACTAGTGGACATTCCTGCTTACTGTCTTTATACTGGTGTATAAAGCTTTTGAAACCAGGAGGTACTGGCTCCCACACCCCAAACCATGCAAGGGACAACATATCTCCAAAAAAACATGTCCCTTTACTGTCACACTCTTCATAAACGAGATAAGGGACACCTAAAATATCAGTGAAAGAGGACTTTGGCTCTTCACCCAACATTAGGGTGTGCCTGGGCACACCCTGCACACCCCCTGCGCACGTCTATGATTAGTACTTCTGGTGAACATCAAAGCACTTCTATTTCCTGAAAGCAAACAATTACTATTTTATTAATGAAAATAACTTTGGTTAGATTGTGGTTTGTTTGAACAGTGGCAATGTTCTCTTTTGTTTCTCTTTTTCTTCCGCCCAGTCTCTTGTTGTCTCCATCGCAGGTTCCTCTTCCCCTCCCCAATTCCTGTCTCAGTCGGTGTACCTTCAAGCTCTGTTCTAGTTTCCTTCTCTTCTCTATTTTTACCACCTCTTGGTAGTTTAGTTTCTTCCTATGATTTTCCATATCACCTCTATGTTGATGACACCCAGATCTACATCTCCTCTACTGGATCTCCTCCCCGTGTTACATCGCCTGACCGCCTGCCTGTGTGCTGTCTTTAACTGGATGGTGACTTTTTTCTTAAAGCTCAATCTCTCCGAATCTGAGCTCCTAGTACATGCACCCCCCTCTCTTGCAAATTTATTAAATTCCTACAATTTTGAGTTTTTTTTGGAATGTTTGTGTTTGTAGGTTTGTAATCAGATTAACAAATATTTTTAACATTATATAGATATGTATAGATTTGTATTTATATTAATTTTGTTCTGATGCTGTGTTGATAAGATTCTGACATTTGTGATCTGCAGGTCAGACCAAGAACACTAAAATACTACGCAGCACATCTCCTAATCGGCACAGAGCCGGTGTAAGATGTCTGTATAACAAGCAGAATCTGTTCATTGAAGGTTATCAGGAAAAAACATGGGTATCTTCAGACAATGGTAAGTGAAAAATACGAACTTGGTTATTTCAGTTTTATTTCCACTTATGTGATAGCAAGAGTAATCAAGTCAGTGATTAGTCATAATGACAATGGGCGCATTTTACAGTGTGGCTTATATTATGTGGCTTTATTTGAAGAATTGAAAAATTCACAGGCACACATTAAAATATGAGGGATAAGCAGTAAAATCAGTCAACTGTAGAATCATACAAATTGTGTATAAGTGAATACATAATTATTTCAGACGGATCATTATTGGCTAGTTGTCCTACTTACCTTTTTCTAAAAATATTTTTACTCCTATTAGCTATCATCAGTTAATAAACACAAACTTCCCCAAAAATCTGATTCTCACCTCTCTCCCAGTGGCACGAACAGCAGCCTGATCCGCTGCTTCTGGCTGCTGAAAGTCCCCAGTCTCCCTTCGTTAATAACTAGGTGGCCTTTCTCGCACGATCTTGCGAGATGCAGGTCACGCAGTCCAGCAGCACAACACTCCATGGAGCCCTATGAAGTATCCAGGAGGGTAGCGCTGCATTAGGAGGCAGACTGCTGAATCAGCGCCTGCCCTGTAATATGGTGCTAAAGCGGGGATGCTAATGGGGTGCGGGTTTTCCCCGTTAGCACCCTTGTTTTAGAGCAGGGCACGGATTAGTGCCCCCAGATTGTTAACAATTCTCTAACCATATATAAGACCTAAAGTAGAATAAAATATTTATTCTACATATAAAGCAATATTTTTGAGCATGTTACAAGTGTTTGAGAATTAAATCATGGTGATAGTCGCCAACTCAAATTATTTTGTAGACTCCATATTATAATCTGAGCTATTGTTTTTTCTTTTTAGAATACATACATTTCATGCAATACATTTTATTCTGACATGTGACATTGATGTTACTATAAGCTGTCCTTGATTTTCAGATGTAGAATCTCAATATTATGATGTATGCTGCAATCAAGTGAGTGATCCCAGGTTTTGCTTACTGTACCATGAGAGAAGACCTTCAATTAACTGCAGGACCTACAGACCACTGTCACCTGGTAAGCTGTAGTGTGGCTATATAGTTAAAGCTGTAAAATACACAAATACATATGTATTTTGAAAAATATATATATTTAAATAACTTTAGAGTTTCTATGGACAATATTTTGTTCTTTAATAATGCATTACATGTAATAGATTAATGCATAGTTCCATAGATCAAACAAATGGCAAGAACACATACAAGAAAATTTTATTTGAGTAAATCCATACAACACTCATACATTAGCAGTAGGGATGAGCCGAACACTCCCCGAGTTCGGTTCGGAGCCAAACCCGAACTTTCCAAATGTTCGGATCCGAACCCGAACTCGAACTCAATACAAGTCAATGGGGCTGAAAATTCGGTTTTTAGAGTGCCCTCCAAGAGGGCATATATGGTAGATATTTGCCATTAAAGGTGTATGGGGGTCCGGGTAGTGCCCTGGGGGACAGGAAACAAGGACAAAAAGTTAAAAAAAAAACGTTTTTAAAGGGACAGTGAGTTTTCCATGAAATAAGGGTTAAAAATAAAAATGAAAAATTCCTTCAAATATCGTGCCTAGGAGGTCCCCATAACCTGCCCGTGAAGTGGCGGATTTCTAGGATATATAGCAATATGTAAAAACCAAAAAATGACATTTCAAATGACGGTAAATGCTTTTCCTTTAATCTATCCATAAACAGCTGCTTGGGGCGGCAGTCTGTATGAAAAGAGACGTTTTCGGACACGCAGAAAAAGTTTACAGATTTTTTGGCGGTGAAAAGCAGGAGAATGACTGGAAAATGGAAAATTCTAGACCAAATAGCCGATTTGGAAAGTGAGATAAATGGGAGAATTTTTCTGGTTTGGCTATTTTGACCTAGAATTTTCTCTTCAGTCATTCTCCTGAGTTTCACCTTTCTCTGAATAACCCTGTCAGGGTTATTCAGAGAGCAATGAAGAGCAGGAGAATGACTGGAGAATGGAAAATTCTAGGTCAAAATAGCCAAACCAGAAAAATTCTACTATTTAGGCTAGGGTCAGACTAGCAAATTTTTAATGTGCGTTTAGGCGCACTAAGGCTAGGGTCAGACGAACGCATTTTTCACATTGTCCGTGAAAAAGTACGTTCGAACGAATGGACGTATTTTTTCACGGAATACGCGATAGCGGTCATACGATGCGCATTTTCGTCCGTGATTTTGTACGGATCATCAATAAAACCCTTTTGCGTCTGTACGTTATGTTGGTCGGACGTGTGCAGCGTCTGACGTCTCCCAATCTCGCAAACACGCCGCTATGCGGCCGCAGCGCACTCTGTACGTCAGTAGTAGCGGTTTGACGTTCTCGAAAAAATGCGTTCGTTTGCCACTTGCGTTGCACGGACGAACTTTCGTGCGGCCGTTCGTCGTATGTTCCCGGCATTGGACGTCATTTGCTGCTAGCACGGCCGTGATTTCGTGCGGCTAAACGCACGTTAAAACTGCTTTCGTCTGACCTTAGCCTTAATCACGGCCGCACTAGCAGCAAATGACGGGCATTGACGGCCAATATACAAAGTACGGTCGCACGAAAGTCCAGCTGCGCAACGCAAGTGAAAAATGAACGCATTTTTTCGAGAACGCAGAACCGCTAGTACGGACGTACAGAGTGCGCTGCGTCCACTAGCGGCGTGTGTGCGTGATTTGGAGACATCAGACCCTGCTCATGTCCGGCCAACATAACGTCCAGACACCCAAAGTTTCCTGGTTTGGATCCGTAAAAAATCACGCACAAAAATGTGCATCGTATGACTGTTTTCGCGCATTCCGTGAAAAAATACGGCAATGCGTTCGGACGCACTTTTTGACGGTCGCTGCGAAAAATGCGTTAGTCTGACCCTAGCCTTATCTCACTTTCCAAATCGGCTATTTGGTCCAGATTGTTCTCTTTTCCTGCCATTCTCCTGGTTTTCACCTTTCTCTGAACAACCCTGAGAGCGAGGTGAAAGCCAGGAGAACTGGCAGGAGAAGAGAACAATCTAGACCAAATAGCCAATTTGGAAAGTGAGTTAAATGGGAGAATTTTTCTGGTTTGGCTATTTTGACCTAGAATTTTCACTTCTCCAGTTATTCTCCTGCTTTTCACCGCTCTCTGAATAACCCTGTGAATGTTTAATCCCGAGGTGAAAAATAACATTGCTTTAGATGTTATTTTGAATTTTTTTCAAACACCAGTTAAATGCAGCATATTAGGATGTTTTAGGAGGGAAATTAATTCTCAAATCTCAATCAGAAGCAGACACCACCCCACCCCCTCAGTATAGTGTACAATGTATCAAATTGATTACCAGACTAAAAACACCTGGTGTTATGCCCGTTTGTGAACAGAGGTCATTTAGAGTTGATAATCTTTCCACGTACACATTAGTTTTTAATTCACTATCTAATAAACCGTTGCTTATAATATTCTGCAGTAAAGAGTCTCTTTATTTCTAGATTTTTTTGTATTTTTTTAAGCATTTTCTATACTTTTTTCAAAATTTCTTTTTTTTTTTCGAACTCGAACCGAACACACCCAAAAAGTTCGAAATTCGTGAACTTTCGAACTGCCAAAGATCGGGTCGAACTCCGAACCGTCCGAACCCGAACAGCTCATTCCTAATTAGCAGTTAATGCCGTATTTTCTTAGTTGCAGGTTGGCCTGTCCCAAAAAAGACACTCAAGTCTAGAGAAACTTGGCTATTGTGGTTATTATTATTACTATAAGTTTATTTCCGTTGCCCCTACATATTCCACAGTGCGGCACAGTTGTTACAATAATTTAGACTAATGTATAGCCGTACAGAAGTTAGTTAGAGATGTCCCTGCTCCTTAACCCCTTTGCTGCAGTCGATGTGCTGGGCACATCCTCCGCTTTCCCATTAGGTTGCGGAGGACATGCCCAGCATGTCATCGAAGTGCTGTGGCTCAGCGCCAGTCGTGGACTTCTCCTGCAGTGGGCTGACATCTTGGATGTCAGCCCTGCCTGCAGGTCCTGCCCCCTGCCACCAGAGTCATCGCACATGCGCGCATCATGAAAGGTGGATATGTTTTTGTAGACAAAGCCACTCAAGCAGTTCAGATGTAAAAGAGAAGAGAAACAGGCCAATATTTATGATGGGAGTAACTATGGCTTTCATGTACTGGGTTGGGAAGTGGAAAGAAATAGGTTAAAGAGTTCCATTAACACTTTGATGAAGTTGGAAGAGGTGGGAGGAATAAGTTAAGAAGAAATAGACCCAGGGAACAATTATTGGGTCGAGAGGAGGATAGGAAAGCAGCCACCTCAACCTCTGCTGCAGATGTATATTGTTCAGTGTGGCAGACGGAAGTGGAAGAGGAGGATAATAAGTGGACTTATGAAAAAGAAAGTTGGGAACAGGTATCTTGTCTATAGGTCATAAGCTGTAAATGAAGAAAGAGGAAAGGATGGAGGAAAAAGAAAGGTTTTGAAGTAGGCTTGTCTAAAAAGGCAGGGCAGAGACGAAGGATCTGTGCATTAATGCGGTTCCAACTTAACTATTTATGATAAAATTGCCAAAAGTGAAAAACTGACAAGTTAATTATTTAGAAAGTGGAAAATGGCAACTGAACAGCAACCAACATGAGCACATAAGTTTGAAGCTGGAAATAGAAGATTTGTAAATATTTATATACAGACAAAAAATGCTCCAGCCAGCATTCAAAAATGTGGCTGCAGGATGCTCCGTTCAACATAGCTATCACACTAGTAAAAAAAATATTCACAAGGCAGATGATCAGTATCTGCTAGTGCATGATGGGTTGAGCAAAATCATCCAAACATACAAACACTCTTTTGGTGCGTTGCGAACAATTAACAAAATTTCACAATATTGTTATTTACAATCAAAACTGTAATGTAATTTCAATATTACAATGTTTATGCTAAGTTTAAGGGACGGAATTCTGACACTAAATTAAAAAACCTGTACTTTTATGTTTGATATTCTCATATTCACTCCCTATAACATAGGTGACCTTGGTGTGTAATACTATATATCTGTATAAATGGTTGAATATATGATTAGGTGTTCAGTAATTGGGTACCAATAAGAAACCATACAACGGACATGTATATTAAAGTACCAATACAATGACTGCATCCAGGAGTGCACATATCCTGGCATCACCTACAACAACAGTAGCCAACTGAAACAGATGAATGACCATTACGATCTTGTAGTAGAAAATGATTAATGATTATATCATTACTTTTTCTACTACAAGAATGTGCTGGGTAATCATCTATTTCTTTTATATTAAAGCCCCACGTCGACAGTGTGGACAATACATGAAAGATATGATGGAAAATGACAAACTAGAAAATATAGAGTCTATAGAAAGTAATCTTATGAAATTATTGCACTAATTTTACTATGGATGACAAAAATGTTTTCATCAACAGGGTGGATGTATGGAGACCCACATATTACTACTCTGGATGGACTCAGTTATACTTTTAATGGACTAGGAGAGTTTCACCTCCTCAATGCATCCTCTTCAGATATATCTTTAACTCTACAAGGGCGCACAGTCCAGACGGACACTGCAATGGCTACCAACTTTGAGGCTTTTGCTCTCCAGTACAGTTCCACCACGGCACATGTTCAAGTGAGTGCAAAATCGACATGTCAAAAAATATGGGAACTAAAGCAATTTGATGTAAAGCTGTTGAGGTGTTTTTGTAAGAACGTGGATGACAGTAATTGTGACATGTATGATTACCAATACAATGATATCTGTGATATGGAGGCTGAACATGTTATAATGCTGCAGATGACATGATAAGTAAGAGATGAGTATAGTATATTACTATATTTTTTTAAATAATAACTTTAGCACAATTCAACAGAATGCGGTTTTTAACCAAAACAAACTTACAAACCCACGAACAACAAAAAGTGATGATTACTTGTCAAATGTAATTTATTAAGACTATTTAAGTTAATGTTAACCACTTATGAAATGGTTTTCTTTATCCATATTAGTATAATAATTTCCATCTAACTATAATGTCATTTGTATATTTCATTTATTTTATTGTATTGTTCATTTTCGTGTTTTTTATTTTGCAGGTGGAGTGGTATTTAGGGATAAATGACTCTATAGCTGTTTATGTGGATGGTCAACTAGTCAGCTACAAATTTTCTGATGGTAGGTGGTATATTTATACTGTCGGCATTGAATGACTCAGCAACCAAACCACAACTTTTAAGCTGCAATTACAAAATAATATTGAACAAGGATGAAGCAAAGATAGTGGCATAAAGACCAAGATTTCTTTTATAAATGAGTCAAAAGAGGATATTGATTCCTTTGTGTTTATTTATCGTTTATCGTAACATGTGAACGAGCTTTTAAAACTGGATATATTTCAGTAATAATAGTTTTATGACTGTTAAACTTTGTAATAAAACATTATGGGCCATATTACGTCATTCACGCTAAAATGGGGACGCTAAGTATAAAAACCTGCGCCTGCAGGTTTCTCCTTAGCATACCCATTTAGCTTGATATTACGGTGCAGGTGCTAAACCAGCAGCCTGTACCGTAACACGGTGCTAAGCTTCAGTATGCACCAGGTGGCGCTTAGCGACACTGTCCAAAGGACTCCATTGAGACTTCCGCTGCCGGTCACATGACTTGCAGGACCTCACCTTGCGAGATCCAGCAGGTCGGCGGAGTGATCGCAAAGGGAGACTGGGGGACTTTTTCCCCCAGTCTCACTCTGCTCCAGGCGGCAAGAAGAAGCCGTTCTCAACACAGGATGACAGGTGAGTATCTGTTTTTTGGTATTTTTTGCAGCTGGTGCTGACTGATTCTGCAGAAGCAGAATCCATTAGCACCAGCTCCAAACTGTGGTTAACCTTTGAGTTAACCTCAACTTGGCGTAATTATTGTTAGGACTTTGTAATTAACTCTTTGCACTCCCCATGTTAAGCATTGGGAATGCAAAGTACAGTAAGTTCGCGCTGAAAAGTGCAAGATCTGAATCGCTAACGGGTTATTTAGCCTGTTAGCATTCGGAATATAATATGGGAGACCCGCGCTAGGGCCACCAAAGCTAACGTTAACGCACACACAGCTGAGCACTAATGTTAGCATTATTAATGTAATATGACCATATGAATTTATAGGAAATAATTATGTCTGTATAGCATTTAAGTACTATTTAAACATGCATATTCACTTTTTTAAAATGTATCATTTCAATTACCTTGCTTAATTCCAATCATCTTATATATAAGAATTTAAGAATACAGCATGACACATCCACACTGATCATACACTAGTCACGGACATCTTGGATCAAATAACACATTATGTATATTTTCCATTTCTAGACATGGAGGCACAGATTAATGATACCAACCCAGCTGTGTTCCTTTTGAAATCTGACTCGATCACTGGGACTTTTGAAGGTCAACTCTCTGTGTCGGTGTCAGCAAGTCTTGGTCTTCTGTATGCTTCTGTCAGTCTCCCAAATGAATTTATAAACAAAACCAAAGGCTTGATGGGTAAGATATTTAATACATACATAATATAATTCTTAAATAGTGATAGTCTTAGCAGAGATAATAGCTATGATGTGCCAAAAAGTGTCTTCAATTATTATTTCCTAATTGTAAAAGACGCATGTTCATTTGATGTAATTAGAAGAAAATCGGATTCATTATTCCAAATAGCACATCTGAATGTAATCTGTGTAAAAATATTCATATTGTAAAAGAGTTTGTAAATCCCTTCCATGTACAAATATCTCATCCATTAGCATGTTTTGCAAGGCATTTGTTTTGCTGTTTGGTAACTTCCCTCGGAGGTGTCTCTATAACAGACACCTCCTCTTAAAGAGACCTCTTTTAAGCAAAAATGTTTTAATTATTTACACAAAAATTTACTGCATTGTTTTTTCTCTTTAATTGATTTAGGCACGTGGAACTATGACCAGAAAGATGATTTCCTTAGTCCAAATGGTACAACAATTCCCTTCGAAAGCACCGAAGAAGAGATATTTAGATATGGAATGACATGTAAGGATCCACCAATTCTGTATTAATATCCTTCTATGGCTGTATAGATGAAAATATTTTCCAGTATTCATTCCGATTTTGCTTGGTGATTGACACAATGTCTCCTGTATCTTCACTGGATTTTAGAAATAACTGCACATTGTATTAAGTATATTTTACTTTAGTAGCTGTGTCTAGTGGATATTATTGGCCACTACTGGTACCAAACAGAGGACTCTATTCCATAGTTGACGCTAATGTAGCATCTCGTTATGTAAGTGTTAGCGCTAGGATAAGTGAGTTTAACGCATGCTATTCCTGACGCTACACTGGGGTGAAATCAGCAGCTTGTGCGAGCTGGTGCAAGGTGCAAATTACCGTTGGGGTGTGGAGAGCCAACAGTTAACACCTTCTGAAAGCAGATGTTAAATGATCCTGCAACTGCAAAATCATTTAACACCTCCTGTAACCCTCCCCCCGTTAAATTCCATACTCAGCACTCATGAGAGCGAGATTGTGCAGGGCTCATGGCCCAGAAGCACAACTCTCCATGGAGTCCTATGGACTCATGGAGGTGATTCTAATGGTGGCAGGGTAGCATGAGTATCACTGCGGTTATCGCTGCATTCCCGGGGCAAGGTGCTGAGGTAGCGGCTTCTCTGGAATACCAAGCTAACACGGGGACACTGCAGGAAAATCTGCCAATGCAGATTTTCCCAGTTGGCATCCTCATTCTAGCGTTAGGATTGTAATAGTGTCTCATTGGCGTGCACAGCCCATTTCATTAGGGTGTGCTCCCATGGAATATTTATAATTTTTTTATCTATGCTAGGATAATTTTGTACAGAACAGTAATTTTTAGTTAGGAATAACCAATGTTTATGCAGTGATACAGTCAATATTCAAGCAATTTATCATGAATCAGATAAGGAACATCCAAATTATTCATGTAGGGGGCCAAATGTGAACCCTTAATCCGACATTAGGGTGTGCCTGGGCACACCCTGTGCGCACACCTATGTAGTGTCTAGAGTGTTTTCTAAAGCACTAGCAAATTACGGAACATCCTATCTAATTCCTCACTCCTAATTCTAAAATGGATCACAAATTGTTATTTTCCAGACAATTTTGTTACTACATCCATTTCTAAGCAGTACTATATATTAATGTACACCTATTTAGATTTTTTTTAAAACCATTTGAAATAATTATCACTTCTGCATATATTGCTGGTAGGTATTAAGCACATATGCCTTCTGGTCCAAATCTTCTCTCCTTTGATTTATGTTGAAAATACTACTGTAAAAAAAAAATCAAATGGATATTTGTAATCAACATTTTAATTTTCTCTTCCTAGGGATAGTTAGTGTCATGGATAGTCTGTTTCTGAAGCAGAAGGCAACAACAAGACAGACATCTACATTTATACCTACCTTCTCAAGTGACTTGAAAGCCAAAAACCCTGAAACATTCAAATATTTGCTAAGCTTGTGCCAAAACAACACAGAGTGTGTCTATGATGCGTTAATCACCAACAACACAGCTGTTGGTCTATCAACGGGTGCTGTGCGTCAGACATTCCAGGAAACCAACAACACTTTGAGTAAGTGCTACAATTATTGCTCAGTATACTGTGGACTCAAAAGACTAATTCTTCTGATGTGCATATAGAAACAGTCAGTTTTTGACAATTCCATCGATTACAAATTCACTGCAATAAAAATAATAAATATATATTACAAAATAGTATAATCAGCTAACATCGTGAATTAGCCCATGCTATCTCATGCCCGTATAACTTTGTACTACTTTGTACTGTAATCAAAGTATTGCACTGTGGAATATGGTCACAGTATAAGTCAACGAGCATTAATGATAATAAAGTCCAGACTACAAGCACAGCCATTTCAACCACGGAGTGTAACATTTCTGTTCCTTCATTGCAGACACCACTTCTCCAGTTGTTTCTGGAAATACCAATATACAGAGTTTCATTGGATTGAAAGTTTCATCACTGTTCAGTACAAGCATAACTGGTGCCACCTTCTACGCGGACGTGTCTTATAAGGATGTCAACATCAGTGGTAAGTATTTCACATAGATATTACACATTGGTATCAATCACATCTTCTTGTAGTTTTGTGATATACTGAAATAAAAAAAAAAATAATTCCATCACTCTGTAACAAAACTTAGCACTCATGTTAATGAACTCTAATTCAAATATTTTGTATTACGGGAAACATTTAGTAATAGAAAATGAAATAAATCATATAGGGCTAGTTTCAGAAAACATCCTTACTAACACAAAGTACATATGTGACAATATAGAAGAAATGGAACAATTATTTAATCCTATATTTATATTCAATATGATCACATCAAATATCACCTTTCTAATTTCACTTGTGTAGGTGATGGACTTCTGACCTGGCTCCCCACCAGTACCGATGGCTTCACAATGCGCCTTGTGGCAACAGACTCAAAGAATATCTCGTCCTCTGTAGAGCTGACCTTTGTTTTATGTGATTGCCGTGTACAACGTGAATGTGACTACAGTCAGTTATCCAGAGTCAATACTACTTCAGTTTATGTGAGTATGTGAAATCAAAAATCTCGAACGAACACATCTTATGAAATATGTTAAATTTAACTGCTATAATTTCTCCAGCATATTTGTTTTAGCATTTGTTTTTATTTAACTAGTCCATAGCCATGCAATAAAAAATGCTGGTTCATTCAATGACAAACACAGATTGTGTCCAGAATCTAACCAAATGGGCCTGTTTCTTTGCATCACTGAGTAACCTGATGAAATGTAGAATAATAATAATACTATATATAATTAAATTTTTGCATAAACACTATTTTACTCAATTATTACTAGTATGCATAGTTGAATGTGTTATAAGAAGAGAATCTGGCAGTAATTAATGCAGCCTACTGGCATGCCTATACCACAAGTGCAGGTATAAAAATATGTACATACATACAATAACAATACTTTATTGATAATCTGTAGACATAACACACTCGTATAAAAACAAAAATAGTATATCAGTATGCTAGCAGATTGGCATACCAATCTGGCAATATATTCATTAATCTGATTGTGCCGAAGCCTTTAAAGCTCAATATAGTAATAGCAGTGACAATATGAACAATGCCAGTCGGCGAATAAAGGGTTCATACAATTAGAATTCTCTCGTGAATACAATATCCCTTAGGTCAGAGGTCAAAATTTAAAGTCCTAAACTGCAAGCCAGGTCAAAAGGTTACTCGCCACTTCTGATCAAACCTTCTCCACACCCACTTACACGCATACCCCACACACAACTCTACCCCATCTTTATAATGTATTTGTTTAATCTGTATGAAAAAATTTACATGGCGTTCCAAATTCAAGCCGTTGTGTATTTAAAGCTCCAAATTCCATCTTGCCCAGATTAAATTTCTACTCATCCTGGGCGAGTGGCAGAGTGCAAATTTTGAGCCCTGCCTTAAGTGTATACTTAGCTTCGTTTTGCATATTTGAATAGTATGCAATTAATAGCCAAACACTGCATAAGATGATAGTTTGAGCCAACTACTTTTTTCTGCTGTTGTGACAGATTGCAGCCTGTAATTGTTCAGACAATTACACTGGTACTTTCTGCAAGACCAAGCCAGATCCCTGTACTGAAGGATGTTTCCCTGGCGTGGAATGTGACAAAACAACTGGCTGCGGGCCTTGTCCTGCTGGGCTTACTGGTGATGGAAAACACTGCTCAGGTGAGTAGTAGGAAAACTGTCTATTAAAACAAAAAAATTATATTTCTAGTAGCTTGTGATATAAATGTAATTAAAGACAAATCATACTTTTAGATAGCAGTATACCAGACTTAAATGCGGTGTACCTACAGAATGTGTATACTGTGTGTGTGCTTGCATGTCCACAAGTTAGGGTAACAATTTCATGCAGTAATTTCTCTAAATCTTTCTAGGCAATGATTGAACTGTGGTTAGCAGATTGGATATAAACTGTTTTCTAAGACTACATTGAATGATTCATTTAATTTAGCATTGTGGTCAGGTGAATTTTCAGGATGCTGTCTCATATCTCATCCCTTTTTTTAACTGTTTAATATATACTAGTGAATGAACTGTAAATAAAAAAGCGATTTCACAGAATTGGCCATTAGATCTTTCATGTCAGGTAACGTTATGTTCCCTGGTATCAAAACATTTGGGGCACTATCATGTGCCCCTTGCTAAAATGGGGATGCTATGGGGAATAATGTGTGAATGCTAGTTTCCCCTTGGTGTCAGGGTTTCACCAGCGGATTACAGGGCAGGCGTGGAGTCCAGCAGCCTGCTCCGTAGTGGCTGCTAGTCTTATAGATGCTCAGAACAGCGCTAAAGCACCTTCCAAAGGTCTCCATGGAGGCTTCTGCTGCTGGGTCACATGACCGACAGGATCTCGCCTCTCGCGGCAGGAGACTGGGGACCTTTTTCCCCAGTCTCATTCTGCTCCCGGGGGCCAGAAGTGATGTATAGGGCTGCCATTCTCGCCGCGGGATGAGAGGTGAGTATTTAAATTTTGGGGAGCTTTTCAGATGCTGCTGATTCTGCAGCAGCGGGACTCAGTTAGCAGCAGCTCAGAGCTGTTGTTAACTTTTCAGTTAGCGACAGCTCTTAGTAACTAGTGTTAGGACCTTGTGATCCTAATGCTAGTTAAACTCTGCTTGCACTTTGCGCTCCTCATGTTAAGTAAAGTAAATGGGATTTTTAACTGTTAACGAATCAGAGGTGATCTTTGCGGGGCACTATCACCTCTTTTAAGCTAGTGCTAATGTTAGCTTGAAGGAAATGATAGGGCCCATGGAATATAAATGCAAGTTTGCCAATCCAACGCCAGTTCACAGTCACTCTATAATCAGGACACAAACATTAAATTTGTTCTGATAGTTTACACTTATTGTGTATAGGTTTCTATATATAGCATTAATTCCACAGTATGCGACACTATTATTCTTAAAATGTGGAAGAAGGGGGGAGATACCCTCTCTTGGCGCCCTTTCCTTTGAATCTGTGTATAAATGAGTGGTGTGCTGCTGCCAGGCAAGGGTATAGGGTATTGCTTTGCTGAATATCCCAAAGTTTAGAGATCAATGTATGCTAATACCCTCTATCAAGCGCTGCTCACTGGGATATGGTAAACAACTTGTGCTTATTTCTTTTAGGCACAAGTGAAGGCACATAAATCAATAAAAACTTGTTTACACGTGCTTTTACAATATAAGCCTGATCATAAAATGGCGAGGAATCCTTTACTGTTTTAACACAATATTAAACGGACTGTGTTTCATACAAAAAACAGTGACTGTTCACAGATGTATCGATCAATACTGTGTATAAATGTGATCTTAAATACTCAGAAAGGACCTGAAGCGAGAGAGTTATTCTCTTAATTGTCCACAGGATCTGCTGCCCTCTTGTGGTTGAAAAAAGTCCCTTTTTGAGCTGTTATTTCAGTTTCTTTAGGTAGAAGTCAGAGAGTATTATCCTCACTCTTAGGCCTTCCTTTCTTCTGTCATCGAGCTCTTTTCTTTCTCTTTGCCTCGGGAGACACAAGCAGGACAATGGCCAAACAATAGTGTTTACTGTCTGGTACAGGGTAATAATAAAAGATATAGTGTATTTACAATTACGTGGTTTGGAGCTAAACTCTGTATTAGCGCAAACTCTGCACTTCTTTAGCCCATAAAGGTGGCCAAAAAACCCTTCTTTGCTCAGCTTGTTCCTTGGTCCTTTGTGTGGGTCCGTGCGTCCTCAGTCTTCCATTCTACCAGGTCCAATGTACACTGATCCAGGTTCCGGGCTTGCAGTCTCCGCCGTTCCCTGCTCGACGTCCTTCGTGTCCTGTAGCTGTCCGCGCCTCCCTACTATTATTCTTCACATACCATGATTAAACCAAAAATTTTAACGTAAGTAATATGTTTTTTCTTGACAGATGTAGACGAATGTGCGCAAAATAACACTTGTTCCCCAAATGCTGTTTGTACAAACACGTGGCAGAGCTATAACTGCACCTGCAAACAGGGATTTTCTGGTGAGTAATGTCTTTTTCAGATTCAGGGACAAAATCTACTTTACACTACTACACATCAATCAACACTGAATGTAATATACCGGTAGTAATTTTACAAATGCGAAATAAAAAATGAATTATCTTTAAGGAAACATATAGGGCCATATTACATAGTTGGTGCTAACTTAACCAGAGCTGTTGTAAACTTCCCAGAGCCATTATACCCTATGAAGGTTTTAAGTTTACAACAGCTCTGGTTAAGTTAGCACCAACTATGTAATATGGCGCAACATGTTTACAACAGCTCTGGTTAAGTTAGCACCAGCTTCGTAATATTGCCCGTTGTCTATATAGTCAAAAGAAATTGTAAATAAATAATTTCCTCTGTTGTTATTATTAGATAATCTATTGTAACAGGATTGTAAATAATAGTAGAGATGTAGCAATGCATCTCATTTACTGACTGACATTTATGGATAAAAAACAAGAGCAAAGTTTTGCATTTAGACAAGTAAAGGAAACAAAAAAACATTGCTTATTATTTCTAAGAACGATTTAGTAATAGCATTTGCTTTATGGCAGGTAATGACTGTCTGACCTGCTCTCTCTCTTTTATAAGGAAATGGAACCTACTGTACAGATATCAATGAGTGTCTGGACAAGCCATGCCCAGAAGGTGCAACCTGCAGTAACAATGAAGGAGGTTTCACATGTAGCTGTCAGAGAGGATTCACAGGTAACAAAAAACAAACAATTT